>OX336397.1:80567690-81270404 GCA_946902985.2 Meconema thalassinum
CTTTCAGCATACAGGCTCTTCATTAATTATACACGGATTGGTGAAGTATTGGTATTCCAAGTCTGCCATTTCAAGCTGTTGACCTTCTCAATATGGAACTATGAATGTAGTGTACTCTGTTTGTCTTCTTTAGCACCTGCAGGCTGATCACCATCACTAACTACAGGGTCTTTCATATAAAATAAGAACGCCAAGCGGCGGGTTTGTTATCCGCTAGTGTGGTGGCCTTGACCGAGCTTGTGGCGAGCCGTGGCCCCCTGCTTTAAGCGTGTGTACAATCCTCTATGAAATATTACCCTATAAAAGTTGCTGGAAGTGTCGTCCTTCCTGGGTTATACATGCATTGTATCTGGTAACCACATTTTGGCTGACGCGAGTGAGTCATGCCACTGTATTTTTTCTGATTTTTTATTTTGTGTTTTTTATTGAGCACTGAACCAGTAGTGTCAAAGTTATTTACAATTACGTGAATCTGTGCTAGTGAAGGTGGCACTTCATCAGGAAATTGCTGAACAAATGCATCACGTACCCGCCGAGCCGAATCGTAATTAAAATAAATTTTACATACAAAAATATGATGTTGCAATGATAACTGTCTCACCATGTTAGCAGCTGTGGTTCAGACTGGCGACTGACAACACCTGCACGCTTATTGCAAGGTCAAGTTTGTACTATGCGCGCGCTTTCAATACTACAGCAGGGAGCCGTGGCGCGTCACAAGCTCGGCCAAGCCGGCTTCAGCAGCGGATCACAAAACCGCCGCTCGCCGTTCTTACTTTATATGAAAGACCCTGTACATTTCATTTTATTCTAATTTGTATAACCTAAATATATGGTGCACAATATTAGGTGTAATAACCTATCTTATTACAGTGCTACGTTTTATTTTGTTTTACAATATGTTTTTTAGCTCGTAAAGGGGATAAAATTTGATTAATCCCCGAAGTATGTAGGCTACTAAGAACAAGTTCAATAATTAATTTTCTTTATAGTATTGATTCAGGCGGGTGTACAATTCTTATTAAGAACTATTCTAATAAAAGAAAGGGAAAAGAAATGCCTCCGGCCACCGAAGAATGGGATGTTGATTAATTTAGGGGCTTTGCAAAATCGTGCTCATGTAGCCCCGTGTACTTGGCTGTGTGTTGAATTCGTTTGATAACCCGTCTTATTGTGATGGCTGTATTAGTGTGTGTATTTATACTGTAAGTCAAGTGAATCACGGATTCTAAACACCCTGAACTCCGCTATAGCATTTCAGAGATAATTACGGCATGGGTTTAGAGAATATATTTCTTATATTACGAAATACTTTAGGGGCTAAAGAAGCCCAATGTGTCCACAATCAATGCATCTTATTTGACATTATACTGGGATTATACGTTGCTGCATTTACGTTAACTAGGTGAGATAGGTTGGTTGGTTCCTCTGCTTAGGAGCTGCGACAACGCGGTCATGCAGCCCCGTGTACTTTGGATGTGTGTAGAATCTGCCTGATAACCGGTGTTAATTGTGTGTTATCTGTAATTCAGGTAAGGACTACAGACAGTCAGTTTTAAGTAGTTCCTACTTTTGCTGCCAAATGCTACCGTCAACGACACCTAGCTGCAAATTTGGCTAATAGATACTACCGCAACCAGAACCTGACGGTGAACGTTGGAACTTAATAGCGTTAATCAAATTTAACCTACAAATTTTTCCTTCACACAAGTGTAGTTAGTGGAAGGTTCTTTTACGTCACATAAATCTATGACATGGGCCCACCAGCTTTACTTCCCCTCCGAAGGAAGGCAAACTGAGGGGTTTTAACGCTCTTCAAAAATCCGATGACTTCGGCCGGGTTTGAACCCGCGACCTTGGGCATAGAAGCTCAGCATGCTACCAAATACGCCACCAAAGTCGCCCAATATGAGATAATAGGCATGGAAATACAGCAATACTATTCCCTAATATGCCGCTATAGTAGCTTACACACTGACCTTTGTACATGAATAAGCCATTTCTCATTAATCACACCATATGTGCAGGGTTAAAAATCGTAAGTATATTTGACGCCAGAATGATGACTTTATATTCCAAATATAGGATAATTTAAATATAGTTTCCTTTCCAAAAGGTAGATGCAACAATTTAAAAATGAAAGGGGACTGTGTGAAAAAGACGACTAAATTACACCCATTAAACAAAATTAAAAACTCTCAGGAAAGTACTGTAAACGTGAGACTAGGTCCTTGCGAAATGCGCATATACAGCCCTCATTGTTATTGATGCATTCTCAACTACGTTATTGTACTCCACAGTACCTTCGCCTAGATTTTTTAGTGAGTTAATATTGCACTTGATTAACTTCAGAGCCCAGGAGAACTATGTTTTAAAGTGGCGGAATACCCTTTACCTCACATTTGTTTCCTTTAAATACATTAATGGATATGTTGTTGGCTTTCTCAAATTGTTGTTGTTGTTGTTTTCTGCCAACAGGTGCTTACTGCGTATGACAAAGCTGTACACTCGTGGGTTAGACAGCCTTTCTTGCTAAGGGTCTCCTATATACCCTAAACATGGCTATACATGTTAGTTCTGAACATTTAGTGGTTAATTGTATATTGGGTTTAAATAGAGAACTTATACAAGCACGTCTTGCATGCGGTTAAACTTCACAAGTGTCACATGCAACACGCAAAATATGTTTCCGCTACCTAGCGGTAAATATGAGCACTACCTGTACTACTAGCATGCTACCTAGCGAAGGATATGAACACTTACTAGTAATATCCAATGTGAGCTGAGGTTAGGTTAGGTAAAGTTAGGTTAGCCATCAAAATAAGTTAGCAAAATAAGCCATAAAAAATAATTGTTTTTTTTTACCCCTGAGGTCTTGGGTTCCAACTCGACTATGCACAGAATTTAATTAACATCTGAGAGTTGAAAGGTTAGGTTAGGTTAGACTGCGTGAAGTTAGGTTAGGTTAGGTTAGGTTAGTGAGCTGAGGTTAAGTCTTTAAATATTCCCTCTCTTTCAACTACTTTCCAACACCAAGAAAAAATCCACTAAATACATTGACACAAATAACTTGTCAAATAAGCCAATACAAAAGCCAATACTAAAGCCAACACAAAAAAGCCAACACAAAAACCCAACACAAAAACCCAACACAAAAACCCAACACAAAAGCCAACACAAAATGCCAACGCAAAAAGCCAACACAAAAAGCCAACACAAAAGCCAACGCAAAAAGCCAACACGAAAAGCAAACACAAAAAGCCAAGACAAAAGCCAACACGAAAAGCCAACACGAAAAGCCAACACTAAAAGCCAACACAAAAGCCAACTCAAAAAGCCAATATATAAGCTTATGGTAGGTCACTCCATCAGCAAAACAGTTGTAACCTTTGTAGTGTGAACATCGTACTGACAGGTCAGTTACTACTATGGAACTTATTACAACCAACAAAGGTAGGCTACGTGCACTCTATCAAGGCTACTCTTATAACTATAATCGCCAGAATGTGAATGGAATAATATTCTGGCGATGCTCAAAAGAGAGGTCAACAAAATGTCGAGGCAATCTGAAAAGTAACAAGTAGTTCCTGTTTTCATATATCCTGCTCACGTTAATTGCCTCTATCAACATACAAAATTTCAGTTTAATTGCTGTAAGAGAATCGTAGATATTGAGAACCGTCTAAATATTTCAGATGGTCGCCAGGTTGGATTTTTATTTTTGTACTATTATATTAAGATTATTGTGTACGTGTGGTATTCAAACTTCAATCGCATGATTGGAACACAAGAAGTAAAAACGAGATTTTAAAATTACGCACAGCAGCCATCTTGTGATTATGCAAACAATTGAAATAAATTAGATGCCAGTGGATCAACATTTGTGTAAGCATTTAACGTGCAACGTTTCACGGCACTCGGATAGTTAATTCGCGAGAAACGTCCATTTAAATATTTATAATTCGCGTCGCCGCCATGTTGGATTGCTGCTCACCAGGTTACTGAAAGTCCTATAGGTGAACATATGTTCATAGTCTCTATGAACATACAAATTTCAGTTTGGTTGCTGTAAAAGATTCATAGATATTGAGAACCGTCTAAATATTTCGGAAGCTCGCCATTTAGGATTGTTATATGTATAGGCCATAGAGTTATGTACCGTTCAAGGACACTTATTGCCTAGGTTCATTATTCAAACTTTCACTTCGATCGCATGATTACGACACAAGAAATAAAAACTTAATTTTGAAATTTCGCACAGCCGCCATCTTGAGGTTATGTAAACAATTGAATTAAATCATTTACTGTACCACATTTCACTGCGCTCAGAGAGTTAACTCACGAGAAAAGTCTATTAAAATATTTCAAATTCGCTTGGCCGCCATGTTCGGTTTGTACTTTACAGGTTTATGAGTTATACATAGGTCAACTTGCATCAGTACCCTTTATCACCGTACACAATTGCAGGGTGATATCTGTAATAGTTTCGGAGATATAGAATGTCAGTGAAATATTTCGCACAGCCGCCATTTTGAGGTTATGTAAGCAATTGAACTAAATTAGACTCCAGTGCATTGCAATGTGTATAAACATTTGCCGTACCAAGTTTCATTACGTTTGGATAGTTAAATCGCGAGAAAAGTCTATTTAAAAGTCTCAACGTCGCTTGGCCGCCATGTTGGTTTTGTAGTCACCAGGTTTTTGAAAGTCTCATAGGTGAACATCTAGTAGTGCCCTTTATCACCGTACACAATTTCAGGGCGATTTCGGTAATAGTTTCAGAGATATAGAATGTCGGTGAAATATTTCGCACATCCGCCATCTTGTGATTACGTAAACAATTGAACGAAGTTAGATGTCTGTGCATTACAATGTATATAAACATATACTGTACCAAGTGTCATTGCGTTTTCTTGGTCAAATCACGAGAAACGTCTATTTAAAAGTCGCAAATTCGCTTGGCCTCCATGTTGGTTTTGTAGTTACCAGATTTTCAAAAATCACATAAGTAAACTTATAGTAGTTCCCTCTATCACCATAGAAAATGTCAGGATAATATCGGTAATAGTTTCGGAGATATTGAATGCTGGTGAAATATTTCGCACAGCCGCCATGTTGGATTGGTGAGTCGTAACAAAATTTGAAGGGCACGGTCGAGGTCGCCGGGAATAGTGCTATGAACTTTCCGAGTTTCATTGAAATCGCTCCTGCCGTTTAGATTTTATTAGGGGGGGACACACACACGAATCACACACACACGCACACACACACACACACACACGCACACGCGCACACACACACGGACAAAAGGTGATCTCATAAGCCTATTTTTTCAAAATTGAAAATAGGCTAAAAATGGAAAGGTTTTAAGTGTGAGTGTTCATCAATGTAGTGCTCTAAACGAACCACGCTTGCTGTTTACAAACAATTATCAAAATGCTAAAAAGGAAGTTCAAGAAAACGATATTGCGGCTAAAAATAGTGCAGTGTTTGTTCAAAAGGACTTATCATGTCCTCAAAACGTCATGTTAGGACAGTTGTCAACGTCCAAGAAACCTTCAACACTATCAAAATCAACTCAGACTGTAAATGAAGTGGTATTGCAAGAGGATCAAAAAGGACTATATAGTAACAGTGATGATGGTCATGATGATAATGGTGATCATGATGATGATAATGATGATGATGATGATGATAATGATCATGATAATGGTAATGCTTTGTTTACACCTAAAAATCCATTTGTTAAATTTGTATACTGGAACAAACCCAGTAAGCTAATTCAACGGCTTCGACAAATGCATGCGTTACAACAAGCTGGGCATACCTGTCACGATTGGGAAATCAACGAAATTGAACAAGAGCTTCGTCGTGTTGAAATTATTGTGTAATGGGTCTACCACTTTGCGACCACTTTTACCCCAACTCTTGTTTCTAATATTTGCTCATTTGCTTCCACTTTTACCTGAACTCTTTGGATCCATATTTGCTCTCACATTAAACTATTATTTTTATTACCAAGTTGACTTTACTAGAGCTTAGTCTATGCTTGACAGTTGATATGGAAGTATCAGTGACTAGGTATGGTAAGCCTTACGCATACTATAAAGGATATTCATATATTGTGAAACGAACCAATAAAAATGGAACTGTTATTTGGCGTTGTTCAAAGCAACGTTCCAAACATTGTCGTGGTGACCTAAAAAGTAAAAATAGTGAGGTTTTAAGTGTCAGTGATCATCAATGTAGTGTACTGCATGAAACACAGTTGCCGTCGACAAAAAATCAAGAAAACCATATTGCTACTCAAAATAGTGCATTGATTAATGAGCAACGTTTAACCCCTGTTCTAAAAGTTATTTTAATCCATCTTCCACGCCGCAAGAGCCATCAACATCACAAACTATGCAAGAGGTAGTGTTGTTGTCGTCGCTTTAAAGAGTGGAACAACTAGGTCATCTGCTCTTGCTATGCAAGGGGATCAAAGTGACTAAATAGTAATAACAATAAGGATTTTATGCCTATACAACCATTGCGGCTTCCCCACTTTTCGAAAACAACATTGAATGGACATTGCTATAAAATAATCTACAACAAGCCTTGTGTTTAAAACTATAACAGACTATTGTAAAGTGAGAAAGGCTTGTATTCAGTGTGCATTTATTGTCATAATCATGTATACTTTGCAATGTTAAATATACTAACTTTGTATAAAATAAAACAACATTGTAACATCATTTTGCATTTATTTACAAACTTTCTATGCATTTCTTGGTTTTTTTTTTGGTTTTTATCATAATATTTTTAAAGACAACACAAAACACTAAAACATTACTATTCCATACACATATTTTCTTTCTTTTTCAGTATATTGTCATTACTTATATTTTCCATTATTATTTCACATTTTTTTATTTATTTAATTAAAACGAACCATGCACCTATTGTTTTTAAAACCTTCATATATTAAGTGTGCAGGTTGCACAGCATTATTGACTTCATCAAAAACACTCTCCAACATATCATTAAACCGTATAGGCAGAAATGTTTCAAAGTTTTCACATACACAAAGTACACGATCACCATATGCTGTTTTCAATTTCCGAATCTTGATAATGCGGAATGGAATATGCGTTGGCAATTCGCTGGGCTTCTTTGTCTCTAAGCCACATGATTGTCCCACAGCATTCAAAACATTCATTGTAGTAGTCTATAAACAAAAGAAAAGCATATCTATTACACTCTAAAACAGCTTTAGTAATATTGTGCAATTAGGGATTTTGCACTATGCATGACGAATAAATTATACTAGTTATGCAAGAAATGCCCTAACTGTAGCAGATACTGCTTTTCGGCATATAGCACAAGTGTTGAGTTCTAATGCACACTTGACACAGGCTATCATGTGTCCATAAGGCAAAAATACAACACCTAGTTCATCTTGATAACAAATTTTACATAATTGTTGGTCACACTTTTGTATCTGTTCGTGGGACAAGTCTTTTCTTTCAGCCTTATGTATTTGCTCTGCGTGTTCTAACTCTAAAGGCACTTTTATGTCTTGTGCTGCAATCACGTTTTCTTTACGAATAGTGTTCACAAATTCCTGACCTTTAAGCAACACCATGTATTTACAGTTTGGTAACCAACGAGCGTGTTGCACTAAAGGGTCATCAGTCATTTGCCAATCCTTTAAAGCAAATCCACAATAAAAACATATTGTTTTATCCCCTTCACCAGTATAAAAAAATCCAGCTTCACTTAGCTGTTTGGTAAGGTGTTTTAATATTAATGGCCAAACATTTTTATAATATTCTAAACGTTTTTCAACAGAGCTGTACTCGGGGTGTGCTAGTGCTTTAGTCTTGCAAAAGCTGTACTCTGGGTGTGCTAGTGCTTTAGTCTTGCAAACTCCCAATTTTTCAAAAAGCACACGCCAATTCAACACTGTCTATGGCATATGGACCACATATATCGACACTACCGTTGGCTGGTAATACATCATTATTATTATTATTTATTTGTGATTCAGCAACGTAAGTAGCGGCCAAAGGCCTTGTGGTTCGGTAAAATGAATGCACGGTTAGATTACCCACTTGCTTTCCAAGCATGTAAGGACAATGAGGAGACCATCGCAAATGGTCTCTAAAGGAACCATCCCCTTCTTCCCAGTGTGAAAGTTCAATACGACAAAACACACAGCGCACCACATCTTCTCGGTTCAAGTAAAAAAAACGGCTTTTGCAAGTTTATGTGTCGACAAAAAAGCCTACAGGCCAGGATTCAAATGTTAACCATCGATCATGTTCTGATTTTAAATTTAACCCACGTGGTAAACCAACTTGCTCACTTGTTGTATTTGGTACTAACGCCATGTGTTATAATAAAACTGTTTTCTTATTGTAAGTTATTAACATTGCACAAGAGCACAGAGTACTTTAAAGCATAATGCATGCTTGTTCACTGTCTGTTCATTACGTTAATGGCACATGACGACACCTAAAAGCAAACAAAATAACCCATCACTCAATCAATCAATCAATCAATACTTGTAAATAAAACGTTAACGTTAATTGGCATTAATATATCAAAACACCATTAAAAATAAACTGTATGTTGGCACTAACAGTAACCCTTGTACTTATTTTTTTATAAAGCTACAGTCATTTACATCCCCCCCCCCCTTTAACTAATATATAAACAAAAATGAATGTCATGTCATTTTGTTCACATTATCATGTTCAAACCTGTGGATATTCGTTGAGTCCATAGGGAACCACCCATATATTAATTTTTTTATTTTTATTTTTTGAAAATCCAACATGGCCTTGTACTTTTTCCAGTCAACAACAACAACAACAACATAGCCATTAATCAAGAAAGCAATCATTGTCCAGTCATGTACAGGTAATGATTTTTTTTTGTCTACGAGTTTTCAGTAGTGGTAAAATGGAATAGCATTTTTAAGTTAGACTTACCTGAGTTTTAAAGAGTTCACTCTTTGGCAGTGGTTTCGCTTTAGTGCGTTTCGGTTTTTTTTCAGCAACTGCTACGGCGGTAAGGCTATTCTTTCCAAGTTTCTAAAAATAAATAAAATAAACCGCTATAAATACCTGAATTCAGGTTAATACATACATTTCATAAAATAAAACATAAAACAAAACAAAATGAAACAAGTTAGTTTAAAAAAATCATCTCACCTTTACTTGCAGTGGCTTGTTGCTGTTTCCTTCTAGTGGGCTCAAAAGTGCAATGGTTTCTTCTCTCTCAGACATGTAAAGTATACCGGTTATCCGCAAACAAATAAATTTAAAAAAATCATTAATTACCTAAACAATAAATAATTGCATGTATTTATATAAAATCAATAAATATATAAATGAATAAATATATACCTACCTCACAACAAGGTTAAGTATTTTCCACCAACACCAAAACTGTTAAACAAGACCAAGTGTTTCACGCAACGCAGTGTGTTCAAAGGTAGTCACCTAAGTGAGAGTGGAAATGATAACGACATGTCTTTATATATGCTACGTTGCATGTATAATCTTTTTTCCCACGCTTTGAACATTCTGTTATCATGCACGTGGACAGATAACGTCCAAAGTGAACACCTGTGGCAGATCAAATTTCACGTCAACTTGCATTTTGTCACGTACGAAGCAAAACAGGATGTAACTTGATAATAGTTATCGTGCACGTGGACAGCTAACACCCAAGGTGAACACCTGCGGTAGATCAAATTTCACATGAACTTGCATTTTGTCACGTACGAAGCAAGACAGAATGTAACTTGTTTAGCGTACATGTCATCTCACACGTGTGTGCATGCATTTCGCTCTTCCCTGCCACCACGATGGTCAGATTATTTCACCTTCAAGCGTCATGGTCATTTTTCCATTGCACCTGTTGTCAAGTCAGATCAACGTCTTCCAATAAGCTCAAATGACATTCACCTCCTGCTCGTCTGCAAGTTTGTTTTCTGTACTCGCTTCGATCAACATAGAACCAAGTTCTCATCACCGTTTACACGTCAAAGGTAAAATGTGTGAAAAAACGCTCCCTCGCTCTGTCATAAACCGACCCGTCGAAATAGCGATTGATCTATTGAACACAGCCACCGTGGTCAGCGACAGGTTCGTTGAAACACCCACATCCAGCAGTATCGTCTCTCTAAACCACCACGCTTCGTGGACATTATAAACAGGTAAAGAAAAAAAACAGGTTTTTTCAACATGTATGGCGTTAGGCCCTTTGTGAATTATTTTTTGGAAAACATATCTGCCACATTTGAAAGGGGTCGTTAGCCCAAGTCCTAGGACACCTCGTACACGTCTCTAGCGTTATTGGTTCGTGATATATCAGCAAAAATCACAAAAAACACGTGTTTAAGCCCAAAATAGCGTTTCCATTTTTTTTAAATTATAACGAGTGGTTCATAGCAAAGAGGACGTCACCCCGAGTCCTTGGACCCGTTGTACACGCCTCTATCATGATTGGTTCGCGAGATATAGCAAAAAGTTTAAAACCTCGTTCCCCCCCCCCCCCAAAAAAAAACGTGTTTCCAGATTTTCACCTTTTCGACACCTACATTTCCGTAAAGAGCGCAACGAGACGAAAAAAATGAATCCAAGCACGCCCTCCTAGCATGGCTCCTTCCATTCCAAGGTCGCAGGGGCTCACAACTTCCTAAGTGGAGCAGCTCTCCTTACCACACTACTACAGGTTTTTGTCCTAGAGACTTGAAATTTATTTTGGGGGTAGAGGGGGTAGGGACCATTGATTTACGTCAAACAATCTTTTTTGTAGAGTTCCTAGTTTCCAAAATATAGGAATTTCAAAATTCGAGTGTTTTCAAAAAACCATAAAAAATAAAAAAGTTTTATTAAAAAAAATAAAGGTCATAAAAACCATTCGTTTGAGCCATGGCACAACGTTATATCCTGTTTGGTTTTCAAACTATCGCCTATTTTCGAAAACGAAAAAAATCAAAAATATCAAAAATATAATACATGGTCCATAGGAAAGAGAATGTCAACCCGAGTCCAACGATATGTCGCAGGCCAAAATCGGACCATGGGGTCGCGAAATATTATTTATTTTAACATATACAGTCGGGTACAAATAAAATGAGTGCGTTAGAACTCCTACTACCCCCCTACTCGTATTGTTAAGAGCAATCAGGGGTGCCAACTGTTAATAAATGCTGTTTATATTTTTACCCTATTATCAATGTAGGCTATCACAAAGTATGCAAGCCAACAGCCTTAACCTTCGCACACGTATAGTGCCTGACATTCTAGATTAATTTGGAGCAACTAATGTATGTCAGTGCTACCAACATCATTCTAAGCCAGCTGATAGGTCCAATTTTAAAATACCAGTCACTACAGTACTAACAAATGGATTTCATTCAAAATTGGCTCAACAATAGATGATAATATTTCAAATTATTTCTGACCAACACATGCATGACATTGTTGCCAACATCATTTTACGCACGCTGCATTAAGTCCAATGTTTAACTGCATGTAAAGTCCATGCTATCCATTGGACTTCAACCAAATTTTGTATTCTGTACCTTAAGAGATGCAACTAAGAATATATTCAGTCACCAGGGCTGCCAACTGTAGTGCTCTATCAGGCTACATAATGCCATGTATATTTCGAACTAATTAGAAATTTCTATATTATCAACTTTATTTCGTCATTATTCTAGATAGCCTAGGTCCATATAGATTAATCATTGGCATGAATTTTAATTTTTTTTTAAGTAGGCTTTTTAGTTCGTCACGGAACTTCTTGTTTTTGTCATGAATTCTTTCCTCTAAATTGAGTCCATACCATTTAAAAATCGTTAGTTATGTATCAAAGCAGAAGTTCCAAAACAATTATTCTCTTCCCAATTCCTGTATACAGTATTCAAATTTGGGAATTAAGAGTATTCTAACCCATGTATTTATTTATTTGTTTATTTATTTATATATTTATTTATCGTATGGCTTTTAGTGCCGGTAGTGTCCGAGGACATGTTCGGCTCACCAGGGTATGTAGCTGCTTCCAGCGGACACCCATGGGGTGAGCTACAAGTTCCGTTCAATTTCAAGTAGTTCCAACATTCGCTACCAGATGTCAATGATACCTAGTATTAAACGTTGGAACTTAAATAGAGCGTTCCAACGAAATCTAACCTAAAAATTTAGCTTCACACAAGTTTAGTCTGTGGAAGGATCTTTTACATGCCATAAATCTATGACATGGGACCGCCGGCTTTGCTTCCCCTTCGAAGGATTTTAACGCTCTTAAAAAATCCGACGACTTCGGTCGGGTTTGAACCCGCTATCTTGGGCACAGCAATTCATCATGCTACCAACTACACCACCGAAGCCTATTATCCTATTCTTTAACAAAATTAAGGAGGTAAAGCAGCTTTTAGTCGTCATAAAAATTATTTTAATTAGAGTCCGCTTATGGAATGGGTAGACATGAAGGTCACGAACAACTGTTGTGAAGGAAGATGATATTCGACATGGGAAAGTTCTTTAAAAATACTTGAATAAGGATAATGCGTCCTTGAAACTTACTTCTTGTACAGTAAAAATGTGCGTATCCAGGATTTCTTTCCGTTGGAAAGGTGGGCTGAACCAATAAATATCAGAATAGTCTCAGGAAGATCCTAGGCCCGGTAAGGGAAAATGCGAATTCTGGAGGCAACACAACTCTGAGCAATACCGGTAAATAAAGAGGCTCTCTGATGGTGCTAGAGAAAGCAGGCTAGCTTTCAAGAGGCTCCGTGCGTATACTACTGTCGACCAAAGTATTATGCGTACTCGAGTTTGAAGGTTGTTTGTGAAGTAACCAACAGATCTACATAAAATCCAATACTATCATCATTTTCGTCGTTCTATTTTACGTTGGTTCATGTAGGTTTGGATTTTTAATTTATATTTTAATATTTTTTATCGCAGTTGGAACACAAAAACTGCACGCTTTCAAGCGGACTTATTATCTCAAACACCTGTCATCTGATCGAATCCAAATTTTAACAAAATATGCATTGGAATGTTGTATTACTGGCTTATTAATTTCACAATTTTGTGTGTCCAAGAAACAAAGTTGTTATCATTGTTGTAAGGTAACTTTTTCTCTGCTCGGGGTCGTTGGAAAATATAGTTCTTGATTGCGTTGTAATCCTTATACATCAAAACGTTATGCTAAGGAAGGAAGATTGTAGTTTTACGTGACCGTGAATCTTGTGATTATGAGCCACGGGGCCTCCTTTTTACGTGGAATCCGAACCACAGGACATGGCATTTCACTTCGAAAATCTCACATGCATTGACCGGGAATCGAACCCGGACCGCCTTGGTGAGAGGCATACAGCTAGACCGCTGAGCCACCACGCCCCTAAAAGTTATGCTGTATGACTGTGAAATACGTAAATTAATTCACTTATTTTATATCGGTTTGTATTTGTACGTTGAAATAACACATGGTTCACCAGCTAGCCGCTCCAGAAAAAGCTGTACAGCGTTGCTGTGATGGAACCCATCACTTACGAGCGAGGCGCGCCATGATGCGTGTAGGCTCCACTTCGGCAACGCTGTACAGCTTGCCCCGGAACGGCTAGCTGGTGAACCATGTCTTTTTTCCCCTACAAATACAAACTGATATAAAATGAGTGAATTAATTTACGTATTTCACAGTCATACAGCATAACTTTTCGATGTATAAGGACTACAACGCGACCAAGAACTATATTTTCCAACCACCCCGAGCCGAGAAAAAGTTACCTTACAAAAATGATAACTACTTTGTTCCTTGGACACACAAAACCTTGAAATTAATAAACCAGTTATACAACATTCCAATGTATATTGTGTTAAAATTTGGATTCGATCTGATGACGGGTTTTGTTATAATAATTCCTAAATATGACGCATGGTTGAAACACGCTTAAAAGCGGGCCCTTTTTGTGTTTCAACTGCGATAAAAAAAAATATTAAAATATAAATTTAAAATTCCAAACCTACATGAACTAACGTAAAATAGAACGACACAAATAATGATGTTATTGGATTTTATGTAGGCCTATTGGTTACTTCACAAACAACCTTCAAACTCGAGTGCACATAATATTTTGGTCGACAGTAGTGTGCTGCTGTCAAGCGGACGTTCCAAAAAGCTGCTGCGGGATGACGCGATCAGCTGAGTGATTGACATACACACTTCAAAAAAAGTTTTGCATATTGCGATTTAGTGACTTGTTTATTTTGCTATGTAATCACAATATAGGCCTACACAATATAGAGTACAAACAATGAAAAATAACACACAATCTGCTCTGCAAAAGAGACAGAATTACACAACGAATAACAAAAGTAATAATGTGGGACTGAGCACAAACATACGTCCTCTTAATATTGGGGCATATCAATACTGTATGTGGCCACTACGAGCTCTAAGGCATGCTTGCAGACGACGAGGCATATTGAGCACGAGGTTATTTCAGGTTATTTTTCACATAGGCTATTCCAGTGAAAATCCACAGCCTGCTTCCAGTCGACCGACCGGGTCACGGAATGGAATGAATGATGCCCCCATCTAGCGGCGAGGATATGAACTGTGCCGGCTGCCGAAGTCAGTCGCACTCCCCTGGGGCAATGATTAAATGAATGACAGATGACATGAAATGATAGTGGAGAGTGTTGCTGACATGAAATTTGGGATAGGGAAAACCGGAGTACCCGGAGAAAAAAACCCTGTCTGCCTCCGCTTTGTCCAGCACGAATCTCACATGGAGTGACCGGGATTTGAACCACGGACCCAGCGGTGAAAGGCCGGCATGCTGTCGCCTAAGCCACGGAGGCTCACCAGTTCTCTATCTATCTATCTATATATTTAAAACACTAAGGTGATTTTTGTTACCGCGAGATTGAGAAAACGTCTTAGCCGATTGACTTCGTAATGCATTTTAACGAGAGCTCTTGGCATGTAGATTTGCAGAGTGTCTTTAAAAGGAATATATATATTAGGGTACATTTTTAAATTATTAAAGAAAAATGTTATATGTGTCGCTCCCGTGCTTGCGCACAATGGCTCTATTCCACCAGAGAAATGGTGGATCCCGCCGCGACTTACTGAGTTCTTTGTTTATGAGAATTAGAATAATTAGAATGGGGGAAAATATTGTTGTGGGTCTATGGCTCAAACTTTTGGAGTAAGTATATGTGGAGGCAAATCACTTAATGGGCAGAGAGCTATAATCCTTCGACTTGATTTAACATCATCCGATAAAACACTTCAATTTTCCGATTTCCAATTCACTTAGCGTACTATAACACAATCAATAAAGCTCAAGGGGAAACTCTGGTACGTGTAGGCCTCTAATTGCCTCATCAAGGTTTCAGATATGGCCAGTTATATGTTGCGAAGTCGATATTTCGACGCCCTTAAAGTTGTAACATTGTCAAAAAGTAATCGTTCAAAAATGCTGTATAAGAGAATCATTCAGTAAATATTTTCCCAATGACAGTCATGTTTTGACGGGTATCACCAAGTTGAAATTATTTTGGTCGATCGACTGAATGTTACAATATTAATTCCCATTTCCATCACCAGGCAAATGTCGGGACAATTCCTTTCATTAGGTCCATGGCCGATTGCCTTCTAAAATCCCTTCCCTGAAAATGAAATAAATGCCCATTTGCTGAATTAAATTATGACGTAGTAATCTGACGTAACACGAAGTTTGTGCTATGTATAGTATTACGGTATGCTCTTCACGCATAGCTGATTATTTCTTCTGCTTCGTGGAAGTCATTATGATCCATTTAAAGTCGAAGGTCGTCTGGCTGGTTTATCCGGGAGATGTTGGTGCAGACCACGCGGTGACTTCACATTGCCCAGGGCGGATGAGGTTCCAGTGACCTTCTGGGGGGCGTGGTTCGGTGAGAACAAGGCAGGGCGATCTCCATTGTCCGCTAAGCGAGTTAATGTACTGTTGACGTCCAATAATGGACAACGATGCATCGTGATGCAGCATTAACCTAGCTATTTTATCTATTTGCAAATACCAGGGGTGTGGTGTCGCAGCGGTCAAGCTGTTGGCCTCTCACCACGGCGGACCGAGTTCGATTCCCGGTCAATGCATTTGAGATTTTCAAAGTGAAATTCTATGTCCTGTGGTTCGGATTCCACGTAAAAAGGAGGTCCCGTGGCTCATGATCTCGAGATTAACGGTCACGTAAAACTGCAATCTTCCTTTGTTGGCAAATACCAAATGGCGTTCCCCAAAGTGGCGTGAGGATCATCCTACAGTCAGTTCTCAGATGAAACCGTTTAAAAAAATGAATTGTTTTGTAAAGTAGTCTTTGGGGCTACCTTGCGCGCCCTCTCGATAAGCTCTGTCTCAATGTCACTGTCAGTACTTGTATAACTACTACATCTCACCCCTGGATGGGTGGCCCGGAGTAGAAAGTTTAGGAAGGATGCTTTGCATTCTCAAAGCACGTGTTTATAGCTTTAGAAATGTATGGGTAGCCCATGAGGGGGAGGAGGCAGGTTTGGTCTGTTTCATCCTCAAGTCTCGCTATTGGTTGATTTAAACCAACACTACGGGCTTATTGGTTACGATTTCGCGCGGATATATGGATGGTCTGTTTTCAGCGTGTGCACATCTTTGGAGTGGTATTCGGTTGTATTGTATTGTGTAACGTGTTGGTAATATTAATATTAAACCGAGTCTAATATCCCCATTTAGCCCAGCTATAATTATTGTACTGTAGGTTAATAAGTAGCCTATCTTATCACGTCCTGAAAATCCACAGCCTGCTTCCTGTCTCCGACCGGGTCAGGAATGGAATGAATGAAGTCCCCATCTAGCAGCGAGGATATGGACTGTGCCGGCTGGCGAGGCCTGACGCACTCCTCTGGGGCAATGATTAAATGAATGACAGATGAAATGAAATGATAGTGGAGAGTGTTGCTGGAATGAAATGTTGACAGGGAAAACCGGAGTACCCGGAGAAAAACCTGTCTGCCTCCGCTTTGTCCAGCACAGATCTCACATGGAGTGACCGGGATTTGAACTACAGACCCAGTGGTGAGAGGCCGGCGTGCTGCCGCCTAAGCCACGGAGGCTTCTTATCACGTCCTACACATTATAAAAATTAGGAGTCGCCATATTCCCCATATAAATCTAGTCAATTTATTTCACAGGTTAGCTGTCGTTAACAAAAAAAACAATCCTTTGGCTATCCTTGTGATGTAGCTGCTAGCGTTCTTGGCTGTAACCCCAGGACGACCGGGTTGGATTCGACCCACCTTAGTGGTTTTCCCTGGTTACCCACTTCTACTCCTGGTAAATGCTCCGATGGGTCCTAACTTAAAGTCGCGGCGACCTTCTTCCCAATCCTGTCCCCAATTTATGAATATACGTAGTAGCAGGGCCGGCGAAAGCTAGAAGGGCTCAGCCACTCGTTTGAAGTTAGGCTGAAGCCGCTGCTGCCGGTGAGGGGAGGGGGACGTTGGCCGTGTGACGTCATAGGGTTGTAAGCCGAGCTTGCCCACTTTGCATTTCCCATAGAATCACCTGTTGTTTGTTTGATTCAGTGTCACAGAGAAGTTCATTGTGTGTGTTGTGCATGCGCGTTGTCCATCGTCAGTGCTTAAGCAGGTTATTGTCGAATAATTCGTTACAGTTTTCGAGCTTTAATCATATACGTAAACGATTTAGTATTTTAGAATCGCAATGAAACATGAGCTGTGCTATTTTTAATTTTGGAAATACCTACCGCAACACCAAGGACTGTGAGGTAGGCGTCATTTACCACCGATTCCCAAATGATAGTGATATTTCAAAGCAATGGGATACCAAGTGCCACAGGAAAGGCAGTATTAACATAAAAAATGCACGTACTTGTAGTAAGCATTTCTTGCCTACTGATTATCAAGATGATATGAAAAACCGCCTTTTAGGACTTCCATTGAAAAGAGTTCTAAATAAATCTGCAGTCCCTTCTCAAAATCTGCCCAATGATAGTACACTAAGCCAAACCTCTGTACTTAGGGCACACAGGAGCAGAAACAGAGCCGTTAGAGCATCAGCTATAGTAAGGTTGGCACAGTTAAGTCCTAAAAAAACAGGCTATTTGTACTGAGGATATTGACAATTCCAGAGAATGTGAAACTGAGAAAAATTAAGAACCACCGAGCTTAATCCGTTGTACAGACTGTGAACGTAAATACGGGGTTATTGAATCATTACAAAATGAAATAGTGGGCTTGAAATCGCAGCTAAAATGTCTAAAACGGAAAAATAAAATTTTAGTTGACAGTAAGTTAAGAAAGTCTAATTGTTACAAACGGTTTAACAACACCGTCAAAGGTCTACGAAGTGAAATATGCGATGTAAAGGAGCATAAAAACAAAGCAGTTCTAACGAAGTGGGCCAAGCAAAGTATGACTCCCACGCAGATAAAGGCTATAGAAACTAACAAACAAGTACGGTGGACAAGTGACGACATATCTCGTTGTGTGATGATAAGGGCTCTGTCTCCAAAATCTTATGATTTCTGGAGGGAAAAATTGAAATTTCCTCTCCCATCAGCCACAACCTTGAGAAGATGGTGCGCAAAGCCTTGGAAGAATTACAAAATTCGCTCCAAATCTGGAAGGGGGGCAGCCATCTTGGATACGAACTCTATCATACGGCTGCCTTACTGAACCAAGTGACCAGTGGTTTAGTTTAGTGAAAGAATTTGAAAAGGTGTTTTTAGCAATACATGGTCCTCTATTCGGGTTTAATCGGCAACCGGGAATAGTGAAAGTGTTAAAAAATAGGCTGCATTCGCTATTCCCGAGTGTATGTAAAGAAGCCATTAACGTGTATGCAAGACTCAGAACATTAGAATTAGAGAAGTTAATAGAAACAAATTTAGTGAGAGAAAACAGATGAAAAAAGCTATCAAATGGGTAAGATCCAAGAAGTAAGCATATCTGTAACTGATTTGTTGTGATTTCGCTCATTTTACCTCGTCTAGGTGCCATTAGGGGTATAATGGTATCATGGAGGTCATTAAGTACTGAATACATGCTGCCGGCTAATGCAAAGCAGTAGTGGATGTATGGCAGTGTTGGCGCGAGTAACAACCCTGTGACGTCACAGTGTTGAACCGGCTGGCAGCACGTATCGAGGGGAAGTGGCGGAGCCCTTACTAGCTCATTCTCGCCGGCCCTGCGTAGTAGTACAGCTAACACAATAACACACATTATCACACAAATCCCACACCTACCCAAAAATACACGGGGATGTTATTGTTTGAGTCTTCAGTCTTTTGACTAGTTTGATGCAGCACTCCATGTCTCCCTTCCCTGAGCTAATCGTTTCATCTCTACATACAGTAGCTACCACACACTACATCCCAGGCAATCTGTTCAACATATTCGAAACTTGGTCTACCCCTACAGTTCTTATCCACGACCCTTCCTTCCATATCTAAGCTTGCTATTCCTGGGTGTCTTAGTATGTGTCCTACAAACCTATCTCTTCTCTTGATTAGCAGTCGCCAGAAACATCTCTCCTCTCCCACTCGTCTTAATACCTCTTCGTTTGTAACCCTATCAACCCATCTGATCTTCATCATTCTCTTGTAACACCACATTTCAAATGATTCTATTCTCCTCTTTTCTGCTACTCCAACAGTCCAAGTTTCACTTCCATAGAGCGCCACGCTCCAGACAAAGGCTTTCAAAAATGACTTCCTAATACCTAAATCTATATTCGATGTCAACAGATTCCTTTTATGTACAAACGCTTTCCTTGCCTGAGCCAACCTACTATTTATATCCTCTTTGCTTTGTCCATCACTGGTTATTTTCCTTCCTAAGTAACAGAAGTCTCCTACTTCTTTCAGCTTTTCACCTGCCAATTTGATGTCCATAGAGGATTCTGATTTATTTCGGCCGCATTCCAACATTTTTGTTTTACATTTATTCATTTTCATCATGAATTCTTTCCTCAAGTAGCGGCTTCGGTGGCGTAGTGGGTAGCATGCTGAACTGCTGTGCCCAAGATAGCGGGTTCAAATGCGACCGATGTCGTTGGATTTTTATAGAGCGTTAAAAATCCCTCAGTATGACTTCCTTCGGAGGGGAAGTAAAGCCGGCGGTCCCATGTCATAGATTTATGGCATGCTAAAGAACCTTGCACTAATTACACCTGTGTGAAGCTAAATTATAGGGTAAGTTTGAACAACGCTCTTTGGTTCCAACGTTCGTCGCCAGGAGCCGACTTCGGTGGCGTCTAGTAACCAAGTTTTGAACTAGTAGGCGTTGACGGTGGCGTCAAAAGTAGGAACTACTTGAAAATTCAATGTATGCAGTCCTTACTTGAATTTAAAAAGGCAGATAACACACACTAATACAGCCATCACAATTAACACCGGTTATCAGACAGATTCTACACACACCCAAAGTACACGGGGCTACATGACCGCGTTGTCGCAGCCCCTAAACTGAGGAACCAACCAACCTTTCCTCAAGACAGAATCCATACTATTTAAAACCGCGTTCAAATCCTCTGGTGTGTCGGCTAAGATGACGATGTCATCAGCAAATCTGTGAGTTGAAATTATTTCTCCTTGAATCTTTCACCAGCCCTGGTTGGTTGGTTCCTTAGTTTAGGGGCTGCTACAACGGGGTCATGTAGCCCCGTGTACTTTGGGTGTGTGTAGAATCTGTCTGATAACCGGTGTTAATTGTGATGTCTATCTGTTTTAATTCAAGTAAGGACTGCAGACATTCAATTTGTTCAAGTAGTTCCTACTGTTGCCGCCAAACGCCACCGTCAACGTCCAACTAGTTCAGAACGTAGTTACCAGATGCCACCGCAGTCGGCTCTTGATGACGAACGTAGGAACCTAAGAACCTTAGTCAAATGTTTAACCTATATATAATTTAGCTTCACACAGGTGTAATTAGTGGAAGGTTCTTTAACATGCCATAAATCTATGACATGGGACCGCCGGCTTTACTTCCCCTCCGAAGGAAGGCATACTGAGGGATTTTTTTAACGTTCTCAAAAATTCCGACGACTTCTGCCGTGTTTGAACCCGCGATCTACCTCACCAGCCCTCAGACCAGAGTTAAATTTCTTGGCAGAGCCTGAAATCCAATCCGGGCCTCAGCGAAGAGTGCTAGCTACTAAGCAACGGGCTTGAATGAAGATGTAATGAAAATGTATCATGTGTGTGTGACAGAACGAGGGGGGGGGGGGGCGTGGAGGCCCAATGATGCAAGCGGCTAGTTACAGAAAGAAAAGTACTGCATGTGGTAGTAGTGAAAGTTACTGTGTAGTGCAGAAGAAGAAGGAGAGGAAGATGAGAATAACCTTAAAAGATGGCAGTCAGGCAGGCACATTGTAAAGAGGTTACTCGACCAGAGCTCTGCTTAGCTTACATAACATCACTGTAGTAATAACGGTGGCTGTAAGGGGTCATACCGGGTCAGCCTCGATTAGTGGCCATTCTGACATTTCAGGAGCATCTATCTCCACACAGTACAGTGAGGCCAGCAAGTCATGTTAGTTCCACTCCAGAGCGTTAACCCTTAACCCATAGGCTGCGTACGGTGGGGTGAGAAATGCTCTGCCGTGCTATGAGAGGCCAAACTTATAAGCTCGTGTATGTTACCATGGCCGAAGTGGAGCGGTGTAGGTAAATTCTGAAAATAAACATGAATTAATTAGGGATTTCGGCGTCTTCGGTGGCGTAGTTGGTAGCATGCTGAGTTTCTATGCCCAAGATCGCGGGTTCAAACCCGACCGAAGTCGTCGGATTTTTTAAGAGCGTTAAAAGTCCTTCAGTATGCCTTCCCTCGGAGGGGAAGTAAAGCCGGCGGTCCCATGTCATAGATTTATGGCATGTAAAAGATCCTTCCACGGACTAAACTTGTGTGAAGCTAAATTTCTAGGTTAGATTTCATTGGAAAGCGCTATCAAAGTTCCAACGTTCACCACTAGGTATCAGTGACATATGGTAGCGAAAATTGGAACTGCTTGAAATTGAACGGAACTTGTAGTTCACCCTATGGGTGTCCGCTTGAAGGACCTACAACCTCTGGCGAGCCGAACATGTCCTCGGACGTTCCCGGCACTAAAAGCCATACGATAAATAAAATAAATAAATAAATAAATAAACCTTCATCATTTCATTTCATTTTGGGCCGACAACCTAAATGTTAGAATTATCGTCATCGGTCGTCATGTTTAGAAATCACAGTTCTGGCATTGCTACGTGCCCACAGTTCACTAATCAGTCCTCCAGCAAGATGCGTGTGTATCGCCCGAAACCTCATTCCAACACGATCTTCTTAAGATGATTCGCATCCTTGAAGTCTTTTAACCTGTATATATTTAAAGAAATAATGATGGGAAAATAACATTATATCTTTTACAGTTTTACTTTGAAGCATAGGAAAATGTTTAGACTCCAGTTAATGAGCCAAGGATGAGGTCTGTTTGGTAAATTACGGACGTGATTGTGAAAGGAGAGTTCAGTGAAACCTTGACTCGTCAGTATTTTGGGATATACCAGGTATTCGATAATTCATAAGTTCTGTTACTACGAATGCTATATCATTATTTCTTGTAGAAAGATGATATTACTTCTCAATTACGATATATTATCCCACTGATAATATTAGCGGAAGTCGACATAATATAGCAAAAGATCTGGAAAGATAATTTATTTGAAATATTGGAAAGCAGACGAAATAAATCAGAATCCTCTATTGGCAGGTGAAATACTAAAGGAAGTAGGAGACTTTTGTTAATTAGGAAGCAAAATAACCAGTGATGGACGAAGCAAAGAGGATATAAAACGTAGGTTAGCTCAGGCAAGGAAAGCATTTCTACACAAAAGGAATCTTTTGACATCGGATATAGATTTAGGTGTTAGGAAGTCATTTTAAAAGGCCTTTGTCTGGAGCGTGGCGCTCTATGGAAATGAAACTTGGATTATTGGAGCAGCAGAAAAGAGGAGAATTGAAGCGTTTGAAATGTGGCCTTACAGGAGAATGATGAAGATCAGATGGGTGGATAGGGTTAGAAACGAAACGATATTAAGACTAGTGGGAGAGGAGAGATGTTTCTGGCGACTGCTAATGAAGAGAAGAGATAGGTTGGTAGGACACATACTAAGACACCCAGGAATAGCAAGCTTAGTTATGAAGGAAGCTTGTAGTTTAACGTGACCGTTAATCTGTAGATCATAAGCCACGGGACCTCCTTTTTACGTGGAATCCGAACCACAGGACATGGCATTTCACTTCGAAAATCTCACATGCATTGACCGGGAATCGAACCCGGACCGCCTTGGTGAGAGGCATACAGCTAGACCGCTGGCTTAGTTATGGAAGGAAGGGTCGAGGACGAGAACTGTAGGGGTAGACCAAGGTTAGATTATGTTAAACAGATTGCCTCGGACGTAGGGTGCGGTAGCTATGTAGAGATGAAACAATTAGCTCAGGACAGGGAGGCATGGAGGGCTGCATCAAACCAATAAAATACTGAAGACTCAAGCAACAACAGTGTGTTCTATCCACGGTCAATCGTGGATGTAATTAACAATCCTTCTCAACTTCAAGTTCAAACCCGGCTGAATTCATTAAGATCGTTAAAAATCCCTCACTATGCCTTCCTTCGGAGGGGAATTAAAGCCGGCGGTCCCATGGCATAGATTTATGGCATGATAAAGAACCTTCCACTAACTACACTTGTGTGAAGCCAAAATGTGTTGCTGAGAATAGATAACGCTCTATTATACTCTGATTTACAAAAGATTTCAAGTAGTTCCAACTTTCGCTACCAGATATCAATGATACCTAGTGGAACTTTGATAGAAAGCTGTCATCCGCTTGATGGGTGAGGTGAGGAGTGGAGACGAGAGGGGGTAACGGTCTCCATAGCAACAGCGAGCAGTGTTGCAATGTATGCCCACACAGCAGTGAGCACATGGTTTGACTCAGTGTTCTACTGTGCCTTAACTCGTCACGGCCATTAGTCCGCCAGGCAGGGGGGGCTAACTTCCCCAATATTTGTGTCTTCCTGCAAGCCTCTTGGAATGTTATGAATGATGATCTGCCTCAGTGGCAACGCAGCATTTCCCCACGTGCTAGCTTTGACAGCTGTCAGCGATCGTTATTGGTAATACAGAGTATAGTTCCAACGTTCACCGCCAGGTGCTGACTGCGATGCCATCTAGTAGCCTAGTCCGCAAGCTAGGTGTCGTGGACGGTAGCATTTGGTAGCAAAAGTAGGAACTACAGTACTTGAAATTACTGTCTGCAGTCCTTACTTGAAATAAACACACACTAATACAGCCATCACAATTAACACCGGTTATCAGACAGATTCTACACACACCCAAAGTACACGGGGCTACATGACCGTGTTGTCGCAGCCCCGAAACTGAGGAACCAACCAACCTTCTCAACTCAGTCGCTCACTCAGTTTGTCACACCGAAGGCTGTACCGGGTGAGTTAGCCGTGGTCGTTACAGCATGACTGTTGGCAGTCGCTCACATCCGGGAGGCGAGGAGGTTCGAATCCCCCCGCCGGCAACCTTGAAGATGGTCTTCTGTGGTTTCCCATCTTCCTTCCAGGCAAATGCCGGGGTTGGTCCCTAACTATAGGCCACAGCCGCTACCTTCCAACTCCTCGCCCTTCCCTTCCAACTTTCCTCCCCAACGGTACTTGTAGCTCACCCATTGGGTGTCCGTCGCGAAGCAGCTACAAAATTGGCGAGCCGAACATGTCCTCGGACACTCCCGGCACTAAAAGCCATACGCTAAAAAAAACCAAGTCTGTGCATATTCGAACACGGAACTGTTCGCATAAGTTCTAATTATTTATGTATTTATCGTATGGCTTTTAGTGCAGGGAGTGTCCGAGGACATTTTCGGCTCGCCTGAGTCTGTAGCTGCTTCCAGCGGACACCCTTATTAGGGTGAGCTACAAGTTCCGTTCAATTTCAAGTAGTTCCAACTTTCGCTACCAGATATCAATGATACCTAGTGGAACTTTGATAGAGCATTCCGACGAAATCTAACCTAACAATTTAGCTTCACACAAGTTTAGTCTGTGGAAGGATCTTTTACATGCGTAAATCTATGACATGTGACCGCCGGATTTACTTCCCCTCCGAAGGAAGGCACAGACTACTGAAGGATTTTAACGCTCTTAAAAAAATCCTTCGACTTCGGCTGGGTTTGAACCCGCTATCTTGGGCACAGCAGTTCAGCATGCTACCAACTGCACCACTGAAGCCGCTATAAGTTCTAATAAAACGATTTCATTCGAATATACGAATAATTTAATGTTAAATATTCGAGTCCCAATTCTTACTGTTAAATTGGAGCAGGTGCAACATTGTAAGTACCGGTACTTTTTTATTTATTCGGTGGCGTATTCGGCGGAATGCTGAACTGCTGTCCCCAAGGTCGCGGGTTCAAACCCGTCCGAAGTCGTCAGATTTTTAAGAGAGTTAAAATCCTTCACTATGCCTTCCTTCGGAGGGGAAGTAAAACCGGCGGGCACATGTAATAGATTTCTGGCATGTAAAAGAACCTACCACTGCAATGGGTTAGCGTGTAGCAAAATTTGTCGGTTAATATTTGGCTGGTCAGGAAACGCTCCATCAAAGTTCCAACGTTCGCCGCTAGGTGTTAGTAATAGTAACAGTGGCGTCTGGTAGCCAAAGTTGGAACTAGGTACTTGAAATTGGACTTTCATTAATTTCATCTCTCATTAACTCTTCTCGTGAGATTGATATCAGGAAGGACATCCGTCCGTAGAAAATATCAGCCACGTGGTTCATCGCATCTCAACCCCGACCCCCTTGGAAAATGGGATTAATGAGGGGTAGACATAGAATTAATCGGCCCTGTGGTGTTGGGGTAGACCTAGGCTTTTCAGGGGCTGTAGTGCCAGGCGTTATTTATTTATTACTATTATAGACATAAATTTATTTATTTATTAGTTGTTTTATTTATTTATTTATTTATTTTTATTTATCTATGTAGTTATGTTGTTTTTTATTCATTTTAACCCTTTATAGGGCAGAACTAGTATTATTATATTGTATTTGTATTTATTTCATTATTTTCTCCTATTTTTTTATGTATTATCTTTTTATTTTTATGTTTATATATTTTTGTCACTTTAGCCTTTATAATTTTTATAATCTTATATTTTATTTCTAATTTTATCACCTTATTTTTTTTTTTAATTGTAAAGATTTATTTAATTTTAATTGTAATTTTATGAGAGTGTTAATTTTTAATTTTTACAAGCATATTTATCTTCAATTTTAATTTTTTTCACCATATTTTATTTTTTACGTTTTAATTTTAATTGATTTTGTTAAACGAATTAAATTTTATCAAGCATTTTAGGTCAAGAAGATAGAAGAATATAATTTAGTTTTCTGAAATATTAACACTTCCAAAAGAAAGTTCGTTGACATATTGCAGAATGATTCAACCATCAGCATCTTTGACAATATACATTCTCCTTATGATAGGTGGTTAATATACTGACCACTAACCTATAAAGGGTTAAACTAGATGTAAGCTGAAGAATACCCCCATCAAAGGGGCGAAACATGTACTTCAATGTAATAGATCTTTCATACGTATTCATAGGCATATTATTTTTAAGCCTCGACCCCACTTGAGTAGGAAAAGACGAAGGAAAAGAAGAAGAAGAAGTCGTATTATTTTAAGAGGAATTCATATTATTCAAATTGTCAATCCATTCGAATTTCAAAATATTCCCATTAATGAAATAACCCAATAATCGAATCATTTGACGAAGAAGTGGAATCATTCTAATGTACGAATAATTATAATAAATTTAGAAACAAATAGAAAAGAAAGTATAAAGGGAAAAGTTGTTGTTGAAACTCGGCAATTTATCTAGGTTTATGCCGTGTCTTGTGTGGGTTTTCATTTAGGACAAAAAGCTGGCTCACCAGCGAGCTCTTGGTGTCCCCGCCCGGACCCCTACAGTAGTAGCGAACTGTGCACTACCTCCCTTTTTATGAAGCACACCTGCACCTCTTTACTGCGAGCCATAACCTCCCTATGAAGGCTTTCAAAAAGAAGGTATATTTACTGGCCGTGAAAGCCAATATACCATATTTTTGTTGTTGTTGATTCTTTCAGGGGCTTTGCGACAACGTGTTCATGCAGCCCCGTGTACTTAGGTGTATATTTGTATCTCACAATTTGTTGCCTGTGCTTGCCGTATGTGTTGGATTGTCAATTTTTGATTTGTCCCATAAATCACAGCGGCTTCGGTGGCGTAGTTGGTAGCATGCTGAACTTCTATGCTCAAGATCGAGGGTTCAAACCCGGCCGAAGTCGTCGGATTTTTAAGAGCGTTAAAAATCCCTCAGTATGCCTTCCTTCGGAGGGGAAGTAAAGCCGGCGGTCCCATGTCATAGATTTATGGCTTGTTAAAGAACCTTCCACTAATTACTCCTGTGTGAAGCTAAATTAAAGGTTAAACATTTGACTAACGCTCTTAGTATCCTACGTTCGTCGTCGGGAGCCGACTGCGGTGGCATTTGTTAACCAAGTTCTGAACTAGTAGTCGTTGACGGTGACGTTTGGCGGCAAAAGTAGGAACTACTTGGAAATATTCAATGTCTGCAGTCCTTACTTGAATAAAAACAGATCCACACACTAATAGAGTCATCACAATTAACACCGGTTATCAGACAGATTCTACCAAAATACACGGGGATACATGACCGCGTTGTCGCAGCCCCTAAACTGAGGAACCAACCAACCCATAAATCACGTCAACAATGGTCGGGCACAACTGAAATTTCTCTGTATAAGTCATGTTATAAAAAGGGGACGAGCGGGGGTTATAGACAGCGTAGGAGAAGACATCTATTGTGACATCATTTCCACAATTATTATTCATCCAAGTACAGTATTTCAGCTAATTTAAGTAGTTTTGTTCTAGATTCATCACTCCCGGAGCGTTACCATATTGTAAGGTTCCTGGGAGGGATGCCTGTACAAATAATAAATCTAGGGGATGAAATTAGTCTAAAATGGGGGTTAAGCTTGGCGAATACTGCAAGAGGTAGGGAGTGTCTTTGGAATGGAGATCGACAGTGCGAACTGCTAGGAGAACTCCCCAATGTACTGTTTGACGGGGTAGTTCTAGGTAAAGGGGTAGTTTGCAAGAGCTATTAAGTTATAATTCAAAGCGCGACGACTGCGCCACGCGGTCTGCAGTGAGCCGTAAGCACGCGAGTAAGTGGAGAGTTCGCTGTGGTCAGCGCGGAGCAAGGACGCTCAGCTGACTACAAGCAGCAATTAAGCAAGTACGCAATAAGGCTATTTCTAAGTCCTACCTAAAGTGGAATCTATTAGGGTAGGAACTTACTAACTAAATAAATAAAAAGAATAAGACCAGTGGCTTCTAGTAATTACGAGTTTAATGTGTACCTCGATCTGGAGGTACTCTGGATAGAGCTAGCAGTTCTAATAACATATAATAATAAATAATGACAATCCAAGCACAGGGGAAGGTGAGTGTGTAGTGTAGTGGTTAGTGTGTAGATCGCTAAGACACTTACCCGCCCAGCAGACAGCAAAGGTTCAACACGTCGGTGCACTGAGTGAGGACTGAATGATTGATGATCCCAGGTATCTGACCTCTGGGGTTCTTATACCTTCTGTGTGCTCGATCGGCGGAATCCTCACATTCCTACCGAGTCGTGCACCTCCCCCAGGTCATTGCCTGTACTACGAGGCTACTCGAGTTCATGTATGTGCTGATTGTTCTTCATGTAATTTATAGGTGGTATTTTATAAGGTTTTTAGATCAGAAGTTTGTAGTATTGGGATTTTGTAGATTTCACTTAGGGGATCGGGGTAGCGTACCCTAGGGGTACAACAATATAATAGGCTACTTGGTTCAAAGGATATTTACCATCGATAAATTTGTAACAGAAGTTTGAAACATTATCAAGTCTTGACCCACTGCATGTCATTTCACACAGGGAGGAATAGAAAGATGAGATGTGCGGAGGGATAGGCTTTCTCCAATCCAGGGCCGTATTTCTAAATAGGCTCAGTAGGCTGCAGCCTAGAGCGCCAAATTTTCAGCAGCGGCAGTTTGGCAATTCATTCAGAAGCTAAAATGAAGTATTTCAGACGTTGATATTTTCCGTACGAATTTAGGAATTACTTATTACTTAAAAATATAGAATGCAAACACATTTGCCATGGATACAAATGTTTTTAAATATCCGTATTGATGTTAGAATTAAACGTTTAAAATTATACCCCAAATAAATACATAAACAAATATATATTTTATATATTGGTACATGTTTCGACCCACAATGGGGGGGGGGGGTCATCCTCAGCCTAAAATGAAAATCAATTAAGAATTGAAAACTAAAATAGCATATGTGACTTAAATCTAAATTAAAATGAAAAAATAATGATAATAATTGTAATAAATAAAATGGTGGGGAAAATAGGACTTAAAATTTCCTTTGAAAAAACGAAAAGTATGTCAAATAGTTTCGATGTGTCCAAGAGAGTTACAGTAGGAGCTAATAAAATCGAGGTGGTTAATAGTTTCAAATACTTAGGAGAATGGATCGACTGGAATAACCTTGAAGGAAAAACAATGGAGGCGAGAAGAATCAAAATGGAACTAGCCTTCCAGAAAACCAAAAATACATACAATAAGAAAACCCTCTCCTGGAACACTAAAATCAGGCATTATAACACCGTAATTAAGCCAGAGGCACTCTTTGCAGCAGAAACACTAGTCTTGAGGAGACAAGGGCAAATGGAAAAATTGGAAATCAAAGAGAGAAACATTTTGAGGAAGATCATAGGTCCTAAATTCCAAAATAACAAACAAGTTTTCTATAGGAACGACACCCTGTATGTGAAGTCGGAGAGAATGTCAGATACCATACGGAAAAGGAGGATTGATTTATATGGACACATCTACCGGATGAATCCTGCCCGATTAACCAAGAAAATCTTTGACTTCTTTTCCAAAAAGAAGATCAAACCTAATTAGTTTACGGAAGTGGAAAAGGACCTGCGAGAGCTTCAGATTACTGAAATCATGTTGATGAATGGTACAGCCAAAACCGTGACCAAAGACAACACCAAGAAGTTCCAAGCCAGAGCCGTCTCCAGAAAACCGATGCAGATATCACAAGAGGAAAGTAAGAGGAGATCAGAGAGAATGAAGAAGTATTGGGAGAAAAGGAGAGCACAAGCATCTAAGAAGTGATTGATCTGACGTACCCCAAAGTGGGTGATTCGAGAAGAAGAAGAAGAAGAAGAAGAAATAAAATATAGTAATAAAATGGATATCCTTACAAATGTAGTATTAATTAAATAAATATAAGATTGGTCTTTTAACAATAATTTAAAAAAAAAGTAGTTAGAAAATAAGAACTTTTAACGGTGAGTGTAAAAATGTTAAGCTTTAAAAAAATTATCAAAATATACACAAAGTAATTTAGAAAATCAATAAAATAATTGAGTTTAATAAGTTGAATCCTCTTCAATACGGAGTTTATTAACAATCTTGAATAGGTGCCAACGAGTATTACGATGACATGAATTAACCTAACAGATGGGAAAATAAAACATGTCTGAAAAAAAATTATATAAATAAACGAAACATAATTAGCCAGCATATGAAACTGATAAAAATCTACTTTATAAGATTTATTTTCACCTACCTCGTTGTATGGGATGAAGAAATTCGGAAATGCGTACAAGAATTTGAGTTGAAATGCCCAATATGGATATGCGGCAATTCTAATAACTGTCCAAAACGTTTAGAAGAAAAACCGGGATTCTTGAAATGGAATTACGGTATCAGATGTTCCTCTTTAAATTTGCCAAACGTTTAATACTTAAAAATATGTCTTAGTCCTTATATAGTTCTTCCTGCCTTAGAAGAGTTAAGAACTATCTGCGAACTAGCATTTCTGAAATACGGTTAAACTCACTTTCATTACTTTGTATTTGTTGGTGAAGTCGGCACCTGCCGGTATCGACCTCCATCCTGATCGATAGGCGCAACTAGCGCCCTCAACTAACTTTTAAACAGTTCGTTTTATGATCCGTTCACGGCACAACGTATTTAAACAGTTCATGCATTTTGTGTTAAATAAATCAGTTGAGTTACATTTAAACGAGCGTTACATTTCATTGACGCTTTAAAACCTCTCATAGGTTATGGACCTAGAACGATTCGCTCAGATTTAAATTAACTGAAAACTGGAAACAGCGGGATCAAGCGGACACACAAAGAGAAGAACGCGTCGAATCGGCAGACATCTTGCTCTCTCGAGAAACTTATGGACATCGACGAAGCGAGAAGGAACAAACGCCGTCTTCTCGAATATTGTGTGCTTGATCGTGAGTGAACAGTGAAAACGCCAATCGCGAGTGTTTGGACAATAACACGCGACGCGAATTTTGGCTTATTGTGAGTGTTTTGGACTATAACACGTGACGCAAGAAAACGTGCTTAACGTGCGAGTTGTGCACAAACGCACACGACACGAAATTCCGTAGGCCTATTTGCTAGTGTTCCGGACAATAGCACGCGACGCAAAGTGTATGGCCGGTTGTGAGTGTTTCAAACAATAACACGCGGCACAGCAAATTTATTGTGAACAATCGTGAGTGTTCCGGACATTAACACGCGGCACGATTGAAGTGAGACAATGAATTCAAACGGTGTAGTGCGCATCGAGGCCTTAGGGCGCGATAATTACGACACCTGGAAATTGCAAATGCGCGCCATTCTGATAAAGAATGACCCGTGGGGTTATGTCAACCGCCAGATCGTCAAACCCGAGCCGGGTGAGGACAATGCATCCCAAGTGACCGAGTGGACGACTAGGGATGAAAAGGCCATGTCAGACCTAATCCTATCCATCGGACCAAGCCAGCTCAAGTTGGTGAAGAACTGCAGGTCATCAAGCGAGATATGGCAGAAACTTGAGGATACGTTTCAGTCGAAGGGGCCGGCTCGCAAGGCCACGTTGTTGAAGAGTCTAACCTTGCAAAAGATGACTGAAGGTGGCGACATCCGTGAGCACCTCAACAACTACTTTGACTGTGTCGACAAGTTGGCTGACATGGACGTAGTTATTAACCCAGACCAACTTACCATCATGATGCTGTACAGTTTGCCGGCAAGTTTTGAAAATTTCAGAATTGCCATCGAGAGCCGGGACGATCTACCGAAGCCTGAGAATCTACGTACGAAGATAATCGAAGAACACGATGCCAGAGTTGCCTCGTCAACACCGATGGAAAATCAAGGCGCCGTGTACGTGAAGAAGAAAGGTCCTTCAAGGAAACCACAGTCGAAGCCTCAAAACAAAAACCACGGCTACTCCGGTGGTAAGAGTGACAAGGAGAAATCGTTTCCATTCAAATGCTCGAAATGCGGAATCAAGGGACATAAGGCAGTGGACTGCAATGTCAAGGTCAACAAAAATCAGCTGTCGGACGCGTCACTCTTATCAGTTGAGGAACCTGAAACGTGCCAGATCGCGACGAACAGCGTCGAAAACCTGTGGTGTCTCGACAGTGGGTGCACTTCTCATCTGTGCGGTGATGCGACTGTGTTTACAGAGATGGACAAGGGCGAGACTGGCAAGCTGAATTTAGCGAGCAGCACAACCGCAGAGATAAAGGCCCGAGGAACTGCAAAAATTGCAACAAGTGTGGACGGTAAAACTTGCAACGTTTCTCTCAATGAGATTTTGCACGTCCCTGAGATCTGCACTAATCTCTTATCAGTCTCGAAGATGACAGACCGTGGTTTCCCGGTTGTTTTTGGCAAAGAGAGGGCGGAAGTTTTCGACCAGAATGGACTGACGAGGTTAGTTGCAAAGCGCAAGGATAATCTATACTACGTACAGGGCACCACACTGGAAAAATACCGAAACGCAGTGTCAGAAGACAAGCGCGACGAGAATGTGGCGCAGCTGTGGCATCGAAGGATGGGTCACGTCAACTTTCGTGATCTCGATACGGCAGTGAAGAGCGGATCCATTCGAGGTGTACAACTAAAAGGGAGATGTGGAGATCTAACGTGTGACATTTGCACGAAATGCAAAATGACTCGAATACCATTCCCGAAAGAGTCAAATCGTGTGACCGGTAAGCTCGATATTATTCACACAGACGTTTGTGGCCCTATGGGTGTTGTGTCGAACGGTGGATCCAAGTATATGATCACATTTACGGACGACTACTCGAGATGGACAGAGGTACGGTTTATGAAGACGAAGTGCGAGGCGTTGCAAATGTTCCGAGAGTACAAGGCTTTCGTCGAGAAGCAGCACGGTCTGAAAATAAAGTGCGTACAGTCCGACAACGGACGTGAATATGTCAACAGGGAATTTGACGAGTTCTTGAAATCTGAGGGGATCGAGCGCCGTCTCACAACACCATATACGCCTGAACAAAATGGTGTGGCCGAGAGGGAAAATCGGACCCTTGAAGAGGCAGCACGATGTTTACTCCTGCAATCTGGCCTACCGATGACATTCTGGGCGGAGGCGATCAACACCGCAAATTATCTGAGGAACCGATGTCCAACCAAAAAGCTAAACGGGAAGACTCCATTTGAGCGCTGGTTCGACAGAACTCCGACTGCACACTATTTCAAGGACTTTGGGAGCAAAGTGTTCTGCCTGGACAAGACCCCAAACAAGGGGAAGTTTAGCCCTCGCTCAAAAGAGGGAATTTTTGTTGGATATTCGGAGCAGTCGAAGGCTTACCGCATCTGGATTCCTGAAACGAAGAAGATCGAGATCACGAGAGACGTTGTTTTTCGTGAGGAGATGACCGCGCCTAAGAAATCAGTCGATGATCTGTTCCCGCGTGACTCTCCGGACAAAGTACGCATTGAACCAGAGGATCCGATCCATGAACTGGAGTTCGAGCTGGTGTCAAGAGACGAAGTTCTGGCAGAAAACCAACCTGATGTTGCTGAATGGGAATTCCCCGGTGGCTACATAGGCTTTCCTGCCGACGATTACTTTGTTGAACCGGAGATCCAATCCGATGAGCAAGAAGCGGCATCATCTAGGAGAAACCGGGTGAGTTAGCCGTGGTGGTTACGGCATGACTGTTGGCAGTCGCTCACATCCGGGAGGCGAGGAGGTTCGAATCCCCCCGCCGGCAACCTTGAAGATGGTCTTCTGTGGTTTCCCATCTTCCTTCCAGGCAAATGCCGGGGTTGGTCCCTAACTATAGGCCACATCCACTACCTTCCAACTCCTCGTCCTTACATTCCAACTTCCCTCCTTCCCTCCCCAACGGTACTTGTAGCTCACCCATTGGGTGTCCGTCTCGAAGCAGCTACAAAACTGGCGAGCCGAACATGTCCTCGGACACTCCCGGCACTAAAAGCCATACGCTAAAAAAAAAAAAAAAAAAAAAAAAAAAAAAAAAAAAAAAAATCTAGGAGAAGAGGCGGACGGCCTCGTTTGATTAGAACTGGACAATCTGGGCGACCCCGCAAGGACTACGGTGATCGACCAGGGGAAGCGGCTAACGTCGCTGAAATCCCAGTGACCCAGGCTATCTCCGGAGATGACTCACCTGCGTGGATCGAAGCAATGTCAGAAGAAGCAGTTTCACTGATTCGGAACAATACGTGGAAGCTGGTCGACCGTCCCAAGGGGCAACGTGTGATAGGAAGCAGATTCGTTCTCCGGAATAAGTTTAACCCTGACGGCATTATCAGCAAGCGGAAGGCGCGCGTGATAGCGAGGGGTTTCACGCAGAGACCAGGAATAGAGTTTCACGACACGTTCGCTCCAGTCGCAAGGCTGAGCCCAATAAGGACTGCGGTGGCGTTAGCTGTACAAGATAATCTAAAGATCCGACAGCTAGACGTCAAGACTGCGTACTAGAACGGAGAAGTCGAGGAGCAAATCTTCATGGAGGCCCCGGACCACTTCGAGGACGTTCTTGCCCATACCGTTCAAGACGAGTCGGTTGACGAGACTGTGCGAAAGACCGCAGATGAGATGCTGGAGAAGTTGACCAATCATGTCATGGTGTGCTCACTATACAAAGCGTTGTACGGACTGCGACAGGCAGGACGCGCTTGGTATCACCGTCTCGGGGAAGAGATGAAAAATCTCAAGGCGACTCGCTCGGATGCAGATCCATGCATGTACCACATCGGACCGGTCGAAGATAGGATTTATATAATCACCTATGTCGACGACATGATGATCATGGCTCGAGACGACAAGAAGATCGACGTGGTGGGAGACTTTCTGAATACCAAGTTCGAGATCAAGGACTTGGGGGACGTGCGGTATTGTCTGGGGCTGGAGTTCGAGAGGAGCGCCAACCAGATGAAACTCAGCCAGAAAGGATACATAGACGAGGTCCTGGAGAGATTCGGAATGGCAGAGTGCAGGCCTGTCAGCACTCCCATTGATCCAGGTACAAAGCTGCAGAAGGAAGACGTGAACCCTGGCGAACAAGCGGAGAGCGTCCCCTACCGACAGTTGATAGGAGCTCTAATGTACCTATCAGTGGGAACGAGGCCGGACATATCCCATGCAGTCAGTTCTCTCTCTCAGTTCAACGACTGTCACGGACAGCAGCACTGGAAGGCTGCAAAACCTGTCTTGCGATACCTCGCTAACACACGTGATCTCGGCCTCATGTACTCCAAATCCTGCGGTCCAGCGGTGATGTACGTGGACGCTGACTGGGGAAGCTGCCTGGTGGATCGAAAATCGTACACCGAATACGCGTTCACACTAGGCGGTGCTGCAGTGAGTTGGGAGTCCAGGAAGCAGCCTACTGTGGCCCTGTCGTCGACGGAGGCCGAATACATGGCCTTGACAGAAGCAACCAAGGAAGCTCTACACATGAGGAATCTCCTGAAAGACTTCGGAAAACCAATAGATGTTGTCCCAGTGAAGAACGACAATGTAGGTGCGCAGAAGCTGACGTCGAATCCTATGTTTCATTCACGGACGAAGCACATCGACATCAGGCACCATTTCGTCCGAGATACCATGGCCAAAAAAGTGGTTTCGGTGGAGTACACTCCAACGGATGAGATGCCTGCCGACATATTGACAAAAGGATTGTCAAGGCCCAAGCACGAGAAATGTGCTCAAAGCCTTGGCTTGAGACCACATGCACCAGGATGACTCCGACTGTTGGTCGAGGGGAAGTGTTGGTGAAGTCGGCACCTGCCGGTATCGACCTCCATCCTGATCGATAGGCGCAACTAGCGCCCTCAACTAACTTTTAAACAGTTCGTTTTATGATCTGTTCACGGCACAACGCATTTAAACAGTTCATGCATTTTGTGTTAAATAAATCAGTTGAGTTACATTTAAACGAGCGTTACATTTCATTGCCGCTTTAAAACCTCTAATAGTAACGAGGCAAATACAACAAAAACACTTCCATATGAGGACATTATTAACGAGTTTGCCATTAAGAAATCTTGTAAGAAGGCTATGTAAATTTGAACACGAAGATTACGTGGGGTAAGTTGTTTTAGAGAAGTTTGCATATTTTTCAACAAATAAATCAGTAATTAACTACATTTTGTGTAATTTCATTTCACCATGTAGGACAAATTAATTCAAATTGAACCCAGTTCTTCAATTATGCAAAAGATAGTCATTAGTATTAAAATATAAAAATATGTGTAAAATAGTGATCACTGATCTCCAAGAACAAATTAATTAAGTTCAAAACCCATTTCATTTTTAACGAATCTTAAAAGTAAGTAAAAAACAAGTAGATAGCTAATTTCATTATAACATTTATTATGTAAGCCATTAAATTTGTAGTTTTATCTAAACTAAATGAACTTTATGTTTTAAAAAAATGAAAACGCCAATTAACTCTAACCTTTTGTTGTATAAATCAAATGTATTAAGCAAATATGGACTACAGAGGGGGCGGCAAATGGACTTTAGCCTATAGGCGGCATACTCTTAAATCCGGCCCTGCTCCAATCTGATGATTGGTCAGGCGCGTGTATTCCCTGGATGCAAGGTAAGCATTGCATACCCAAGCGAAAGAATGACACGTATAATAATAATTACTTTGGTTGACGTGATTTTCCAGACTTTTGGGCAATTGTTTAAATGTACCACTTCGTGGTGTTTGATGTCTGCTGCGAGTTCCGTTCACAGTCGCTTCTAGCAGCACGATAGCGTGACATGCCATCTTTTGGTATTCCTTGGTACTACATGGCGAGTTGAAAGCATGAGAAGCAATTCTGAAGTTACATACCTACGGCCTGAAAGAAGAATCGGTCAGTTTGTGAAGATTGTGTGTTTACTTGCCCATTATAACTGAAAAAGGTGTGCTAGTGTTTGTGAAAAACAGTTTTTTATATATTGTGTTTAAATGTGTGTGTATTATACTGTGGTAGGCCGTGTTTTCTATATATAGTTCAACGATATGATGTGCAATACCAGGGAGTAGGGTATGCAGTGGACGTTTCTGTTTATACTAGTAGCCGTGAGAAATCTGTAAAAAATATGGAGTCGGAACTTGAGTCTAGAGATGACAGCGACAGTGACTGCATAATTTGTGATCTGCGGCAAGTTAGCTTTTCTTCTCGATCATTTGAGAACAAAAAGAAAAATATTATTTGGAGGTCGTCCGACTCCTCAATTAAATATTAACACAAAAGTGAAAGCTTGTATTCGGCATTTTAATTTAAATCTATACACCAATAACACATGGCTGTGTGGTTGCCCTTCTGTTAACAAATTATATTGTTGGCCTTGTCTTCTTTTCTCGAACGAAAAGAGCATTTGGAATCACGGGGGATACAGTGATATGAATAACATACACAAAGCTTTAAAAAAGCACAGTCTTTCTCAAAGTCATCTGCAAGCCGTAATTATGGAAAAGACCTTTGGAAAATCCAGGATTGACCATTTGATAGACGAGCAAAATAAAATAAGTGACCAGCAACATAACGAACGAGTTCGTAAAACCGAGATATTATGAAACGTTTCATTGATGTTGTTTGTTTTCTCGGCAAACAAGAGCAAGCTTTCAGGGGCCATAATGAAAGTGCAGATTCCTCAAATAGAGGAAATTACGTTGAACTGCTAAATCTAGTTAACAAATATGATGCATTATTGCATAACCATTTAGAGAACTCTAATGTATTCAGTGGCTTATCAAATTTAATTCAGAACGATCTAATAGAATCGGTTTCTAATGTGTTACTTGCATACATCAAACAAGAAATTTGTACAGCCAGTTTTGTTTCCATAGTACTGGATGAAGCCACCGATGTAAGCAATTTTTCCCAGCTCTCTTGTGTAATTCGTTACGCCGGACCCTATGGTATCTCTAGAGAACGATTTATGGGGTTTATAAATGTTTCCGAGGATCGGTCAGCGACAGCTCTTCTCGACATTGTTTGCCAGGTAGTTGATGAGTACAGTTGTGGCGAAAAGTTAGTTGCACAAAGCTATGATGGTGCGGCCGTTTTTGCAGGCCATTTGAATGGACTTCAGGCAAAAGTTAGAACATTGTATCCTAATGCCATCTTTGTCCATTGTTTCGTCCACAAATTAAACCTGGTGTTATCTCAGGCAACCTCAAGTATCAGAGACTGCAGGTTGTTTTTTCTTACTTTAAATGGATTATCTTCATTTTTCTCCAAATCAACGAAGAGAAGTCATGCATTAGATGAAGAAATTAGGAAGAGGCTGCCCAGGGTGTCAGGTACGCGCTGGAACTACAATTCACGCTTGGTTGGAACCGTCTCCGAATATCGTGATCAGCTTATTTCACTATTCGAGAGAATGACTGATCCCGATGAAAAATGGGATCATGAAGCCTTAATAGCTGCCCGTGGATTTTCAGTGTCATTAAAGGATTTTCGCTTTAATTTTATACTCGCCGTATTTTCAAGCATATTCCCTCTGACTGACGTGTTATTTTCCATCTTGCAAAAGAAGTCCCACGATATTGGTTATTGTATTCGTAAAGTAGGAGAACTCAAAATTGAATTTGCAGAAAAAAGGGGTCAATTCGAAGAATATTGGGAGAAGACCGTACAAGAGGTAAAGGGCATCTGTGACCCAGATAGTAAGAGACCAAGATTGCACGATGAGCTCGATTCTAAGACATCTCATAAACGTCTGTTTTATGAAATTATAGACACGGTTGTACAACAGCTCAACGATAGGTTTGACAGTTTAGATTCCCTACGATTCTTGGAACTCATCAATCCTGTTAATTCGTACGATAATAAACGAGTGTTGCCAGAAATTGCTTTCGAGTCCCTTAAAGAGAGTTATCCCAATGTATTTGACTTTCTTGCTCTTCGATCGCAGCTAATGGCTACGTACACTTCTGGTGACTTACGAGAGAAAAATGTTAGTGAACTGCTACTTTTCCTTAAATCCCATCATCTCCACGAAGCGTATGGAGAGGTAGTGCGACTCTGTGAACTTATCATAGCGATTCCCGCAACAAGTGCTTCTGTAGAAAGAAGTTTTTCTGCGCTTAAACGAATAAAGAACTATGCTCGCAATACGCAAGGCCAGGATAGACTTAAAGGTTTATCATTGATATCAATTGAGAAAGATTTACTTTCTGAGCTTCAAAAATTGCCAAACTTCTACAACCAGGTCAGGTCAGGTCAGAAACCTAGAAGGATTGAGCTTCACTTCAAGTAGATTACATTCCAGGTAACACATTGCTGCTATAATATTATTATGATTATTATTATTAGTAGTAATTATGATTGTCGTATGGTAGTGGTATAATTGTTGCAGTAATTTATTCTGAATGCTAATAGTTTAAGAAAAGCCCAAATGAGGAGCAAACACAATTCAACTGCCGGTACCACCGTATGTCTCATATTGTATACCATTGCTTACCCTAAGTAAAATCCCACCACACGCCACTGTGATTGGTATAGTATGCATTTGCGTAAATGACTACAATTAAGCCCTATTCTCTACACTGCATCTCACTCACTGTTTTGAGGGACAGGCCTACAAGTCAGACAACCACTATATTCATATTGAATTGTCTTATAAAATGTGTAAATTGTATGTATTCATATATGTTGCTTTATATGTACAATTAATTGCCATACCGTACTTTATAATTTGTAAATTATATGTACTTGCCTAAATAAATAAATTTTTTCATATATCTTCATTTCCTTCAAAACTTCCTCATTCATCCTATTTTTTTTTATAAATAAGTTGATCTATTGAAGCTTTGTATATTGCGACTTCGAAAACACTCGCGGGAGAAATAAAATAATTATAACAATGTGATTTGCATTTCCACGTTACGTAGGCAATTGTCTCAAATACTTGCAAACTTCGAACATAAATGCAATCGAGTGCGCATTGCCACACTGCGCCTGTACTGTGACGTGAGACCAACATCTCGATCAGCTGACTGAAGGGTAAACAGAGGAACTCGTAATGGAAGGTGATAGGAGCAAGTGGGGAAACGCTATGTAATGAGGGTTTAACACACATTTTCGTAATTTACACGACATTGGGAAAAGCATCGCATATTCCTTTACGTACCGGAAGGTATCAAATGTTAAGAATGTAACGTATTTGTTGTTTTAAAAGTGGCTGTCGTGTTCCGTAATACTCGTACATCCAAGTTCCCCTCTAGTAAATAATTAATAACAAATCCAACTCTGAATTAGGCCTACTGGTTTTTGAACAGAATTTTTTTTGTGTAGCTGGTCATTTTTGATTAATCTATTACTACATCATTACCTAATTTATTTTCCATAATTAGAAAATGTACTTTGACTGATTTCAGTACCGGTAGGCCTACTTTAGAAAATTTTATCGTGCGATGAGCTCTCGTTCAGCTTTACCTTCCATTTCAGTATATTATGAAAGTGAACAAAGCAACATTGGCAAATGGAAATAAGGAAGTCGATTGATTTAGTACGCATTGCTTTTTAACAACTATGCATTACATTTGCTACAAAGGAAAGCATTATTATAATCAATGAACTGTTTCCTTTCAAATTCCATTTTCCAAGAATCATAGAAACCTTCGCAAAAATAACCCAGAACTTAGAAATTCTACGAAGAATTAACTAATTTAGGGATGCAATGTATCCTACAAGAATCTCAAAATTTCCTCCACCAAACGCACTGTCCATACGTTTAATAAGATGACAAATATCCTACTTCAGCGTATTTATTATCGAAGACTACACCGTCAAATCCATAGCATAACCTACAATTTGACAATGAACATGATTGACGACTGCATTGCGTAGTCCATCCACACTATGCCCGTTTGGACCGAGAGCCAACGACCACATTTCGTAAAATACCGAAATCAGATCAGCACGAGAAAATATATCTCAGGGTCTATCTAGGTGAACACTTGGGTCTAATCTGGCATCCCTGATCTCGGTAATTCACAAGTAAGGTAAGGTGAGAAATTATTTTTGAACTAGCACATTCCTTATAATTCTCAATTTATTTATAAATAAAAAATATGATTCACCTGGTAAAAACCCTCAACAAAGATAAAAACACATCACACATAAGAAATCAACGGTCCCTATAATATTATTAGAATTGTCGTAGATGTGATAATCAGAAAAAAATAATTAGTCCATTCTGATATCCATAAAAATTTTCAAAAAGAATGTTTACACTCGGTAATCACTGTTCAATAAAGAGTTCTGAGTGATCCCTACTATTTACATGTTCGTAGTTCACTTTACAAAGATTGCAATTTGATTTTATCAAATATTCGTAGCAAACATTTCCCAAAATAAATAGTCACTTGATTCATTCGTGGTTATTCCAAAATTAAACTTATTTGGAAAATTATCATATCACTGATCCGTTGTTTCATAACAATATCAATACTCGACTGACATAAAGTCGAATGTTAATAATTGTTCATAAAGATTTTCAAATTAAAAAAAAATTTGTTCAAAAACTTTCATAATATTTTGAAAATTCAACTTTCTTCTTTTATCACTTTCGTTTGTTTAAATGTCATAAACGATTTTAAATTATTCTCCTATGTTATGAACATTACACAAAAATTGTTGTAAACAATGTTGTTATTTCTATCCACCATCAGCGGATTAAATCATCTAACTCTTCACCAAATTTTTATGTGAACCCTTTACCCTATGTTGGTTAAATGATTCTACTTTTTATTTCTTCAATTAATAAATATTTCAACCAGCATCATGAAAGTAGCCAGACAGTGATGAGGAAATCTCAAGCATCTGATGGAGACAGTAGGGAAATACCTGCGACAGTTTAACAAAAGGCTAAGTACTTGAGCTATGAAAAGAAATAGCTTAGCGATGTATCACAGGGACAGGTGTGGCTACCTCAATTTTAGAAGCGACGCGCGGTGAGACATGGTTCTGGTATGTTCATTGTGTTATTCGCGCCTAGAAGAAATATGATGCAGTAACGTGAATGGCTGATGAAGAAAATAGACACTCCCAAGACGCCAAGATCTACTAGAAACCGCCAAATTACAGAAAATGGAGAACCAATGAGAAGAGAATGCCTACTTGCGCGCCAACTCCGGCTGGGGTACGCGGCGGCTAGCATTCACGCGGGAAATCGCCTAGACAAAATCTCTACGATCGATTCTAGGATTAATGGGCATATTCTTGACCTGTGCAATATTACGAGTTCAGTGATATTTATTTCATTCCTGTATCACAATTACTTCGAGAAATTTTTACATAAAATCCCCCTCCATCTAGACCCAAGGGCCAGTTCATTTATAAGTGTGTCGAAGAGCCAAGACATTGATTATTATTCCGTGTGTCGTGGACACACTATTATTATTCTGTTCGTCTGAGGAGATAGACTTCTATTTGGTGCGTCTACGGACGTGGACTTTCATTCTGTGTGTCGAGAACACAAGATATTCATTGTAAAGTGTTAAAGTCAGTGATAGATAGTCATTGTACTATAGTTATAGGGAAAGTATCGTCGATAATTCGCCAACGAACAGTGACAGGGAATTTAGTACCTGAACAAGCGAATTTAGTAGACAGACATAAAGTGTATAATAACCTAATTTTTGTATCAGCGCAAGGATGACATCGATGAATGCAGAGGAAGTGTGGAATTCTCAACAGTCCGTCCAGATGGCTGCTATGAGATAAAGAACCATCCAGTTGGGGAATGGCGTCTGATGTTCTTTGACGGGTGACTACAAAAAGAGTTGAGTACGAAATAATATTTTATTATTTATTAAATTAACTTATGGTTTATGGGACATATTTTTTGTAAATACTTTGCTTGTGTGATTAATGTAATATATTTAGTGATGATCTGACACATTTTTGTTTGGAAGCAGCTCGCACAATTGTAGTTAATGGAAAGTTCTTTTCTTTGTGTTGTGTTAACTAACGTAGCTATGTGAACGGCCGTGTTCGCCTATGTTACGAAGTGCGGTTAAAAACGTCTCTCGGAGATATGTCGTGTTTCAGAAGTAGGACTGAATTAATATAATTATATAGTAGATTGGAGGGTAATTAAATTTTGTTGAGATTTATTATTGATCAGATTCAGTGTGATTATTGCCTTTTGGAGCAATATAATTTGTGACGAAGAGTATTCTGCTCTATCGTAGGTTTTAAATATTGTGTTAAATGTTTGCGAGCTCTAATTCAGCAGACCCATGTGAAAGGCGTTATGTCAGTCCCAGATGTGTGTATTGTGAGTATATATTATGGTATTACAAGCGGGAACTTCAGCAGAGACTGATTTCTGTCAGCTTGGTACCAGATCCAGATTGTATCCTTGCGAGGACAATTATGGATATGTGATTATTGTCTGACCATATGTTGAGTTAGAGATGATGTTAGCTGCTGTTGATTCCTTGAGATAACAGTTCAGCTGGTCGGCTATTAATATACACTGGAAGGGGGACATGACTGGTATTATGGAAAGGGTGAGTTGTGATCACAAGGGCTGGCTGAGTTTCGCAAGCTCATTAGTGGAGTGCACGTCTGGCTCCCAATTTACTTGAAAATAAATATAAATGTGAGAAACTGATCAATGGTAAAAATTGTTTTAAATAAATGGGAGTTGCCTACGAAACACGATAACCTTCGAAGCGTTTCCTTAACATGCAAATGTGTTAATATAAAGTAATCTTAACCAATCAGGTTGTTTGTTGTTGTTGGTTTATTCTATGTTTATTTTCCATGTCAGTGACACCTGAGTCACGTGCGGCGCTGTTTTTCCTTGTTGTTGAGTATCTGGCCATTGTGGCAGCTCATTTGGTTAAGTGTGTCACCACACTAATAAGGGTCTCAGTGAGATGCCTGTAAATAGTAGAGTTGTATTATGTGTGTCAGAGTTAGATTTAAGGATTTTTATTAATGTTATGCCCATAGCCATAAAAGTTGATTTACGAGATGATTGTTCGTAAGCACCGTGGCTGTTAACCCGTTGTGAACGAATGATCATCCAAGTACTCATTTCTCGTAGATAGTCATCACGCGAACATAAATTCACATGCAAGGTAGTGGAACTTGGACCCACATTTTATTAGAAAAGGGGAGATCCATCTGACTCCTCAAAGTGATAAATATTCCTGTCAGGGAAAAATTCAGGGAGAATTTTGTTTATTTTTGTTTGTTTTATTCTTTTATGCACAAATTAGTTATTAAATCTTGTTATTATCTTACGTTTTGTCTCCTTACTTTCTTAGTTATAGTTTTCATCCTATAACCCTTGCCTCAGAAAAGCACGTTGTTTGGCGGACGTAAACACCACACTATGAACTGAACGCGACCCCTTGATCTAAGATTCTTGCATAAAACACTGCTATTCTGAAGGGTTCATATGATAACAAAATTTTCTATCAACAAACTTTTCGTATAATCTCACAAAAAAAAAAAAAAAAAAATTATTATTATTAAGTTACTTAATTAATTTCAAACGTTCCCTTCACTTTATTTATAACAAGTTTTCTCAACCTCTCACATGATGAATATTTTATTTGCTCATTTCCAATGTTATTATTATTGTCATTCATTAATTATTTATTTTAATTCATTAGCACTTTTCATCTTTTTTTTCTCCTCGGTCAGGTTCAACAAATCTAATTTCAAGTTCTTCAATTATTTATCTAGGCATTCCATTTGAATTTTGAGTTGATCCAGAAAAAAAATTATTTAATATTTGGATTAACAGAATAGTGAAATCTGACAAGAATATGGGGCGGTCCACATCGCCTAACCCTTCTTTTACAAATATAGCCCACAGGCTCCTTCAAACATCCGCACATCCTTCTGTGCCCACAACTACGGGAATAAAACCCACTTTTGGATTAGCCCCTAGGCCTCCACAACTTAAAGTGTCGCCAAACGCACACTAAAATCATCACCAGAATATTCTGCACACAGCATCATATTATTACTATTATTATTTTTTTACATATTATATTTTTTCTTGTAATATTCTGTCAATTACTAGACTGTGGTTCTTCAGTATTATTTTACCAATTAAATAAATTCTGGTCAATATCTCCTTGCCTCCCATTTACATAAATCCTCCCTATTTGATACATTAAATACCAGCCGTTCCCTTCTTTTTTATCTGAATATTTTCTTTTCTTTCTTTTTTTTTAAGTGCTTTTGAAAAAAATAATTCTGAGCTCAAAAATCTAATACTTCATTCTCTTCATCCATAAACTCATTTAAATTTATTTAAACTTCCAAACAAAGTTATTTAATTTAATTCCTTCCAACTAATTAAATTCATCCATAAATTATTATTATCACCACAAAAATATTTAAGCATCATCAATGTCAAATGATTATTATCGCCCTATTCTTTTAAATAAATAAATAAATATTTAAGTCTCATCTGTGAATTATTATCAACGTCTCCTATTAATTTTTATTTAATGCATTAATTATTTAATCACAATAAACAATTAACAAAATTTAATTTAATTCCTAATGTTCGGTATTATCACTCCCTAATTATTTATAACTTTTAGCGTTGTTATTATTTATAAATATTATTAGCTTATTCACTTCACACTTGATTATTATTATATTATTATTAACTTATTCACTTCACACTCTATTATTATTATTATTATTATTATTAAATAAATCAAATTATTTAAATAATCCAAGCCTCAACTACTTCTGTTCTCATAATCAGAATTAACGAAAAATATTTATATCCCTTGGAATAATCGAAATATTTCATGTCGAAACATGAACTAATGCCTGTCCTAACAAAAATTTTAGATCGAAAAATAAATTGTCAGACAGCAGTTCCATTTGTCGTCCAGACAAATACAATCGAAGATCTAGCTAATATCTAGCTATGGTGAAAAATGTGTATTGATTTCTGATCGTGACTGTTCAATAATATGGAATTCTCTAATACTACTGGTTAGTGGATAGTACATGAAATGGTTGTCTTACTTCATTCTTGATGTAGATGACGAGCGTGTCCTGCGGTGTACACTATTCCCACAGTGTCTTCCCATGGCCATCTGCCGTATCCAAATATCTCGTTCGTCTCCATGTCCTTCCAGTCCTACGAGTAGTTTTAGCGGCGCATGATGATGTTCGCAGTCATCCGTTCGAAATAACTCCCGTTATCACTAGTACCGTGTAACATGACAAAAAGTTGCTCAGTCATAGACTGATACAGTACTCCTGTAGATTCGAGAATAAATCTCATGTTCCAATAATGCGGTTTCGTTTGCACGCTAAGATAGGAACACCTATTAGCTGCATAAACGAACAAAATTAAATAAACTTCTCCTGATGAATTCGAAGTACCTGATGTATAGTCACCACAAGAAATACATCGTTCTGTAGGCTAACTTCTGTGAATGGTTTCGACACTACCATCACCTGACTATAGAATAAGTGACCTGAAAGTCAGTGAATATTCTAAGTCCATTCGCTGCCAAAAGTTAAGTTCGTTCACTCGAACAAAAACTAAGTCGTGCTGACCACTGGTACGGCGACTAAGTCCTCCGACCGTCAGAATCTCGGCGTGTATACCGTCACTTCGAGAACATTCCATCTCGTATCTCGGCTTCTACTGGGCCGATTTTAATGCTTGATAGCTCAAAATCCTCCTCTTGTTATAGCCAGAAAAGTGTGCTAATTTCCTAGCGTCCATCTCTCCTCAAGGTAATTCTAAAAAATTATTTCTCATGACGTATTCAGACTCCACGTCATAATCTCGCGTCACTCGCCCCTGCGATGTATGCTTCCCTCAGCACTCTTGAGTCTCCTCCGCGCGTTATTCAAATCATCCATTCCTTCAACCTCTTCAACTAACAACTCCTCTTTCCAAAATAAGAATGTCAACAATGTCACGGACGTGTGAACGATCCGGGTATAACACTACATTTAATCCAGCATAGGGTAGTCTCAACAAAACACCACTAAAAGTCTACTGACATGTAAATACTTGATACCTTCGAGCATAAATAAATACAGGCCTGTTCAGTGGAGTAAGGGATAGGGTAAAAATTTATAATAAATATCAGCATTAACTTGTTTAAATATTTTCTTTCATGTTTCGGAGTTAGGAGAAAACGTAGGCTAAATAAATGCAAGTAGTTACCGTAGGTCAACAATTTTAGGGTTATTTTACAATGAATTTACTTACCTTTATAAAGAAATGCCCGATCCTTTTTTAAACGTCTCCTTACATCCATATGCAACACAGTAATACACCATTCTGGCTTAATAATTAATAGAACTCACTTTAAATAGCCCAATTCTATCATCACGTGTAGTATTTCAGTGTTCCAAACTACCGCAGTTTCCTTCAGTCAGCTGATCAAGATGTTGCTCTCAACAATGTGACGTCATCAGCCATCTATTGGATTTAGGATCGAAGCTTGCAAAAGTAACTACCAGTACCTAACCTCAAAATTTATCATACATTAGTAATTTAAATGCCATGCCATATGGCAGTGTGTTTCCCTACTCTCACCAGAGTGCAGTAACGTGTTACAGCTGAAGATCGAAGTTAGAAGTGATAACCATTGGCCGTATGGGAGCTTCACTTCCTAGTATTCTTGTTACATGGTAGTGTGTCGCTGAACTTGACTGCGCAAGAGTTCGTTTATCATAGGAGCTCGAGCCTTTACTGGACAAAGAGGATACAGCGATGAGTGCAATCTACTCATAAGTCAGGCAGCATTGTACGCGCTGCTCGTTTTAGAAATTATATTGTGGACGGAAAAATTATTAATAATGGGCGAATTAAGAATACCTACTTACCCGGCGCTACAGCCCTAGGTGGGCCTTGGTCTCTTTTACAATCATCCGCCATCTGCTTCGGTCCTGAACTGCTGGTCTCCACGGACGAATGTTTATTGTCCTCAGGTCAGCTTCCACTTCATCATTCCATCTGTTACGGGGTCTTCCCTGTCGCCGTCTTCATTCCATTCTTGACTTGGCTACTTTCCTTGGCATTAACATTGTCCTAACATTCCGTGTACCGGTAGCCATATTCTTACTCGTGTCCTTTTCCTTTGCTTCAGTCGTCGTCTTTGATTTCCGTCCGGTTTTCTTGTAGAAGTCTTCTGAACATTTTTTTTTTTTTACAAGCTGAGGCTGTTAACCTCACGCTCAACCCTGCCCTTTGGCTGGGGCCATTGATTTTGGGGTGACCTACCCCTAGATAGGTTGCTTTCACCTCAGCTATGGAGTCCTACCTACCTACTTTCGACTGACGTTCCTCTGCCTTTTCGCCGTTGGAATGTAACTATCCATTTTAATCCGCCTTCCAGCCATTGATATCCAGTCTTCATGTGTGTTTGGTTCGCGAGAGCTATTTTATTTCGCTCGAGTCCGCCTGCAAGCCGGTGAGGAGCCCTCCATCCACCACCTAGGACGCGTCACGTAGGAGTATATTGTCTCCTCCTGCTACGACACTGTAGTAGGTCCGTGGCGAATTAAGAATGGCATTTCTAATTATTTCGCAAACACACAACTAAGCATAATGGGAGTTCATGTCGCCACAGAGACGAATATGGCTACTGGAGCTGAGTCATGCCATGTCCTACCCTCATTCTTCGAAGGGTCAGTCGTCTTCCTTGTCATGGTATCTTCTGCCTTCTGCACAAGTCCCTAAACGAGGCGGGGCTGGCTGGCAAGGTCGAGAATTGGCGACACCGAGGAGTTCTTGAGCTGGGTCAGTTTTCTTTTTCCGTCAACTCTTTTCTCTTTCCCTTTCCTGTCTCTCCTTCTTCAAGGGTTGAGGATATTTCCTATTGTTTTCTTTTGTCCTCTTCTTCTAGTTCGTAAGTTAGTTTCACATTAGGACCTGGTAACATGTTAAAACAACAATTATTATCACCATTATCACGTTTCTTTCCACATCAGTTCACAGATGTCTGGTTCATGGAAAGCTTTGTTTATTACACAGTTGAAAATGGAAACTATGGGTAGCTAGAGTCAGTAGAGAAATGCTAACCACTGACTTGTCAATCAACCCTCGTAACATAACTTGAAAACACAGGAGACGAAGCTAGGGTAATGCAACAGGAACACTTTGCTGGATGATATTCGAAAGCAAGCCCTGGAGAATTCATTAAAAAAGAATCTCAACTGCATTTCACTTGTTGTCGCAGAAACTTTCACAATAGCACAGGCTACTGATCAATATTTACCAGCCGAGGTAACCTCTAGCAGTCATTGTTTTAAGGAGCGTATAACATTGTGCATGGTCATCTTCATTTAACTATAAATTCAATAGACCTATATATTTAACTCCAGAAAACCTTGGAGGTTAAAAGAAAAACTGGACAGAATTAAAATTAAAAGGAAAAGGAGTAAGACAAATAACGACAGGGAAAATGCCATCAACCATAGAACAATGAGGTACTTCGAAGGATTTAGAGCTACTATAGGCAGGTACGACCTTAGTCAATCTGGAAGGGGATATAAGGGGGCCAGCGCTCAAGCCCTTGATGATGTCCAGTGAGATTATGCATGCCCCCTGACCCCTTAAGGGTGTCTTACAACAGGAAAGACGTCCATCAAAAAGAAACAAAAGCCACTGAGCAGTGGGCTCAAAACATTCTCTTCTCTTTCCAGATACAACATACAATTCGGTATGACAAAGTATTTTTGTGGTCATTATTCGTATTTTAAGGTGTGGGGGATTCGAAGAATAGTTTTATGTTTGTAAAATTAGTCCTGTTTATTTTATTTTTTACTTTTTATATACCATTAGCATAAATAAGAGTGAGATGGTGATCACAACGAGGAAGAAGGAAAGAACCACAACGGAAATAACAATTGATGGGGAACAGCTGAAGAAAGTGGAGAGTTTCAAGTATCTGGGAAGCCTGATACAAGATAATGGAAGAAACGATAGAGAAATAAATGAATGGGGGAGACAGGCAGAAGCATTCCGGAGGAGTGTGAGAAGCATGTTGTGGAGCAAGGTTGTCCCTCAGAACTGCAACAAGATCATATATCGGACGTACTATGTCCCTATCCTGACGTATGCCTCGGAGACCTGGGTTATGAAAGGAAGGTAGAAGAGCAAAATACAGGCCAGTGAGATGAGGTTCTTGAGAAGCAGTATTGGAGCTACAAAGATGGACAGAATAAGAAATGAGAGGACCAGAGAATTAATGAAGGAGGAACCACTACAGGATGGTATAGAGAAATCTAGACTTAGATGGTATGGACATGTAAAACGAATGGCGAAGAGGATACCCAGGAGGATACACGAGACGAAGTGGGAAGGAAAGAGACCGAGAGGAAGACCGAGAGACAGGTGGCTGAAGGGGGTGGAAGAAAGCGTGAAGAAGAGAAGAGAAGAATGGACAAGGGTGGAGGCTGAGAGATGGTGGGAAGACAGAAGACGTTGGAGAGGCCTGTGTTCCAAACAGACCCGGCCAGTGGCTGGAAACTGTGCAAGATGATGATGATGATGATATACCATTAGACAAATATTTTTAACTTACACAAAACCGTGGTGAGGGGAAGTCAGGGTTATATGCCCCTAAGAAACAAGGCAGGTGGAAGTCAGGGATATACGCTCCTAAGAAACAAGGCAGGTGGAAGTCAGGGAAATATTCCCTTAGGAAACAAGGCAGGTGGAAGTCAGAGATATATGCACTTAGGAAAAAAGGCAGGTGGAAGTTAGGGTTATATGCCCTTATGAAACAAGGCAGGTGGAAGTCAGGGTTATATGCTCTTAGGAAACAAGGCAGGTGGAAGTCAGAGATATATGCACTTAGGAAACAAGGCAGGTGGAAGTTAGGGTTATATGCCATTATGAAACAAGGCAGGTGGAAGTCAGGGATATATGCCCTTAGGAAACAAGGCAGGTGAAAGTCAGGGTTATATGCCCTTAGGAAACAAGGCAGGTGGAAGTCAGGGTTATATGCCCTTAGGAAACAAGGCAGGTGGAAGTCGGGGATATATGCCCTTAGGAAACAATGCAGGTGGAAGTTAGGGTTATATGCCCTTATGAAACAAGGCAGGTGGAAGTCAGGGATATATGCCCTTAGGAAACAAGGCAGGTGAAAGTCAGGGTTAATATGCCCTTAGGAAACAAGGCAGGTGGAAGTCAGGGTTATATGCTCTTAGGAAACAAGGCAGGTGGATATCGGGGATATATGCCCTTAGGAAACAAGGCAGGTGGAAGTCAGGGATATATGCCCTTAGGAAACAAGGCAGGTGGAAGTCAGGGTTATATGCCCTTATGAAACAAGGCAGGTGGAAACAAAACTATGATGAATATAAATTCAAAGTACTTTAATTTGTTAAGTATTAACATTGTACATTAAAATGATTTCTTTACTATTGGTAACATTTGTCAAACAAAACATTTTAAAAAAAACATTGTACTTTAATCTTAATACATTTATCTATGAGCACTAACAACTTAGGTAATGGAAATGCATGCAGTTCACATTCAAGGTACATACAGTAACACTATAATATCAAGTAAATGATTTGCTGCTGGTTTCTCTCTGGCACACACAAGAGAACGTTTGTGGGGGACAACCCATACACATATTAGTGGAATAGGAATGATTTATCGAAAAGTATGTCAACTATCAGGGTCATTCTTATCGGTCTAGCAGCATAGCCCAGCAAAGTTCACCCCACTGCGCATGTGCTATCTTGCTATAAGACTGACCTTACTTTGGACTTTTCCAAGGAATCACTACCAAGTTTGAGTAATCTGACAAGGAACAAAGCCTTGTTCTAGATAACATTTGATCCTAAGGTTGAATGCTGTCCACAATTGGCATCTACATGGCTACCTTGATCAACATGAAATTTATGGGTAGTATAGTATTTTACAGAGCTCAACAAGTGATTTCATTTCTGAAAATAGTGGGATGCTAGGGGTGGATGAAATGCTTTGTTGACTATTTTCACAAATAAATGAAAGGTTCAATCTAGTTTTACACAGGAAATAATATTGCTCAACTGCCATCATTTGTTTGGAAAGAGTAGGAACTGCAGTGCAACACACTGGCGCAAATCAAATGTCGCCAGATCATCACAACTTTCCTCACAGCTAATTTTGATCCTATTGATCAATGAAGAATTTAAAACTGCACCAAGGATTTAATAAAAGATCCCATCACCTTCAGATAGAGTTGCAGGCAAGACTTGAGACCAGTTACCTCCCTGCGGCCATAAAGTATCTCGGCTGAGGAGCGCTGACTCATTGTCAGCTACTCGATTGTCCTCACAAAGCTGAGTGCACCCTGTTCTAGACACTCATATCAGTTTCAAAATTCCCAGCTACCCGGGACCCACAGGTGAGTCATGGCATGCTATCCCAACAATCCAAGTCTCTACTGAACTAGAATGCATAGTTCTAGATCACAATCCATCGTGTCGATTTTGGGTATGGGGATCCCAGTTTTAAATAATAATGATAAAAGAGAAAACACAGCACTTCAAAACAAATGTTTAGCAATATTTTAGATACCTACAGGTATCGTATCACAAAATTTACCATTTTGGATGAAATAAGTCACTTGCCACAAAATAAGAACTGTTGATCATGATTAAATTCAGCACAATTCCTGTTTTTTCTTAGTAATAATAATGTTATTAAAGTTACTCAGAAAAACAGAATCGACAACATTATAAAAGTAGAAAGAAGAATAGCTAGAACATGCATAAATAAAAAATTTCAGAAAGATGGACAGTGGGGGATAGTACCAAATGAAGTGGTATACATAGGACTGGAGCCCATCACTGATACTATTCGGAAGAAACGGATTTCTGTTTTTGGTCACATTATGAGGACACCGAAAACCAGATTATCTAGAAAAATTGTTGAGAAACTTTGGAATATGAAACAAGAAGTAGGATGGATTCAGGAAATTAGAGAGGATATGAAAGAATTAGAAATAACCATGGATGACTTGCAAAACAAAACAAAAATTAAAAAATACTGAAAGACATAAAAATAAGATTTCAACCAAAAATTGACAATCATCATTTACAGATGAGGAACGCCTGAGAAGATCTGAGCGAATGAAAAGCTACTGGGCAACTCGGAAAGAGAACTTACTGAAGGAGAGGACCAAGAAATGATTGACTAACAAGATCTAATGAGGCCGTAAAAGCAGAAGAAGAAGGTTATTGGTTTTACGTCCCTTTTAACTACTGAGGCTTTGAAACGCAGAGGTGCCACAATTTTGACCCAAAGGGGATGTATCGATCCTGCAACCTTGGGCACAGCGGGTGTCTTCCCCCCCCCCCCCCCTTCCATACATGTTGCCTTTTAAACTCCTATTCCGAAATGCTTGAATGTCGTATGCTGCTTCCTCCCTGACATTCTGTAACCCTTGTGCAGAGGATAGGTTAAGAATCTAGCAGACAAGAGCAGTACATTGGAGAATATGGTTGCCAGGATATTCTAATTTGCTCGTAGATTGAAACTCCCTTGAGAGTTGTGCAAAGAACAGGGACTATTTCTAGATAGCCTGAAGTCTTACCTCCATCTCTATCTGAAGGTGATGAGATCTTTTATTAAATCCTTGGCTCAAATGTTAAATTCTTCATTGGTTACTAGGATCGAAATTAGCTGAGAGGATATTTGTGCAGTATGTGTGTGTGTGTTCTAGGGAAGAAAAACATTTGTATTTACGTAGTTATGGAAGACTTGGCTCATTCCAAATTTACTGAATTGAAGACTCCTCAGGAAAAACGGGATAAGTCACACTCTGTAAATTTTTCAGGAGAGCGAATTTAAACTTTCAACACTAAAAAGAATTACTTAGAACACCCCAATTGAGGGTAAGCAATATATACAGTGAGATTATTTTGCTGGCCGCGCGCGCCTTCCGCCAACCAACCGAGCTCGGACCCCCGGGTTGCGCGAGCTAACCAGGGTCATTAAAGTCCATTAAGTCACTAAACTTTCATCAACGAAGGTGTGTAGTGTCAGCGCGCAGATAAGAAGGTGGCATAAACAACAGCTGCAAGATTTAATTAAACAAGCAAAGATGTTCTTTTATTTCTTGAGAATCTGGATGACCTCACGTCACCAGTTAAAGCATGACGAATAGAAGGACCTAGTGTGAGGACTCCGCCATTTTAGCACGGTAGTTTCTGGTCCCGCCGCTACAAGCACTGCAAGCGGTTATGTCCAACACGTGCTGTGTTTCCGGCGAGCCGGGGCATAGAAAGTGCGCGATAAGTTACTGTGTGAGATATTTGTGTGAATTAAATTGAATTTTCTTTGCTTTCAGTTCTTAAATTCAGTTCATTGTGTCTTGTGTACATCAGCGTTTTGTGTTTTGTGTACTTCAAACATATTTCTTATGTGGCTTGGTTCATTTAATAGTTCAACATGCCTTATTGTTTTGTACCTGGCTGCAAGTCAGGGTATGGTCGAGTAGTTGACGATATACGATTTTTTTCACCACCGAAGGATACAAATCAATTTGAAAAATGGGCCAGAGCTATTCCACGAAAGGATACGAAGTTAACGCGTAGTAGTAGAATTTGTCAAATTCATTTCTCGGATGATTTGATAGTAAAATCAGATAATTTTATAGTGAATGGTGAAGAAGTGAAAATCTCTCGTATGAGGTGGAAGTTACGTCCTGGAGCAGTGCCTCATATTTTCCCTAATTTACCGAAGTACCTGTCAAGTGAGAATAAGTCCCGTAAAGCTCCTAACAGGAAAAAGAATCTCGATACCACCAGGAAGAGAGAAAGAAGATTGAAGATGGGAGTGAAGCAACGAATGAGGCATTAATAGGTCAGTCTAATGTTGATAAGAATTTGGGTCATTCTAGTGTACTTACCGATGCTGAAAAGACTATAATATTGCTCAAAAGGCGCCTAAAGAATGCTAACCGTAATTTAATTCGCGTTAGATCCTGCCTCAACTCAGCAAAATCGAGAATTAATTTGCTGGAGAAGCAGGTTCGACATTCACAGGCATTTAATTACAAAGATAACAAACACCTTAGCAAGAAGGAAAAGATGATAATAGACACTATGCTCAAGAAATGCCAGGTAAAATCTCCCAATGGTATGAGGTACAGCAATGAATTCATTTTAGAGAGTTTATTGTTGAGAATAAAATCACCGAAAGGATTTCGTGATTGTCGGCGACATAATCTCTTGCCTCTGCCCTCAGAAAGTTACTTGAGAAAACTTTGTAAAGGACTTAAGTGCCCTTATGGAGTTAATACGCATAGTATAAATGCTATTTCAGACTATTTTAAGGAAGAAAAGAATGATAATTCACGTTACGGTGTTGTAATTTTCGATGAAGTGAAGCTACGAGAAGAAATCCAGTTTAATAGTTTTTCTCATAAAGTAGATGGATTAGTTGATTTAGGTGAACACACACCTGACCTCCAGAAGAACGTACTTGCAAATCACGCTCTAGTGTTTATGTTCGTACCATTCATGCATAATTGGGTGCAGCCAGTTGCTGTTTATGCAAGCAGAAATGCTACTCCAGGGGACATTCTCGCAAAAATTTTAATACAGGTGATTTTGCAGTTAGAAGAGGCTGGGGCGAGGGTGGTTGGCTTTACTTGTGATGGTAGTCAGACAAATAAAAAGGCCTGGAGATCGTTAGGAGTTAGTGGCAAGACAAGCTCTCTACAACCTCACATCCTTAATCCTGCAGATGTTACGAGAAAGATCTGGGCTTTCTCCGACTTCGTTCATGTATTGAAATGCATAAGAAACCACTTTCATGATAAAGTAGAACTTCTCTATAATGACAAAATTATTAATTTCAATTTTTATAGGGAACTGTTCAAAGAAGATCTCTCAGGGTATGCTGGGCTTAGAGCATGTCCCAAGCTGACAGTTGCTCATTTAGACCCATCATCTTTCCAGAGAATGAACGCTAGGCTTGCATTCCAACTTTTCAGTGACAGTGTTGCCAAAGGTATTAAATTTTATCGAGAAATGGGACTGGCAGGATTACAAGGTAGTGAGGACACTGAGACATTTACCAGTGATATAAATGTTGTTGCTGATGCACTGAATGCATTCATTCTGTCTCAGGCTCTTCGTAAAGGTTCACCTTCTCATACAGCTATTGTTAATTTTCTTCAGACCGTGAGATCTACCAATAACACCTTTGCCTCCAATAGAACCTTGGAATCACTAGTAGTAACCCTACAGAGTACTTTGGAGATGTGTGAATGGCTTTGGGAGAAAGGTTATAAGTATGTGTTGACAGGAAAGCTCACCCAAGATCCCTTGGAACGGCACTTCGGAATTATGCGGTCTTTCAGTTCAGATGATCATCCATCGACAATAGATTTCCTTCATTTGCATCTACTTCAATGTATATACGTCCCTATAAAACAGGCTTTAAATGTTGGTGGAAATTGTGAACCTAAACGGGAGCAGATCTTGACCTCGTATGTTAATCAGATGCGTATATTAGCCCGGAATGTGGAAGTGCATAACAAGACAGTGAAGGAATCAGTGGAAACTTCCATTAAGGAAAAAATTGTGGTTCGAGATGCAGTAAATATCGAAGACTGGGAAAGCTCTGTACCTGAATTTGACAGCGCAGTTCGAAACTCTTCGATTGATAAGTGTTTAGTGTACCATTTGGCTGGCTATGTTGTTAAGCACTCTTCTAAATTTATTAAGTGTTCGCCTTGTGCTCATTCTCTACTTGACAATAATCTAAATAAATTTTCAGTTCTTACCGAAATAAAGGACTACGGCTCAATGAACAATGAAGTGTTTCTAACACGTCCTTCGAGAAGTGTATGTGACATTCTTTTCCAGGCCGAGAAAGTAATTACCGGAAAATTAAACTCAAAATCGATGTGGAGCGAAATATTTTTTGATTGCATCGATTCCATAGAAACAATTTCAGTTGATCCTTCAGGAGCTGGCTGTTGTCTTCAGCATGTCATGGATGTTATCCCCAGACTTGTTTATCATTATTTAATGTGCCGATTTTTCTTCAGAACGAAGGAAATCCGCCGAGATTTGCAATCTCGAACATCCGCCAAGTCTTCACGCAAGCTTTCGAAAGTCCAGTAGCCGACAAAATGAATTGGTAAGTAGAGTGTTACTTTAAATAGTTTATGAGTGCTTGTTTTAATATGCTGGGGATTATGTTCTTTTTTTAATCTGTGTCTGTATACTCCAGGAATCTGTGCTTTTCGTAACATGTACTGAATACCGTAGTTCTTATTTCCGTGAATTATATTTTCCATTGTGCCTTGCCGTGCTATTTTAATTGTAATCGCTAATTACTTTTTAAAAGAGTATTAGTTACAAAGTCATTCGTTTCCCTTAGCAGCATCCCTAAGACCAGCTGAGCTGACACCGGCAGCGTGGAACTTGCCCCCTCCAATGCTGCCTGGCGGGGCGCGCTTGAACTTGATGAGTTTTCTCACTTTCTCTTTCATTCGTCACGGTTAAAGGTTAGAACTTATCTTTTCACAGAAGATACTAAAAATGTTCTCCTTCAGCTGACAGACAGACATCGTTTCATTATGCATGGTGTCCACAGAATTTTCAATGTCAATTTTCCCGACTTCTCCTGACCATTTTTCAACAAAATTCCTGACTCGCGAAGTCATCGTAACATTGGAAAATTGGTTTATTGAGCATATATATATCTTATTTGCATCATCCACCATCCCCATAGCTGCCCAACGCTTGCCTCTTTATTCACTTAAAATACTAAATAAAGTATATTATAATGCAATAATACATAGATCAAAGTACTTAAAAACCTAAATTATAGTGATGGGGTCGCCACATCCCTTCGCCAACGTCAAACAGGCGTGCAAAATATACAGTGAAACCCCTCAAATCCGAACTAATTGGGGCTGTAGCCTGTTCGGATTTCAATTTGTTCGGATTAGCCAAAAAATATCCATAACATAATAAATAACCAGCCCTCATTATGGTATATGACTGTACATTGAGCGAGGAAGAAGAAACTTCGACAGACAATGTGATTTATACTGAAGCTGCATCAGCTCTTGACATCGCATTGCACTTCGCAAAACAACACACAGCAGCCACGCCAAACGATGTCGTGTTCATGCGACGCTCGCTCACAATTGCCTCCGCAGGAAGGTTTTCGTCATTTGGACAATTGTTGATTGCTGATTTCAAGTGAAAGATTAAGTGATATTTTGTATATTTCTATGGTTATTTCATTGTTTTTGCATAGTGATTAACCTCAGGAATTACAATAAGGAACTTTTCCGTTGTTCAACCCCGGAAGAGATAAGTAAGTAGGCACATTTACACTTTGCTAACTGTACTTCTTTGTTAATTTTTCGACTAATTATGTAAAATAATGTTATAATGTAGAATGTATCAATGTTTTATGACTGAATAGATAAGTTTCTATTTTCTTTGCGCGTGTTTTCCAAACTTATAACTGTCGGAAAGAACTCGTTCGGATTACCCAGGATTTCGAATTTCCGGGGTTCGGATTTGAGGGGTTTCACTGTAGGTAAAAGAGGTTTTTACTATGAAGTACAGTAAAAGCTAAACTATAACGTTCAGTGAGTTATTGCTTTTTATCTTCAGAGATTAGTTGAACTAGTAACATCAAAATATGGCTGTAAAACACAAAATACTGTATGGTTAATATAAAATTCCTGGCTTTCTAATACTTTTCGCCATTTTTTCCTGACACACTCCATTTATTCACACTTTTTCCTGACTTTTCTTAACCAAAAACAAAATTCCTGACTTTTCCTGCCTGTGGACACCATGTGTCGCTATTCCTGCACACCCCTTCCTGCGTGTTTACTGTAATTAATCGAAGCACGGACCAAAGCCCGTTTGTTATTTAATTTAACATTCAAAGTGTACAAATCAATTACCCGTACTCTAGTGGAGCTGGAGAACAATATACGGCAGCAGATATCCCTCACAACAGAAGGGAATCACAACGTGTAAACGCTAATTTATTTACACGGTACAACGCCTAGGTCTGTCAGCTGAAGGAGAACATTTTCAGCATCTTCTGTGAAAAGGTAAGTTCTTTAGTCATGATTTGCTAGTGAATTTACCATTAATTAATGTACTTAGTTACAGTTTCCACCTGCGCGCAATCCGCGGTGCGAGCTCGAATGGCTGGCGGAAGACGCGTGCGCCTGGCAACCGGTTGCCCGTCCAGCTCCAGCAAAAAAAATCTCACTGTATTTTTATGCCAAATTTATTTCTTGTAAAGGAAGTACTTGTAAAATAAATAACAACTAAAGTTAAATTATGAAAAAGTGTGAGTATATGGGACGTTCTCTCCGTTTCCACTAAAAATAAAAACCTCTGTATCTCGGTGACATTAAATTGAAATTAATTTCAACTGATCTGTAGTGACGATGGCTGGCCACCAAAATGCGCCATAAACTCATTTTCGAAAAAGAAAAAAAAAAAGGACTTAGCCCGTTCTTTCCGTGGGCTCTTCAATGCTAAATTACCATTTCTGAAATTCAATAAACTATTTCCGATGATGGCTGAAGATTTTCTGAATTTTATTACACTTACTCCATGGTGTCCACTGAATTTTCAATGTCAATTTTCCTGGCTTTTCCTGACCACTTTTCAATAAAATTCCTGACTCATGAAGTCATCGTAACTTTGGAAAAAAGGTTTATTGAGCAAACAAATAAATATATATAAAAATTGCCATTATGGAAATAGGAAATATCAAATGATTAGCATTTAAATTTAAATTGTTCATGAATGTCAAGTCACAATATTCTAAAGGCTTATTGCAGACACCTGCTGGGCAATGGGGTTGCCACATCCCTACGCCAAGAGCAAAAAAGCATACAAAAAATAGGTAAAAGAGGTTTTTACTATGATGTAGGCCTACTATAAAAATGGAAAGTTACCATAATGTCCAGTGAGTTATTGCTTTTTATCTTTAGAGATTAGTTGGACTACTAGTAACATCAAAATGTGGCTGTAAAACACAAAATACTGTATGGTTAATATAAAATTCCTGACTTTCTGATACTTCTCGCCATTTTTTCCTGGCTCATGCCATTTTTCACACTTTTTCCTGACTTTTCCTGACCAAAAACAAAATTTCTGACTTTTCCTGACAATTCCTGAATTTTCCTGCCTGTGGACATCATTGTACTCTGAATTTGAGATTGAATAGGTGGCCTTCTTGCTTAATCTATTCAACTTGATGGCTTTGGTTCTGAGAAACTTGCAAAAGAAGGAAAGGGGAAATACAACAACCAGCAGCTACATAGACTAGACCTAGATTCATAGGAACTAAAATGGAAGAGAAGGTTTTGTTGTGGTAACTAATTATTTGAGGTAGATGCTCCACATCGCAGCATTTTCCTGGATTGCATGTGGTGTCAGTGATCACCACCTGCAGATCGAGCATTTCATTCCACAAACAAAAGAACTCGAAAAATAGGAACCTTTTAGAACTTTGATACTTTCATGCTTATTTATTTTAATAGGAACCTGCTACAAATAAATAGTCATTCAAATTTCACTGCTGGTTGTGAGTTCCTGTGGAAACAAAGAAGAGCAATATACAACTTAGACAAGATTCACTTACCATGGACTTAAAAATATTCCATCTTAATCCTAGAGCAATAGCACAAAAATATGGTCTTCAGAGTATAGAAAAATCATCACATCACATATTTCTATGCTTCACATGCAAACATATAAACACACATTTAGCACCATACAACCCTGCATCTTAACCTTTTAAGCTCATGTGTCGGAAATGTTCCGACATTACAATTTCCTGTTGCACACATACAGGAAGCAATCCGACATCATGTTTACTCCAAGATTAGCAAGTTTTAACAGCAGCTAGCGATTCTCGGACAATATCTACGAAGGATGTTATTTAAGTAAGGGCCATTTTTTTTAAGCCCGTAGTTAGTGTGCACGCCGCAACAAGCATGCGCGCTACCTCCCGGTATCCTTTGCGAACAAGCAGGCGTCAGTTGCAGCTGTGTAGCTAACCTGTATGCTGAACTGTGCATCTTTACAATGTTCAAGATTATTGATTCGCCCGCCGCGTGTGAGGTACGATCTGTGATACGTTTTTTAAGTGCAAGAATAATGTCGGCTGCAGACATTCATCGTCAGCTTTGTGAGGTGTATGGTGATAATGCAATGACGGAAGGTAAAGTGCAGAAATGGGTACGCGAGTTCAAAAGTGGCCGTGAAAATGTTCATGACAATGAACGCTGAGCCCTGACCTTGCTCCGAGCCATTTCCACATCTTTTCGCAGCTGAAACGTCATCTTGGTGGGAAGCGCTTCGCCGACGATGAAGAAGTAAAAACAGACGTGAATTCTTGATTGTCAGAGCAGGCGGCAAACTTATATGCGGAGGGATTTCAGAACTTAGTTTTAAGGTATGACAAGTGCCTAAATAAACAAGGCAACTATGTAGAAAAATAGAGGAAGGTATGTAAATCCTAAAAATAATTGTGGTTTCAAAATAAAACATTCGGTTATTTTTTTTTAAAAGGCCCTTATTTAAAAAACAGCCCTCGTACATACAATTTTATAGAATTCATGGCCTTCTGACCATAATTCTTAGGATACTTTGGGTTTGCAATCAGCAGAACCTATATCACTGTGTTTATAGCCAAAATGCACAAAAAATGGCTGCATGCAAATAAAGTAGGAGAGCTGTCCAAATATTAGCATGATTGTGAATGATTTGTATTTAAGTGAAGATGATCATCTTCTGGAGCTTGATTTGGAAAGTGAGTATCAATTGCTTCAGAAAAGTCCAGTGAATCTGAAGTTGAAAAAGACTCTGGTTCATCAGATAAGGATAGCTCTGACTGGGTGACCTGAAAGCTTACTCATGCTGACTTGATGCAGTTCCCGCATACTTTGACCTCAGGTTACCAACCACCATCCGGTTAGTCTCTCTCAACAATAGATATACAGTCGAACTTGGAAACTCGAAGTTTTTCTCCGGTCCCTTGAATTTCCTATACTGACAATGCCAAAAAAAAAACATGGTTAACTCGAAGTTTTGGTTCTGGAAGTCATAAAGATTTGTTTAGCTGAAACTGGTTTTGTCAGTTTCAAGCCCAGTCCCAGTTTAATTTTTGATTCCGCTCATGGTCAGTAAGCGCATCTCTCTCTCTGGCTTTATCGCTTTCTCCATCTTGCTTCGACAACGCCTCGGAAGGGAAGCAGACTTCGTAGGTCAATTTCGGTGTTCGTGGACGATCGGCAAAGTTCGGATAGCGTTTCTTCCCCCTCCCCTGCTTCGTCAGTGTGCGGCAGGGCTTCCATCCACTCACTCGTCCAAAAATAGTGAAATAGTGAGTGGTTTTATTTTAAAAAGTGGAAAAAATGTGAGTTTTTGTATGAAAAAGTGAGTAAATAGTGAGTAAATTCAGAGCATTATTCGTATTTATGGCCATAGGCCTATATCTGGTTCATAATTTTAACTTTTGTTGATATTTGTAGGCGCAATTAGGGAGGGGTCTTGGGTGGCTAAGCTCCCCAAAACAAACCATAGCCCCCAAAAAATGTCTCAAAACTGTATTGAAATAGACAAAATGTTTAAGAATGTGTATCTGAAAAACAAATTAGTCCCCCAAAAATGTCAACAAATTGCGCCTATGTTAATAATATCTCTGAGTACTGTTTGTGATTTTTTCGTCGATCGCTGCACGACCCGGCTGTGGTATTGCACCATGGAAGCTTTTTGTGCTTTCTGGCCGCCTGGATCACTGCCGGCAGCGGTGGCAGAAAAACGAACTACCCAATCTTGGGTATATTTTGGGTCATTTCTAACAATCTGATTGTGCACAAGATCATGTTTAACGCAGGATGTGACCAGTTTTGAAAAAAAGTGAGAATAGTGAGTAATTTTATCAAATAGTGAGAAAAGTGAGGCTGCTTTGAAAATAGTGAATAATAGTGAGAAAAGTGAGTCGCTGGAAGCCCAGGTGTGCGGCGAGTCTTCGAGTTGGTAGCATCGTGTCTTAACAGGCAAGTGAGCATTTGGTTACAATCACAGCAAGTGAGCCGGATTTAAGTGCAAATTTCTTTGTTTATAGGTTACCATGTTACCAGAGTATTTATGACTGGTTTCGTTAATTTTTAGTTCATTTCAAGTACAGTACAGTCGAACCTGCCCTAACGGACACCCTTGTTCAGCGGGCATCTGCCTATACGGACATTTTTCCTTGGAACCGATTTTATTTTACATAAGACAAGTGTTAAATTAGCCTCATTTCAGCGGACACCTTGAAGTCCGGACAGCGGACATCGCCATCTGTCCCATCCACTTGACTTAAACGGACACTTCACACGCTGCAGGACATTTTTTACACCGGACCATGTCATCCTTTCTTTTAAAACCATTCTGCAGACATACGGAAATCCCTCTTGAATGTCTGTACTACACCTATTTCGAGTCAAAGGAGAGAGAGTGAGTGAAATGCAGGCTACATGGCAACACTGTAGTAGCCGTAAAGTTAATTCTTCTATACATTCCTCTTTCCAAACCTTTTGTTATGGTGTTCTACCTACTGGTGTACATTCCGAGAATTCTAATTGTCCATGATTGCTGCCAGTGACTGTTTACTCACGAGTTACCTGGGGATTTTCTTCGCTGCTGGCATCATTCTATTCATAACTCAGATTGCCACCGATAAGATCGAGCTCAGGTAGTCAACTTGAGAAGGAAAAGACTTGCAGAACATGCGCTAATTAGTGAGACAGAAATACCGTAGCATTTCAGTCGTCGAGTAAACATGAGTAACAAGGGACGAACGTGTTTAGACCTCGAAACAAGAAGAAATGTGATTGTAGAAAGAGACAAGGGACTTTCAGTGAGAAAGATTGCCGAAAAATTCAACTGCGGGAAAACTCAAATAAACAAATAATGAAAATAAAGATGTGTATGTTTATGTTTAAGGTTAAAATGTTCGATTATTTTTACAAACTTGTTTCAGTGGACACCTCTCATAACGGATATTTTCCCTCGAAACCGACGGTGTCCGCAGAAGGGAGGTTCGACTGTACTATGTTTTAAAAAAAAGGTACTGTAATTTCATTTAAAATGCCATTAAAAACATCAAATAAAGGAATTTGAGGTTTTAAAGGGTCGTTTTCCATTATTATACACCCTTACCCCTCTCAAAAGACCATTTTGGATAACTCAAATTCGTGGATAACTCGAAGTTTTTTTTCGGTCCCTTGAGCTTCGAAATATCCAAATTCGACTGTATTAATGAACGAACATCGAAAAAGAGATATTGAATGGAACACAAAAGTTATGTTACGAACATTTCAGGGGAGGGGGAAATTGGGAGCGTGACCAGCTGAAAACATTCGAGTTTTAAAAATACTTATCATGGAATTCAAAATATTCCATCTTAATCCTAGAGCAAAAACACAAAAATGTTGTTCTTTTGAGTAAAAACAAATACCATGGACTAAAAAATATTCCATCTTAATCCTTGAGCAAAAACACAAATATTCTTTTTTTTTTTATTACTATGGACTTAAAAATATTCCATCTTAATCTTAGAGCAATAACACGAAAAATATTGGTCCCTAGAGCAAAAAAACTTACCATGGATTGAGATGGTTTGAACATGTCAAACGGATGAATGAAGTAAGGCTACCAAGACGAGCACTGGAACGACAGATGACAGGGAAGAGAGGACGAGGAAGACCAAGAATGCGTTGGATGGACTTGGTGGAGAATAGTTTTAGAAAACGGAACCTGGATTGGAACTCTGTGTCGGAAGAGGAGTGGTGGAACGACAGAACAAAGTGGAGAGGAACCATATTTGCCCCCACCCAGTGTCAACTGGAAAAGGGGAAATGAAGATGATGATGATGATGATGATGATGGGAGTAAAAAGAAAATAATCATAATATCACATATTTCTTTGCTTCACATGCAAAGATATAAAACACACATTTAACACCATTCAATGGTTCCTTGTGATGCACACAGTTTAAATGCAATTCCCACTCAGAAATGCAATGAGACTAAAATTGAATTTAAATCTTCCGTACATGCATTCCTCCTAGTGGAAGCATATCTCATTTAACATTTATTGATTAAATGCACTCCTTGTCAGGAGTAAGCAGAAAATGTCAGGAACTCCTAACATCGGTATTGGCAAGGGCTTACCAACATTTCAGTGGAGGGATATAATGCATTAACCACACCAAACCCTGATGGCATCAAACACCATATTTATTCATGTATGAGCTGCACTCGTCCCATCAATTTTAAGATTCGAAAATACAGATGTTACGGTACATGTGTAAAAACGTGCGAGCACCACACTGATATCGAAATGTATATGGCACTCTGAGAGTGTGAATGGTTCAAATGAGTAATGGACATCATTCTGGAACCTAAGAGCATTATTCAAATGTTTAACCTATAATTTAGCTTCACACAGGTCTAATTTGTGGAAGGATCTTTAACATGCCATAAATCTATGACATGAGACCACCGACTTTACTTCCCCTCCGAACGAAGGCATAGTGAGGGGTTTTAACGCTCTACCTAGTGATAGGTAAAACCCTGCGCGGATAAGTTATGGACAATGTTCGGAGAAAATTTGCAGATAGTTTTTAGAATACAATCCGAACTTGTTGAATATCATTACTAGAACCTGGATGTTTATGACATCATAATTATTGTTTCAGCTATGTTATTTCCATGACAAATGTAAGATGATTCAAGCTAATCTCAAATTATGTCATTAAGCATAATTAACCCTCTCAGTGCCCGGCTCTCGCTGCTCGCGTCAAAAGTGCCAAAGCCGATTCAATCGGCGCGATGTTTATCTTATATTTTGTAGATTTCTGTAGGCATATGTCCGCGATTGTTTCATACTGTTGGAAAGGTGAGGTTTCAAGCTTGCCTGTGCGGTGTTAACTTTTTTTGCTTCGAAGTGCGACACGCGATAGGTTTGATTTTGTATTCACGCCCTTCCTTTGAACTGACCCAATCACGAGCGTTCCTGCCAAAATTGCGATGCAGTTGTTTTCTTCTTATTGAGGTATTCTGCCTCCTGATGTATCTAAGAACTTTCTACAGCTGGAAACGTAGTGTTTCTTTGATTGTGACTCTTAGGTGTCATTAATTTAGGATCAAAACTGATTTTTTTCCAAAAATGAAATTGAAAAATTGAACAATTATCAGAATAACTTCAGTTAAAAAGGTTTAGATGCCATATTTACATTTATGAACATAATGTTTGAAAGAATGAGGTATTGGTTATAATGCAAAGCAAAAATAATGATTCTATCGTTGGAAATGTGGTATTTATGATTTATTTATTTTTTCAAATATTATACATGACCATTGAAAATGGCATGGCATTCTTGGCAAGTATTTCAGGAAATGGCTTGGCACTAAGAGGGTTAAAGGAGCAGAACTGAAAATGGATGCAACTCTGGCTGTATGACATTCATTTTGAACATAGCACATGACACACAGCCTAGGGGAATGACTTTCTCCTGTAATGTCGAAATGATTGTGTTGCTCTAATACTTTGTGCTTTATCTAATAAAAATATTATTGTAATGTCAGTGGATTCGGATAACAAATGTGCAGATGCAGGGTGGATGAGATCAGCATTTTGTTTATCCGTGATAGGTCAATACCAATGGAAGAAAATCAGACATCAAGCAAACTAAAAGGAGTGCTTGGAAATTAGGGTAGTTGTGTCGCTCTCAAGTAGGTCATAAAATTATCAACATTTTCAGTAAGAAAGTAAGCGGCTTCTGTGGCGTAGTTGGTAGCATGCTGAACTGCTGTGCCCAAGATAGCGGGTTCAAACCCGGCCGAATTCGTCGGATTTTTTAAGAGCGTTAAAAATCCTTCAGTATGCCTTCCTTCGGAGGGGAAGTAAAGCCGGCGGTCCCATGTCATAGATTTATGGCATGTAAAAGATCCTTCCACAGACTGAACTTGTGTGAAGCTAAATTGTTAGGTTAGATTTCGTCGGAACGCTCTATCAAAGTTCCAACGTTCACCACTAGGTATCATTGATAGCTAGTAGCAAAAGTTGGAACTACTTAAAATTGAACGGAACTTGTAGCTCACCCTAAGGGTGTCCGCAGGAGCAGCTACAGACTCAGGCGAGCCGAACATGTCTTCGGACACTCCTGGCACTAAAAGTCATACGATAAATAAATAAATAATAGTAAGAAAGTAAGATTGTGACTCCATTACAACAGCCGCACATCATGAATAAATATGGAATGATTAACAATTATTGTGCATGGTTATCGAATCTAATAATTGAATCGGTCGGAGTTGAAAAGCATTAAGTCAAAAATGATCATTTTGTAAACAATTAGTATTCTGAAGCATTGACCCAAGGGCCTTGGAACGGCATAGGAAAGAATTTAGTCAGCCTTCTGTTTAAGCCAGAAACCTCTGCTACATGTAGTGGGATCAGTGGAGAAAAACATTAAGTCAACGACTTGCTGCCTTTCAGCGCCGTATTCCGTACTTAATGTTGGCTGCACTGCAAGATTCCCGCGTGTTACAGTGCTATTGTAAATTACATTTGTGAAGGGTTTAGGTGGTTTTTATGTTACAAATCCATTTTAAAATAAAATAACATGTGAAATATTCATTCTGGATGGTTTAAGCCGCACTAAACTGACCAAGGAGCCGAAAGGCATTAAGTCACGTTTCCAAAATTGATTAGAAAAGTATGTTTATGAAATTAAAATTGATATTCCGCTAACACAAATAGAACCTGTATACATGGTGGCCACTCAAATCGGTCAACGATTTTCCAGGAGTTTTCCAGGAATTTTCCAGGAGTAATTCTCATTTTTAAAGACTTAAAAATAAGCGCGAGTCCGGGGGAGGGGGACTTGATCGGTTGCCAACTTCAAGTCCAAAATAAAGCAGTTGTGTTTGGTTTACTTATACAGATGTGGACAAAAATTAGTGGTGATTGCGTTATTGATACGCAAGCCTACACACAAATGATTTAATTGTTGTTCTAAAAAAGCCATTGTGACTCAAATAACCGATTAAAAAAAACAAAAAGAGAGAGAGAAAAGAATGCTGCCTGCAATTTTATAGCGGTGAAGTTGTCTATACTCAATATGTTTTACAAAAATACTATCACGTGTTCTCCCACACAGAAACAGGTAGCCTGAGGAAATTACTTTCATTAACGATAGAGTGCTCACCCAAAACCGCAGCGGGAGTATGATTTAAGATAAAACACGGCGCGTAAATTTCCGGTTAAAAATAAGCAGGGTTCCCAGAGCGACCGTTAGATGGCCCTTGCTACGCCATCCACGATATCATGATGTCCAGGACTATGAGCGGACTGGAAATTTTAGCAGTAGATGGAAAGATTTGTATATTAATTAACAGTGGCCATTTTCCAGGAGTTCTCAAATTTTTCGTCATTTTCCAGGAGTATTCCAGGAGTTTTCCAGACCTGTTAAAAGTCCAGGAGTTTTCCAGGATTTCCAGGTTTTCCATGATTAGTGGCTACCAAATGTATAGTTGCTTCACAATATAGATGACTAATATAGTGTGTTTGTTAAGTTCTGTTCTGTCAATGACGTTTTATCTGTCTCCTGAAAAGTACTGAAAACTGACTTAATTGCTTTTCAGCTCCGACCGATTCAATTGTATTCCATCATTATAAGTCCCTCAAATCCTCTAAATATTTAATCACAAACTGAGTAAATGAGCTGAGTTACAAACCCAAAGTCGGTTTCATTTTGTTTTGCTCTAGCAGTACTGCCAGGATAAAGAGGGTCAGAGCAAACTTTAGCAGAATCATTGAAAGTGAATGTCACAGGAGGACATTCTTCATGAGAATCTAACTTCTGACACAAATGGTATGCGTTAGTAGTTGACACCTGTATTTTATATACAACATTCTTCTGCAAGATAATATCTTCTTTAAGAATAATATCCACAGAAGATCCATATGAAACTGTTCCTGTTAAAATCGTGCAGCTAACAGGAGCTCCGGAAGGATCAAGAACACTAACAATGAAAGATTCATCATAATCTTTCAATGTTGTTTTTGGTGCTAGTTGGGTAGGAAACCATAAAGTAGGGACTTGTATGCCATAAAGTACAACAGGATTGTCCACTTTGACCTCCAAAGTAAAGCTCTTACCCCCTAATAAAGCACTGAGAGAAGGTGAAGAAAGAGCAATTATATGATCCTTTGCACTGAATGGGGTGTCAAACAATCCTGGCGGGGGAGTCATGAAACGACCAGGGAAAACAGGTGGAAGCGTCGGAGGCATCATGACTTTTCTCAAGCAACGAAGTCTTGATACTTGCCGAGGTCTTCTTTCGCAACTAAACCCCACTGGCATGACGCGTGAGTTAAATCTTATCATATTCATTAAAATGGACAATTCCTCATCCATGCTGAGAAGACAAGCATTGTCTTGTGTATACGCCATAAACTCGGCTATGGAAATGGTCAAGAAACGGAGCTTCGTGATGATCTCCGGACCGATCGCTGCTCTCTTGTTCTCTCTGTCAGGAGGATAGCTCATATCCAGACACTTCTGTTCGGCCCATTTATCAATTGCTCCAAGGAGTTGTATTTCAGGACCATCCATACAATTTAAGTCCACCACCATCATTACCACGAACCGGTCCACTTCCAGGAAGTTTTCGTGTTGAAGAACAGCACTCGGATTTTTCCTGATAAACTGTAAGAGAAAGAAGAACAGACTGGATATGGGCATTACACTAGGAGGACAGCAGTTGCAGAAAGTAGAATGCTTCAAGTACTTGGGAAACATAATTGAGTCGTCTAGTATCAAAACCGGCCAAGTCACTGAAGGCATATTTTTCAGTATGGATGAAAAACCTCTAGAGACAAACCAATGGTGGTCACAAAAGATTTTATTGCATAGTTATATCCGTAATGGTTAAATATTTAAGTTCTGCTATTTTGAGAAATCTGATTCAAAATGAACCCATTTTTTTGCTAATATTAATTTTGACTTGGCCGTTTTTGTTGCAATTTGGTATAATTTTAGTCTTTTTTTGGTAAAACTTTTCTTTTTAAATTCCAAACTCCAGTGAGAAAAGGTAATTAAATTAAAATAAATTGACTTTGTAATTACCTGTCTTAATTGCAATAAAAACGAAAGTATTCTGCTTAAATTGGATAGCAATAATGAAGATGAACATCAGAAAGCTGAGGAGAATACAAAATTGGTATTATATCATTAAAAGTTAGTAGTTCACTTAGATCTTGAACACAGTAAAAGAAAATGAGTCACTTATTAAAATAGGAACAATATACACGTTACACTACACAATAATGACAAAATACGAGCACACAGGATATACGATTGCTTTCGCGCCAATGCGGTAAGAAGCCCGCGAATACGGAAGTCATTCTTGCAAAGGAACAAAATACAAATTATTATGACTTCGAAGAGTATACAATATAAGGCACAATGTTGCCTACTGATATTATCACATTCTTGCATAATCTAACAACGCAAGATTCCAAACAATAATGCTGCGACATGAAGATTGCTACTCGTTCTTTGACATGGCCGGTTATGAAAGCACTGCCAGCATGACTTGGCTCATTTTGTTGCACGACCAAGAATTCAGTACTCTGTAACATGGAGACATGGACGATTTTGAAGCATATTCTTGTTTCGCCTGATAGTGCCATACTTCTACTTCAAATTGATAACTTTAACTCATTTTCGTAAATTTTGTGACTTGGCCGGTTTTGATACTAGATGACTCAATTGAAGAAAAGGGAGGCAATAGGTTGGAAATAAATGATGCATACCTGCCAACCTCTCAAAGTGAAAAATCGGGAGATTCGACGCGGCGGCGACGGGGGGGGATGCAACATAATACATACACAGGCTAAGATATTGCAGCAAATATATCAGTAATATAAGTTACACTATTTATTAAACTGTACATGACTAACATGATATGACATCCCAGTTTACAAATTTACTTAAGACTGAGTAATTTTAAATTCTCACTAGTCTATCAAACAAGCATACCTTTCTTTCGACCACACTCAGGCATACAAAACTAGTGACGTATCGAAGGTCATATTATTAATCGTTGTTGCAGGTGAGTGAGGCTGATTTTGCCCTCTTCAAAAAGGTCCTGCTATATTCTTGCTCAAAACACTTCCCTTTCTGAATCGACTTCAGAGTTATAAGTTTGTCGAAAGTCTTGTCCGAGAGAGATGACCTGAACATCCTCTCCCACTCTGCATTACTATGCCGAATGGAAAGCATAACTTGAGTGCATATCATTTGGCCTACCAGTGCCCACTTCACATCAATTCTCCCTTCTTCAATAGATGTCACATCCTCAAGTTGGAAGTTACAGAATTGGGAATGTAAAGCATCCATTTCCTCAATAAAATTGTCTTGAGTGTCTTAACATGCTAGGAAATTTATTTACAAAAAACTTAATTTTGGAAAATGAAATTTCCCCCTTTCCACTATGCGAGATACTGAAATCACACCTACAGACACTACAAAATGCAAATGTTGCGCCTCTTCTTGACTCAGTTATATGCGGAATCAGGGTGTCTACCGTAAGGATGAAGTAAAAATTAGTTACTTTTTAGCTAGCTTTTAGTTAACTTTTAGTTACCTTTGAATTCAAGATACGTCTGCGGTCTGCAAGCAAATGGGCTCATCACGTGGTGGAGAAAGGCAGCAATGAACTGTCTTTAAAGCGGTAAATACAATTCACTTAGGGAGTTACAAAAAAAAAAACAATAAATAAATACTAGATATTTATTATCAAATGAGTTGTTTCAGCTAATGTCGTCTTGTGCAAAAGGCGTTTTTATAATTGCCAAGAGTGGTGGCTCAGCGGTCTAGCTGTATGCCTCTCACCAAGGCGGTCCGGGTTCGATTCCCGGTCAATGCATGTGAGATTTTCGAAGTGAAATGCCATGTCCTGTAGTTCGGATTCCACGTAAAAAGGAGGTCCCGTGGCTCATGATCTCCAGATTAACGGTCACGTTAAACTACAAGCTTGCTTTTTTTATAATTGCCAAGAGGTTGCTCTGCTCTTGACCGTGGCGAGATTTTCTTTGTTCCCGCGGTAGATCACAAAGAAATTTATGGGACGTTACGTGATTGTAACCGAATTCTGTCTTCACAGTCAAGTACGGCGAAATTTCGAGATGTTACACGATCGGCGCTGGTCTCACCCGTTTGACGAGATTCCCGTTGTTTTCGCGATAGAACACTGATAAATATCGGGATTTAATAATCGGTGTCACTTTTAGTCGTTCGACGAGATTTCCATTGTCCTTGAGGTCGAGCGCGAGGAAATATAGCATTATTACGCAGTCGGCGCCACTTGCCGTCCGTTTGACAAGAATCCAGTTGTCCTCGTCATTGAATACGAAGAAATATCGCGATGTAGGCTATCGCAATCGCTTCCGCTCTCGGCCGTTTTACAAGATTCAAGTTGTCCTCGCGATATTATGCATACCGCGCCGCACCCAGCCGTTGAACGATTGTCTATTCGTCCTGACAGAATGGTGGATGCAAGCTCAGACTTGGGCATGGTTAAAATTCACGAGTAGTTATGGACAAGTTGTATGGCCGGCGCCGTGATTCCCGCTGTCCCTATGCTGTGGTTGGGAGTTCATCAGTTCAGAGTGGATCACGAGGAGAAATTAGTATCGCGACGCTTCGTAGGCTGTCATTTCTAAGTGGGTAGATGCACTTCTCGCTCCCCGTACACTTTTAAGTATACGGTCATGGGAAAAGTAGCGAGTAGGTTTCGGAATGTTTCGTGATTGGTGCCCAATCATCTTTGACGGGATTCCCGCAGACCTCGTGGTCACAAAATCACGATAGGGGACGGGTTTTATTATTTTACGCTACTGACGTCGATCTCGGTCCCTTTGACGAGATTCCCGCAGGCAAGTCGTGCGGTCAGCCGGCCATCTTGAGTATGAATGTTCGAAGTAGGTATCAAATATTAAGAATTATTCGGAGAGGATTGCACGAATAATACGACTAGAGGACACGTTTTCTTTCAAATGCGAATCACGAATTATACAAGTTATACAAGTTTTCGAAATAACCGGTTAGATTATAATATATCCGATGGAACCAAAGTTCGAAGGAAAAATCGACATATAACGGAATTTCGAAATTAACCATACTGGATGTCGCAAACTTACGAGACAGGTTTTTAAAATAAGTTACAGCCTACGTATTTCGAATCTTTTTCAAAACGGTAACATTTTGCAAGATCGCGACATTAAATTATTTAGCGTTATTTCTGGACTTCAATTTGACAGTCTCCAAATAAATGCGAGAAATGAGAGGTTTCTGAATAATTTCAGAAGTTTTCACGAATAAACGTCTCGCGAAAAGTCAGGTTTCCTAATAACACAGATAAATATTTCACACAAAACTAAAAAGTCATGTTGATGCCGAAAATATACGCTGAACGATGTATACCACTCAAGGTATCCCTCAGTATGCATTTCCTCGAGGTCGGGCACGGGGAAATATAGCTTATGCAATCGGCGCCGCTTGCGTGAAACTCGCTCCATCGCAATCTCTGAGCCTAGAGGCGCGAGTTTAAATGATTCAATCCGCCTTCCGAAAATTTTCGTTACCCGTATGTAAAATTCGTTACCCATTTGTAAAATTCGTTACTTCCGTTACCGGTAGACATCCTGGGAATGTTATCTTTGTACACACTTTTAAATGTCACATATCTCTTCGCCATATTACCGAGGAACCGACGCTATCACTCAGATCGAAAAATCACAATAGCCTACCGGCATATTAACGCCAACAACATCAAACTAAGTTATACACAAATCATATAATTTCACGTGTGAAACAAATACAATATTCCGCAGCGTACAACTAACTACCTCTCACCCACTGGTCATTATGCAACACATCTAGGAACAAGCGCTGAATTAACCTTCGACGGGGGGCGTGGTGGCTCAGCGGTCTAGCTGTATGCCTCTCACCAATGTGCACCCGGACCGGGTTCGATTCCCGGTCAATGCATGTGAGATTTTGGAAGTGAAATGCCATGTCCTGTGGTTCGGATACCACGTAAAAAGGAGGTCCCGTGGCTCATAATCTCAAGATTAAGCTTCCTTTTGCTTCACCTTCGACGATTTCAAACGAAGACTTATTCGAAGCCAACTTTTTATAACAGCAGGACGCGACGCGGGAGATATAACTTCAAAACACATACAGTCGATCCGTTCGATAGACGACACATTAAATCCGAAATTACGCGTGGGGTTTTTGAAAAATCGGGAGATTTAATACGTTAAGCGGGAGGGCGGGAGAAATGGTCTGAAATCGGGAGTCTCCCGCCTAAATCGGGAGAGTTGGCAGGTATGATGATGGATTTTTCAAGAGTGTTGGGGGATGATATGGAATAGAGATGTACCACAAAAATGTAAAGGAATCATCTACAGGTAGGTCCTGTGCCAATTTTGACGTATGGTTCAGAAACATGGGTGATGAAGGAAAGGGACAGGAGTAAAATACGAGCAGTGGAGATGAAGTTCCAGAGGAGTAGGGTAGGAGTAACAAGAATGGACAGAGTAAGGAATGAGAGAGTCAGGGAGATGGTAAGAGAGGAACCATTGCAAGGCTACAATGGTATGGACATGTGAGGAGGATGTAAGAGGAGAGGATACCGAAGAAGATGTTTGGAATAGAAATGAATGGAAGGAGGCCAAGGGGAAGACCAAGGGACAGATGGACGAAGGAAGTTAAGAAGAGTGTGGAGAAAGAGGAGTGTGCTGGGACACAGTGAAAGTCCAGAGATGGTGGATGAACAGGAAATGATGGAGAGGCTTATGTTCAAACTGCTCAAGATGATGATGATGATGATGAACTGTAAGAAGCAAATGACAGCAAACTGCAAACAACAGATTCTTTCCAGGTTAATAATTGTATAATCTCTATATATATAAAAATGAAAGTTTGTCTGTTTTTTCTGAATTTCCACGGAAATTTGCGTTATTTGCGCGTTTCAGACTGTTTTATGATGGATGCGTGCAAAAATATTTTTTTGTCTGTCTGTCTGTTTGTCTGTGAACAACTTCGAGTCCTTATAACTTGAGAACAGCTGGGTGGATCAACGTAAAATTTGATACAGATATCCATCAGAAGCACCACACTAATCATTGATGTAACTCTTCTCCGTACTGTGCCCGTTTAGACCGGAGTCCGCACGACCACATATGCATTTTACCAATAATCAGTCAGCACGAGAGTCAAAATATCCCGGAGCGCCAGATGGGTTAAAGCAAATCGCAAAAAACGACATCAAATTAAAAAAATGCTTTGCTGATTTTTGGCTCAATGCAACAATAAGGATAGAAGGAGATTTAATTGGGTATGACACATCTGGTAAAATTATCTCAGTTTATTTTAAAGTTAAAATCTGACTGCAAAGATGCTCAAAGCAGCATCATCCACGTGTGGCGATCCACACTCTTATTTACACACAATATACAGAAATTTTCCAAACACATTTGACAATCTTTTTGAAAACACAAGTCCGATTAATAGTCCTGTGGACTGTGTTCCAAAATTATTAATATTTCTTTCCAGTTCAAAGTTAATTGCCTATACTGGAAATAACGTAGATCACTGTTTGAATATTTACATGATATTAACATTCGTAGAATAAATGTTTATAGAATTTTTAAACTTTCACTTGTTTTCCAGTTTCAAAAATACATCGTCGAAAAATATTATCATCATTGAAGCAATACAAATTATTAACACATATTAATAACATCTGAAAAGTATTTGACCATTGAGCATAGCATCGAAGAACTGTGCGAAGCACAACAACAATTAATTGTTCTTCTGACATTAAACAGTTCGAGAAGTGACTCGATTATGAACTTCAAGTTCCAAACAAAATACATGATTTCTGAATCATCAACTTGATCAATAAATGGTTGAACCATTCAACTATTCAATTATCCACTTGGAATCATTATGAAAAAAAATATTTATATTCATGGCCATTCTTAGTAACTTTCACAACTTGCAATTCTTCGACAGAATGCGGAAATAAGAATTGTAGTTTTATAATGAATTCATTTAGTTCATGGCACTAGGATTGAAAATATCCTTCAAATTATTCGTGGTTAAAGAATTATTTTTAACTGGCAGTGACCCATTCTATTATTTGTGTAAGAACACAATATTACATCAACAACGGTAAAGGTCTTCCTCTGAAGAAGAATAAACTACTATCATGACAAATCCGGGTTCTAGCAAAATCAAAGTCTAAATGGAATTCGTAAACAAGGTTGAAATAAGAACTGATGGTTTTAAAGAAATAACCTTCGGGTCATTCATACGATGCAATGTGTAGCTCCAATACTCCTACTATAAACCTGAGCCATCGAACCTGCTATTTGATTGATGCTCGAAAAAACCTTCATTCCTGCGACTTAAACATGCGCACCTGGGAATGGCATTCAACTACTCCACACATAAATTATCTTCCCAAAATTTATACAATAAATCAAGCCTCTGCTTGTTATCAACACTGGAAGATTAATAAACTGACAAGTTTATTTTATTTTACCATTCAGTTCAACCCGTGAATTTACCATACATATGAAAATCTTTATTTCACTTTCGAGTGTATTTACGTCATGATTTTATATAAATACAAAAATATCCTATTTGATACAAATATCAATTGCTTCCCGTTTCATGCCTCTCCGTGTTATCTGAAAAATATACTTTGCTCATTGCAAATATCAACTGTTCAACCAGAACTGAAATGTTGGTTGAATGCGGGCTTGCGCTAACCACTCTCCTTCGGAAAATCTCCTGTTCCAAACTAGAAATGATTAAACTACTTCATAGGCTCTTTCTCAATACATATGATTATTAGAAAATATAATATCCAAAAATTATTTAGAAAAATTATGAAAATTATTATTATTATTATTAGTGGATTATTATTATTATTATTATTTATATTATTTTAAATATGTTTAATTATCATCTCATTATGTGAGAATCCACATGTTCGAACCTTCGAATATGGAAAAAATATCCATTCCTTAACAAAAATAAATTTAACTTTTACAGTTACATCGGGGGTTTTCCGTGGTTTCCTTAAAATATGAAAAATTCAAATAAATCTTCGAAATGCTCGGTCATCGATCCTAAACTGTTCTGAGTGTTGCAAATGCTCAGAATAACTCTAATAAGTCTTGCGTAAATCATTGCAAGCTTTAAATACGACGAAAAAAATGTGTTGGTCATCTGCAGAAAAATAGTTTGTTCCAATTAGCTAGGCATAATATAATTCAAATGTGGCTTACATTTCTTGATGGTCTTGAAGTGTAGTAAACCTGGTCTGTACCAGATTTATCCATAGACATGCCCTATCGGACAAGCACGTATAATCCTTGTATCCGCCGCCATCATATACCCACAATTCGTCTAGTCAGACATAGTGGTAGTATCTTTCGACGTTTGAATTAACTGTGGTTCCATTTTAATATGGGCTTCTATCAAAGCCATAACAGTTTGTTTAAATGGGGTCAGATCTAAGTGATCTCTTCTTAAATATGTCAGTTGTAACATAACTCACGGTAATCTTATCAGTACAAGAAAAACACTGACAGTCTAAGCAATTAACGGCTGTTCTGAAGATCGTTCCCTGGGCATGGTTTGTTATATCACCATCTGCCATGCGCTAAGCAACCTGCAGTTTCCCTTGCGTAGACTAATGAACGCCACCGTTATAGACTAGTCTTCAGTGTACTGACAGATCGAAGTGGTTAACTAGTTACAAAAATGAAAACTGACTTGAAATGGATTTAAACATCCAAGTATTAAGTTTTTACTGGACTGTGACAAAATACTAAATTCTAGACAAAGTCTAGCATATGTCCTTGTAGAAATATAAATATTTCCACCAATGTCTGTAGAAAAATCAATCACCTCAGTGATTCTCCTCACCAGAAACTTACTAAGTTCCAACTCGTAGCGCAGCACTTTTCGTGACTATCACGACTTGAAAAGAACTTCTGCGTAGATCTGGCAACCATGTGCCTTGGCTCAGCGTAGACGCAACTTGCTCGCCAAGTGCTTGTGTTAGAATGAGCTGACCATGCCTCGCCCAGCTGGCTTTTATTCAAAACTGTCAGGGTCACGCGTCATCACCTGATATCTAGAAATCCTCATATCTCTTGAATCCCTGGTCCGATTTACTTGATACTAATTGCATTCTCTTTCATTTGGCCGTGCCAGTAATCTGATCCAAGTCTCAAGTCTCTACTCCATAGTTAACTATTTAATCAATAAATAGCCTCCACCTCTGCTATTACTCTCTACGTCACTTGACATCCAACTATCGGTAAATTCTTTCTAAATGCTTCTCGAAGCAATGTAGCGCGATATTCAAATATCTCAACTTTCAAAAGCGGCTACAGCCTTTCCCTTGATATCTAGGTGTCTGAATCTTGGAATACCCATTCCTAGAGTTGGGCACATCCACCCCACACCTAGCAAAAAATAAAAATTGAAAAATTTTTATTTTTCCTATCTACACATTAAATCATCTGGTTCTTGAATAATAAATCTTCAAATTCGATGCATTATAAGTTCCCACGATGTTACCAGTTCGTGTATTGGCTACTTCATAGCTTCCATTATTGTTTACTTCCACAATACGATAGGGTCCAGCGTAAAGGCTTGCAAATTTCGAGTACACTCGATTTTGCACGTCAGAGGGTGTAGGTCTTTTCACTAAAACAAGAGTTCCTACGCGCAAGGGTCTGCGAAAACGCTTTCCTCTCACTCTCCGCTCTCTATTCTCAGCTTGGTTCCTTAACTTGTCTAAAGCTAGAGTTTCCCTCATCTGACGACTTGGTTCAATCTCAGGTGGAATAGAGATGATTCGATCCCATAATCGTGTTGGTTTAATTCCATGATGAAGCAACATGGGAATCTGTCCAGTACTCTCATGAATCGTAGAGTTGATGGATTCGGATGCTAAAGAGAGAACATCCATCCATTTCCAATGCTCATTTGGACAATAGAGGCGGCAAAATTTTGCTATCTCAGCCATCACGCGTTCCGCTGGATTGCTCTCTGGATGTCTAATAGAACAAAACAATTGTCTAATCCCAAGATTATTCATGATGGTTCGAAACTCCAAAGATGTAAATTGAGGTCCACGATCTGATAAAAGGAATTCCGGTTTGCCTGCTTCCGGAATTACGCTGTCTCTTATTCTCTTCGCACAATATTTTGCGTTTGCCTTCTGAATTGGATGTAACATGGTGTATTTGCTGAAAACATCCATGGTCACCAAAATATATCAGTTACCTCTTTTAGACTTTGGGAGAGGACCATATAAATCAGTCGCGAAGATTTCGCAAGGTTTAGAAGGAATAATAGGCCTTGGTAATTCTCTCAATAATCTGGAATTATGTTTACTCCTTTGGCATAAGTCGCATTCTCGAATAGTGTTTCTGACAGTTTGTCGCATTCGCTCCCAGTAAAATTTCTCTTGAATAATGTTGACTGTCTTATCTACTCCAGCATGACCTGCGATTCGATGTGCCATCCAAATAATGGGTTTTTGCAATCGTGGAGGTATCACTACTCTCAGCTTCGTATGGTCGGGATCTGCAAACTTGTAGATTAAACCATCTAACATCATAAAATCTCTTGAAATTCTTTCAGTTTCCACAAAATCATCATCATTTGGATCCATGCTTCCCTGTAGAAAATGAAAAATGTTCCTAAGACGTCGGTCTCTCCTCTGGGATAAATGCAATAACCTTAACCTTCTCAAGGTATCCTCATCTTCTTGCGTCAGGTTAACTTGAAAAACCTTAGACGTAGACTCCACTGCTCTACTCAACAAATCAGCTCCAACGTTCAACTTTCCAGGAGTGTGTTCAATAACTAGGTTGAATTGCTGAATAAAAAGTGACCATCTAGTTATTCTATCGCTGGCAAAGTTTGTTCTCAAAATAAACTCCAATGCGTGGTGATCAGTCCTCACAATGACTGAATGCCCAATTAACATTTTCTTCCACGACTCCAATGCGAATATTACAGCAAGTGCTTCTAACTCTGTGGTGTAATAATTCCTCTCTGATGGACGAAGTTTCCTGCTAATGAACGCCAGGTAATGTCTCTTGTGGTCTTCATCCTCTTGAAGTAGAATAGCTCCAATCCCTACGGTGGATGCATCAGATTCTATGATGAAATTCTTGGTAAAGTCAGGATACTCCAATTTCACACTGTTTACCAATAACCTCTTGGCATCTTGAAATGATTGTTCACAATCTTCATCCCATTTCCATTTATTTCCTTTCTTTAACAATTCCTGCAATGGCGCAACTGTCTTGGTGAAGTTTGGACAATGCCCTGCAAAGAATTGGCATGTCCCGAGAAAACTGCGGACATTCTTCACTCTAGTAGGTCTAGGGAAATTTGCAATTGCTTGTATCTTCGTCTCATTGGGACGGTATCCTTCTCCATCCAAAATGTGACCCAAAAATTTTATTTCCTTTCGAAAGAACTGACATTTTCGAAGGTTTACTTTGAAGTTCGCTTTTCTCAAATCTGCGAATAACATCTGAAGATGTAACAAATGTTCCTCCTTAGTCTCGGATGCAATTAAGATATCATCAATATAACGAATTGCTATCTCTTTTACTTCAGGACTCAAATTTTGTTCTAGGGCTCTGATCAAAACGGATCCAGATGTTTTGACTCCAAATGGTAGACGGCGGAATACATATGTCTGCTGGTCAAACATAAATCCTGTAAACTTCTTAGAATCTTCACTAAGCCTAATATGATGGTAGGACGAAGTGAGATCAATATTAGAGAACCAGACCTTGCCTTGGAATTTCCTTAACAGTTCCCTAATGATTGGTGGTCTGTCATACTCTGGCAGTAATCTTGAATTCAAATTTCGCGCGTCTAAACATAGTCTCAGACTTCCATCTTGCTTAGACACTACTGCTAATGGATTGACATAAGATGTAGTATACTTTTCAATCACATTGTTGCTTTCCATCTCCTTGATAAGCACTTTTACTTTTTCTCGGTGCTTTTCTGCTACTGGATACAATTTAGCATGAAAAGGTGCATCATCATTTACACGAATATGATATTCAAAATCTTTAATTTCACCAGGCTTAATATCAAAAATATCGTGATACTCCTCCAAAATCTTCCCTAGCTCTGGGGACTCCTTCTCAGTGTAGACTTCTCTTCCTTCAGCTTCATGAAAAATCAGAGACCATTGAGCATCTCCCTCGATGTCTTCCTCTTCTTTTCCCTCGAAGTTAATCTCTTCGGTATTCTTGAATCTGATCCTCTCTGTCTTCATATCTATCACTGCTTGATATTTCTGAATGAAATCTGCTCCCAATATCATGTCAAAAGCCATGTCCTTCATTACAACAAATACATGTCGGAAATCATGTCCTCCAATCGTAATACATAAGTATAATTGTGTTTTACACAGAGATATTTTATTGGGTATTATTCCTTGGATCTTAATTCCTGATACTGGAATCTCCTCTAAATTCTCTTTGAGTTTCCACAGAATATAAAGCTTCTCACTCACCAGACAAAGCATAGCCCCAGTATCGATCAAAGTATCGACAGGCATACCGAATACTTCGCATGATATGATTGGCATTCTAATTCTGGTACCCATTTCTTTTCGTTCGTCATTCTGTTGAATTAAATCATCATCCTCTGCTTGCCATTTAATAATTCTAGAAGTGAAAGTGTTCAAAATTCTATCTTCTACTGTGAATTCGAAGTTTTTTTTTTTTTCATTACCATTCCCCCGGGATTGTTGTGTTCCCGATGGACCTGGTTCGTTGGGCCTCTGCTCCACAAATTGCAAGTTATCTTGGTGTCTTGCTTCCAAATTTTTCCTCGTCTCCTTGTTAAACTCTTCATTGGACTGACGAGTATCTACATTCCCTCTGTTATTGTAGTTGTTTCTACCATAATATCTTCTTTCTTGGTACCTTCCTTGAGTATCTCGTGGTCTTCTCCATCGAGTATTGTCTCGATTACCACCATCCGGTCTTGCATATGGCTTGTAACTGTATCTGTTACTGTACTGGTTCCATCCTCTCTTATTGGAATCTTCCCTCGGCGTTTTCTCTTCTCGCTCCTCTCGAATCTCTCGAGGTGTTTGAGAATAACTATCAGCCATAACAGCGTACACAGCGTTGTTGTTCTTTACTCCCTTCTGATGGAAGAATTGAGCGTTTGTATGATCCAGCTTCTGTAATACTTCATCAAATTGTTCCATATTATAGATATCAGCAGCGATCAAAGTCCTCTGGACGTCTGCTGGAAACTGACGTATCAATGCAGTAATCAACTCGTTATCTGGCATCGGCGGATCTAAATGTTGAAGTTTAGACAGCTGTCCAGAAAAGTACGTAGAGTATCGAGTAGGTTGTGACGTCGAGAATCTCTTCGAATATAACTCTGCTCTGACTTGCTGTTGGGTTTCCGGGGACCAAAACTTCTTCAATAGCCCACGAGAAAACTCCTCAAAAGTGGTTAGAGTGGATCTAAATGCTCTAAACCAAAGAAGTGCAGGACCTTCCAAAAACTTCCCTATCACTCGGATCTGTCTTTCTTTAGGGATCTTAGAATCTTTCAGGTAATCACCTGCTTCTCTCAAAAATTCCACGGGTGTTACAGAATCTCGCCCTGAAAATTTAGAAGGCTTATCTTCTATATTCTTAAATACAGTTATGGGGTTGGATTGAAATACTGTCCTGACCTCATCCTGTCTATCAGTCTCTCTAGCTCCTCCTAGATTTATCTGTATCTGTTCCTTTCCCCTTACATTTGGCATTTTCAACAGATGATCAGACTGTTTCTTATCCTTGATTTGAGTTTTCATAGCCTCAAGTTCCTTCTGGTTTTCTTCTGCCATCTTCTTAATTGCTTCAGTTTCTTTACAATTGTCCTTAACATCAGTGGATATCTGGTTCATAACAGTCTCATGACTTTTCAATGACCCTGTCATATCTGATATGTCCTTCTGAGTTGCTTGGATATCTTTGGCAATTACTTCAATATGGGATGACAAAGATTCCCTAATCTCCTTGATTCCTTCTTGGTTCTCCAGCTTGAGTGTGTCTTTAATTTCATTGACAACTGTGGTTTTGATTTCAGTTTGCAACTCATTAATCACACCTTCTCTTATTTCTCCCATGACCAGTTCTTTGAATTGTTCCGTTAAACGTTGAACAACTAGAATTCCCATCTCGTTACTCTCCTTCTTCACTCGGACTTCTAGGTCGATCATGTCTTCACCAACTTTCCTAAGACCATGTTCTATCCTATCAGCTAAGCTTTGGGATCGAAGATCGGCATCGCGAAATTTTTCGTCCATTAAACTTGCGTTAGTAGCTAATGAAGTTTCGAGCTCATGTGTTTTTTCGCATAATTTATTCATTTTACTCTCAAGTGACATTTTCAAAATTTCAGAATTCTCTTTAAATTTACTTTCCATTGAATTAAATTTACTGTTTAAATTTTCTTTCAAATTACTTTTTAAAGAATCAGAATTTTCTTTAAGTTTATCCTTCAAACTTTCTTTAAGTTTATTTTCTAAAGACTCAGAATTTTCTTTAAGTTTATTTTCTAAAGAATCAGAATTTTCTTTAAGTTTATTATCTAAAGAATCAGAATTTTCTTTAAGTTTATCATTCAAATTTTCTTTAAGTTTATTTTCTAAAGAATCAGAATTTTCTTTAAGTTTACTTTCTAAAGAATCAGAATTTTCTTTAAGTTTCTTTTCTAAAGCCTCTGTATTTTCTTTCATAATAGCGGCTACACGCCGTCCAGCCTCTTTTGAACTCTCCTCCAAACTCCTCATCATCCTCATCATTTCTTCCATAATTTCAATTATTATTCAAAACTTAGGGGTATACAACAGTGGCAAACACAAGCTTATAACTAGAACAAGAAATATGAATAGCTAATTGGAACACTATAATAAAATGAGATTTGTCCTAATGTCGACGTGATGGAAAAACAAAATTCTCTACTTTTACGAATTACATTTACCACAATATCACAAGAAAAATATGCAAGTTCTCAAATATCCTCCACCTGGATTCTAATAATGTGTATATCCAGTCATCGAACGTTTACTACTGAATTTACTTGACGCCCTAATGGTTAAGCCATTATCAAAAATAATCAAACCCATTCTAATCATTAATCCAGTTAAATTTTTAAGTTTCCCCACTAATTGGGTTTCCTACTAATTTATTCATCCAAACCAGACATCTCTCAACTCCCAAAATATTTCTATAAAAATTATCACAATTTCAAATCGGCATGCGATTGACCATGTCTAAATCGAGACCCACGTTCGAAGCCATTTCTCTCTCTATCTTATTTTATGTGCCCGTTTAGACCGGAGTCCGCACGACCACATATGCATTTTACCAATAATCAGTCAGCACGAGAGTCAAAATATCCCGGAGCGCCAGATGGGTTAAAGCAAATCGCAAAAACGACATCAAATTAAAAAAATGCTTTGCTGATTTTTGGCTCAATGCAACAATAAGGATAGAAGGAGATTTAATTGGGTATGACACATCTGGTAAAATTATCTCAGTTTATTTTAAAGTTAAAATCTGACTGCAAAGATGCTCAAAGCAGCATCATCCACGTGTGGCGATCCACACTCTTATTTACACACAATATACAGAAATTTTCCAAACACATTTGACAATCTTTTTGAAAACACAAGTCCGATTAATAGTCCTGTGGACTGTGTTCCAAAATTATTAATATTTATTTCCAGTTCAAAGTTAATTGTCTATACTGGAAATAACGTAGATCACTGTTTGAATATTTACATGATATTAACACTCGTAGAATAAATGTTTATAGAATTTTTAAACTTTCACTTGTTTTCCAGTTTCAAAAATACATCGTCGAAAAATATTATCATCATTGAAGCAATACAAATTATTAACACATATTAATAACATCTGAAAAGTATTTGACCATTGAGCATAGCATCGAAGAACTGTGCGAAGCACAACAACAATTAATTGTTCTTCTGACATTAAACAGTTCGAGAAGTGACTCGATTATGAACTTCAAGTTCCAAACAAAATACATGATTTCTGAATCATCAACTTGATCAATAAATGGTTGAACCATTCAACTATTCAATTATCCACTTGGAATCATTATGAAAAAAAATATTTATATTCATGGCCATTCTTAGTAACTTTCACAACTTGCAATTCTTCGACAGAATGCGGAAATAAGAATTGTAGTTTTATAATGAATTCATTTAGTTCATGGCACTAGGATTGAAAATATCCTTCAAATTATTCGTGGTTAAAGAATTATTTTTAACTGGCAGTGACCCATTCTATTATTTGTGTAAGAACACAATATTACATCAACAACGGTAAAGGTCTTCCTCTGAAGAAGAATAAACTACTATCATGACAAATCCGGGTTCTAGCAAAATCAAAGTCTAAATGGAATTCGTAAACAAGGTTGAAATAAGAACTGATGGTTTTAAAGAAATAACCTTCGGGTCATTCATCCGACGAAATGTGTGGCTCCAATACTCCTACTATAAACCTGAGCCATCGAACCTGCTATTTGATTGATGCTCGAAAAAACCTTCATTCCTGCGACTTAAACATGCGCACCTGGGAATGGCATTCAACTACTCCACACATAAATTATCTTCCCAAAATTTATACAATAAATCAAGCCTCTGCTTGTTATCAACACTGGAAGATTAATAAACTTACAAGTTTATTTTATTTTATCATTCAGTTCAACCCGTGAATTTACCATACATATGAAAATCTTTATTTCACTTTCGAGTGTATTTACGTCATGATTTTATATAAATACAAAAATATCCTATTTGATACAAATATCAATTGCTTCCCGTTTCATGCCTCTCCGTGTTATCTGAAAAATATACTTTGCTCATTGCAAATATCAACTGTTCAACCAGAACTGAAATGTTGGTTGAATGCGGGCTTGCGCTAACCACTCTCCTTCGGAAAATCTCCTGTTCCAAACTAGAAATGATTAAACTACTTCATAGGCTCTTTCTCAATACATATGATTATTAGAAAATATAATATCCAAAAATTATTTAGAAAAATTATGAAAATTATTATTATTATTATTAGTGGATTATTATTATTATTATTATTTATATTATTTTAAATATGTTTAATTATCATCTCATTATGTGAGAATCCACATGTTCGAACCTTCGAATATGGAAAAAATATCCATTCCTTAACAAAAATAAATTTAACTTTTACAGTTACATCGGGGGTTTTCCGTGGTTTCCTTAAAATATGAAAAATTCAAATAAATCTTCGAAATGCTCGGTCATCGATCCTAAACTGTTCTGAGTGTTGCAAATGCTCAGAATAACTCTAATAAGTCTTGCGTAAATCATTGCAAGCTTTAAATACGACGAAAAAAATGTGTTGGTCATCTGCAGAAAAATAGTTTGTTCCAATTAGCTAGGCATAATATAATTCAAATGTGGCTTACATTTCTTGATGGTCTTGAAGTGTAGTAAACCTGGTCTGTACCAGATATATCCATAGACATGCCCTATCGGACAAGCACGTATAATCCTTGTATCCGCCGCCATCATATACCCACAATTCGTCTAGTCAGACATAGTGGTAGTATCTTTCGACGTTTGAATTAACTGTGGTTCCATTTTAATATGGGCTTCTATCAAAGCCATAACAGTTTGTTTAAATGGGGTCAGATCTAAGTGATCTCTTCTTAAATATGTCAGTTGTAACATAACTCACGGTAATCTTATCAGTACAAGATAAACACTGACAGTCTAAGCAATTAACGGCTGTTCTGAAGATCGTTCCCTGGGCATGGTTTGTTATATCACCATCTGCCATGCGCTAAGCAACCTGCAGTTTCCCTTGCGTAGACTAATGAACGCCACCGTTATAGACTAGTCTTCAGTGTACTGACAGATCGAAGTGGTTAACTAGTTACAAAAATGAAAACTGACTTGAAATGGATTTAAACATCCAAGTATTAAGTTTTTACTGGACTGTGACAAAATACTAAATTCTAGACAAAGTCTAGCATATGTCCTTGTAGAAATATAAATATTTCCACCAATGTCTGTAGAAAAATCAATCACCTCAGTGATTCTCCTCACCAGAAACTTACTAAGTTCCAACTCGTAGCGCAGCACTTTTCGTGACTATCACGACTTGAAAAGAACTTCTGCGTAGATCTGGCAACCATGTGCCTTGGCTCAGCGTAGACGCAACTTGCTCGCCAAGTGCTTGTGTTAGAATGAGCTGACCATGCCTCGCCCAGCTGGCTTTTATTCAAAACTGTCAGGGTCACGCGTCATCACCTGATATCTAGAAATCCTCATATCTCTTGAATCCCTGGTCCGATTTACTTGATACTAATTGCATTCTCTTTCATTTGGCCGTGCCAGTAATCTGATCCAAGTCTCAAGTCTCTACTCCATAGTTAACTATTTAATCAATAAATAGCCTCCACCTCTGCTATTACTCGCTACGTCACTTGACATCCAACTATCGGTAAATTCTTTCTAAATGCTTCTCGAAGCAATGTAGCGCGATATTCAAATATCTCAACTTTCAAAAGCGGCTACAGCCTTTCCCTTGATATCTAGGTGTCTGAATCTTGGAATACCCATTCCTAGAGTTGGGCACAGTACCTCTCATAAAAGGGGGCCTACCCCATTAAAATTCATGCTGAAATAGGCGTAAAAGGACGAGACAAAGCTTATTTTCAACCCCTCGATGTGAGAAACAAAACTCGGGGGCCCTAAAGAGTCCCCGAAAACCACATTTTAAGGCCCTAAAACCAACAGTTTTTGAGATATTCCCAGAAAAATAATTTCATTTAATAATCTAATGAAAGAATGCAATCTGGTAACCATGGCAACAAAATCTCAGAGGACCATCTATTTCTGTAAGATGCAATGCAATTCCATTTATTACATTACTGTGAAGTTATCACAGAACCAAATTAAGCTGTAAAATTCATCAATTCGTATAATGAGCTTAAGGGGGTCAAGGGGTACACTAGAATTTTGTCACGCGATTTTCACGTGCGGGTGTGGTACGGAAGGTCTTTCATATCCCTATCCCTATATTGTATTTATTATATTACAAGCTGTACCCGGCATGCGTTGCAATGCCAATCAAAGAAAGTGTTGGCGTTGAAATTCTGTTTCTTGAAGTGCTTTTGGATACACAAAATGTTACCTGCCTCTAAGCTATCGTAAAATTGATTTTCTAATTTAGAACCATTCGTGGGAGCGTGCACAACAACTTTCAAAAGTTTCATCATCGCTGTAACTCATTTGTTGAATCTACTCGTACGCTACCTATTGTGAAATGGATTTACTAAGTCAAAACCCTTCCCTGGCGTGTACACAATAACTCATCAATGTTTCATCGCAATCGGATGAATGGTATATGCACGTATCCGGGGTTTTGTTTAAACGATTCGTGCGCTGTCACTCATTTGTTGAATCGACTCGTGCGCTACCTATTGAGAAATGTATTACTAAGTCGAAGCCCTTCCCTGGCGTGTACACAATAACTCATCAAGGTTTCATCGCAATCGATGAATGTTATATGAACGGAATAGGGGATTTTGTTGAAAAGCTTCGCGCGTCGTCACCCATTTGTTGCATCTACTCTTGCGCTACTTATTGTGAAATGGATTTACTAAGTCCCCTTCCCTGGCGGGTATACAATAACTGATCAATGTTTCATCGCGATCGGATGAATAGTATATGAACGCATACCTGATTTTGTTTAAACGATTCACGCTCCGTCACTCATTTGTTGAATCTACTCGTGCGCTACCTACTGTAAAATGTATTTACTAAGTTAGAACCGTCACGTAAGTGTCCACAACATCTCACCCAAGTTTCATCGCTATCGGACTAATGGGATATGAAGACATAGGGGACTGTATTGAAACGCTCCGCGTGTCGTCGTTCATTTGTCGAATCTACTCGTGTGCTACCTACTGTGAAATGTATTTACTAAGCCAGAAACCTTCCTTGGAGTGTCTACCATATTTCACCCAAGTTTCACCGCTAACGGCAGAATGGTATATGACCTTATGTGGGACTTTGTTGAAACGCTTCGCGCGTCGTCCCTCATTTGTTGAATCAACTTGTGCGCTGCATATTGTATAGGGGATTTACTAAGCCAGACATTTTCCATGACGTGTACACAACATCTCACCCAAGTTTCATAGCTACGGACGAATGGTACATGTATGCATACGGGACTTGGTTGAAACACTTCGCGTGTCGTCCCTCATTTGTTGATTCTACTCTTGCGCTACATATTGTAATATGGATGTACTCAGCCAGAAACCTTTCCTGGAGTGTACAGAACATCTCACCCAAGTTTCATTGCAATCGGATGAATGGTATGTGAACGTATACGGGACGATGTCGAAACGCTTCATGCGTAGTCACTCATTTGTTGAACATAAACGTGTATTGTAAAATTGATTTACTTAGCCAGAAACCTTTCCTGGAGTGTACACAACAATTCACCAAACATTTATCACTATCAGACGAATGGTATATGACTTTATACGGGACTTTGTTGAAACGCTTCGCGTGTCATCGCTCATTTGTTGAATCTACTGGTGTGCTACCTATTGTAAAATGTATGTACTAAGCCAGAAACCTTCCCTGGAGTGTACACAACATCTCACCCAAGTTTCATCGCTATCGGATGAATGGTATATGAAATTAAATGGGACTTTGTTGAAACGCTTCGCGCGTCGTCGCTCATTTGTTGATTCTACTCGTGCTCTACCTATTTTTAAAGGGATTTACTAAGCTAGAAACCTTCCCTGGAGTGCACACAAAATCTCAGCCTAGTTTCATCGCTATCGGACGAATGGTATATGAACGCAAACGTGACTTTGTTGAAATGCTTCGCGCGTCGTAGCTCATTTGTTGAATCTACTCGTGCACTGCCTATTGTAAAGTGGATGTACTATGCCAGAAAATTTCCCTGCAGTGTACACAACATTTTACGCAAGTTTCATAGCTATCGGACGAATGGTATATGAATGCATACGGGACTTTGTTGAAACGCTTTGCGTGTCGTCGCTCATTTGTTGAATCTACTCTTGCGCTATCTACTGTGAAATGTATTCACTAATTTTGAAACCTTCACGTAAGTGTACACAACATATCACCCAAGTTTCATCGCTATCGGACGAATGGTATATGAACACATACGGGACTTTGTTGAAATGCTTCGCGCATCGTTGCTCATTTGTTGATTCTACGCATGCGCTACCTATTGTAAAATGGATTTACTAAGTCAGAAACCTTCCTTGGAGTGTACTCAACATCTCACCCAAGTTTCATCGCAATCGGACGAATGGTATATGAACGCATAGGAGACATACCCACAGACATACCCACAGACAAACTATCACGTTACATTGATTTTTATATATATAGATTAATATTATTATTATTATTATATTTTGGCATACAACGACGAGACAATGCTCATTATTATCCCCTCGGTGGCAGAAACAAAACTCGAGGGTTCCCGAAAACTACATTTTAAGGCTCTAAAACCAACAGTTTCTGAGATATTCCCAGAAAACTAATTTAATTTAATAAACTAATGAAGGAATGCAAGCCGGCAACCATGACATCAAGTTCTCAAGTGAAGACATCCAACGTTCCATCTATTTCTGTAAAAATCAATGCCACTCCACTTATTACATTTCTGTGAAAGTTTGCAAATGGCTATAAGGTTATCACGGAACCAACTTAGACTGTCAAATTCATCAATGCGCATAAGGCGGTCAAGGGGTACCCTAGAATTTTTTCACGTGATTTACACGTGTGATATGTTGTACAGAATTATATCTCCAAACAGCAACATTATTTTCAAAAAATACTCAGTTGAAATAATATTTTTTGCGACTATTAGGAATTTGGGCCATTGGTGGCTAAAAAACCTGAATATCCATGCACCACAAGCTTTTATAATTTGTTAAAGGTGTCTTCCTGTGGATGGTGACTTTACACAACAGTGAGGGTCAGTCTTTATGTGAGGTGTATTGCATTTCGTCTACGAGGTTTTCAATTTTATTTTCATGTCAGGAAGTACACGTTAGGTGAATTTAGATTGAGCACATTCTAACTTTTTCTTTCGACAAACGGGTTCATCGTAAGGATGATTTTGTTTGAAACCATGTGGTTGATATATCCATATTCGGACTTCTGGGTAATATGTTGTAGGTTGGTTGGTTGGTTCCTCAGTTTAGAAGCTGCAACAACGCGCTCACGTAGCCTCGTGTGTGTAGAATCTGTCTGCTAACCGGTGTTAATTGTGATGGCTGTATTAGTGTGTGTTATCTGTATTTCAGGTAAGGACTACAGACGATCAATTTCCAGTAGTTCCTACTTTTGCTACCAAATGTTACCGTCAACGACACCTAGCTGTGGCTTGGCTACTAGATGCCACCGCAACCGGCAAACTTTGGAACTAATAGAGTGTTAATCAAATCTAACCTACAAATTTAGCTTCACACAATTGTGGTTAGTGGAAGGTTCTATTACATGCCATAAATCAATGACATGGGACCGCCGGCTTTACTTCCCCTTCGAAGAAAGGCATACTTAGGGTTTTTCGGCCTTTCTGTGTATCTTTATGTACGCCTATAACTCATGTTCGAATGTTTGGAGCATCGTAAAATTAGGTATCCATGAGAGTCAATACACCAATCATTTATAAAACTCTTCACCGTACTTCCCATTGAAGGATTGGTATAGGAAAAAACTTTTCAAAATACATGCTAAAATAGGCGAAATATAAAAATTATCCTGGAAGGGCGACCAAAGCATATGTTGCGCTTCTCAATGTGGGACACAAAATTCGGGAGTCTATAATGAGTCTCCGAAAACCACATTTTAAGGCCCTTAAATTAACAGTGTGTGTGATATTCCCAGAATACTAACTTCGCTCTGATAAACATATGAAGGAATAACAAGCCCCTAACCATTGCAACAGTAGCTCAATTGATAACGTCTGGTTATTAACCCCTCAAGCGTGATATTGTGAAACTCTGGGCTACACCCACAACGTGCATTATTTCTAGCCTACTCCCAATGGTAAGCGCGGTGTCATATGCATTTCGCTATAATTTCCAAACGCACTGGCAAAAGTTTTCAAAAAACACACACAATGAGAACAACATATAACATAATATTATAAACTATTAATAACCTGGTTATCCCTGGTCAGCGGCACGTCAATACTGGGACAATATCACAGCCGCCTAATGTGTTCGTATTTCTTGGCGTTCTATCACGAATTACATCGTCAGCATCACTATCTTCACTGGAAGTTATAGCGAACGCATCCTCTATATCGCTGTCACACTCTGAATCACTTTCGTTTGCACTAATATCGAGCAAATTAGCTATTTCTTTGTCATCAATAACTGTGCCACGACCTGCCATGTTTACAAGCAAACTCACGGTCCGCAAAAGCGGAAACACGTGTGCAGAGATCTGAAAAATAAATGACTGTGAAGATAAGCGACACCTCCTGGCAATAATAAGTAGCTCGAAGTGTAGCCAAAAGTTGCCTCTTCCTGCCATCTTACGACCAAATAAATAACTATTACGAAGTCCACGTAGCGGGTGTTTCAAATTCGACGACGCACCATTGCGCCGTACATGCTGTGAACGTAGCAGGCTAGTGGGCGCACCGTTGCGCCGTACACGCTAAGGGGGTTAATGCCGAAGACCGTTCAAAGAGCGGGTACTTCTGCTAGTATACTATAATAGCACAAGCTCATATCATAAGTACACCATCACCATCAAAACCATTTTGCATAAAACAAAATTTCAGTGTCCCGCGATAAAGAGTAAGTGACTTATGACAAACAGCAGTAAACGATTTAATCTCAAAGGGATGGTTCTGGTTCACTTTAAATAGCTTCAGTCTATAATACAGTATGTTCTTAAGTACCTTGGCACATTCTTCCTTGAGGACCGGTTCTTGTGTCTCAGCTACAAGTTTTAATAGTGGCCATAGATTTTCAACGTTTATATCTTGTACCATATATTTAGCAGTGATTTCACAAAGATGGGGCATCTCATATTTGACAGCTGCTTTGAATACATCACATGCATCTTCAGCTGATTTCAGCTCAACTGCATCAAGATACACATAACTGGAAAGAAGAAACATTATTAATTTCTATAAATACACAATGGAATATCACTGAGCCACAAACGTTTTACTTACTCCAATATAAGATGGAAAATTCGAGGTTCAATATCGGTGACTTTAATAGAATCCTGCATTTGAGATGTTAGCATATCCTCAAACTTAGGACTAAACATACTCAGCAACACTCGATGAGCTTGAATAGTCTGAAAGAACAAAGTTAACACAAATAAAATCAAACCCAAGATCAGGAATATAATTAAGAAACATACACTGTTTGAAGTGTAGATACAACTCATTTGAAGAAATAGCAAATTAAGCAAATACGTTTCTACAACAGACTTCTGCTGGTTGCTGCACAGGAAGGAGGCGCAAGTGGTTTGAAAAAGAAAAATGTTCTGGAGATTTGAGGGGAAGAAGTGACATTTTAAACATCTGTGGTAACTTTATTGGGTCTTCAACCCTACTTTATGGAAAAATCTTACATGATGGAGGAAAAAAGCTTAGCAATTCTGAACTCAGCATATAGAAAAATAATATAAACAACTAAAATATATGGTATATTGGCTTTCCGGCCGGTGAATTAAAACTCAGCAATTCTTCTAGGTTTGCGCCGTGTCTTGTTTGGGGTTTCTCCTAGGACACCAGGCTGGCTCATCGGCGGGCTCTTGGTGACTCCGCCCCGGACCCCCACAGGAGTAACGAACTACGCGCTACCTCCCTTTATATTAGGTGCAACTGCACCACTTGACTGCGAGAACTAAAAGCTCAAGCGGCCTTAACCTCCCTATGAAGGCTTCCAAAAATATGGTATATTGGCTTTCACGGCCAGTGAATTAAAACTCAGCAATTCTTCTGGGTTTTTTGCCATGTCTTTTTTTTTGGAAGCCTTCATAGGGAGGTTAAGGCTGCTTGAGCTTTTAGTTCTCGCAGTAAAGTAGTGCAGTTGCACTCTATATAAAGGGAGGTAGTGCACAGTTTGTTACTCCTGTGGGGTTCCGGGCGGGAAAACAAAGAGCCCGCCGATGAGCCAGCTTGGTGTCCTAGGAGAAACCCGACACAAGACACGGCACAAACCTAGAAGAATTGCTGAGTTTTAACTAAAATATAGTTTAATTGTACAATAAAAACCCCGTTTTAACAAAATCCTGCTTTTAATGAAAATCTTTGTGAGTCCCAGCAGAATTGCGATCAGAACAATATTAATAAAACAGTTAAATGAATCCTGCTTTAACAAAAAGTCTTTTATTGAGAGTGCATGAATATACAGTATTCAAAGCTTGCATATTCAATTGTAGTAAATTTGAGGGATGCCAGCATATTCCACTTTAATGGTAATATTGGAGACACAGTATCGTTTATGAATGAGTTTCAGTGGTTATTCCACTTTTGAATAGACTTCAAAGTGTTCTACAAATATTCAAAAAGAATGGAAGTTAATTGTCCGTGCAGTCAATAATTTAATACTAAACTTTCAAATTAACACAGGCACAGGTTTCGAGGCTATCCTATGGCCCCTTCATCAGCAAACATCTTAAAATATCGACATATTACATAAAACATATACATTAAAGTACTTTAAAAATAAGGTATTGGGAAATGAAGGACTCCAAGGAAAACAATATAAGAAAACAGAAAAGTATGGAGGTTCTTCATTCACACCCTGACCCAGATCCCTGGAACCGGGAAATGAAGAAGAAGAGGCTCAAAATGGTCTGGAGAGAGAAAGAAGACAAACAGCGAAAAGAGCACTGGAGGAAGAAGAAAGAACAAAGGACTTAAACATTGAAATTGGTTCTTGGTCCTCAGAAGACCCTAACGGAGAAAAAAAAAAAAAGAAGAAAGTACATTAAACAAATTATAGAATATTACAGTACTTACACATCAGATAAGCATGCATTGTTTAATCTATAATACACTGAAGAAAATGAAAATTGCAACACCATGAAGGCATTGGTCGTTTGTGTTGATTTTCAAGATATGGAACGATGCCATGTAGGTATGTAAACGATCAAAGTTTCAACCCATTGGATTGTTGCTACAGGTCTCCCCACGTGATTGGTCGCGGAGGAATCAACTCCAGTATACGGACTCTGGTGTAGCGTAGTTGACTTGCAGTCTGTGCAGTGAAGTGTTCCCCGTGAAACATGCCTCGACGACAAAGAAGAGCACGCTATCAACAACTGTCGCCGTTTGAGAGGGCTCGGATAATTGGGCTGTGTGAAGCCGGATTATCGCTAAGGACTGTCGCTGCACTTGTTGGCCGACAGGCATCTACGGTACAACGTGTATGGCAGCAGTGGTCAAATGAAGGTACCCACACTCGTAGACCTGGCACAGGCCCAGCGCGACAGACAACTGTGAGAGAGGATCGCCGCATCATTCCGATGGCCCAGATGGAACCCCATGCAACAGCAGCGAAAATTCGAGCAGCTGTGGCACCCCACGTTACACAACAAACAGTTGGTAATCGCCTGCGTGCAGCTGGCTTACGATCCCGTGTCCCTGCAGAAGGTGTTCCATTGACCCCACAACAGCGACGTGTAAGGCTGGCCTGGTGTCGAGAACGATCGACGTGGGTCGACGAATGGCATAGGGTCGTCTTTAGTGATGAATCGCGCTTCTGTCTTGCCCGCAGTGATCTCCGGAATCGTGTGCGCCGACGTACCGGGGAGAGGGGCCGCCCAGACCTTATTGTCGAGAGGCACACAGGGCCAACACCAAGCATTATGGTCTGGGGAGCTCTTGGCTTTAATGTGAAATCACAATTAGTGCTTGTTGAGGGCACTATGAATGCTCGACAGTAGATTGATAGGGTACTCAATCCAGTGGTTGTCCCTATGATGGCAAACATTGCTAATGGGATGTTTCAGCAGGACAATGCCCGGGTTCACACTGCACGCATCTCCAGAGAAGCTCTCCACGACATCACAACCTTAGAATGGCCCGCCAGATCTCCGGACCTCAGTCCTATTGAGCATGTGTGAGACATGATTGGTCGACAACTGGCCAACCATCCTCAGCCACCCACAACTCTGGAACAACTGACCCATGCAGTGCAGCAAGCATGGGCCACAATTCCTCACGAAGCGATCCAGGGCCTTATTAACTCCATGCCTCGCCGAATTCATCCATGTATTGCAGCTCGTGGTGGGCACATCCTGTATTGATTGTTGTCCAAACTTGTGGTCAGAGGGACCTGAAAGTGTAATCATCGAATCACAACCGAACACTCGTCCTGCGTGTTCAATTGCAGCAATGTAGCACCACTCCTTCTGGATGTTCCAATTTCCATTTTCTTCAGTGTAGATGTGCAGATTGATTTAAAAGAGATGAAACACTTAAAATTATTTTGTCACGTCAAACACTGCTAAAAAATTGTTAGTAATGAAATGTGCATGTATTAATTTGAAAGTTCATGACTGGATGGACAATTAACATCCATTCTTTTTGAATATTTGTAATTGATCATCAATCATCATCATCATCATCATCATCATTTCCCCTTATCCAGCTCCTGCCGGGTCGGGGTATTTATGGCACTTCTCCACTTTCCTCTTTCCTTCCACCATTCTTCTTCCACGATCCTGTCCCAGCCCAGATTTCTTTTTCTTACGCTGTTCTTCACTGAATCAATCCACCTTGTTCTAGGTCTTCCTCTTGCTCTCTTACCCTTGCACTTCGCCTCCAGCATCTGTCTTGGTATTCTATTTTCCTCCATCCTCTTTACATGTCCAAACCACCTTAGTTTATTCTTCTCAATTCTCTCATTTAGTTTTCCCATCCCAACTTCCTTCCTAACATCTTCATTCCTCACTCTGTCTTTCCTATCATACTTCTTAGGAATTTCATTTCACTGGCTTGGATTCTACTCTCTTGCCTGCTTGTCAGGGTCCAAGTCTCAGCTGCGTAAGTTAATATGGGAACATAGTACACTTTATACATTACCTCCTTGCTTTTGCTTGGTACTTCCTTATCCCAAACAAGTTTTCTTACACTTTGATAGAATGCATTGCTCTGCTGTACCCTCCTGCCAATCTCCATGTCCAACCTACCAGTTTGCATCAATTCACTTCCTAGGTATTTGAACGTGTCCACAATTTCCAAACTCTGACTTCCAATTTTCACAGTGCCCTTTCCTTGTCTTTCCCCTCTTGTCATCACCATGGTCTTGCTTTTCTCTATACTGATTTTCAGGCCGTACTTCTGAATATTTTCGTTCAGTGCATCTAGTTGTTTTTGCACTTCTTCGGTGTTCCTTCCCCAGACCGCAATATCATCTGCAAATAACAGTAACTTCATTTCTTTATGTCCATATGCTTCCTTTGTTTCCTTTACAATTTCATCAATCACCATTATGAACAAGAGAGGTGACAGCACACTCCCCTGTCTTAGTCCAGTCTTGTTCCTAAACCAACCTGTCTTTCCAACTGGGGTCAGTACCCTGCTAACACAGTTGTTGTCCATTGCTTGCACCATTTCCCACATTTCTCTTCCCAGTCTCTTCTTAACCATGGTTTCCCATACCTTCTCTCTGGGGACACTATCATATGCCTTTTCTAGATCTATGAAAGTCATGATCATCAATACGGAGCCAAAAATGAACGGCAATTCCCATAATTCAAAGAGATACTTCAAAAATTATTTGAGGATGCGCAAAAGCGAGGCAGACTTGTTAGCAGATTTACTTGCACATAATTCCGGCACCCCAACGTGTCTAAAAGCCGCAGTAGTGGAAAGAAACTTAAAACCAATAACATTATTACTACATAAGGAAACTTGGGTGGGAATCACTGGAGGCTAGGAGGATGAAATCCAGACTCTGCGCTATGTGCAACACGTATACAAATCAACCAGCATGGAGTGAGCTTGGCAAACGTATGGGAAAGCCCACTTACATGAGCAGGAGTGATCATCCTTTCAAAGTTAAGGGCCAACCACAGCGTACAAATTATGGTAAATATTCTTTCGCTAACCGGGCCATTGATAACTGGAACTCTCTACCTGCCTTTTCCCAAACTTATTGGTATGTTTAAGAAAAGACTGACTATTTGTGTAAATACTCCAGTTTAATTGTTGATTGTTATTGAAGTGTTATGTATAATTATGTATTTGTTATGTATACCCAATTTGCCACCGGAGGACACACCCCCAATTGCAAATAAATGAATGAATGAATGAATGAATGAACATAAAGAACAAATGTCATACACACTCTGTGGCAGGTGTCTATGTAAGTCCCAAGTGAATGTGGACAAGCAAAGAGATAACTTTGAAGTCCTGTCCTTAAACAAGAAAGAGTAGGCATCATCGGTGGCGTAGTTGGTACCATGCTGAGCTTCTATCCCCAAGAGTGCGTGCTCAAACCCAGCCGAAGTCGTCGGATATTTTAAGAACATTAAAAATCCCTCAGTATGCCTTCCTTCGGATGGGAAGTAAGCCAGCGGACTCATGTCATAGATTTATGGCATGTAAAAGAACCTTCCACTACAATTGTATGAAACTAAATTTGTAGGTTAAATTTGATAACTCTCTATTAGTTCCAACGTTCGTCGCCAGATGCTGGTTGTGATGGCATCTAGTAGCCAAGTCCGCAGCTAGGTGTTGTGGATGGTACCATTTGGTAGCAAAGGTAGGAACTACTTGAAAATTGATTGTCTGCAGTCCTTACCTAAATTACAGATAACACACACTAATACAGCCATCACAAGACCGGTTAACAGACAAATTCTACACACACCCAAAGTACACGGGTCTACATGACTGTGTTGTCGCAGCCCCTAAACTAAGGAACCAACCAAACCAAGAAAGCACTACCTACTGTAATGGAGATTGCCACCTGACTGAAAGAGCCATTGGTCATCTGGCATTCCCTTTACTGGCTACGATATACGTTAAGAAGACTCAAGTGTGCTCTCAATTCTCAAACACGCCAACAGTTTCAAAAACATAGCGGAATCAGAACATTATTGAATGCCTGGTACTCATCATCATCATCATTATCGTTTCTTCGTTCCAGCAAGCCGGGTGCGAAATAAGCCGTCTCCAATTTCTCCTGTCCATCCATAACTGTTGTTCTTGTATTTGATGCCAGTTCTTATCTCTAGCTTCAAGGCTCCTATAAATTTGCTTCTCCCACACATCAAAAATATTAAAGGGACAGGAATTCCGCCTGATCAATACACAATTTTTCACAGTCAAAGGTCTATATTATACCCATTTGGTACATGTTTCAAAGCCTTCCATAATGGCCCCTTCATCAGCCATACACAGAAACATATTGTCAGTATAATCAAGGAAATACATTAAAAAGGTTAAAACTAACATGAGAAAACTTGATGTTCAGCTTTCCTTTCGTCTCCGTTTTCAAGAGGCTTTCATCAAGCTTGGCCGATTTGACTTCCATCACATGGCGATGTATTGAGCTTTCTACAAACGATCCCTCCTTCGTATGAAGTCAACAAAGTCTAATATGACCAAGAGTTTTTAACATACTTTTAACTCTTATTAAGGGTCGAACTCCCTAGGTTATTTGGACACGGAATCCTGCTATTATATTTTTATGAGAACTCTATAAGATTATTGCAAGAGTCATATAACTTGCACTTTAAGTTTGTGTTTTAATATGCTATTTTTAATGTGTTTTTCCATTTGTTTGTAAGGTTTTCTCAGGACAAGTTTTATTCAATGTTTTTTGCACCATAACTGTCCTCAAGATTTCTATGTCTCATTTTCATCAAGTTTTCTCATGTTATTTTTTAGCCTACTTTTCACATTTTGCAAAAATGTGGAAAAAGTAGACTTATGAAATCGGCCAAATGTGTGTCTGTCTGTCTGTGTGTGTGTGTGTCCCCCCCCCCCCTATCAACTCCTAAACGACTAGAGCAATCGAAACAAAATTTGGTAGGAGTAAAGATCTATACGTGAATATCTCACGGCCATATTTGAATATGATGTCAGTGCTACCAACTGCTGAAAAATTGCAATTGAAATTTGAGCTCCATGTTGGATATCTTGGAAGGTATGAATGGGAGCTATTTCAAAATTGGCACAATTATAGATAATAATATTGCAGTTTAATTTCCAGGAGGACATACATGGCAGTGTTGCCAAAATGATTATAAGCCTGCTGATAGGTCCAATTTTTAAATGCATATAACTTCTACACTATCAATTGGAATTCAACCAAATTTCGTATGTTGTATGTATACATAACCAGATAAGACTGAGCGTATTCTTAAGAACCACCAGGGCTGCCAACTGTTAATAAATGCTCTTAATTTATTTTATCCAAATACCAATATATCAGAAAGTATGCAAGCCGACAGCTTTAAACTATGCACACGTATAGTACCTGACATACTATATTAATTTGGAGTAACTTATATACGTCAGTGCTACCAACATGATTATAAGCCTGCTGAGAGGTCCAACTTGAAATACATGTAACTTCCATAATATCATTTGGATTTCAACCAAATTTCGTATGTGCTATGTGTACCATAACTGATATGACTAAGCGTATTCTTAAGAGCAACCAGGGCTGCCAACTGTTAATATCTGCTGTCTCTATTTTTGTTACCCTAATATCAATATATCAGAAAGTATGCAAGCCAATAGCTCTAAACTTTGCACACGTATAGTACCTGGTATTCTAGATGAATTTGTAGTAACTAATATACGTCAGTGCTGCCAACATGATTATAAGCCTGCTGATAGGTCCAATTTTAAAATGCATGTAACTTCTAATGGATTTCATTCAAAATTGGCACAACAATAGATCATATTATTTCAGACCAATACATGCATGACATTGTTGCCAACATGATTTTGCGCGTGCTGTTAGATCCAATGTTTAACTGCATGTAACGTCCATGCTATTCATTGGACTCCAAACAAATTTTGTATTCTGTACCTTAAGAGATGGAACTAAGAATATATTCAGTCACCAGGGCAGCCAACTGTAGTGCTCTATTAGGCTTCATTATGCCAGGTATACAGTATTTCGAACTAATTGGAAATTTCGATATTACCAAATGAATTTCGTCATTATTCTAGATAGGTCCATATAGATTAATCATTGGCATGAATCTTAAATTTTAAGAAAAGTAGGCTCTTTAGTTCGTCATTGAACTTCTTGTTAACCTTTTGAATGTATTTTCTTGATTATACTGACAATATGTTTCTGTGTATGGCTGATGAAGGGACCATTATGGAAGGCTTCGGAACATGTACCAAATGGGTATAATATAGCCCTTTGACTGTGAAAAATTGTGTATTGATCAGGCAGAATTCCTGTCCCTTTAATATTTTTGACTTTTAATCAATACGGAACCATGTTTGATTCTACTAATTCTCCCACACATCGCGAGGTTTCCTCTAGATCTGTTCCCGGGGACACTCTGGCCAAAGTATCCTGTCAGGAGCTATCCTCTTCATATGTCCATACTATCTCAATCTCTTGAGTTCGAATGTCTCCAGCAGGCTCCTTTCTAATCCCAGTTGTTGTCGGATATCCTCATTCCTTATTTTGTCCATTTTCGTCTTTTGAAGGCAAGAACGGAGGAACTTCATTTCTACTGCCTGGAGACGACTGTTTGTTGGTCCAGTAACGGTTGCTGCTTCCAGTCCATACGTTAGTATAGGTATATCTTGATCAAACTAATCTTGGAAGCTTGTGGAAATGTTTCGTCCCAAAGTAGCTGACGCACTGCCTGATAGAACTCCATCCTCTAATTAAGAAGCAGAGGGCAAAGTACAGGCACATCCATGCCCCTGCCACAGGCTGCTGTTTAGTGGTGGACCGTGTGTAGACCACTCGGTCATCTGCAAATATTTATTTATTTATTTCTCATGTCGGAAACATACAAATGTACAGTTGCTATACATATAAGGGTAAAATTGTCTATTTATATAGCACGTGACCAATACTGGACAACATCCAAGACAATCGGGAGTGGCTAGCAGGAGATCTTCTGCACAAGATGTAGGGCACAGAGGGCAATGAAGCATGTGTTTTGTGGTTTGCCCTTGTACACATTCGCAAGACGTGTCACATGTACCGAGCCCTCATCTCCTCAGATTGTCTCGGGATCTTCCAACTCCTGATCGCAACCTGTTCAGGTACTTCCACACCAACCAGCTTTCGTAGTGTCCAGGTGGTAGTTCTACAGCTACTGGCATCCAACCACGGGGGAGTGAGGGGTCGTCTTCTTCCATAAATCCAGCCTTGCCTTCTCCGAAGAGATGGTAAGCATCTCAGATGTCCTCAGGAAGCTCTTTCGGGACCTCAGCCGTTGCTGAGGAGAATTATATCCATCCAGTGGGTGGGCGCTGTTTTCTTCCACTCTCAGCCTCTCCCTGTTGGCAGCCACCTCTCTGCGTACACAAGGTGGTGTATTCCAGCCAGGTAGTAGAGCTTATCTGTTGGGGTAGGCTTTAAGCAACCTGTTATCAACCTGCAGGTTTCGTTCAGAGCTGTATCTACCTGTCTGGCATGAGATGATGCAAATATGAGTATCATGGAGACAGAGGACACCCTGAAAATGCGGAATGCAGTAGGTTCCAAGTGAAACAATGAGAATTTCAAATTGCACAGGACTCTAGACAATAAGCCCAAAAAACTGGCTCCATCAGTGAAGTCCTATAGCACAGGTAGTAAAAGAGACATAGGAATTGGAGAACAAAACAAAACAAAACATTAAAAAAACACAACAGTAGCAAGTAAATCTAAGTTCATTTCTTAAACTACGGAAGATACAGCGGAAACTTGGACAATGACTAAGAGGGATGAGAGCAGAGTACAAGCAGCTGAGATGAGATTCCTGAGAAGTATGGTCCAGAAAACGAGGAGAGGCAGAGTGAGAAATGAAGATATACAGAAAGAACTGGGAGTATAGAAACTAAAAGACAAACTGGAGCAAAACAGATTGAGATGGTTTGGACGTCTAACGGATGAATGGAGTAAGGCTACAAAGACGAGTACTGGAACGATGGATGACAGGGAAGAGAGGACAAGGAAGACCAAGAATGCGTTGGATGGACTCGGTGAAGAATAACATTAGAAATTGGAACTTGGATTGGAACACCATGTAGGAAGAGGAATGGTGGAATGACAGAACAAAGAAGAGAGGAACCATATTTGACACCACCCGGTGTCAGCTGGAAAAGGGGAAATGAAGATGAAGATGAAGATGATGATGATGATGATGATGATGATGATGATGATGACAGTGCAATTAAATTACAGCAAATAAAATAACATTCTTAAACTGAGTAACAGAAAGAGAGAAAGAAAGGTAAAGAAAAGCATATCTACAACTTTACACAGGCCAAGTGTTTTAAAGAAAGCATGTGCACTGACCTCAATGTTATCACCACTTCCAACAATCAGCACACAATCGGTGATGTTGCGGTGTTTACGCAAGTGCTGAAGTCGTTCTTTCACACCAAACTTCATCAACTGCCATTTTTCATCACCTAAAAAAAAAAGAAAAAGATCCTGTCTAGAATAATAATTTACAAGAGGATGGAAAGCCAGATAGAAATGGAGTTGGGTGAAGACCAGTTTGGTTTCAAGAGAAATGTAGGAACAAGGGAAGCTGTACAAAGTCTTAGGCTGATTTTGGAAGGTGGAATAAGGAAAGATAGAACGTTCATGGCATTTGTAAACTTAGAAATAATAAAAATTTATGGTGCCTTTAACCACATCAGAACAATGTTAAAATTTACAAATATATATATTTTTCCAACTTCACTCGCAAGGTATGTCTTATAAACTATACCAGGATCTACCTAGACCAAAATGCATCCCTTGACTTCCACACTTCAAAAGTTTTTTCATTAATTTATTCTTGACATTAGCTACTTTGGCTTTTCAACTTTTACACGCACATGTTTTGGAAAAGATATGTGGACGATATATTTTTAATAGTAGATAATGAAATCGGCAACATCAACCATATTTCAACAGAGCTCAATCAGATTGATAGCAACATTAAATTTACCACCACGTCTGAAACTAATTTGTCCATAAATTTTCTAGATTTAACTGTCACAAGAACCAGCAAGCGTCTTCAGTATGACATATACCGAAAACCTTCTCAAACGCACACCACTATTAGAAAGGATTCCAACCACCCAGCAAGCCACAACGCTTTTATTAACAGGGCATTAAGCGTACCCCTTTCCGAACACAAATTAAAAAAAGAGATCTCCACGATACACCAGATTGTAAAGTTAATGGATTTGACAAAACATATGTCAATAGTTTGATAAACAAAATTAAAAATAAACCCGTCACAAAATTACAATCCATCCCCAAGAACAAATCTTCCTTTGCAGTGCTTATGTACACTAATCAGTTGATGCATAATATCACTAATGTCTTAAAGAAGCACAATGTCAAAATAGCCTACAGGACTTCCAACACAACAATGAAACATCTGTTCAATTCCAAATCAGTCAACAAACTGGATAAATTTCTAAAATTGGGCATTTACACAATAAAATGCAAAGAATGTTATGCCGACGACGTCGGTCAAACAGGATGGAATTTTAACATAAGATACCTTGAACACATTAACGCGGCAAAGCATAATAAATTTTCAGCTATTAATAGTCATATGATAGTTTGCAGGCAGAATTTTTCTAAAATTGAAGATGATTTTGAAATCTTGCATTACGACAACAAAGGCACTATGTTAAACATATTAGAGCAGATAGAAATAGATCAAGTCCAAAAGACTAATCCATTATACAACCTGAACGAAATTAACTTTGAGAATAACATTTTATACGATACATTGATGTATTTCATCATGAATATGAAACTTAGAAAACCTCCGTAAGTTATTTCGGTTAACCAGTTATGCTACAGCGGCAAACCAGATAGTATCTCCCTCCCCCTACCACAGCCTAGTCCTGACCTTGCTTCGCAAAATGACGGCTGGATCAAGCCATTACAGTTCCGGCACACCAACACATCTCAGGTAAGCCAACATGCTCGCCTCCCAGTTTGTTGTTTTGTTTATTTCGTGATTGAGAGTTTGGGTTCTCATTGGGTGTGTTTTTCGTTTCTTTTTCGTAGAGTATTTCAAAGCAGCTCTGGAGAACAAGAGCAATGATTTATGCAACTTTAAGTAAGTTATCGTTTCTTATTTTTAGCCTATTTTCAATTTTGAAAAAATAGGCTTATGAGATCACCTTTTGTCCGTGTGTGTGTGCGTGTGTGTGTGTGATTCGTGTGTGTGTGTCCCCCTAATAAAATCTAAACAGCTGGAGCGATTTCAATGAAACTCGGAAAGTTCATAGCACTATTCCCGGCGACCTCGACCGTGCCCTTCAAATTTTGTTACGACTCACCAATCCAACATGGCGGCTGTGCGAAATATTTCACCAGCATTCAATATCTCCGAAACTATTACCGATATTACCCTGACATTTTCTATGGTGATAGAGGGAACTACTATAAGTTCACTTATGTGCCTTTTGAAAACCTGGTAACTACAAAACCAACATGGCGGCCAAGCGAATTTGCGACTTTTAAATTGACGTTTCTCGCGATTTGACCAACCAAACGCAATGAAACTTGGTACAGTATATGTTTATATACATTGTAATGCACCGACATCTAACTTCGTTCAATTATTTACATAATCACAAGATGGCGGATGTGCGAAATATTTCACCGGCATTCTATATCTCTGAAACTATTAGCGGTAAAACCCTGAAATTTTGTACGGAGATAAAGGGCACTACTGGAAGTCCATCTATAAGACTTTCAAAAACCGGTCAACTACAAAACGAACATGGCGGCCAAGCGAATTTGAAAATTTTAAATAGACCTTTCTCGCGATTTAATGTTCCAAGCGCACTGAAACATGGCACAGGAAATATTTATACACATTGTAATCCACTGGTATCTAATTTAGTTCAATTGTTTACATAACCTCAAGATGGCGGCAGTGCGAATTTTAATATTAAGATTTTATTCATTGTGATTTAGTCATGCGATCGAAGTGAAAGTTTGAATAATGAACCTACGCAATAATTTTCCTTTAATGGTACATGACTCTATGGCCTATACATTTAACAATCCAACATGGCGACCAACCGAAATATTTAAACGATACTGAATATCTACGAATCTATTTTAGCAATCAAACTGCATTTTTTAATATTCATAGGGGCTATGAACTTAAGTTCACCTATAGGACTTTAAATAACCTGGTGATCACAAATCCAACATGGCGGTGACGCGAATTATAAATATTCACATGGACGTTTCTCGCAATTTAACCATCCGCGTGCAGTGAAACTTGGTACAGTGAATCCTTATACGAATGTTAATCCACTGGCATCTAATTTATTTCAATTGTTTCCATAACCTCAAGATCTCCTTGTTTTTTCTTGTGTCCTAACTATGCGATTGAAGTTTGAATACTACACATTCACAATAATCTGCATGTAACAGTACATAACTCTAGGACCTACATATATAAAATCCAACATGGCGACCATCCGAAATATTTAGTCGGTTCTCAATATCTACGAATCTATTACAGCAATCAAACTGAAATTGTGTATGTTGATAGTGGCAATTAACATAAGTAGGATATATGAAAATAGGCTGTATAGTTCTTCATGGAACTACTTGTTTTCAGTAAGATTAATTTTTAATTCGTAAACATACTAGTCATTTTCATTTATTTTATTCTATAGACTACAAAATCCGGGGATACTATTTACATTATTGAGCCACTTGATTTGCAAAAGAAGCAACAGGAGTCTTTTGTATGCAGTCCAAAGTGAAAATTCCAACAGGCATCACAAGTGACAATGAATGCATGAAAAATAAAGGAGATATTTATACTGTGTCTTTAACAAGTTTTTTAACATTGTTCTTAATTATTTAATGTATATGAGCTGCATGCAACCGTGCACTTTGAGACAGAAAGGGCTAATTTTCATTGTTCTTTTTTGCCCTATATTCAATGTTATTGTGTCCATGACGTTTTCCAGTTTCTTAGTATATCTTGGCTGATGAAGGATTGTAATAGAATTCGAAACATGTACCAATAAGTTACACTTATTTTGAAGTATTGATTTGACGGACAATAAAGTATTTTAATTCATTTTGTAAAGAGGGTAGGGTTGCAACAGGATGAGAGGAATTATACATTTCATCAGGAGGTATTTTCAAACGAAGCCAAGCTACCAGACCCTTGACCCCTGAGTTCGAGGTAGAATCTATCTTCATGTGGCTACTCCGCGAACCTACGGGTAATGCGTGGTAAAACAATGGGTTGATTTGGGGACTGTCGCCAAAATTTGGTGGTCTCGCGAGTGGGATCATGAGCTTTTGGCTAGCCCGAACGATGTGACGCTTGCTCGCTATTGGAGGGTAAGTGAGCGCCAAACAAACTCCATGAAATGTGCGTAGGGATGCAACCTAAGTCCGTCTCTATATAAAGCAGAAGAAATGTTGTGGACAGCATTCTGTAAACGATTCTGTTTTTCTGTTCTGTGTCACCATCTTGTGAGGCCACTCTCACTTATAAAGCGGATGACAAGATCAGCAGCCACCGCGTCATCGGCTAATATAAGTTTGAGTATCATCTACAAACCAAGGTTTCTTTGTGAGTCAGCAAGATACACACACTGTACTTTCCACATAATCACTATTTACTTGTCCTTTTCACTTATCTTACGTTTTTAACCACTGCACTCTGAAGGTTCTTTTTATTAAATCCGTTTTCCACTCGTCGCCAGTGTAATGACTCCTTCATACTTGTCCATTTGTAACTCAACTGATTTATTTCTAAGACGTGCCAACATAACATAACATAAGAAGCAGTACCAACATTACAATTTACACATATCATATATACACACATAATACCTATTACATTACACTGTAAATAGGAAACCCACTCATCTACCAAGTCTGGAGATAGCCTGGCTCTAAGGCCTTAGTGGCCGATGCATTTCAAAGAAAAGAGCACTGGAAACAAACTCACCAGGAACACAATATTCCACGGCATCAGGAGCTGCTTCATGTTCTGCTTCCTCGCTCACAGCTGGCGTAATGGGTGGTGTTGCCACCAGTGGCACGGAACATACCACAGCAGGCATGATAGGCAGTGTTGGCAGCAGTGGCAAGGAACATTCCACAGCAGGTGTGATGGTCGGTGTTGGCAGCAGTGGCACGGGACATACCACAGCATGCGTGATGGGCGGTGTTGGCACCCGTGGCACAGGATATACCTCAGCAGGCGTGATGGGCGGTGTTGGCACCCGTGGCGCGAAACACAGCACAGCAGCCTGCAACAATAATCTTCACATCACCTTAAGAAAATTAAAATTCCCTCTTAAATAGAATAATATTAATAATAAAACAAAGGATACACAGTAAACTCCCGATTATCCGCGGAATGGACTGGTGCGGATACCGCGGATAATCGAATTTCGCGGGTAAGCCGCAAAATTGCTGGTAATGGTTAAGCAAAGGTCGAAGGCACTAAAAGACAACACACAAGTGCTTTAAATAAGTTTATTATACAATAGAAGGATGTACTGTACATGATAAACAAAACTCAGTCGATGTTATTGTTGTTATTAAAAAGTCTTGTTTACTGTACGACATACTGTACAGTAATACTGAACTACTGTACGCGTTTTGTACTGTACATTGTTATGTGTACTGTACTGTATTTGCAATTTACGATTTTTATTATGTTTAAATATTTAGTAACTTTATTTCAATTTTTAAGAAATAATTTTCGGTTTCAAAACCTACCTTTTTTTATAAAAAATAATCTCTTATAGGCACTGCGGATAATCCGCAAAGCGGATAAACCGCCCGATAATCGAGATTGTACTGTATATAATTTTAAAGAAAAACTTATCCTGGAACACTAAATTAAGGCACTATCAAACAGTGGTGAGACATGTAACTCTCTATTCGGTAGAAACACTTAAATTAACAAGATTTGGTGATTTAGACAAATTAGAGAAGACTGAAAGACGAATTTTGAGAAAAATACTGGGAGCTAAACGAAATAATAATGCAGAATATAGGGTTACGAACAAATAGAGAGTTATATTTGAAATGAGAAAATATAACTGATGTAATGAAAAAGAGAAGATTACAGTTTTTCAGGCACATTTATAGAATGGAAGGATAACTGAGGAAATTGGAAAGAGAATACAACAAGCGAACAGTTTTTACCACAGCATAAGGGGTATTCTGTGGAACCGAGATGTCCCAAAGAAATGTAAAAATGTATTATATTCAACCTACTACAGACCCATACTAACATATGCAGCTGGAGCGTGGACTACTACAAAAAGAGAGGAGAGTAGAATACAAGCCGCGGAAATGAAATACCTAAGAGGTATAGAGGGCAAGACCAGGAGAGATAGAGTTAGAAACGAAGAGATTAGAAAAAGGACAGCAATCTTGAAGCTGCAGGACAGGATAGAAACAACAAAGTTAAAGTGGTATGGACATATGATGAGAATGGGAGAGGAGAGAGTACCAAAGAAAACTTTCTGTGAAAAGATGACAGGGAAGAGACCACGAGGAAGGCCCCGAAAGAGATGGGCAGATACAGTGTGGGAGTGTGTAGAGAAGAGAGGAGGAAAACCTGAAGAAGTACTAAAAACAGGAGAGGAGTGGTGGAGAGACAGGAAACGTTGGAGGTCCTTAATTCACAACCCGACCCAGGAAGCTGGAAACGGGAAATGAAGATGATGATGATTTATAGAATGGAAAACGCTAGACTAACTAAACAGATCTTCAACTTACAGAACAGTCACAAATCCAAACCCACATGGTTCATTGAAATTGACAAAGATTTGACAAACGCCAGAATTCAGACATACACAATAGCAAACAGATCACTACTCTTCAGAGAGGCTATTCAAAAGGCAGAATTTCAAGAAAGAAAGAAAGAAAGAAAGAAAGAAAGAAAGAAAGAAAGAAAGAGGACACTCTAGAAGGATGAAGGAAATTTGGAAACAAAGGAAATTGAATACAATGGACAATAGCCATCGTTGATTCATCGAACCCTCTTAATGGGTTATTCGGAAGGAGGGGGAGAAGAAGAAGAAGAAGAAAACAATAACATTATACAAGATTATAACATCGTGCCTCATTCAGCGCATGCAGCAAAAGGGTTGCAAAAGGAGGTAAAGACCTGCTCGTCGTTGATTCGGTGGTAATTTGTCAAGCATACAAGAGCCATTGTCTATACGAAGGCATTTGATTCTGTGCCTCATGACTCGCTCCTGGCAGTGCTTCGGTTGTATAAATTCGAGCCGCAGGTATAGAACAGGAATATATATTAGTATGCCTACAGGAAATGGTGAAACTGATATACTGTAATTTCTATCAAATGAGGCATTTTCCAAGGTAATTCGTTAAGCCCTTTATAGTTTGCGTAATCGCTGAATCCCCTGTCTTCTCAACTAGATTCTACTGGCTGTGGCTTCGCCATCAGATGTAGCATTAAGGCTTTGTACAACATTAAGTTGTATACCTCGACTCTTGTCCAACCACAACAGGAGACATACGATGTAAGTGTAGAGCACTCAAGGTAGACAGGAATGAACTACAGAAAAGCCCGTACAAACTGGAGAACGTAGAGCAAGTTTAGGCAATGACAGTGGAAGAGACCTACACACATTTAGGTAATAAACTAGTAAGACAGATTGGTCATGCAACAATCAAACAAGAGGTGACAGATAAATTTGTTAAGTAAATTCTGAAAACAAGCTAAAGCTTTGCAATTCCTGTTACGGTTTTCTTGGCTGGCAGTGCACTAATCATAACCTATGGTTCGAGCTAGCTGGTGTAGATATTTGGAGTTGGACTCACCAATATCCACATTCCAATTGTGGTGAGACCATGACTCTGAGCAGCCTATGGCTAAGATTTTATGAATCTTGTCCTGTAATGAAGAGACAGGAAACGGGGGCTATTGATTGCCTGAATATTCAACTTTTAACCTTGCCCGTTGTTTTATCTCCCACTTTCCCTCTCCAAGATAGGTCTGCAGGTAAATGAGTAGAAAACAGATTACCTGGTGACGAGCCGAAATTCAAGGGAACCATGGGAGCCATTGATAGTCGGGATAAAATCCTACCGGAGAGTTCATGATTTTAAGTACCTAGGCGTTATTCTTGTAGAGGATGCATCACGTCAGGCAGAGATTAAAGCAAGGATCTTAGCCGGAAACTGCTCCTATACAGTCTCATTCATCTTCTTAAGTCCCGCAGCCTATCAAGAAAGTTCAAACTCCAACTATACAAGACACTAATTCAGCCTGTAGTGCTGTATGGAAGCGAGACCTGGAGTACTCGGAAAAAAGATTTGAATAATCTCCTTGTTTTTGAGCGGAAAGTTTTAAGGAAGATCATTGGTCCCGTTCAAGATGAGGACACTGGTGAATGGCGTATACGGTACCATCGAAAACTGGATGCCATGTATAAGACCCCAAACATCGTAGGACTAATGAGAAGCAAACATCTGGCATGGGAGGCCATGTCACTAGGATGGACACATGCCAATGGCCTCTGAAACTGCTCAGTTTTGTTCCTCATGGAAGAAACCACTGGGTAGGCCAATGAAAAGATGGAAGGATGGAATCTGCGAAAACCTGCAACAGATTGGAATAGAGGATGATTGGCAACACAGAGCAGCAAACAGAATCCAGTGGAAGAGAACCCTTGTAGCAGCGCGCGATCCCCTGGGCCTGATCGTGTATAGTAAAGTAAAGTAAAGTAAGTAGTTTCCCTCTCCATTGATTGCATGGGTGTTAAAAGCCATATACCTGCCCACCGCTGATGACCGTGTTCACACACGGTACATCGACACAGTGTTTTACTTCCTCGGCTTTGCTGCAGACGAGGTAGTCGGTGGAGGATATTATGGAGTGGCAAATCTGCAGCTCCTCCATGATTCTCTGGTAGTCGTCGTCCTTGTCATCCAGGTCCTCGTCCACCACCTTCTGGTCGACCTCCAACTCCTCTTCCACCATATCCTCTGGTTCCGCGCCGGGCAGCTCCTCCACTATCCTCTCCGTTGTTATGTAATCCATGAAACTGCAATCCATGAAACTGCTCATGAAGCCGGAAGAGCCCACTGATCTCGTAGCGGTGTTCGACAGAGTCGTGTTGATGAAGTCTTCTCCGTCCAGGCTGCAAACCAAAGCCAAAGCAACTGATTTGTAACACTGTGGTATATAAACCTGCTGAGGAAACGAAGTGAGACCCAAGTTCTTATAAGTTACGGTACCATTAGTTCGACTAAAATCCATGAATGGCAGGCCGAAATGGGGACCTGTTATTACCAGAGATATGGGAAATTTTAGTCCCATTCTAACAACAGGACCTCTTCTTGTTACATTCAAGACTCGTAAGTTTCGAATATTCCCGAAAGGAATAAGATGTTAATTTCCGTTTGAGCATATGAATTATCAAATAATATGATAAAATTGGTCTGGTTAGCTCAAATTATAAAATGCCAGCGTTCCGTCCAAGTGAGCCGTTGGATTCGTCAGTTGGTACAGACATACCTCACCAATACGCGTGGCTAGCACATACTGAGAAGGCCATTGCAAGACACAAAATACAAGTACAGTGGAACTTGGATAATTCGAACCTCAAGGGACCAGTAAAAGAATTCGAATAATCCAAACATTCGAATTAAGAAAGTTCTGTGAAAAGGGTAAATAAAATATATTATATTACGTTTACATAATGATTTACGTTCATCAAAGCAGATTAACAGACAACGGTACTTTATAAAGACTGTATCGTGTATAACCTCAAAAGTTTCAAATGAAAAATAAAACCAAAATGTACTATTCACCTATTTAACGACAGTACTAATCCAGCAAGCTAGTTAAGCCTCACGAGAAATCTACTGTTTTTCAAAATGGTTTGAGATTTTTACCTGTTTCCAACAATAAAGTCTCTCAGCCATCACAAAAGAATTTAACAAATTTAAGGAACGGAAAACAGAATCACTTACGTCATTTCTACTTAAAAAAAAACGCCTAAGTTCTGTGATGTGGTTTGTTACTTGGGCTGCAATCGGAACAGTTTTTTTTTGCGAACTGACCCAACTGTTTGGCTTCTGATCGGCTTTTTACACTAAAAACTTCGAATTATCCAAAATATAATTCGAATTAACCACGCTTTTTTAGCATTGATTGTATATAAAATGCTAGGGACCAAGAGAAAAATTCGAATTAAAGAAGATTTCGAATTATAGAAGTTCGAATTAGCCACGTTCCACTGTAGTATTGACGTCACGAGCAATGCCAATGAGCTACGGGAATCAAACTCCCTTCCACGAAACAAGAACCTTACTTTGGCAATCCAAATAAGTTTTGAATATTCCCGAAGGGAATAAGTTGTTAATTTTCGTTTGAGCATATGAATTATCAAATAATAAGATAAAATATCAAATAGCATGTGACGTGATGAGACCAACGTTCAAAGTAAAATTCCAAATATTACAAACTTTTGAATAACCAGGCTTTACTGTTACAACGACTGGCTGTGTTGCTCAGTGGTAACGTTGGTTGGTTCCTCAGTTTAGGGGCTGCGACAACGTGGTCACGTAGCCCCGTGTACTTTGGGTGTGTGTAGAATCTGTCTGATAACCGGTGTTAATTGTGATAGCTGAATTAGTGTGTGTATCTGTTTTTTAATTCAAGCAAGAACTGCAACTTTGAATTTTTCAAATAGTTCCTACTTTTGCCACCAAACGCCACCGTCAACGACTACTAGGCCTAGTTCAGAACTTAGCTACTAGACGCCACTGCTGTCGGCTCTTGGCAACGAACGTAGGAACCTAAGAGCGTTGTTTACATTCTTAACCTACACAATTTAGCTTCACACAGGTGTAATTAGTGGAAGGTTCTTTAACATGCCATAAATCTATGGCATGGATCCGCCGGCTTTACTTCCCCTCCGAAGGAAGGCATACTGAGGGATTTTTAACGCTCTTAAAAAATCCGACGGCTTCGGCCGGGTTTGAACCCGCTATCTTGGGCATAGAAGAACAGCATGCTACCAACTACGCCACCGGAGCCGCAGTGGTAACGTTGTCGCGTGCTGTGCCCGAGGTTGCAGGATTGAACACTAGCGCAGTCATTGAGGGTGCGCACATACAAGGGAGCCGTGTTAGTAGATTTACTGGCACGTTAAAGATCCCCTTGGGAGCAAAATTTCCGACACTCCTGCGTCTCTAAAAGTCACAGTGGTTAAAAGGGACGTGAAACCAATTATATTATTATTATTATTATTATTATTAAACTATTTTTCAGACAGCATTATCATGACATGTAAGTTAGCCATTTTCACAAAATTTCACATAACATAAACGATAGGTTAAAGAAATATTTCACTTAATGATAAAAATTACATTATTTTTACTAACTTGGAACAATGAAATGTTTGGTTTGAGAAACGGTGTGTTGAAATTCGGCCGGCCCACGTGGTGTTGGGATAGCGCGCCTGCCTCTCACCTGGAGGCCCTGTGTTCAATTCCCGGCTCGGTCAGGGATTTCAGAAACAGACGCGAGGGCTGGAACGGGGTGCACTCAGCCTCGTGAGGACAATTGATCAGCTGTCTGACTGTGAGGCAGCACCCCGGACACGAAAACTAAGATTAACGGCAGAGGGGACCCAATGCACTAACCACGCATCACCCCATAATCTGTAGGCCATATGACTGGAAAGCGGTCGCTTGGTAGGCGTAGACCCTCCATGGTAGTGACACGGGGTGGTGGTGTTTTTATTGTTTTGAGCTGAAATTCACTGTTTTGTTAACAAGCACACACATTTGTGACACTTTTCCTTTCTTTGTGAATCGGTCATTTTCGTTGACTTTCACAGATTTGAAAATTATTTTGTTGGTAGCCCTGGGCTATAACATTGTGATCGGCTGTGAAGATTACCCACACTTCGTCCTTCGACTGCTCCTACACATGTACGCTAGCTTTCTAGGGTAAAATATAATATACTAGCGGACCCATGCGAGAAATCTCGCATGTTCATAAACCACACTTTCCCCAAAAGGTTTATAATGAGAGACTTAAGGAGAAGGGTTGTTATGTTTTTATTTCAACCAAATGATTATGGAACACTATTTTCATTTCAGTTAGAATTCCAAGTTCTACGTTCCCTAACTTAAGAAGGCAATCACTGAAAATTGAATCATCATAACACTCACTGGTTATTCGATATTTATGAAATTATACGATTTGAGTACTCATTCCTTTGATTTACTGTTTCTGAAATCCATGCAAAATGATAAAGGAAAGACCTCAGAATGTTAAAATGACATGAAACAGGCGTCGCAGCGGCCAAAATGTGAAGTGGACACCAATTATGGAGCGTATCTTTCTGCAGCAATAGTAACTGCAAATCGCACACTTCGTTCAGATATTTTAAAGTCATTTTTTAAAGAAATTATAGATATTTATGAAATTAGAGTGCAATGCGTCAGTGGTAATGTATTTGAATGCTCATTTTTCATGATCTGTCACTTGTGAGCACCGCATGAGGGATCTATACTACAGAAATAATATATATGATGATATGATAATATGATGATCACTTACTCAGTCGACTCTGCAAAGAGAGAGGTGGAATCGTCATTGTAGTCGCCGTGCGTCATTGATGGAGAAGGAACGGTTGTCGGACGGCAAGTTGTGGAGCTGGAGGAAGACACACTTGATGTCGGGCTCTTCGGGACGTTCAACTCCCTGGACTGCTTCTGGTCGACCGGCAATGGTTTGGTCCCCAGGGTAGAAATCGTATGAAGTTTAGAAATACCAGGAATTTCACTCTGTGATTTATTAATATCAATGCTTATAGGTTTCTTCTCCAATTCACGAGGCGACATCCGAATAGGTGAAGATTCCTGGACCGGCCTCCTACATACATTATGTTGAGTAATCGAAGACTCATTTTCCAAAGTAGATGGCATAGCCTCTTTTCTAGTCACCAATTTAGGTAGGGCAAGAAACTTAACAGTTTCTTCAATGGAAGGGGATGAAGCAGCCGATCCTGCGGGAGAACCTGGCGTGGGAGTGGGCGGTGTGGACATAGGCACCGATGTCACCGTTTCAGTCCGAGGAGGATTTTCAGTAGTCTTAGTAGCAATATTCCTAAAACGCAGTCTCATTGGAGAAATCTGCTGCAGTGTTACCTTCTTATATTCTACAACATTCCTGCTCCCCTTGCTTTCAGTTATCTGCACGTGCTTCACAGATGACTTCAAATGTTTTGGTCTTTTGCGTACCACTGAAGGTTTGTTTGCTGGCAAATCTGGAACCAAATTCCTGTTGACACCTTTTGAGCAAGGGGACCTCGCCAACAGCTGAGGAGTCAGAACATTTTCATTGTCATGAGGGATTGGTCTCAAACTAGGAGCCCTCTGACTCCCTGTCTTCTGCGTAGATGGACTCCTCTGCAGATGAGGAAGAATATTCATCAGAGTACTTTCCTTGCAAGGAGTCTTCGTACTTGGCGGAGTGTCCCCACTGTCCGATGCTAAATGCACACGCTTTCGCCTCCGGCTCTCGATACGGCTCGACATCCTGCAGGGCTGCAACTGCGTTGGCGATGGTTCCGCACTATCTTTGGTCACCATTGTTGAATTCGAGACGGAACTCACTGAGAGAAAAGAAAAAGAAAATTACAACACATTGACATCAAGAAGAATATGTGGCAGGACACACTGAAGACTAGCAGTATTGGGGTAAGATCAAGGTACAGGGAGGGCGAAGAGTCCCTACCCACTGCTGGGGTAAATAATAAATCAACACAATGCTTACATGATTAGGGGTACTAAACATCTGTGTGCATCCCATCAGTATCAACGCACAGTTGGATACAGTGTCATGTTCGTTTATTCATCCTCTTTAACAAATCTGGTGCGACTGTTGTAAAGCACAAACTGCTTCCTTCAGGTGATCATTTGCGGTGTATCGATGTTTCCGCACCGCTTCTTTAATAATACCCCAGAATGTATTGCCCGGTGTGCTGAGGTCAGGGCTTCTTGGAGGCCAAGGCAATAGGGCAGGAGCATTATCAGATCCTCGACCAATCCAGCGGTTTGGAAAAACATGGTTAAGGCACCTTCGAACTGACAATGCAAAATCAGGTGGACCACCGTCCTGTTGAAAAGTAGCGGTTTCCATTAATCCTTTGGCTCTCAGCTGTGAGAACAACCACTCATTCACCATCCTCAGATAAGTTTCTTGATTTACAGACCCATCAAAAAATACGGGCCAAACAGATGTTTACCAGTCACTCCTGCCCAATTCATCACATGTGGTGGATTGTTTGCGATTTCTTCATAAAATGCGGATTTTCTTTTGGCCAGAAATAGAAATTTCGATTATGAGAGCTTCGGTAAATTGCACATTCATCAGAGAACAAGACATTAGATTTAGCTGTTTCAGTACGAAAACGCTGGATCATCAATTGGCAAGCTTTGACACGTTTTTCCACATCACCATCGCTTAACTCATTAACTGACACCGGACGGAAATATTTAATTTATTTTAGTCCTTTCCAAATATCACTCATTGTCGACCTTGGAATGTCTAATTCTGCTTAACGTTTACGTGTTGATTACATTGTCGATCGCTCACGAACTTGCAATGCGCTGGTATAACGTTGCAGCAGTGGGTAGAGACTTTTCGGCCACCCTATAGTTTGGTCATCTCCTAAGGGGGACAATAATGATGCATGTGGGTTTCTGAAAAAGAGGTGAATCGATCTAATGGTAGAAGTCTATATCGACTGAACAGTTGGTAGCATTTATTGGGAAGGAGACTCCCATAGCAACAAGAAGAGACTCACATAGGGTGCTAAAGTATCTTACCTTTGTTTGCTTGCATCTCTTTCGACGGGGTCTCTTGAGACAGAGCCAGCACCGTAGAATCCAGCTGCTCCTGGAGTGACTAAAAATTTAATAAAACTTATTAGTAGGGCCTGGATGTTGATGACATGTCATCTTTTTACTGAGTTGTCTGAAACAATGCTGAAGTACATAGAAACTCCAGACGGGTCACCCCGTCTTCAATATGTCATTTTTATTTTGCATCTTTTTGCATTCTTTGCTATTTTTCCATTTTGAAAGCATTTTTTAAAGTTTGGTAGAATTTTCTTTGGTCTTATTTTAGAGAAATCGGCCTATTGAGGTAATTTTTTCCAATTTAGTCTCGTCACAGCTTTAAATGAGGGAGTTACGTCTCTCAGAATTAAGAAGAAGTTAGTAGCTGATACAAGATATTTTGAAATATTGAAATATTGATTCCATTTCCTTAATCAACTGGGTGGAAACTAGACTTAGCAACAATCGTGGCAAAATTGCTGCGGTTATTGCATGAAAACTGAAAAAATTGCCGGACAAAAACACTGGGTATAAAACATTATGCAAAATCTCAGACATTCTTTCTGGTGAAAACTACTTCGCGGATAGGATTGAGGAGGATTTAGCAGCAAACGACCTTCCTCACTTGAAGTACACTCCGATCACATCAGTAGTTGATGTTGAACGCAGCTTTTCGAGATATAAAAACTTGTTGGCTGATAATCGCAGATCATTTACATTTGACAACATCAGAATGACATTCGTAGTGCAGTGCAACTCAGACTAAAGTGAACATAAACCTTTTGTTAAGTGATAGAAATCTATTTTGATTGACTTTTCAGTTTGAGCAGATGTCATTTTTGAATTATTGGCGAGTTTATTATTATAAGATCATTTTCTCCATTTTATACTGCATTTATCGAATTTTTGAAATATTGCTGATTTTAATATTATAAGATCATTTTCTCAATTTCATAGTGTAATTTTCAAACTTTTAGGGCATTTATTACAGTCATTTTTGAAAATTTTAAGTGCATTTTTTAAACTTTTTTACGGCATCGACATCCGGGCCCTAATAATAAGTTTAGTGCAGATAATGGAAGGTTTAAGAAGTTTAATACGATAAATAACTATTTAAAGGAGTAATTGCAGTAAGAAAAAGTTTCGGAGGTGATAAAAGTACGCGTGGAAGTGTTTGTGAATAAAGGAGAAAGAGGGAGAGTATATAAAAGCTGGGAATGTAAAGTGAAATAACTTCGAGGTTAAGGGCAAACTAGAATGAGAAATTTGCAACACACACAGTTCAACAACAAACTAGCACCACTAGCGCTGCCAGCTCGAAGCGGTCTGTGAAGAAGTCATCGTCACTCGGGAGAGAGGGAGGTTATCAATAAATGATAAAAATGGTCTGGTTAGCTCAAACAATGCCAGCGTTTCGCCCCAGTGTGCCGTTGGGCTCGTCAGTTGGTACAGACACACCTACCAATACGCGTGGCTAGCACATAATGAGAAGGCCATGCAAGACACAAAATACAAGCAGTATTGACGTCACGAGTATGCCAATGTGCTAGGGGAGTCAAACTCCCTTTCATAAAAACAAAAGCCTTACCTTGGCAATCCAAATAAGGGGCTAAACGCTGGCATTGTTTGAGCTAACCGGACCATTTTTATCATTTATTGATAATTCATCCGCTCAAATGGAAACTATATCATATTACCTTCCGGAATATTAAAAACCTTATTATAGAGAGGGAGGTCACGTGCGAACACTGCGCAAAAACATTCAACACTGCGCTGCTCACAGTAGACAGTGAATTTCCGTTCACTTGGGAAAGTGAGTGCATACCTATGACAAAGGCAAGAATGCATTCAATCAGCACAAAAGCGTTCAAGAGACGGTGAATCATTCGGGAGGAAAGGTTTTAGATCCATTCAGTAGAAAGGAGTTTCGGCACAACGCCTGATATATGAGATTAATCCAGTAATTAAAACGCTATGAACTAGGGTAGGACGAACTTATTCCCACTTTACTTTCTGCTTATGACCCATTTCAAGTCAGATTGTCCCACAGCACAGAGTCTAAAGACCACATGCAAGAATAGGGAACATCCATCGACAGAAATGGCAGGCGAAATATAGAAAAGTGCTCCAACACACGCAGAAATAGAGTCAAAGGAGTGGGATTCGAAACAGATTCTGACCGAAATACTCGCCAATGTGAAGGAAGAAATAATAATAATAATATCGTATGGCCTCGGGTGCCTGGTGCAAGCTTTGTTAATTGGCACCCAGAGGGTAGCTTGCATGTCGAATTTCGTCGTTCCTTTGAACGCTATGAAAGTCAAGGAGGTTAGATATCTAAACTCCTTGACACTACAACGCTTTCAAGTAGAGAATGGAGGAACTTTGTGTTGGTGGAAAATCCCGAGATTAATTTTGCCATTGAACACGGCCTACTGAATTCAAATGGGTTCTTTAACATGCCAACTGTGCCGTTAATACGTCACTTCTTACCCTTACTGCTCTGTTTAGTCGATGGTCTCTAGGACTCTGCCTGCAGTGGAGATATCAGTTCTCTGTTTTGCCGCTAGAGAGCTGCACCACGGTAAGAAGTTGATAGTATCCTTGGGTCTGCTATATGTATCTTATGCGCATGACCAGTCATTCTGATGTTTTGAAGACAATTGCTGTTTGTTTTTGATGATGATTATGAAAAGATCTGTGAAGATCTTTGGACTGGAAAGAAGTGAGTAGTTATTTACTGCGAGTTCCCAAACGGAACTAAATAGCCTATGGGCTGCTTAATCCTGCATGTATTGGTATTACACTAGTGGAGTGACAGTACCCTTCGACTTTTCGAAACTACTGCTGATATATATATTTTGTATGTAAATTTTGATATTGTAGGCTTCAGTTAGGTTTCGGTTATATTATTCTTTGGGAGTATGGGAGTGAGTTTAGTTATGTAAGTGCCCCTCTGGCAATGTAGTATTTGTTTTGTTTTTTCGGATCTTCTGTTGGGTTTCTTAACTATGCATGACAGTCAGCTGGGATGTGAACAGAGAAGGATCGAGGGAGCCATTGCTGAAGTTCTGTTTTCTTATGAAGTTCTTCTGGAAATTAAAAGATTTTAATGGTGGGTTGGTTTGTCCATAAGTTTTATATGTATGACAACGTGTGTGAGCTTTTGAAAATACGACGTGAAGTTCTTAAAGTGTTTGAAAGTACCTTAGTTCATGCAGCTGATGAAAACTTCTAAGATTGAAATTGTAGGCTATTCCTTCGATGATAATAAGGCCTATATGATTGATAGTTGGGTAACTGTAGTGACATGTATGCTGGACTACATAAGTCTTTCTCCGTGCGAAGGCAAGTACTGGGAACCTGAACTATTTCCACATCTTCTAGTTTTGTTAAATCTAATCTTGTTGTTAATGTTATTGTAAATGTAATGTTGAAAAATGTCAATAGAAGTTGTTCATTTAAGGAACGCAAGTGTATCATTTCTAGGTCTAGGCTTAGTACTGTAGTCTCGGAATACTATTCTGGGTATGTTGTTTCTTTTGGGCCTGGTCATTCCAATTAAGGGGGAATTTCTTCTGCATGTCAACTTGTATCATGAGCGTGGTTAAGATTATTTACCACATCTATATTTAATTGAGGTTAACTTGCTGGTTATACACATGGAAGTGATTAGATATTAAATGAAATTACGTAAAGTGTTTATGATATTTTAATATAATCTCTAATTATTGCATTTTTTGTTTCATGTTATTTTACACCAAAATCAAATGGATAATCGAGCTATGCCTGCCATTTCATACTTGAATAAAAGTGAGGTGGCCTATGAGATATTGATTAGAAATGGATCTCCATCCTATCATCGAGAATTAGATGTCATTGCTTTAAGGAAACTAAAAGGTGTGCCTGTTGTCATTCCCTCTCATGACAATATCTGTTGGGATGTAGGTAAGTCTGACATTGTACCCTCTGTTTCTTGCTTATTGGATTCGTTAGGTGGTTTTAATTGTGTTGGAAATCAGTCTGCTTCGCAATTGAATCGTATTAAGTACAGATCCATTCTTTGGATTAATAGATTGCACGACTTGATTGAAGTTTGGTCACGAAGTGATAAGATATTTTCTGAAGAGTTATCTAGATTGCGAGCTAAACTTGTTGAGTATTATGACCAAATTTTTGCTGAGGTTTCTGAAGGTGAGAGTAATGATTCTATTGTGTGTGCGAGTGGTGGTATTAATAATTGTGACGAAGCGTGTGAAAATAGTGATGGTCTTAATATTATCGAGAATTTAGAACGCGTGTCATTGAGTGAAAATGAAAACATGGTAGATAATTTTGAAAATAGGAATACTTCTGATGTTAATAGTCTGGTAGGGTCGTCAATCAGTTTATCCAGGGGTAGGTCGTGTACAATTAGGCCTGATGTGAACAAGCAAAGCAATTTCATAGAAAAAGGTATCTCGGTAAATACTCCTGTACCAAATGTTTCTGCGATTAGGACTCCACTTAATCTGAATTAAAGCTGTTCTGGTGTTAGCGAGTCTGTGCAGACTGGGAGGAGTATATTAGATAAAAGTGAAGCGATTGATTGTGATATTTTCAATCCTCTACTGAGAAATTGTTCTTGGTCTCAGAGTAACGTACCGATGCATGCCATGCCTGATAATGGTGTTAGGTTCCAAAATATTCCCAACCCCGTGAATTTAATTCTAAAAGACTTCCATGTGTGCGATGGCACTGATAGTGACCTATTGGTAAATTTTTTAAGGAAGGTGATAGAATTAAGAGATGCTGCGGTCATGTATGGGTTATCCGAGTTGCAAATTTTTAGGATCGTATACCCATGTACGAATGGTTTACTTCGAGACGAGTTACTCGAGTGCATGTCTGCTAATTATTCTTTGGAATATTTTCAATCTGAAGTTTTAAATTATTTTATTTCCCCTCGTCTGTTGTCTGATTTACGAAGGGATTATTTGTTTCGAGTACAACGCATGGACGAAACGTTAAGTAATTATTTTATGGACATCAGATGGTATGCTAGGTTATTTGCTGTTGGGTTGTCTGAACAACAAATCGTTACTTCAATGGTGGAGGGAATTAATCCTAATTATAGATTATCGTTAGCTATGAATACCAAACCCAAAAGCTGTAAAGAGTTCAACGATATTATCTTCGAAGCAGAGAAAGTTAATAAAGCTAATTTAAGGCGCATGGATGGTCCAGGGAGGTTATGTTCTACTGGTTTCCCTCCTTCTGGAGCTATTGTTGATACTAATTATTTTCAGAAGCGTGAAGAGATGCAGCATGCTGACAGATATAACCAGCCTGACCAGAGTAGAAACATTTTTCTTAGTAATGATTTTCAACATAGTAGCAGAGAACTAGTACCAGTTCGTGTGGGTGCGGATACTCCTCAGTGGCGTAACTTCAAGAGACCCGATAGGGGTAGCAACAAAGGTAGGAGATGTGATCGTTGTGGATCATATGATCATCTACGTCGATGGTGTGATGCCACTGTGAATCGTTATTATTGAATTTTGAGTTGTGTGATTTGTATTTTTCTAAATTGTACTAGACAGACAAAATCATTTTTTCGTGTGTATGGTATGTGTGGACGTTGAGTGATCGTGTATATTTAGCTTTGTTTTGGTAATTGGGTGGTTTGTTGTAGCTTTTGATGGTAAAATAAGTTTAGGGGTTTATTATATTTAATGGTTTTAAGGTATTTTAATGTATAACAGAATATATAAATTGGGATCTCGTTAGGATAGCATTGGGCATCTTACGATCCTAATATTATCAAGGAATGGGACTTGATTGGGTGATATAAGGTGTTCAAAAATGTGATGGTAGGTATTTACAAAACAATTCCATTTGAGTCTCCAAGTAAGTGTCCAGAGTGCACTTTTAATCGCTTGTTGATATCGGAATGTAAAGACTTACAGGTGAGTTGAGGTTATAAGAAGAATGTCGAAAGGTAATTGTTGCTGTTGGTCGAAGAGAATATGTCAAGGGTAATTATGGTGATGAGTCGACATATTAATAGTGTTTCAGGGTAAATTTATTTTGTGTATGTCGGTGTTCTAATGTGACCCTATTTATATTTTTGGTAGATTTTGGGATATTTGTGGGTGGTAACTTGTTGTATGTAAGGTGTGATTTTTTGAGGTTATGGATGTAGGAATGTAAGCTTTCTTATGTGATTTTGTTTGTCTGTACGTGTGGTCTGGTTATTAATTTATAGTAGAGTCTTTTGGTTGATCTTGGAATTTGCTTGAGATCTTTCATAGTTTTTTTGGATTTGCTAATTTTTCCTAAATTTGTGCAGATCTTTAAAATGGACACAACCTTTGTTTATCGTGTGGATGTATGTTTGAGTGTGAGATGTTAGCTTTGCATATTAATTTGGGTGGGATGTTTAGTTTCTTGTTATGGTGTCAAAATAAGGTTAGGTTTCTAGCGATTTTTTGGGTTAACTTATTAATTTAATTTATTACCGAAAGTATAATCTTGTATTTGTTAAAATACCTTTCAATGAGGTAAGTATTAGTTTAAGAGAATTACCTTACGATCCTTGACATTTTCTGTATGGGATCTGGTTTAGGTGAAAGAAAGTAATTATTAGTTGTAAGTTTAGTGTTTGTTAATATTAAAGGGTAATGTATTTGTGTCATTGTGTTTGAATAGGCGTTTTAACGAGAACTTGGTTATATTCTGGTATTTTCTGGGTAATTTGTGGGTGGTAATTTGTAATTCTGTTGATTGTGTGAAATGGAGGTTATGTGAGTGGTGTTATGAAAGGGTTGTGTGTTTATTTTGTTGGTTTGTGCGTGTCGTCTGATTCTGCTATATTTTTCATTTTTGGGAATTTGTTCGTTGTTTGGTCGAATTTTATGGGCGATTCTTCTTTTGTTTTTTTCCTCCGGTTGGTGTTTGTCTGGTCAGGGTTTCTATGAGTGGAAACAGATGGGCGATGACGGATTTAACCTGCATTTAGTTAGTCCTGTGAAATTTTTATTATTTTCTTTGGCAAGCAAGCTCATTTACATTTAAGTCTATATCTGTGTAGATGGAAAGTATTTGTTGTCTGTTAATAAGAGAGTTCATTTTATTTGGAAATAATGTCTGTATAATGGAAAAGATTATTTTGGTTGTCAACGATGAGAAATATTTATTACATATGAGTACATGAAATAAAAAAGATTTAAAAAAAATAAAAAACAAGGATTGTAAAACTTAAAACCTTGATTGTAAAAGATGTGGAAATATTTTTTTTTGGAATTCGATTTTATCTAAACTCTCGCCAGATTTAATTGAAAGGTTATATATTATGCTGTTTCGAAAATCATTTTATTGTGTGTTAGTTGTAAGATCTTTAATACATGGTACTGTCCCAAGCGAAATTGATTTCAGCCCTATTTATTTGGAGATTGCTTCTGCGGTGAAGATTCTTTGGTGTATTATGTGAGGCAATCCAGAGCCCGGATTACTAAGCTGTCGCCGAGGGATCTGTACGAATGGGAAACTACCTTCGTCTATGTTTGAAGACTTCGTAGATACAAATTTATATTGTATTTGTACGAGAAAACCTGTATTTGTAATTTTGTGTCATTGTAAGATATTTTTTTTCGAAGCGTGATAGTACTAGCAAACGTTCTTGACATGATGTCATAACCTGGAAACGAGATGCTCTTGTGATTTAAAATTGGTGGAAGAATGTGAAAAGACTTTATTTGGCATGAAGAGTTCATATTCTAATATGTTGTGGTAATTTAGTGATTGGCAAAAAAAAAACTTTATTTTGCATGAAGGTTTGCATGTCAGCATGATGTAACTAATTCTATTTTCATTAACGTGGTTGTTGAACCAACGTCAAGCTTGTAGAGGGGGAGATTTGTGCCGTTAATACGTCACTTCTTACCCCTACTGCTGTGTTTAGTCGATGGTCTCTAGGACTCTGCCTGCAGTGGAGATATCAGTTCTCTGTTTTGCCGCTAGAGAGCTGCACCACGGTAAGAAGTTGATAGTATCCTTGGGTCTGCTATATGTATCTTATGCACATGACCAGTCATTCTGATGTTTTGAAGACAATTGCTGTTTCTTTTTGATGATGATTATGAAAAGATCTGTGAAGATCTTTGGACTGGAAAGAAGTGAGGATTTATTTACTGCGAGTTCCCACACGGAACTAAATAGCCTATGGGCTGCTTAATCCTGCATGTATAGGTATTACACTAGTGGAGTGACAGTACCCTTCGACTTTTCGAAACTACTGCTGATATATATATTTTGTATGTAAATTTTGATATTGTAGGCTTCAGTTAGGTTTCGGTTATATTATTCTTTGGGAGTATGGGAGTGAGTTTAGTTCTGTAAGTGCCCCTCTGGCAATGTAGTATTTGTTTTGTTTTTTCGGATCTTCTGTTGGGTTTCTTAACTATGCATGACAGTCAGCTGGGATGTGAACAGAGAAGGATCGAGGGAGCCATTGCTGAAGTTCTGTTTTCTTATGAAGTTCTTCTGGAAATTAAAAGATTTTAATGGTGGGTTGGTTTGTCCATAAGTTTTATATGTATGACAACGTGTGTGAGCTTTTGAAAATACGACGTGAAGTTCTTAAAGTGTTTGAAAGTACCTTAGTTCATGCAGCTGATGAAAACTTCTAAGATTGAAATTGTAGGCTATTTCTTCGATGATGATAATAAGGCCTATATGATTGATAGTTGGGTAACTGTATTGACATGTATGCTGGACTACATAAGTCTTTCTCCGTGCGAAGGCAAGTACTGAGAACCTGAACTATTTCCACATCTTCTAGTTTTGTTAAATCTAATCTTGTTGTTAATGTTATTGTAAATGTAATGTTGAAAAATGTCAATAGAAGTTGTTCATTTAAGGAACGCAAGTGTATCATTTCTAGGTCTAGGCTTAGTACTGTAGTCTCGGAATACTATTCTGGGTATGTTGTTTCTTTTGGGCCTAGTCATTCCAATTAAGGGGGAATTTCTTCTGCGTGTCACCAACAACGTATGACATGAGTGTCGTGATTTTTGTCGCCTTTCAAAAATCACTTACCATGGCCAGGAGCGAACCTGCAATCTTGGGGTTGGTAGTCCGACCCTATAACCACTCGCCCACCGTGGCAAGCATGAAGGAAGTGAAAGAGCTAAAGAAACAGTTCAAAGATGAAACCAAAAACGAAATCTTGGAATTAAAAAACGAACTGAAAAAGAGAGATGAGGCATGGGCACGTAACACTGAAAATATTCGGAGGGACTTTAGAAGACAAAATAAAGTCTCTCTCCTAAAGGCTGAACCAGCTGAAAGAAAATGTGGAGCAAACACGAAAATTAGAGAAAAAGAGGGATATTGTCATCAAAAACAGAGGTATAGCCGGAAGGAAGGAAAAATTGGAAGAAGTAAAGGACATACTTGGGAGTCTTGAAGTAGATGTAAATTATGAGCAACTCCGATACATAGGTGAGGACTGGTAAAGCGGAGGAATGGTTCTGGTTAGCATGAAAAGCTTCGGAGAGAAGATCAAGGTAATGAGGAATAAGTACAAACTAGGGGAGCAGGACTGCTTCATCAAAGATGATATGATAAGGAAGGAAAGAGAAATTCAGACTGCAATAAGGAAACGGGCAAAAGAGGAAAGAAAGAAGGGAAACACAGTGAAGGTTGGCTGTCAAAAGATCCAAATAAATGGGAAATGGGAATATTGCCATAATGACCTACAAAAAACTTCCAAACTACGGTGAGCGAAACCCTTTGAGCATCCCACTGGATTCAAAAGCGGAAACCACGGATGACCACATCACATGCAAGGCAAGGACTCACTAGCAAAGGAACACGAACTGCTTATAGGAACTCTAAATGTACGCACCCTCAGAACTGAAGAAAGAGCAATCGAGCTATAGAGCATCCAGCGTTTAGAAAAGACTGTGGAGCCTTATGGCGACAGTGTTGCTAACTCTAGGCAGAGGTAGCGCTGACGTCATACGTTATGTTCACCCGCTTCGAGTACTGCGCTTTCATAAGTTAGCGAGACAACCGCAACCCCAGCAGCTACCTGAAATAGAACATGCCCAGGAAGGAGCAGTTTTGCAGGTGTTAACGGATTGGACCAGTATTAAGGATACTGTATGCGAAGAGAACCAATAACGACATTAATTTCGTTGTGATATGACGCATTACTGATTGACAGATGTCGAGAGCACAACCCTTCCTTCCTTCTCGGATGTATGCAGACGATGTTAACAATTTTTATGTCAGCAATACTGTTCATCATCACCTCTTTATAGAGCGTCCAGGGTTAAGAAAAAACTACAGGCCTTATGGGCTTTTATTTCTGTTGGTTTCACCCCTATTGCTCCAAACTGTAAGTTTGTATTATAATGAAGTCCTATGAAAATGCGTTCGTCTCCTTATGAAACATGTATTGTTTGTGCATTACGACACTGAAGAAGACGTAAACTCATTTTGATATATTTCAGTTTATCATTTAAAGTGTTAGAATAGTGGGCTTATTTAAAGGAACAGCCGAGCGGGAATGTCAGTTCGCGCCAGTACTCAGAGAGGAGAAACGAGTGAGCGTACAGCAGTGAGCATAAAAGAACGTGAAAATTATTATTTGTCAGGTGCAAGTGCTTTGGAGAGTGCATAGTGTTATAAATACCTTGTATTGTGCTTCATAGTGTACATTTTACTTTTCGTTGTGTGTATAGTTACATTGTTTGTTTTTGTCTGTTTCGTTTTCACATATCATACTTTAAAGTAGCGAGTGATAACTGTAGTTATGGCTGAACATGTGAAAAGGAGAAGTAGGGAAATTCTCAGGAGAAAGGAACGACAGATGGTACTTAATGTATTTTCATACTTGAAAACGGAACATCCAGGACAGAGTGTTAGCTGGTTAGTGGACGAAACCGCTAAGTCTTTAGGAATTTCAAGGTCTTCCGTCTTCAAAATAAGGAAGGAAGCCAGTGCAGGGCCACTTCAGAGTCCCAGCAAGAAACGGGAAAGGAAAAAGTTAATTCGCAGTAACTCTAGGCTCATTAAATATGATGATTTTGTCAGAAGTGGAATACGGAGGATTATTCATGAATTCTATTTTAGAAATCAACCCCCAACTCTGAAGACAGTCCTGACTTCTATCAACACTAACCCAGAACTGCCCGACTTTAAGAAATCTACGTTGCATGTTGTTCTCAGGGAAATGAACTTTACTTATGAAAGAAGGGGAAATAGGGCAATGTTAATAGAAAGGGATGATATCGTGTCTTGGCGTCATAAGTATCTCGTACAAATTAAAAGGTATAGAGAAGAAGGTCGGAACATAGTTTATACAGACGAAAGTTGGGCTAACACTGGAATAACCGTGGCTAAAGAGTGGAAAGACAAAACGGTTACCACACCAAGGCAAGCTTTTCTTGCAGGGTTATCGATCGGATTGAAAACCCCTACCGCTCGTGGGCCACGATTTGCTATTGTTCACGCAGGTAACGAAAATGGGTTCGTGCCTAACGCTGAATATGTTTTTTTGTGTAAGAAAAATACTGCCGATGCGCATGATGAAATGGACGGGGTGTGTTATGAAACATACTTTTCAGAAAAGCTTCTTCCAAATTTGCCTCCCAATTCTGTAATTGTTATTGATAATGCTTCTTACCACAGCAGGAAGAAGGAGCCAATACCGACAAAAGGCTGGAAGAAATGCGATATGCAAGGATGGATGACGGAGCATCATATTCAGTACGAAGATCACATGTTGAAGAAAGATTTAATGGACATTATTGCTTTGGAAAAGGGCAAATACGATAAGTACAAGATAGACGAAATTGCATTAGAAAGAGGACACACGGTACTTCGACTGCCCCCCTACCACTGCGAATTAAACCCCATTGAACTCGTATGGGCCCAGGCAAAACATCACGTGAGCTTACACAATACGGACTTCAAAGTGAAAGAAATGAAAAAGTTAATTCAGGAAGGTTTAGCTTGTGTTACACCTGATAACTGGAGGAACTACGTAAACCATGTAAAGAAAATTGAAGGCGATATGTGGAAGGCTGATGAAATTCAAGATGACATCGAACCAATCATCGTCCGTCTCGGTGACTCTTCAGATGAAGATTCTTCAAGCAGTGTTGAAATGGAATAGATGAACATGGCACCTCTGATAATGTAAGTAGATAATTTATTTTAAAATTACTTTCAAAATGCATTTAATTTATACTCGTATTTGTCGGTAATGTGCTTCTCTTGCAAATAGGACTTTCGACTTTCTTTTCGTTCTTCTTTAAGTTACGTTGGGTAGAAAGAATATCTATTGACTGTTGCGATCAAAATTTCGCATCTGTCATCATTTATGAGTAAATTAACATTACTGGAGGTACGATATTTATAGCCAGCTGGTGAGAGCAGGTCCAGCTGTCACTCACGCATCAATCTGTTAACGGTACTTTTGTGTTATAGCCGTCTTCGTTGTGAAATGTCTCCGGAAAGTAATTACCTCAGCGCTGTGACCCCTGCTGATAAGGAACAATGCGATGCAACCTGGGGATTCACTTCAGGTTCTGGACACATATGTGATAATTTGCTCTTGTATTATTTGTTGTCTCATTCGAGGGGCTGATTAAACCAGGTGTTCAATTTGCCTGATAACCAATGTTACTGTGGTGTATGTAGTGGTGTGTATTTGTAATTCAGATGAGTACTGGGAATGGGGGGGGGGGGGGGGCTATGGACTTCAGTTCGGAACCATCCCGGCATTCGCCTGGAGTAGAAGTGGGGAAACCACTTCCAGGATGGCTGAAATGCCCGTATCACGAGTCTGTGTACTCCGTTCCAGAGCTCTACGCGGATAAACAAAACGTTATCTGCATCCGCCCCGCATCCGCACAGTTGTTATCCGCATCCGCCCACATCCACACAGTTGTTATCCGCATTCGCCCCACATCCGCACAATTTTTATCCGTATCCGCCCCGCATCCGCACAGTTGTTATCTGCATCCGCCCTGCATCCGCACAGTTGTTATCTGCATCCGCCCCGCATCCGCACAGTTGTTATCCTCATCTGCCCCGCATCCGCACAGTTGTTATCTGCATCCGCCCAGCATCCGCACAATTGTTATCCGTATCCGCCCCGCATCTGCACAGTTGTTATCCGCATCTGCCCCGCATCCGCACAGTTGTTATCTGCATTCGCCCCGCATCCGCACAATTGTTATCTGCATCCGCCCCGCATCCGCACAGTTGTTATCTGCATCCGCCCCGCATCCGCACAGTTGTTATCCGCATCTGCCCCGCATCCGCATGACTCTTTCCCCATCCCCATGTTTGTTATCCGAACCTACTGGCATTACATTAATATTTTCAATTAGATAAAGCATAAATTACTAAAGCAACATATTGAGACATGTGAGGAAACGTCGTTCCCTTAGGCTATGTATATCATGTGCAATGTTTACAATCAATGTTACACAGCCGGAATTGCAAGTCTTTCCTGTTCGGAGTGGTAATTCTGCTTAATGACATAATTTGAATGTGCTTAGCTTAAATCATCATTTTACATTTGTCATGAGAAAAACATAACGCCAATATATGATACCGGTATGTCATAAACATCCGGATCTTAATAATGATATTAAATAAATTCGGATTGTATTTTAAAAACTATCCGCAAATTTTCTCCAAACATTATCCGCAGCTTATCCGATATCCGCATGGCAAGAACAGATGCGGATATCCGCGTCCGCGCAGGGCTTTGACTATAATTACAGTTCTTGGCTGAGTTGGGAATCGAACTCGGACCTCCGGAGTGGCAGCCAAGAATGATAGCCGCTACACTACGAGTTGATCATATTTCATTATTATTATTATTATTATTATTAATAGTAGTAGTAGTAGTAGCAGTAGAAGTAGTATTATTATCTAACTTATTTCAGTCACTAAAACAGCTGCACTAGGCGAAGTATAATTTTATGTCGTATCTGTACTTCACAACGAGTGTCCGGGCGGCGATGTGCGAGGAGATATGGCAAATGCGGAGTGCGGCTAGCCCATAAGACCTGTAGTCTTTTCTTAACCCTGGACGCTCTATAGTTATTAGTTAGGCTGTAATTTAGTTTCTTTTAATTTTATTCTTGTTGTTTTGTTTAGATTAATATTTGTAATATTGTAGTGAGTTAGCCGTGTGGTTAGGGGCGCGCAGCTGTGAGCTTGCATTCGGGAGATAGTGGGTTGGAACCGAACTGTCGGCAGCCATGATTCGATCGAACAGAAAATAAAACAGACACACAACAGTAACACCAATGACGGATAGTGCTTCAGAACTAATGTTGTCGGCGGAACTGAGCACGTGTTCCACTCCGGGCGAGCATGCAGCACAGGGCGAGGTTCTTCTTTCCAGCGTGCTAACCTCCAAAATGTTTAGATTACTAAGACGTAATATAAGCGATACTTGTACACAATAACAAAGGTAATCAATTGGCAGATAATTGTAGGAAGCTATTATGACGAAAAATATATATGTTCAGATTTCCTTCATGATAAAAGGTGAGACAACAAAACCAGTGTAGGGGGGATTTCCGTTAAAAGTAAAAGCCCATAAGACCCAAAGTCTTTTCTAAACGCTGGATGCTCTATAGATCTAGCTTTAGAACAATGCCCAGTCGATATTCTTGGCATAAGCGAAGTGAGGAAACTTGGAGAAGCAATAATTGAGAGAAACGATGGAAGTATATTCGCATACATTGCACAAACGAAAGGGAAAAAAGGAGTAGGTTTTATTATAAGCCAACGTCTAAAAGCAAGCAAGGGGGAGGGTAAGAGCCTCCGAAACTCCGAAACATGTACCTGTGAGTACGGTACCAATTAATAAATCGTATTGAAAAGGTGGACATTTTAATACTCTTTTCAATATATTGCGTCAATACGGACCACAATGAGTGGCATTATATATGAGTAGGCCAGATGTAAAGGCCGTTAAGTGTACTTTTTGTCGATTTTGAGTTGAGCACACCATCACGTTCGTCTTTTAACTGGCTACACGATGGAATAAGTTTCAGGATGCATAACCCGCTCAAAACCGTTGAAAATGGCCATTAAAAATCGCGTACGTTTGCATAAACCACTAAATGCATGTTGGCTACGGTTGCAAAGCCAGTTTAATGTTCCACGTGTCCAAAGACCGCTAAGTTGCATAAGTATGGCGTCTGCCTTGCCACATACGGCTGCAAAACACTAACTGGTACAAGAACTGCCAATATTCCCCCCACAAAACTCTTTTACAATAAAATTACGATCGGGAAGAATAGTTTTGTGTTTCATATTTGGATTGGCTGCACTATCGAGAAAGCGTACGCAACAATGACATGCTGCCTTGTCGAAATACACTGTTTAAAAGCACAGTTGATCGACTAGTTGATCCTTGTTTGTTGGCATTTCAAGCCAGATAAATGAGTGATCTTGTTGATTTAAGTGAAGTAATTATTGCATTTGTGGACTGTAATTCTATTGTGAATGTTACAAATACGGAGCGAAGAACAGAGACGGCAGAAGTAGTGGGAGAAATAGTGCAAGTTGAAGTAGTTGAACCCGTTGATATTGGAGTTGAAAACAAGTTCTTACGTCTAGTTAGAACATCAACATGCCCAAGGATCAAACCAAATATCGTCGGCAATTCATCAAAAACTGGCCAGCATAAATTTTTAAGGTGAAAATACTGTACTTCGGATATTCTCTGATGGCTGTGGGGGACAGAACACAAACGAGACTATGATCAGCATGCTACCTCACTGGTTACAGCTAAAAGTTCCCACATGTCTAGAGGAAATAGTGAGCCACTCATTTATCCCACCTGACAGAGTTTTTGAAAATATTGAACGACAACTTTGCAAATTGAGTGTCTTTGAAAATCCCCCCGGATACATCAAGCACATTGAGAAAATTGCGACGGCAGTTCGCCTAGGACAAGATGAATGTCCTGTTAGAGATTGGAAATCGTCAGTGGCGGCTGGTGACATTGTTGCAGCGTTGCACAACTCCCAATAATTTTACACCTAATTCGTAGTTTCTTTTCCTTTAATGTTTTAGTTTTATAGATCTAATGCACTCAAAAATGTGTTAAAATCATCGATATTTTGATATTATTTATCCTAATGCTTCACACTGTACGCATAAAAGCTGCCGCCTTCAAATCAAACTCCAGGGGGTTAGCTCTCTTGTTGCGACTCCCAAGTAGACAGCACGGCCCGCAGGGACGAGGCCAAGCTTGTACATAGCTTGCTGGCCAGCATGGGTAGTAGGGAGTTGCAGACGAGCTGCCAGCCCCCTGGCAACACTCAGTTCCAAATGGCACCGTTAGACTACACCACTCTTTGGAAATGACAACACCCTCGATTTCTCTTACCCCGCGAAGGGTAGTTTAGTTAGTTAGTTAGTTAGTTAGTTATTTATTTAGTTATTGTTGTTTTAAGGGGAGGAACTACGAGGTCATCTGCCCCTGAAGGGTAGTTTCTTTTCCACTCCACTAGGGAGTGCTACACCACCCACAACGGTACAAATATCGGAATTTCATAGGGAGACATTAGTTGGTTCACACCAAATTATTTTTAGATAAATAATATTTAATATTTTTGTCAATTGGTCTGTGAAGCGAGCCTAATAAGAACGCCACCATGCTATAAGTGCAGTAGATAAGTGGCTGAACTATTTTGCGACGTATTGTTGGTGTACTGTAGGGGTTTATGTTTGCTTTTACCACTCTTGTTCTTGCGGGATTTGGGTTGCGATTAGTTCTGTATTTAGTTGATTGAGTATTTTGGTTCCAGGCAGATACATAACTGTGCATTATTATTATTATTATTATTATTATTATTGTTTGGTTGATTGTGAGTAGACCTATGCATTCACTACGAAATTTCTTGGCTAGCAAAATTCAGTATTTTGTTAGTTTGCCTTTCGCGCCACTTTCCGATATCGCACCCAGATTTATCATCTGTGTATCTTGAAAGTTACCGTAGTATTTTATTTTAACGGAATGTTTAATTTGAAACATTAATTGTATTGTGGGGTGTGAGTGAAAATTAATAGAGTAAGTAATTTACAGTTTTCCCAGCTCCCTGATGACGATAAACTTACAGTAAAAACACTCGGTACACCATTACCGGATAAGTATTGTCCAAAATATAAGTATACGAGGGCGTTTAAAGGAGATGTTTAAGGCAATAATAATATTGGTTATGTGAATGTGATATTAAAAACGCTTTATTCTGTTTTCCATGTTTGTTGGTGGAGAATCCGCGTGGACCAAAATAGGAGTTACGGAAACTAATCCCTAAAATAAAGAAACATGAATCTTCAGCTGAGCGGCTTCGGTGCCGTAGTTGGTAGCATGCTGAGCCTCTATGCCCAAGATCGCGGGTTCAAACCCGGCCGAAGACATCGGATTTTTTAAGAGCGTTAAAAATCCCTCAGTATTTATTCCTTCGGAGGGGAAGTAAATCCGGCGGTCCCATGTCATAGATTTATGGCATGTTAAAGAACCTTCCACTTATTACACGTGTGTGAAGCTAAATTATAGGTTAAAATTTGAACAACGCTCTTAGGTTCCAACGTTCGTCGCCAGGAGCCGACTGCGGTGGCGTGTAGTAACCAAGTTCTGAACTAGTAGTCGTTTACGGTGGCCTTTGGCGGCAAAAGTAGGAACTGCTTGAAATTCACTGTCTGCAGTCCTTACTTGAATTAAAACAGATAACACTCACTAATACAGCCATCACAATTAACACCGGTTATCAGACAGTTTCTCCACACACCCAAAGTACAGGGGGCTACATGACTGCGTTGTCGCAGCTCCTAAACTGAGGAACCAACCAACCAATCTTCAGCTGTTTGAAATTGACACTTTTTGGAACTGTTAACGAATCTGCACAATTGGACAGTGCCTATAGAAGGTAAATTGCGGAATATAACGAAGAAGTGAGGCACAATAGGTATGTGTTAAATATTGTAATAAACTCTATTCGTTTCTGTGGCTCTTTCGAACTGGCCTTGCGTGTTCATGATGAAAGTGTAACATCAACATACCCAGGTGTTTTGAGAGAACTAATTAATTTTAGCGCTGAGTGGGATGCTGTGTTAAAGGTCACTTGGTAAGGGCAACTGTTTTCAAAGGAACGTCCAAAACAATTCAAAATTAATTTTTACAGATTATGTTGGAGGTTTTGCCAAGAAGAAGAATCAAAGCAATTAAAGGAATCGGAAATTTTCGCTATTATAGCAGATGAAACTAGTGATATTTCAAACATATTTCAGATGGCTGTTTTGTACCGATACGTAGTAAGAGGCAAACTAAACATGATGCACACACATTAGCAGCGTGTTTACTGGATGAATTAAAGAAGCAGAAATTGAATGAAACTCCGCAAAAATGAATTGCGCAGACGTATGACAGAGCGCACTTTATGGCTGGTTCCTCTGATGGGGTTCAAGCTATAGTAAAAAAAAAGACTGATAGTCAGTCTGAAAGACTAGACTTCATTTTAAATGCTACAAATGCTGCGTGAACTCAAAGTCCGTTAGCAAGTGCAAACCAAGGTCAAAGGAGGTAGCTGGCTAGATGACGTCACGATGACCGGAGCGCAGGGGGAAAGGAGGAAGCTCAAGCAGTATTATGACGTCACAAACCTCAGTGCATTCTCGGTACATTTCGTCCCGTCACCGTAACGTAACGCCAGACCCCAGGGTAACTATGAAGTCGACAAGATCATTTAAAATGATAAACATCCTATCCTTATGCAGAATATGTGCCCGTCTTTGTTAGTAATAACATTCTTTGTTAACGTACAAACTTTTCGGTAGCCATGTTTTTATGTTGAGAATTTTTATTATCCCGGAGATTGAGACCCAACCTTAGACAACCTTCTGTGTTTAAAATTCTTCCCATGAACTCGGGCATAGGGCTTAAATACATAAATCTGATTTTTTTTTATGAATTCCTATAGGAAGAAGCCCAAAAGAGCCATTAAAATTTGTATATTTGTCGAACATACAGTTATTTTGGAAAACCCATGGTATTTCAGTTTTTATAGAACTGTAGTTTATCTAACGTTAATTCATTTTTGTAACATGTATAAACTTCCCATATAAAATTGCGACATCAGAAATTTTGGTGCAACACCCAGCTTTCCTTACCACCGGCCGCCACTGGAAATCGTATGCGGATGGCATGGTAAAAAATCCGGGTAGTAGTCATTTCCAATTCCAAAAAGCGAAGAGAATCGTGTTCACAATTGGCAAAACAAAAGAAAACATGTCTGGTCCAAGGAGAGCCGTTCTACAATTTTGAGGTTGGTGAGGGGAAGAGCATCATGAAAAGAGGAATGAATTCAGCTATTCAAGTACGTGTTGCACTGCATGATACTAAACTAGAAGACGTTCGACGGCTTTTAGAGCTGCACTTCGGTGAGAACTGACCAGCGAACGGCAACCTAATATTTTTCAGTGAGGTCTTCCAGGAGCAAGAAGCCATTCGCAACAATATCGTCTGACCTCAAGAGGAAGACGAAGAACAAGCAGATTTTGAGCTATTGGACGGTGTGGAGGATGCCATTTCTCCTTCTTATGTGCATTTTCTTATTTGTACTATTTTTATGCTGTCTAAATGACGTTTAAGACGTAATTTAAAAAAAAAAACTTTTTTCGCACCCAACGTGTTCTATTTTTGCAAAAAAAATATTTTTCTTAACAAACCACATTGAAACTAAAATAGTTCTTTATTGAAAATCTCATCCCAATGCCATTCGTAAAACAACAAAATAGAGGGTTTTGCAACCGAAGTTTCATTAATGACTCTCGTCGTCACGGGTGCAAAAGTCGTTAACTGCACAAAACATGTGCAAAAACCGGTAAGTCAATATTTTATTGTAAGTTTTGGGACAGAAGATCCAACCGTAGATTTCACCGATTTTAACTGAACAATAAATGTTTTTATGTTGATTTTCAGGGATAAAAATTATAGTAATAGCTTAAATAGTTTGGTCGTAGCAGTTTTTCGTCATTTACTCGGTTTCGTTTATAATGCACTTAGCGGCCTTTGCAAACAGACTACTCATATCATCTATGCCTGGTGATTTGTTCCTGCTTAAGTCTTCCAATGCTCTGTCTAATTCAGATCTCAATATTAAATCTCCTTTCACTTCCTCATCAATTTACTCTTCCCTTTCCATTACATGATTCTCAATCTCCTTTCCCTTATACAAACACTCTATGTAAGCTTTCTATCTCTCAACCTTTTCTTCCCTATCTGTTAGAAGCTTTCCATCTGTGTCCTTAATATTACAGCACTTAAGTCTTCTTTTCCCCTAAAGTATTCTTAATCCTTCGATAAGCTGTGTCTACCTTTTCCTAATGTCAGACAATTTTCTATACCTGCACATTTCTTTTTCAACCATTCTTATTTCGCTTCCTTGCACTTCTTGTTAACCTCATTTCGCAGAGGTCTGTATTCCTTTTTCCCCTTTCAATCTCTTACATTCTTGTGTTTCCGCGTTTCATCCATTAGATCTAGTATATCCTGAGTGATCCTCGGTTTTCTACCTATTCTTTCCTACCAATGTTTTCTTCTGCGGATTTTGTTATTTCATTCTTCAAAAGAGCCCATTCGTCTGCAACTGAAGTTTGTTTTGGGTTTTTCATTGCCCAGTCCTTCGTTTAAACTCTTCTAGAATCTTTCGTTTACATCCTTCTCTTTCAGTCTGTTTATTGCCCACCTTTTTGGCTTTTGACTTTTCTTTAGTTTCTTCAACTTTAATCTGCATTTCATAACAACCAGATTGTGGTCCGAGTTTATGTCAGCACTGGGATATGTTTTGCAATCCAAAATCTGGTTTCGAAATCTCTGCTTGACCATAATGAAGTCGATTTGGTAATGCCCCGTATCTCCTGGTCTCATCCATGTGTATATTCTTCTATTGTGGTTATTGAATTAGGTGTTAGCTATGACCAACTCATGCTCGGTGCAGAATTCCATCAGCCTGCTTCCTCGATCATCCCTTTCACCTTATCCGAAACCTCCTACTATCATCCCTTCCCTTCGTTTTTCTACCACAGCATTCCAATCTTCCATTACTACAACATTATCATCACCCTTGACATACCTCAGAATTTCATCTATTTCTTCATAGACCTTTTCAACATCTTCATCATCAGCTTGACTGGTAGGCATATAGACTTGTACCACTGTGGTGCACGTAGGTTTTGTATTGATTTTAGCTACTATAATCCATTCACTACATTACTCATAATATTCCACCCGCTATCCAAGTTTCCTACTTAATATAAGACCTACCCCCCCCCATAGCCGTTGTTTGATTTAGTGCTAAGGGTCCTATAGTCCCCTGCCCAAAAGTCCCGTACTTCTTGCCAGCACATTTCACTGATTCCACCCAAAACCAACCTCGAATTATCCATTTCCCTTTCTAAGTTTCCTAACCTTCCACTTCCTAGCAGACTTCTAATATTCCACGCTCCGATCCATAGAATATCAGATTTCCTCTTTGTCACTTCTGTGATGATAACCCCCTCTCGAGTAGTCCCCACCCAGAGATCCAAACAGGGGACTAGTTTACCTCCGGATTGGAATTTTACAAGGGAGGAGGCATATTATTATGCATAAGGTGCATATCCTCGGGAATAGCATTACGGCTGTAGTTTCCCCGTTGCTTTCAGCCGTGCAGCAGAACGCAGTGTAGCCATTAGTTGGCTAATGGTATCAATATCATAACCGTCTATAAGATAAGTAAAGAATTGATTTATTCTGAAAGGCTGCTACTCCCTTTCAGAATAAAGTAATAGAGCAATTCTACTAGCAAAAATACGGTACTAACCTTCTACTAACAACTAAATACCAAAATTCTACAAACGAAAAAAACTTAAGTTCTACCTACAACAAAATACTACCACTAAAACAGTCTGTCACCAGGCACACCCACATGGACCCTCACACATCACAGTCTAATGAAACAATGAACTATATATAATAAACAATAAAACTGTAACCAGACACACTCACATGGACCCTCCCCCATTACATTCTAATGAAACAATGAACTATATCTAATAAACAATGTAACTGTCACCAGACGCACTCACATGGACCCTCACACACCACTGTCTAATGAAACAATGAACTATAACTAATAAACGGTATAATCAGATAATGAACAATATTACCTGGGGTAAAGATCCTTTCTGGAATCCTCCCAATCCATGTACTTCTACAGTTCCTTCAATCAATGGCTGTAACTTTTCCACCAATGCCGAGAGAACCTTAGTTTTCTTCTCTCCGCCACCAGTTTGCTGCTGTTCCACTAAAATCTCTTTGGCTTTCACCTTCAAGGTGGATTCCCATTTATCAAATACCTATAGTGATCCAAAAAGTAGGCCTTGTTACTGTTCTGTCCTTTAACACAGCAAGGAAGCCACTGACCAAGTATTGCAAGAGATCATTTGGATTTAAGGCTACAAAAAGCTTATCATTAAAATCCATCAATGCTACCTATAATAGTAAATATTATTCAACAAAATGTGGTGATAAAATATGAATAGGTAACATACGGTCTTCCAACCTTTCACATCTTTCTGTGCACCGGAACCACACGAATTCAGAAGTGCAGCAAGATCTTTCCACAAACAACTCACCTTGCTGGTACCCATGGGATGCAATTTCCCATTCTTATTACAAATAATAGTCCTGTTGGGACGGCTCCAGATAGAGAACCTATAGTCACACACATCAAGGGCAAAATATTGCAATCGTAATGTTTAAATATTATCCCCGATGCATGTTTGTGGATCGCTTAACTGTAAGCCGGCGAGAAGACGGAAGATCTCTACCGAATCATTGGCGGAAGTTGGTATTACAAGATAAAGAAAAAAGAAGGGGATCCATTTTCAAGAAATTAAGAAGAAGAGTCTAGCAACGAACCTCCTCGGCTAATGCCGAGGAGGGTAAAAATTTTGCATGTGATATTCCGTATTAATTTATATTTGCGGAGGTTTAGTTGTTTCTTTTTTTTAAAGGTTCGATGCGGAGTAGGGGCACTAAATCTTCATTGTGTGAGAATCTGTCGTAGCCGGGATATGAATGCCTACTTTTCGGGACATGATGGGGAAACGTTTCTTATTGCCTTCTTTCATTGATTTGAGATTATGTTTTATCTGTGAATTTGATTACTTGTGTATTTATTTGAGGTTAATGGTGTGTAATACGGGCTTATGCTTTGGCACGGTTCTGCCGTCTTGTTGTCGTTACCATGACGTGTGGTGAGGGAATTGAAGCTTGTTAATTGCTGTTGAAAATAGTATGAAGGTCATAGATTGGGTTAATACATTGGATGTTATTTCTGCGTTATTTATTGAATTAACGAATATATTGCAAAACGTTTCCCCTGCATAACGACACCCAATTTTATTCGATATCGAGCCGAGGACATTCCGATTACTTGATTGTTATAACTTATAGCCTAACCGAAATTATTTTGGTTACAAAGCTCACTCTCAGGTTTTTGCCTTGTGCGGTTTGTATTATGGTGTTGTTGTTTTTTTTTAGGTTACCTACCATGGCCACCTATTGATGAAGCACCACAGAGTCTTGTGTGTTGTGCCATAGAGATTCTTTGGTGATCCACCAGTGGGTGACAGGTGGCTTTGACTAAGGACTATGTTGATGTCATGTTTTATTGAACATCAGGTTATGTTCTGAGAGGAAAATGTTATGTTTTGGGATGGTGATGTGGAGGTTATATCTTTTCTGTTTGTGGGGATGATTTGTGTAGGCAGTTATGAGAATGATATGTTTTGATGTATGGTAGAGGCTTATTGAAGCAATAAGAATAAGGAAAGAAGAGTATCAAGTATTATGAATCGGTTTGTCTATGCAGACAGACAAGTATTAAGAGTTGGGTTACCCTGAAAAGTGGAGTAATAAGAAATGAAGCAGAAGAATAATATTAAGCTTTGTGAGGGGTATTTTTATTATGAAGATAGTTGTGGACACTGTACAAGAGATGCAGGTAAAGGAAGCTTGCTTACATGTTGACAAACAGGTATTGATAGTTTTGATTGCCAGAGAACAACCAGAAAAGAAGAATTTGTAAGTGGAGAAGAATTATTATCATATGTTTGTGATTTCAACCTTTCTTCAGGGTATTTGCATTTGAACTGTCATCGTGTTATGTATCTACTGTCGACCAAAATATTATGTGCATTCGAGTTTGAAGGTTGTTTGTGAAGTAACCAATAGACCTACATAAAATCCAATAACATCATCACTTTCGTCGTTCTATTTTACGTTAGTCCATGCAGGTTTGGAATTTTTAATTTATATTTTAATATTTTTTATCACAATTGAAACACAAAAAGTGCCCGTTTTTAAGCGTGTTTCAACCATGCATCACATTTGAGAATTATTATCTCAAAAGCCCGTCATCAAATCGAATCCAAATTTTAACACAATATACTATAACTGGTTTATTAATTTCGAAATATTGTGTTTCCAAGAACGAAAGTTGTTATCATTTTTGTAAGGTAACTTTTTCTCGGCTCGGGATCGTTGGAAAATGGAGATCTTGGTTGCGTTGTAATCCTTATACATCAAAAAGTTATGCTGTATGACTGTGAAATACGTAAATTAATTCACTTATTTTATATCGGTTTGTATTTGTACGGGGAATTAAGACATGGTTCACCAGCTAGCCGCTCTGGGAAATGCTGTACAGCGTTGCTGATATGGAGCCCATCACTTCCGAGCGAGGCGCGCCATGACGCGTGATGGAGCCCATCTTGGCAACGCTGTACAGCTTTCACCGGAGCGGCTAACTGGTGAACCATGTCTTAATTCCCCATACAAATACAAACTGATATAAAATAAGTGAATTAATTTACGTATTTCACAATCAAACAGCATACCTTTTTGATGTATAAGGATTACAACGCGACCAAGAACTACATTTTCTAACCACCCCAAGCCGAGAAAAAGTTACCTTACAAAAATGATAACAAATTTGTTTCTTGGACACACAAAATTTTAAAATTAATAAACCATTCCAATGTATATTGTGTTAAAATTTGGATTCGATCTGATGACGGGTTTGTGAGATAATAATTCTTAAATGTGACGCATGGTTGAAACACGCTTAAAAACGGACACTTTTTGTGTTCCAATTGCGATAAAAAATATTAAAATATAAATTAAAAATTCCAAACCTACATGAACTAATGTAAAATATAAAGAAAAAAATGATGATGTTATTGGATTTTATGTAGGTCGATTGGTTACTTCACGAACTGCCTTCAAACTCCAGTACACATAATATTTTGGTCGACAGTATTATTCGTTATTAATAAATAAGTGTATTAGGGAAGTCAGTGTACTGTACTTTGTGGGATTCTTTTAGCGAGTACATCGCCCCGCTACCCTGAGGTGGCAAGCTTTGATATCATATTTATTAAAAACTGCTATAAATGCTATATGTGTAATAGTTCTAATGTTTTCCTTGACCTAGTGAAAACTCTTTCTGTAATTATTCTTACTGCGAGCGAGTTGGAAGATATAAGGGTCAATCTAGTTTATGATAAAATATTGAGCCCGTCAGAGGAGCTGTCAGGGTTGCCACTAACCGAAATGGCTTCCCAGACCACTCACCTGTCAAACACATAAGCCGAAGAGGATTGGATGCACTTCTTATAGGTCCAACACACGAGAAGCGTGATCACGGGGCGATCTGGGTAGACACGGTGTTTGTCATAGACAACCCAAGAAGTACATCACAGAAACACTTAAAACTACGGAATAAAAACATCCTGACTTAAGTAAACTCGTGATTAATTTATTTAAAAGACAACAAACACCTATCCTAGTTCGGAGGGTTTGTCTCGGCTAATCCGCAAACTAATAAAAAAAATATATATATAAGGGGTCAAGAATCCTACACTGAATGAAGTTGAAAAAACCCTCTCGAAAGATCTAACACACAAATGAAAACAACAACAACAAAGCTTGGGTAGTGGCACGGAAAAGAAAACCCTACACTATCAGAAATGGGTTACGAAAAAAGCAGAAACTAAATTTAAAAAAGCAACAAACAAGTGAAAGTTATGGTGGTACCACTCTCATATTTATAATTACATTTACTGAGTTTAGCTAAGTCCTGACAGTATTACAAACTTTTACGGCGAATGAATACCGTAATCACAAACATTACATCAAAAGCTACATGATAACCAGCACAAAGAAAAAACATTAGATTTACTCCTAAGACTAGAATGTGTTCATCAACACTACAGGTACATGAGGATAACATAATAGTTGCTCAGAAAAATCTCTAGGATGAATGTCCAAAGTCAAGACAACATCCTTTCTCGTGACAAGCCATGTGCTGGTTCCAGGGTGCTTTGCTGATGAAGCATGGCATGTACATAAACATTCGACGAAATATCACCGAACAATGAGCTCAGGCGGGCTCAATATGCATGCACACGTTTAAGGTAAGGTTATAATTGCTTTGGAGTGGAGTTTCGACTCCCATAGTGCACTGGCTTTGCTCGTGACGTGGATACACATGTATCAAATACGTCTTGCAATGGCCTTCCCAGTGTGTACTAGACAGTGTCTTGGTGAGGTGTGCTTTAACCAACTGAAGAGCCCAATCGCACACCGGGGCGAAACACTGTCATTTTGATGAGTTATGCCGGAACATTTAGCACAATTTGTGTTTAAATATATAATGGCTCAACGGACAATACATATTTTTCTTTTGAAAATATATATTCAATGCCAAGGTAAGGTTATAATTGCTTTGGAGTGGAGTTTCGACTCCCATAGTGCACTGGCTTTGCTCGTGACGTGGATACACATGTATCAAATACGTCTTGCAATGGCCTTCCCAGTGTGTACTAGACAGTGCCTTGGTGAGGTGTGCTTTAACCAACTAAAGAGCCCAATCGCACACCGGGGCGAAACACTGTCATTTTGTTGAGTTATGCCGGAACATTTAGCACAATTTGTGTTTAAATATATAATGGCTCAACGGACAATACATATTTTTCTTTTTAAGCATGTGTGTAAAAATTAACTAGTGCATGTACTTAGTAGGTAAATCGATTGACTATAGAAGTATTTTGGTGTGTGTAATTATTGTTTGGTGATATCTTGTCATTGTAGATTTCGGATCGCTCTGATTAAAATTATGATGTTGTGTTATATTATGCTTTACTTACTAGGCAAGTTATTAAAACACGATCAGGACCTCTTGACACGGGTTCTCCTTCCATCAACGAGCTATTGTCCCAGTTCTCTCCAGCAGTAGTATTATATTATAGTTCATCTACTGTAAGGTTGCACTTTTTTGACATTTCTCGCGGGAACGAATACTCCTACAGAACATATCAATCCGCCTCTACCACGTGCATTCCAGCCAATGAGCTATCACCCACGTGGCAGCCAGCAATGGCCGCTATATCCCGTCAAGGTGTCAACAGCTGTTATGAGTTGCCTAAACCTACATTCATCTCGCAATATCAATTCATTGCCCTTTTTAGAGGAAACTTGTATTTCTTTGTGACATTTATCAAATAATCGTTCTAACACTACACCCACTGACGGCTTGCTGACAGAATGTTACATCATTGGACGCGCTATGACCAAGACCTTAGCTGTGACACAGCAGCTGATAACTTACATGTGAGAGTGGAATTATTTTAGGCCCATCATTTCACAGCTCGAGGAAAATGCTTACTAAGATGTCCATTAGACGATACGATCATTACTTGGCCTGTTGGATTGATATTAAAATAAAACGTACGAAACATTTCACCATGCAGGCCTAAGTTAACTTTTAGGCCTAAAAAACAACTCATATTTTAGGCCTACTTCTTTGCACAAATCATGCCATATGAAAATTATTCACCAGGCCAATGTCCTTGGGGAAATAAATAGTTCTGCTGACTTTTCTTTTACCTTCAGAAAGAAGAAAATAAAATAAATATCTTAAACAAGAAATTCCGTATCTGCTTCAGACTCGATATTAAAAACAAAGATGTCCGACCTGGGGACATCTCAGTACTCAACATTTAAGATAACCACTATATATTTATCTGAAAAATGAACACGCGTTCAAATGGAAAAAATACTTTCAGACGACTTTGTGCAATATTATCAATTATAATTATTAATATTTAATATAATTAACACGTTATTTTCTCAGGCGGATGAACACAGTATAGCGTCCATTACCAACCGCACGCCCATCCCACGAGCACGTGGTAGCTCAGTTTGATAATGGAACTTTTCAGTCTGGCCGACAGAATATGTTGCCAATAAATTCACAATTACTGGGAAAGGCGAAAAAATAACCTGAAAAAACTTACATGTATATAATTGTTATGGACTACAGGTTATAAATTGAGTCTTTGCTTATGAAAGTTGGCAACCCTAGCTGTCAAAAAAGTACAAACTTACAGTAGATGAATTATAGGAAATGGTGGGAGGGGGGGAGTGCAAACAAGGTATCTCACCGTAAAGGGGGGTACACTCATGTCCAGGACGAAACCTGGATTCCTGAAGACAGACAATGGTTGCCAAAAACAAAGATAATAGTTGACATAACTCAGCAAAATGGCCTGAATATCTATTACAGTTCCATTGTAATAGTGCCATAGTGTGGACTTAAGTAGAAGTTGGTCTTTTACTTAGGCTTCACCATTTGCCACCCGTCTCCATCTCTAGGTGGAGATTTTGGGGGAGGTGGGCTCACCACAATCTCCACATCTCCATCTGAAGACGAAGAAAATGGAGGGGGCGCTCTCATGGGTGGCCTTGTGTGTATATTCTTGAATTGAAGAACCCTGTTGGCCACAAATGTCTTCCAAGAGAATCAGCTTCACTAGGGTTTCGCAAGTCACGTCACCAACAACTTTCGCTCAGGTTAAAGCTCGCACTAGCTCCAAAAACACTGTCCCCCTCGCAGGCCAGGTCGCTCTTATATAGCAGGCTGGTGATTCAATGAATGCTTCTAGACCCGTCCAGGATTCACAGCTTCTCGAGATTTCCTTCACTGGCTGGGTCACGAATATTCTGGACCATCCCTTTCACTTCGCCGCCCGTTGCGTAAGGCGCACATAATACACAGAGGCAGAGATAGCCCGGGGCAGCTGTGACTCACGGGGCGAGGTGACGAAACAAACTCACAGCCGTAACAATATGTATTGAAAAGGCAGAATCCATTTCTTTCTTTCTAATAAATACTGGCAGTGGTTTATGTAGGAGCTGTGAGAGCAACAAAGTATAGGCAGCATCAGTCTCTTCACAGGGGCTACTCTGGATTTCGAGCATAAAAAATAGACACATGTCCTCCCTTCCTTGTCGACAGAACGTACATAAATACGCTTGTTCCGAGGCATTGGTAAATCCATGAATCTGAACATCTGAAGGGGGTCCTTTACAAGTGACTAATCGTTACTCATTAAATTCCTCGACTGCAGGGACAAGCCAAATCATCCAAGGCTAAGAAAAGAACTCAGACCAACGCCACTCAACAGAGCATCGTAGCTCACTTTCCGGAGACGACAACTACAGGAGGAAAGTCAACTTCAAAAGCTCCAGCCAATACTCTAAGGGTCCGCAACCTCAAGGAGGACGGACAGTCTCCCAGTAAAAGACAAGCATCCAGAGCATCCAGCACGGCAAACTCAGACACATCAGATAGAATTCTGGTTCAAGAGTCTCCAGCATCAGTAGCATCCAACCACACAATGGTATCAGCAGAACGGTTCGAGGCTATGGTCCAGGCCATCGAAAATTTGACTCAGCAATTGGTTTTTTTAGCCATGGACACTCCAGGCACCAGACCACCGGAACAGCGACGACCACAGCGCCACGAGGACAAGTCGTCAGACGAAACCGGATACGACTGGAGGACGCTAGCACCCAACGAACACCTGAAGGGAATGCCAGTACCCGCAGACCATCGCGTGTGGAATCTAGCGTTGGCCCTCAAACAACAGCTCGTCTATACACCGGCCAGGAGAGATCACCACGATACCTTGACAACTTTGTATCTACCATCAGCATTAGACTCTCTCGATCCGGTACAGCAGAAGTACGCCTACAACAGGGCCAACCTTTTGTACGCGGCCCACACAAAGGGGTGGCGGTTCGCTGTACAGTTGGACAGCGTGACCGGCGACGACATCCTCGACGTCCCGGCAGACTTTCAATACCAATCGCCAGTCCGTCAGCCCGCGCTCATCCACGGGGCCTCCAACCAACAGCCCAGTCGCGGCCGCGGAGCACGCGGGGGTTGACGAAGACACACAGCCAAGTGACTTTCCGTCTTCCGCGGGTGTAGTAAACATTCCCAAGGACTTTTCTCGGCTTCAACAAGCAGTTTCGCGGCGGACCCTATATGATTTCGAGCGTGCCGAGGCAGATTCCCCTGTGACGGCTCGGAGTTATTGTGGTGTCCACCTTTTCCAGTGTTGTTTTCGATTTTGTGGCCAGACCTTCGGGGATGAGTGACGAACTTTGTTCGGAAAAGTGTATTTGTGTTCATTAGGGTTTTATATGTTTGACGTGTTTCTAATGTTAGAGCGACAGCCCTGGAAGTCTTGTACTTGTGTTATTTTATGCAATTGATGTCACATTTTATGTTTGAAGGCTGTATGTTTTAATTAATAAAGCACTCCTTCGCTGGGCTTCGCTGGGCTTCGCTGGGCTTCGCTGGGCTTCGCCCATGCTCCTCGGCTTCGCCCTTGTACACGCCCAAGCTTTGGGTGAATATAACGGGGTGCTCGGGAGCAGTCGTTTACCGGCGGAGGAGCCAGTCAGCAGCAAGCTACTCTATCCTGCGACCACCAGCGTGGTCCGCCGCAGTCAGTGTATCGGAGGATGCCCCCAAAGACACCGGGAAGCTTGCACCGACAACAAGCCAAATCATCCAAGGCTAAGAAAAGAATTTTGTCCAGAATGGGATCTTTAATTTGTCAATAAATCTCCTTCTCGTGTAAGCACCCTCAAACAACAATGTTAACGCTGTGCCACACATCCAGTCAATAATGAAAATAACACTTGAAGTAACTCACCCATTTGGAAGCATTCTGGTCGATGGTTCGCTCCTCGACGAGTTCCGTGCGAGATATTCGTGTGTTCTCGGATAAGGAGATCGGAGAGGACACCTTGATGTTCTTGAAAGGGCCTGTAACAATGTGAATACTACCTGTATCTGACCCAAATAATAAAAGGTTTGCCAACTGACACAGAAAAAAAACACACAATAATTAATACATATCGTCTGCAAAATCACTTTGGGAGAATGTGATTTGCTTCTAGTCTGATTCCCAAAAGCCTGTGCCCAATCCAACAATTCACTTCGGATATTATTTTCTATAGCGGTACATGAAAGTTTCATACTTTACTTACTTTTATTACGTTTAGTTTCTGATTTGTAGTGATTTTTAAGTGCCTTATTCGAAAAAAAAATGTGTTTATCTAGTGTCTGTGGAGGTATCATTGCCATGACTGTGAAAATGTCATTTCGAAGTGTTTGTTTATATTCATGCCATGGTTGCTAGATCCTCAGTTACAGGAACATATAAACCCAATATTTGTTCTTGAATGTGACTTTTGCATTGTGTGTTGTGTCTCCTCCGATAATTGATGACCATTCAGGCGCAGATTCATGGGGGGGGAGAGTGTGTGTCACGGGGGTCATGACCCACCCCCCCCAAACGGAGACCAAATTTTTTTGCAAACTCAAAAAACGAAAACACAATAACCAGACAAATAAAACTTAACGAATTTTAACTGAAAAACAGTATTTTTCATTTTATTCAATACTGAAAATATCTTTATTGCAATTATTATGTTCTGTTATAACTGTACATATTTACAACTCCATACCTGTTATATAAAAACGATTATTTATATAACAAAATCAACTCGTCTATTTTGTTTAGCAAACCTTGTGATTACCGAATCGATGTCTATAGTGATGTCACGATGAATGTGCAGCAAAGCACGGATAGGAATTTGGGGCTTTTTTCGCACCAAAAAATTTTGCCGACGTCCAAACTGCAAGCTTGGTTGGCAATTTAAGCTGTGACTTTCTCCCTTTGTCGGTACCAACTCGACTTGCCGAAACTGTAACGTACCTTGATACTTTTCTCGAAGCTCGATGTAAAAGTCGCAAAACACGCCGTTGCAATTTGTACGAATATTTTTGGTGCACTAAATGCATCAAATCTCTATCCATGCAGCTTGCAAAAAAATTGGTCTGGTTTTGTACGTTTGATTATTTTGTGATTGCGTTGTTAGTGATACCATTTTTCTTAACAATTTTGATTCTGTGATCCCCCCCCAAAGCCAAACTCTAGATCCGCGCCTGTGACCATTCAACATAAATTCATTCGTATGCGTGTAATAGGACATGCATCAGTTTAGATACAGAGTAAGGTTATGTGTTCTTCCACTTAACTAAGAAAATTACAAGGCTTCAGGTTTTCTACATATTCCGATCAGCCCAATATACTCTATCCCTGGTTTACACATAGATAACGTCCACTATTGCATTACAGTTTACAATTCCAAATACCTTTGCAGTACACAAAGATCATACTTAACTAACGGAAGAGCAAACTGGATAGGCTGGTACCGGGCAGCAGCGGGCACCTGTATCGACTTGATGCACGGAGCAAATTATGCTTTAGGTGGATCAAGACCGAAGACTCATGGGCGAAATCAATCATAGTCTGATTATTAGGTCATGATACTGCGATATGGAAAGGAAATGGAACGACTACCACATTGTAGCCTAACTTTTGTGGGTTACAGAGACTCCTAGTTTCTTTTTGATTGTTTTAGTTATTTTTATTTTTATCAGGTTGCCAGCCCACCTGTTGGTGGGGCACCATGGAAATCTTATGTATTATGGCACAGAGATTCTTTGTGTTCCATTAGTGGGTGGCAGGTGGCTTTGATCTGGATGAGGCAAAGGTTCCTTGGCACGTGGAGGTTGCCATGGGAATGGGTTGTTGTGTGCTGAAATTGAGGCAAGATGGGAGGTGTTGTTTGAGAAAATGTGATGAGGTTGATTTAGTTGATGCTGCCATGCTGATATGAAGCTAGTTGGTTTTTATGTATGATCGGAAGGAAGTTAATGTTGATATTATTGTATGGAGGCTGGCTTCAGGGAAGAGTCTTAAACAAATTACACACATGCGTACAGAGTTTATGATCATAATGTCCCAAGCATCAACCAGCCACAAAAACATTAAATGCAATAGAAAATGCAGTAATTCATGATCAGAAGGGCTTGGCTTGGTAAACTTGTGCAAGGACAAGCAAGGATAACAGAGGCAGGTAATGGAAGATTGCCTGTATTAATAAATACTGTTTTTTTTTTAAGTTGGTGTCCTGGTCTTTGTGGATTTATTTAAAGCTAGTTTTATAGCCCCTATACCCTGAGGTGGCAAGTTTCATATAATCATTACAACATTATCATATTTCCTGAACGTCGGAGGACGGTGAATAAATGATGGCACTTCCTGGAGTAAAACGCGTCAGAGGTAAACTACCCCCTCGAAAAAGCAGTTACAGTAGATTGAAGGAAGAAGCTGAATACTGGGAACTTTGGCATCAGAAATTCTCTGTACGAAGACATGGATCTGCCACTAGGCAGAATACTGTATAATAATAATAATAATATACATGAACATAGGAGTATGGAACAGATCTACTGACGGCCTTCTTGGACACTGAGAAAGCATATGACAGTGCATGCAGAAACAAAGTATGGAAGTCCCTGGAGGATAGAGGAGTTGAAAAATGGACTATATGGAGGATAAAGGAGATGTACAAGGGAAGCGTGAGCTGTGTGAAAGTGGGAGGAGAGAGATCTGCCAGTTTGGAACAGAGAAAAGGCCTGAAACAAGGAAGTGCACTGTCACCGTTACTTTTCATTGTGGTGATGGATGGCATAATGACCCGAGTGGCACAAGTAATTAGGGAAGGAAAGATGAAAGCAATGGTGTTAGCGGATGAATTGATGATTTGGGGAAACAAGGAGGAGGAGGTACAGGAGCAGTTGGACATGTGGGAAGGAATAATACAAAGATATGGGATGAAATTTAGCATAAATAAGAGTGAGATGGTGATCACAACAAGGAAGAAGGAAAGAACCCCAACGGGAATAACAATTATTGGTGGGGAACAGCTGAAGAAAGTGGAGAGTTTCAAGTATCTGGAAAGCCTGATACAAGATAACGGAAGAAACGATAGAGAAATAAATGAGCGGGGCAGACAGGCAGAAGCATTCCGGAGGAGTGTGAGAAGCATGATATGGAGCAAGGATGTCCCCCAGAACAGCAAAAAGGTCATATATCGGACGTACTATGTCCTTATGCCTTGGAGACCTGGGTTATGAAAGGAAGGGAGAAGAGCAAAATACAGGCCAGTGAGATGAGGTTCTTGAGAAGCAGTATTAGAGCTACAAAGAGGGACAGAATAAGAAATGAGAGGACCAGAGAATTAATGAAGGAGGAACCATTACAGGATGGTATAGAGAAATCTAGACTAACAGTAGATGGTATGGACATGTAAAACGAATGGAGGAGAAGAGGATACCCAGGAGGATACACGAGACGAAGTGGGAAGGAAAGAGACCGAGAGGAAGACCGAGAGACAGGTGGCTGAAGGGGGTGGAAGAATTTGTGAAGAAGAGAGGAGAAGACTGGATAAGGGTGGAGGCTGAGAGATGGTGGGAAGACAGAAGACGTTGGAGAGGCTTGTGTTCCGAACGGACCCGGCCAGTGGCTGGAAACTGTGCAAGATGATGATGACTGTGCATTTATATAACCTTACTGTGTTCATCCTATGCATTCCTGTCTGTTATCTCTTCCTTTTCTGTTTTGTCCACTTTACACTCTATTCACTCCAAGATGGGAGATTCCACTTGTCAAGCACTGTTTTGAGTGACAGAAGAACTAGTTGCTGCCCACCCTCCTCATGAAAGAGGATATACCATTAATAATGTCCCTGTGCTTTGATTAGTTGTAGTCCACATTGTTGTGTTTTCCTATACAGACTCACTGCTGTATCTGTTCAATACGAAAGTAATGGTTACCATTGAAACACTACGGACAAAAAGCAATTATTTTCTGATTTTTCCGATTAAAACATGGTTTCTGGTGAATATCATCAGAATTAGGTATTAGGAAGAAATTTTGAAAGCCTTTGTCTGGAGCGTGCCAGGGTGGTCCGGAATTGGGCGTACCCCCCCTTTATTTTCAACATTATGATAGGTATGGTTGAATGTTTGTTACACACAGTCATCTTGAAGTCTTAAGAGTCATAAACATTGGTATGAGCACTATCCTTGTCGTAACACAGCTGAATTCTGCGCCATGTTCTCGCAGATGTTTTGGGGAGATACTCCGGAGTCACGAGGGTGAAGGTGTGTTCCACAGGTGCTCGTAATTCCTGGGTTGTGTGATATCGAGTGTTTCCTACTTGTGTGGTGTCATCAAATCGGGACTTCTTGGAGGCCAGGCAAAGGGAGCTGGTAAAGATGCAGAACTTCTTCCAATCCACCGGCCGACCTTTCTTTTTCGAAGACAATGTTAATGGACATTCTTACCAGGAGATGCTTAACCCTTACAGTGCCAAGATGCCGACGCATCGGCACTTAAGTTCCGTACAAAAAATGCCAAGATGCCGATTCGATCGGCACGCTCTTATATGTGTTGTAGTTAATGCGGTGTGGTGCTAGATTGCTCTACAAATCACGTAGTAAGAAGGTAGAGTGTTTGTAATGTCTTCGTATGTCATCAGATGGCACTGACATAGCTTATTTTTTTGCTTGTTTACTCGTACATTATGAGTGTATAGTCTGCGCGCGCTTGACGTCTATGATCCAATATGGCAGCCACCTTGTTTGTTTATGTCCGCGTGTTGTGATTTAATTTTGATCGTTTTAAGCTCTAACTGACACATTTGAGTTATTTATCGTGATATATTAAGTCTATTATTATTTCTACTGTTCAGTAGCAATTTATCTAGGACTTAGTAAAGTTGTAAATAGTACATTTGTCGCAAGAAGGCATGCCACCACGTAGGCCTATTTCGGGTGAAGAAATTGAGGAACTTTTAGATCGCTTTGAAGATATAAGTGACTCTAATTTTAGTGAAAGTGATGAATGTGACGTTTCTGCTACTAGGCACAGTTCTCTCAAATGATCACTATTCTCTCCTAATTTGATAAAATATCCAGTCCTTGACAGTTACACTGTTGGTGTATTTCACTCCACATGTTCCATGTTTTTGGAAATTAATTTATAAATTGCAAAGTAGGCCTACTATAACAGTATAAATTGGTATATATGATCCTAAATATGAGTTAACATTAATTATCATCACTTTTACACTTTTGATTTAGTGTACAATGTGCTAATTGATTTCAAATCATAACTTTTTTTATTTTTTATTTTAAAAAATATTATAATTTTGTGCACAGTACCGTATTCCATGAAATATTTTTTGTCAAATGTAAGTCACATGTTTATAGTCCTTGCAGTATATCAAGCTAACATACCAAATTGTATTTCCATATCTTTTAAACTGAGGCTGTATCCATTGATACATGCCTGGCATTCTATGCATATGATGACCTATTCGGGGTCGGCATCCAAAGGGTTAATGAGTGGTTGGTACCACAATTGCAAGAAAAATTGTATCGAAGGCACTGTTGTCATACAACACGATGGAGCACCAGCACACTTCGCAATTCACGTGCGCAATTACCTGAGTCAGACCTTTCATGGCTGGTGGATTGGAAAAAAGTTCTGCATCTTTACCAGTTCCCTTTGCCCGGTCTCCAAGAAGTCCCGATCTGACGATACCAGACAATTCTCTTCGGGGTTTCATGAAGCAACAAGTATGAAACACTCGATATCACACAACCAGGGAATTACGGGCTCCTGTGGAACAGACCTTCACCTTCGTGACTTCGTAGTATCTTCACAAAACATCTGCGAGAACATGGCGCAGAATTCAGCTGTGTTACGACAAGGATGGTGCTCATACCAATGTTTATGACTCTTAAGACTTCAACATAATGTTGAAAATAAAGTGGGGGTACGCCCACTTCCGGACCATCCTGTATAGCAGTAAAACGTAGACTGTTGGTGCAACACAAAAGAGGAGAATAGAAGCATTTAAATGTGGTGTTACATGAGAATGATGAAGATCAGATGAGTAGATAAAGTAACAAATGAAGAGGTATTAAGACGAGTGGGAGAGGAGAGAAGTTTCTGGCGACTGCTAATGAAGACAAGAAATAGGTTCATTGTGCACATACTAAGACATCAAGGAATAGCAAACTTTGTTATGGGGAAGAAAAGGTGGAGGACAAGAACTGTAGGGGTAGACCAAGGTTAGAATATATTAAACAGATTGCCTCGGATGTAGGGTGTGGTAGCTAAGTAGAGATAAATCAATTAGCTAAGGACAGGGAGGCATGGAGAGCTGCATCAGACCAGTCAAAAGACAGAATAATCAACCAGCAACATTTGTCTTGAAAGGAGGCATTGATGAATACCCCCCTTTTTTTTATTCCAATTTTATGAACCCTTTGTTTACTAACACATTGGGGGTGAAGCTGATTCCTGCACATGGTGCCCCTGCATAGGTACTTGACCAGTACTGAATTGAACGTCAGCACTCCAGAAGCACTTAAGAATAAACATGTGTTTAAATAAACGGTTCTTTTCAGAACCTACTCTGACAGTTATATCCGTGAACATTGAAGGCATGTCACAATCTAAACAACAGCTGCTATTTGAACTTTGCCGTGAACAGAAGTGTGATGTCTTGTGCATCCAAGAAACTCACCGAGACTCCCAACAAAGACGACCTAATGTTTCAGGTCTACAATTACAGTAGTTGCAGAAATACCTCATGCTAAACACGGACGTGCAATTTTTGCCAAACCAGGTATCCACATCGTGAGTGCCCATTGCACACATGAGTTTAACATCGAGATTATTACCTTGGAGCTTAGTAAATGTGAGATCACCTCAGTGTAGAAGCCTCCTTCAGAAGAATTCTCCTTTGTCCCACCTAATAACTTTGATTCTGGGAAGATATCTATAGTAATAGGGGACTTTAACAGCCACAGTCATGCTTGGGGTTACACATATGAGGATGAAAACGGAGAAGCTGTTATAACTTGGGCTGAATCTAACCATCTCTCCCTCATTCATGACAGTAAACTATCTCCATCCTTTAGCAGTGGTAGGTGGCAGCGAGGGTACGACCCTGATCTCCTTTTCGTCAGTAGTAGTAGAACAATGCCATAAATCAGTGTGCTCCCCAATCCCCAACACACAGCATAGACCAATAATGTGTCGACTTCTCCCGATTATCAGACCCCAAGAAACTGGTTTTAGATGTAGGTATAACTTCAAGAAGGAAGACTGGCCGAAGTTCTCCAGAATGCTGGATGAAAAGGTCAAACAATTGCTCCTGTGCCTGAAGAGTATGAACACTTTGTCGAGCTTGTTAAACTCTGCTCGCAAGCATGCATCCCAAGAGGTTGCAGAACAACCTATATTCAAGGTGTGACTTCAGAAACAGCCATTTTACTGGAAGAATATTATGCCCGGTATGATGAAAATCCATTTAGCGAGGAAACATCCCAAACAGCAAGATCTGTTCTCTCCTCAATCTCTGAGGCAAAAAGGGTACAGTGGGAGGAACTGATGGATACTTGTGATATGGGAAGGAGTAGCCAAGAAGCTTGGAGACTTCTCAAACGCCTAAGTAATGACCCCTCACAGGCGAATACGCATGTACATGTCCGAGCTGATCAAATAGCTCACCAGCTCATACAAAATGGGAAAACACCTTACACAACCAGGCCTGACAGGAAGAAACTTGAGAGACAACCTAACCATGAAACCAATATTTTGCTACAACCCTTTACTCAGGCTGAGCTAGATCTTGTCCTGGGTAAATGCAAAAATGGCAAAGCTGCTGGACTCGATGATATACGAGTGGAACAGATTAAGAATTTTGGGCCGATAACAAAGGAAGCTTATGAACAAATGAGTCAAGTCTTGTAAGATTCCTAAACTATGGAGGAACACCAAAGTTATAGCTATTCGCAAGCCAGGCAAGGACCAGAATGATCCAAAAAGTATCGGGGAAGAGTTGCACATCTCAAGTGATGAAATTAACACAGCATAACGAAGATGGTTTTGAAAGGAAGGAGATCACAGGAGCTGTATTTATAGATCTTACTGCGGCTTATGACACAGTTAATCACAGACGGCTTTTTATGAAACTTTATGATGCCACCAAAGATTATCAACTAACCCGTTTCTTGAGGAATCTACTTGAAAACAGAAGGTTCTTTGTTGAATTTCAGGGGAAAAGAAGCAGATGGAGATCGCAGAAAAATGGGTTACCCCAGGGAAGTGTGCTTGCTCCTGCGTTGTTTAATATCTATACTAATGATCAGCCACTACCAGAGGGAACACAGAGTTTCATCTACGCAGATGACTGTGCCATCACTGCCCAAGCTGACTATTTTGATAATGTAGAACAGAAGTTGTCCAAGGCATTAATAGAATTATCTGCTTACTATAGGGAGAACCAATTAAGACCAAATCCCAGTAAAACACAGACTTGTGCTTTCCACCTTAAAAACAGACAGGCAGCTAAAATCCTAAAAATTAACTGGGAAGGATCCACGCTGGAGCGTTGTTCGTTTCCAAAATATCTAAGAATTACCCTTGACCGCGCTCTCACTTACAAGCAGTACTGTTTGAACACCAAGCAAAAAGTGGCAGCCAGAAACAACATCATAAGGAAGTTAACAGGCACAACATGGGGAGCACATCCTAGTACTGTGAGAACCTCTTCTCTTGCGTTATGTTACTCCGCCAGGGAATACGCAAGCCCAGTATGGTACAATTCCAGTCATGCCAAAGTGGTAGATGTTGCACTTAACGATACTTGTCGTATTATTACTGGGTGCATTAAACCCACTTCACTGGACAAGCTGTACACCCTTGCTGGTATCGCACCCCCTGACATCCGCCGAGAGGTAGCGGCGAAAAATGAGGATAAAAACTTCTGAAGCCTGTTTGGACATCGACCTGCAAAACCCCGACTAAAATCTAGGAAAAGCTTCCTCAGAACAACAGAAGCTCTTTGTCGGGACTTCACAACAATCCCGAACCAATTTGTGGCGTGCAAGGTTCTACAGTCCTGGACAATGGTTTCCACCCTCTGAAAAACTACCAGCCGGTTTCACAGAGAAATGGAGTACATGGAGATCACTCAATAGACTTCGGTCGGGTGTCACAAGATGCAAAAGCAACTTAATGAAATGGAGTTTCCATGTGGAGTCACCGTCTTGTGAATGTGGAACAATGCAGACGTCAGACCATCTGTTTCAGTGCAGTTAGTGCCCAACAACTTGCACGCCGGAGGACCTGTTACATGCAACACCTAATGCCATAGAGGTCGCCAACTTCTGGGCGGCTATAGTTTGAACAAATTGAAATGTAAAATTTTGTATATAATATTATGTAGTCTATTTATTGTATATTGAATTTCACACTGTAAGTGTTTCTGACATGAATGAATGAATGAATGAATGACTAACACATTAAGTTCACCAAACTGTCATATAAAATGTTTAGCTCAATGGGTTGACATCACTGCAACGCACAGTAGGTCAAAATCGAAATCTAGGAGGACAAAATTATTTATTTTCATAATTAAAAAATCAAAATTAATTACTTCTACAGCATTTTCATACAATTGACGCTCACTATTCTGGGATATAAACGTATCTTCGTGTAAATCTGTCACCACTGTTCGAGCAGTCTGAATTGGAGGGTGAATGTAAGTGGCTGTGATTTGGTTGTCTTTGTGGTTAGTGTGATGCTTTAAGATGGGACATGCAGCTGAAGGTATTATCTTTGCAACGTGTTTCAGTTATTAATGGGTGTAATTGTTACGTAATTTTAGCTATATTTGCATTATATAATATTTAACTATTATTTTTAAAATTATATTTTCACTTAGATTTTTAGTATGCTGCGTCACTCTGCGTCACTTTCTACTTAATGTTAAAATGTAGATAAAGTCTTGTAGTTTACGCCTGTTATAAGATTTTTTGCATCTTTTTGCAACTTAGTTATTTTACATTTTAGAAGATGCCGCGCAACCAGTTCTCACACGTTTACAACTGTTTGAAGCACTGGGTTCGACGATTATGTCAAAAGTGGAACTTTGTGACTTTGTTAAAAGTAAATTAGGGGTAGAAAATTGTTCTGAAGAGATAACTGAATGCTCTATCCAACTCCTAGTCATAGACAATTTCTTGCCTGTGTAGACGAGCCCAAAAAAAGTCTTAACTGATGTTTATTATGAAGTAAACAAATTATATACGTTGCTTTCACTCTAAATTCATGATTAAAAAATAAAAATAATTTAGTCCCCCTAGATTTCGATTTTGACCCACTGTGCATCGTGGGCTGATATCTAAGTACATGGTCTTTGTTTTTGCTTGACAAGGACATTCGTGCTCACGCGCTCCGCCAGTGGCAGGTCAGTTCCCGGCAACCGTGCGTGCGTATGTACGGCAGAATACTGCGCTTAAAATCAGTATCATGCATTTTTACTCACCATGCTTACAGTAGATGCTGAAAATGTTCCCCATCTGCTGCCAAACATAACCGGCGTCTCCTTATGAAGTTTACGGTTACTCCGGTTAATTTAGCTTCAGTAAGGAAATAACGACATTTACGTTATTGTTTAATGAACCTGTACATTTGAATCTCTTAGCCAGTTGATTTATTGTCCGATTTTAGAATAGGTCTCCCTGGAAATGTCATTCGAAACTTTTGTCTTGTTCTAGCGCACGATTTCCTGCACTTTATGTACGTATTGTGCACTTATACTCGTTCACGTAACGAATATTTCACATAAAGCATTGCAGCACTATACACAATCACAATAAAACACTACACAATACGATATATAGTACACAGTAGTTTTGTAAACCACTAAAAGACTGAAACACTCAATTAGCTCGGAGCTCACACGTCTACAGAAGAGCGAGGGAATACCCGGGGAATACGGCTGGAGACCACGCGCCAACCTGAAACAGCCGGCTAATGACAGGGGACCGGCGGCCAAGGTCGAGCGAAGGTATGCACAATACGTGTCGTACATAACGTGCGCTAGAACAAGACAAAAGTTTCGAATGACATTTCCAGGGAGACCCATTCCTATAAATCAGACAATAAATCAACTGGTTAAGAGATTCAAACGTACAGGTTCAGTCATCATCATCATCTTGAGCAGTTTCCAACCGCTGGTCGGGTCTGCTTGGAACATAAGCCTCTCCATCGTTTCCTGTCCATCCACCATCTCTCGTCATTTACTGTGTCCCAGCACACTCCTCTTTCCTCCACACTCTTCTTAACTCCTTTTGTCCATCTGTCCCTTGGTCTTCCCCTTGGCCTCCTTCCCGTCATTTCCATTCCAAACATCTTCTTCGGTATCCTCTCCTCTTGCATCCTCCTCACATGTCCATACCATTGTAGCCTAGATCGCTCTATTCTATTTTGCAATGGTTCCTCTCTTACCATCTCCCTGACTCTCTCATTCCTTACTCTGTCCATTCTTGTCACTCCTACCCTACTCCTCTGGAACTTCATCTCCACTGCTCGTATTTTATTCTTGTCCCTTTCCTTCATCACCCATGTTTCTGAACCATATGTCAAGATTGGCACAAAGTAGGTCTTGTAGATGATTCCTTTACATTTTTGTGGTACATCTTTATTCCATATCATCCCCCTAACACTCTTGAAAAATCCATCTGCGCACCTTCCCCTCTCATTTATTTCCATCCTATTGCCTCCCTTTTCTTCAATTATGCTTCCCAAGTACTTGAAGCATTCTACTTTCTGCAACTGCTGTCCTCCAAGTGTTATGCCCATATCCAGTCTGTTCTTCTTCCTCGTTGTGATGACCACTTCACTCTTTTGTGCTGAGAACTTCATCCCATATGATAACACTACCTTCTCCCACTCATCTAATTGCTCTTGTACTTCTTCCTCATCCTCTCCCCATACCAGAAGGTCATCAGCAAACAACATTGCCTTCATTTTCCTTTCCCCAATGCTATTTACCACTTTTCGTATGATTTCATCCATCACCACTATAAATAACAGGGGTGAGAGGGCACTTCCCTGTTTCAGACCACTCTCCAGTTGAAACCATTCCGTTCTCTCTCTTCCCACCTTTACACAGCTTTTGCTTCCCTCGTACATTGCTTTCACTCTTGCCACTGTCTCCTTGTTCACTGCTTTTGCTCTCATTGCTTCCCATACCTTGTTTCTATTAATACTATCATATGCTTTCTCAATATCCAAGAAGGTCATCACCAGATCTTTCCCATATTCATAATGGTGTTCTTGTAGCTGTCTTACTGCAAAGATGAGGTCAACTGTTGACCTTCCTGGCCTGAATCCATACTGTTCTTCCCTCAGCCCATCTTCAACTTCAGTCCGAATTCTTCTCTCCAGTACCTTCTCAAATATTTTGGCGCAGTGGCACATGAGTGTTATTCCACAGGTTCAGTAAACGATAAAAATAGATGTAAATGTCGTTATTTCCTTACTGAAGCTAAATTAACCCGAGTAACCGGAAACTTCATAAGGAGATGCCTATTATGTTTGGCAGTGGATGGGGAACATTTTCAGCATCTACTGTAAGCATGGTGAGTAAAAATGCATGATACTGAATTTAAGCGCCGTATTCTGCCGTACATAGGCGCGCGCGGAAGCCGGCAACTGAGGCGTCACTGGCCGAGCGCGTGAGAGAGAATTTCCTAACCAAGCAAATATAAAGACCCTGTTCTATCTAAAGTCTATTCGCAGAGTTGAATTAGTGCGCGTAAATACTTGCACTGCCTGGACAGAAAAACAAGCCCAGTTCACGTCATCGGATCTGCCGGAGAGGGGTAGCCAAGAAGCTCCGAGATCATTAGTCATGCCATAGGAAAGACAATATTTGCTGCACTTAGTGCTGTGTTTCACTGTATACTGTTGCCTGTCATAAGCAGTATTGAACTAATTAATTAATTAAATAAATACATCAAGGCAAAATTACAACATTTTAATACAGTTGTTTGACCAGTCATCTTGTACGGCATGGAAACTACAAATATAACCGGAATGGAGAATTTGCTCGAGATAGAAAGAAGAATTTTAAGAAGGATTTATGGTCCTAGGAAAACACAGGAAGGTTATAGACTGAGATCCAATGCAGAACTTTATAGTAAAATCGACAACCTTGAAGTGATGATCAGAAAACGGCGACTTCAGTTCTATGGACATAAGGTCTGCATGGATTGCTCAACGTTATACAAACAAATTTTTTATAAAATCTGGAACTATAAAGGGCAAGGAGGCTATATGTAAAACAAATAAAAGAAGAACTTCAAAAATTCAAAATTACTGGAGAAGATTGTCTAAATCGAATAGAGTACAAAAAAAAATTTTTGGCCTCAAAATTCTTGTCGGGGAGAAGAAGAATTTCAGCAGAGGAGAATGGACTGCTGAAAGAAGAGCTGCACAGTCGACCAGGATGAAAGACTTCTGGAAGAGAAAGAAGGAAACTAGATCTATAAAGAAGTGATATTTGCGTGGTCCTTGTTGGCCTGTCCGCGGTGTATGTATATAAATAAATACATAAATAGCTTGCCAAGGTGGGTGAGTGGATAACGTGTTGGTCTACTAACCCCAAGAATGCAGGTTCGCCCCTGGCCGTGGTAAGTGATTTTTTGAAAGGCGGCAAAAATACGATACGCATGTCATACGATGTTGGCATGGCAAAGAACCCATTTGAATTCAGTAGGCCGAGTTCATAATGGCAAAATTAATTTCGGGAGTTTCCGCCAACACAAAGTTCCTCATTTCTCTACTAGAAAGCGCTATAGTGTTCAAGGAGATTAGATATCTAACATCTAACCTCCTTGACTATAAGTCAAGGAACAACGAAATTCGACATGCAAGCTACCCTCTGTGTGTCAAATAACAAAGCTTGCACCCGGCATCCGAGGCCATACGATATTAATTAATTAATACATAAATGATCAATAAATAAACCGCACTGTAGCATGTAACCGATAAGTCAGCCCGCTTCACATGTAGACTATACACAGCACTGAAGTTGGCGACGTTCACAGGCACAGCTCTATGCACCCCTTGCTTGCAGCCCTGCAATCACGTGTACAACAAGTGTTTACTTCCACTATCTCGACTTGGCGAACAGACTTTAGATACAAATACTGTTCTGTTGTTAATACAATTTAGGAGCTTGAGACATGGACTTCAGCCCATGTATTGATAACCTGTGTTTCTGTGATGACTGAGGTAGGTACCTGGAACTATTCCGCTATTTAACTTATATATCGTATGGCTTTTAATGCCGGGAGTGTCCGAGGGCATGTTCGGCTCGCCAGAGGCTGTAGCTGCTTCTAGTGGACACCCTTAGGGTGAGCTACAAATTCATTCAATTTCAAGTAGTTCCACACCTAGTGGTGAACGTTGGAACTTGGATAGAGCGTTCCAACAAAATCTAACCTAGAAATTTAGCTTCACACAAGTTTAGCCTGTGGAAGGAACTTTAACATGCCATAAATCTATGACATGGGACCGCCTGCTTTACTTCCCCTCCAAAGGAAGGCATACCGAAGGATTTTAACGATCTTAAAAATCCGACGTCTTCGGCCGGGTTTGAACCCGCTATCTTGGGTACAGCAGTTCAGCATGCTACCAATTACGCCACCAAAGCCGCTATGAAAAAAATGAAAATCCACAGCCTGCTTCCAGTCTCCGACCGGGTCAGGAATGGAATGAATGATGCCCCCATCTAGCGGCGAGGATATGAACTGTGCCGGCTGCCGAGGCCTGACGCACTCCTCTGGGGCAATGATTAAATGAATGACAGATGAAATGAAATGATAGTGGAGAGTGTTGCTGGAATGAAATTTGACAGGGAAAACCGGAGTACCCGGAGAAAAACTTGTCTGCCTCCGTTTTGTCCAGCACAAATCTCACATGGAGTGACCAGGATTTGAACCACGGGCCCAGCGGTGAGAGGCCGGCATGCTGCCGTCTGAGCCACGGAGGCTTCCACCAAAGCCGCTAATTGCCTGTAATTCACACTCAGGATATTTGCTGCTGCGGGGAATTCAATGTGGCAACTTGGACGACTGGCGACTGCCATGGCTCATCACGATAACAAATCCTCACCTAGCTCATCCTCCTGCATGCTCGTTTCAACGGCCGCTTCTTCTCCGGGCTCCGCCTTTTCTTCCATCCTGACCGCACCTTCCTTACAGTCCTTCAGAGCCTCGTCCTTGATCTCAGACTTCAAAATACTATCCTTGATGCGGTGTCACGGACAAGTCCTCCGACTTGATATCCAGCGATTTGACCTTATCAGCAGCACACTTTCTCTGAAGATATTTTTAAGTGTTGGGATCCACGGCAAGTATCTTTATATTTCTCTGATCTGAAACAAAAATTACAAATGATCGATTAATGGAGAGCTTAATTGCAGGGTGAAATATGGGAGGGATATTTGTCATATTAGAGGGAAAATGACTCAATGTCAGAATAATTATTGCATGTCTATGCCTTATTACGTCGCCTACGTAATTCATGATGAAGATTAATACATGTAAAAAAATATATATTGGAATGCAGCCGAAATAAATCAAAAACCTCTATGGATATCAAATTGGCATGTGAAAAACTAAAGGAAGTAGGAGACTTCTGTTACTTAGGAAGCAAAATAACCAGTGATGGACGAAGCAAAGAGGATATAAAAAGTAGATTAGCTCAGGCAAGGAAAGCATTTCTACAGAAAAGGAATCTGTTGACATCGAATATAGATTTAGGTATTAGGAAGTCAGTTTTGAAAGCCTTTATCTGGAGCGTGGCACTCTATGGAAGTGAAACTTGTACTATTGGTGCAGCAGAAAAGAGGAGAATTGAAGCGTTTGAAATGTGGTGTTACAGGAGAATTATGAAGATCAGATGGGTAGATAGGGTTACAAACGAAGAGGTATTAAGACTAGTGGGAGAGGAGAGATGTTTCTGGCGACTGCTAATGAAGAGAAGAGAGAGATTGGTAGGACACATCCTAAGACACCCAGGAATAGCAAGCTTAGTGATGGAAGGAAGGGTTGAGGACAAGAACTGTTGGGGTAGACCAAGGTTAGAATATGTTAAACAGATTGTTTCGGATGTAGAGTGTTTTAGCTATGTAGAGATGAAACGATTATCTCAGGACAGGGAGGCGTGGAGCGCTGCATTAAACCAGTCGAAGGATTGAAGACTCAAACAACAACAACGTAGCGTAGCGGTCAGCATGGTTAGCTGCCGCCTCGGACCCCGGAGGTCCTGCCACGAAATTTGAAAAGTGGTGTGAGGACTGGAACGGGGAGTACTCAGCCTCGGATGGTCCAAAAGAGTAGAGGGGGTTCGATTCCCACCTCAGCCATCCTCGAAGTGGTTTTCCGTGGTTTCCCACTTCGTCTTCGGGCAAATGCCGGGATGGTACTGCCCCCGTAAATTGAATTATATTGAGACCACGATGGCTGTATTGGCAAATATGAATAAAGTTATGGATATCATAGTTGTGACGTGTATATTCATGACGTAGGTACGGATGACGGAGACTTCATGCAAGTAGGCTGGTGGAGCTGAGATTCTTGGTGACGTCATGATTTTGTTCGAGAAAGATCTGAGATTTACGACGCAGTCGCAGGAAACAAGGTATTGTGCTAAGGAAGAAGTTACGCTATTGGAGGAAAGGCTCGAACCAATGAACGATAGTTGGGAAGGAAGACGGAGATTGCTGAAACTACGATATTTAATTACTTTTGGCATGCAGATTTGTGGAAATCTATTTTCAGTTATGGCATTGATTTGGAATTTTGAAGAAATTAATTTTGAGTTTTTGAAATTTGAAAATCCGTCAAGTATAGCCAAAGTTAAAACTTCTAGCAATGACGGAGCAACAGGCAATGGAAGGGATGGATACGCCCCTTAAGAAGTTGATAAAAGGTCGTGCACAGAAGAGAGGAGCTCTCATATCTCTCATACCGCTCATACCACATATATATTTCAGAGGTCATATAGTCATTTTCGAGTGAATAAGTGAAGCAAGTCGTCTTTAGCGTGTGGTTAAAGCCCGGCGCATCGAACGAACACGGAGCAGTTCCATTTTACGGTGTTTGAAACTAGGTGAAGTTAAAACGCACACATTAACGTTTCTACCAGTTATTATTGTAACGTGTTTTTCGAGGGTTTTTTATGCAACTGGCATAAGTCAGTAGGAAGCCATTCTATATTTATTTACGCGGCAAATTGTTCAGCCAAGATAATTTTTCATGTTAATTTATTATTATTATTAATTTATTATAATTATTATTAAGATATTTTCGGAGCATTTTATAAAAATTATAAGCATACAGATAGGTTTTCTATGTCTTAGAAAACGCTAACAAGCAAATTATTACGAACGACGATATCATAGAAAATTATCTGATTACGGAATTTTACGGAGTTTTGTCAGTTAGGGTATTTGAGAGACATGACTCACTGGGAATTCTAATACAAGCTGATTCCTGTCGAGAAGCATGACGCAATCTTGGGTCGCATCGTCAAGAAGAGGCGAATTGTTGAAACGGAAAAGACTTCTCCCTCTCGCCCGCGGAGTGTAATGAACCGGAGGAGGGGAAGTGGCGGAGTGCTCAGCCAATCAGCGGAGACAACGTAAGCTGGAAGTTGAGACTGGAGTGGGGGAACCAACAGGTGAATATATCGTTCGACGCGCCGTGAAACGAGGACTATCTGTGAAATACTTGACGAGTATGGATGCGCGTGCGAGTGGCTCCGATGTTCGGTGGAGTTAGGGACAATCTGTGTAGAACTTGCAGTGTACGGTCGCAAGTGCGTGACGCTCCGATGTTCAGTGGAGTTAGCGACGAACTTTTGTAAACCGTAACCAGTGCGGTTTTACGAGAGTTTGGGTCCGATGTACGGACCATAGAATTATCTAATCTACCAGAATATCATCAAATTTCGACGGAGATGACGACGTCCAGGAGACTGTGGGAAGCACACAGCATCATCAAGAACGAGGGAAATGCATTGGCAATTTCCAGGGGTAAGCGCTAATGACGCAGAAATACGCAATCTCTCATTTTTCTTTGTTTTATATTTCATAATTCAGTAACTTCATAGCTTGGAAATAAGAGTAAAATCAATTTATCAGACTCCGTTTTCACGTAATTTTCTATCGGTAATATTCAAATCACAACGCTCCAATTTAAATTTTAAACTTATTATTATTATTAATTTTGCTATACTTGTTTTATATAATAAATTCATTTCTTTTACAATGCAATCTTTGCTTTCAGTAGGTAGCATTAGATATAGACCAATTCCTTCTCCTGATACAATTGTTTGTTGGGTTAATGATCAAATCATACCACGATCTGAGTGAATAGAGTCTTGAATGTGTTCTGCCAGAGCTAGACGTTGTTAAATACAAATTTAGATTTCAACTTTGCATTGAGGTCTTGGCGCCCATTAAAACAACATAGCTTAGGCAAAGGTAAACAGTTACATTTCTCTCCCAACAGTGTGGGCTAGCGAAACCGTTTCATTTGTCGCTACCAACATGGGGCACTAATAAACGCTACATTTGTCGCCGACAACTTGGGGCTGAAAACCTAATAACATTTGTGGAAGGAGAAGGGTATATATTTCTGTGCCTGTATTTTGGGGGTTATTTGTCTTTATCAGTGTATATCATTATGGGGGATGAGAAAGAAAGACAGATGAGGTTACGTAGTGGTCATCAACTGGAGAATGATGATACGAGCAGTATGTCGAGTGATGGTAGTACCGGGGTAGCGGAGGTAAATCCCGATACTGAAACAGGGAGTGTAGGCGGCCAACCAGAATTAAAAACTTTACTTCTCGAGTTCATGTATCAGAACAAAGTTAGTAGTGATGCTTTAAATGCAAAATTAGAACAGAATAATGCAAAATTAGAACAGAATAATGCAAAATTAGAACAAAACAGTAGGGAAAATAAAGAAAGTACAGAAGCTTTAAATGCAAAATTAGAACAGAATAATGCAAAATTAGAACAAAACAGTAGGGAATATAGAGAGAGTAATGAAACTTTAAACGCCAGATTAGAACAAAACAGTAAGGAAAATAGAGAGAGTACTGAAACTTTAAATGCTAAATTAGAACAAAACAGTAGGGAAATGAGTGACAAATTCGAACTGATTAGAGGTGAGATCAGAGGAGTAATGGAAGAAAAGGCTAAAGAGATTATTGCAGATGTAGACAGAAAATTAGGAAAAGTACAGGAGGAGTTGGAAATTAGAATCAGTACACAGGCTGAAAATTTAAAAGAACTAGTGCAACTGGAAACACAGCAGGTCAAAAAGCAATTTGTGGGAGAAATTGACAAAATTCAGGTAGCAACTAAAGAGGTTAAGGAACAGCTGGGGGGTAGAATTGAGAAAGTCCACTCGCAAATAGTTGCAGAAGTAAATGATTTAAGAGAGAGTAATAGAGAGAGCATTAGCAAGATTGAGGAGAAACAAGCAAAGCTATATGATAAAGTAGAAGAATCAGAAGGAAACATTAAATTAACAGTAAACAGTATTGAGAGGAAGGCTGAGGAGAAAATCGCAGAATTAGAATTAAAATTAAAAGCTAGGATCAGGCAAGAAAATAGTCAGAATAGGCCAGTTTTTGTGAATAGCACACACAGGGAGGTAGAACTGGGTAAGTTCAGCAATCGACAGGGGTGCCCAATGGAGTTCATGAACACTATAGAAAATAAATTCGGGGAGAGGTTGGAAAATGGTAGTATTGAGTGGTGCCAGGTAGTTGAAATTTTAGAACAAGTATTTGTGGGGGAAACGAGGAATTGGTTTGCTGTCTACAGAGACAAGTTTACTGATATTAATGATTTTAAAATGAAATTCTGTGAAAAGTTCTGGAATGAGGTTATTCAGTCGCAGCATCGTGAGGGAGTAGTGTGTGGTAAATATAACCCTAAAGGAAGCTCCACCATGACCGAATACTTTTTAGGGCAGGTATTAGTGTGTAAATATCTGGATGGCTTGAAGGAGGAAAGTGATGTGGTAAGGTTGCTACTTAGGCACTTTCCCTATAGGATCAAGGAGGCTGCTTGTATCCAGAATGTAAAGACAATATCACAAGTAGAAAATTTGTTAAGCACATTTGATGCACTAGGGAGAGGGGGTTATGAGGACAATTTCAATCGGAACCAGGGTAATAATAATAATAGACCTAATGAAGCCAGGCATCAAGAAGTTCAAGGGAACGGTGGCGAAGGGACCAACGCTCAAAATAGAAATAATAATAATCAGCTATATCAGAACAGAGGAAATGGCTATGGTAATCAGTATCAAGGGAGGAACAATGATTTCAGGGGAAATCAAGGGAGGAACAATGATTACAGGGGAAATCAAGGGAGAAATTATAATGACAATAATTACAACCAGAATAGGGGTCAAGGAAGAGGACAGCCTAGTGGTAGTAATATACAGCCAAACAATGACAACACAGCCCAGAACAACCAGACCAGTTTAGTAGTTAGTAGTACTACGGCCAGCTGTAGCGGTTCTTTAAACGCGAAGCAGGCTGCGAAGTAAGGTCAGAATCTCAGTCTGTAGCATGCCCTGTCCATACAATTATACAGGAACCCTATGACCTAAATGTAAGAAATGAATTATTACATGAACTAAATGATGAAGGTATTATTCAGGAAGTGGTTAGTAAGAGCCCCATAGTTAAATTTAACGTGTCCGAGGCGTACACAGATGTTTTAATTGATAGTGGTTGTATGAAGAGTTGCATAAGTAGTGCATTTTATGATAAAATGAAAGGAACTGGAGTAAATTTTGAGGAGATGCCAATTAAAAGCACTTTTGTTATCACAGCTGTTGGGAAGAGGTCTAAAGTAATTTCTAAGCAAGTTTTAGTAGACATTAAAATTAATAATCATGTAGAGAAGCAGATTTGCCTTGTAATTCCAAATTTAGTATTCAGTGTTATCTTGGGTTCAGAGTGGCTAAGTAGAGTGTCTGGTAACTTATGTTATGATGTAGGGAGTTTGAAATTTAAATGGGGAGATTCTGAAGTAGAAGTAGCGTTCAATGACCAAATTCAGAGAAGTAGTGTTGTAGGTGTGATTTGTACTTTAAATGAGATATCGCCAGCCGTAGAGCGGGGTTCTCCATGTTTTGTGGGAAGTGTGATTACGAACGGAAGTCTAGAGGACTCGTTACGTGAGGCTGCATTTCAGGGAAATATAGAGGATGAACAGTGTGTTCGGCTCTATGATGTGTTATGGTGTAATAGGAGAGTTTTTGAGGATCGCATTGGTATGACCAATTGCTATACACATTCATTGAACGTTATTGATAGGTCAGTATTCACAGGACATAGATATCCTGTACCTTTCGCTTATCAGAGTGCAGTTGAGGCACAAATTAATCAGATGCTTGAAGATGGGATTATTGAGCACTCGAACAGTCCATATGTTAATTCTTTGATCACGGTACCCAAGACCAACGGCACTGTTCGTATTTGTTTAGACGCTCGTTTGGTTAACAGTAGAATTAGTTCAGATCAGCTGAAATCTATGTCAATAGAGGAATTAATGCAAACATTTGAGGGGAAGAAGTATTTCACTTGTGTAGATTTGAGTTCCAGTTTTTGGCAAGTGCCACTTATGTACGAAGATAGACCATTTACAGCTTTTAGTCATAAATATAATCTTTATCAATTTTGTAGAACACCTTATGGGTTAAAGAGTAGTTCAGCTGCTTTAATTAGGGCTTTAAACATCGCATTAGGGGATGACACAGGAGAGTTTGTAACCATTTACATAGATGATATGGTAATTAGTTCACGCAGTTTTGAGGAGCATCTACGTCATTTAAATATAGTTTATCAGAAGTTAGATCAGGCAGGGTTCACTTTGAAGCTGTCTAAGTCGTCATTCTGTCAGTCAGAAGTGACATTTTTAGGTCATAGAGTGTCGAGTAGAGGTGTGACACCATAGGAAGGTAGGGTTAGCATGTGTGGACAGTAGCAACAGGGCATCGTTACAGACACTGAGAAATATGCTAGTGGAGCAACGTGATGACGTTAAGTTAAAGGAGCCACTTGCAAGGTTGGAAGCAGGTGACGCAGAAACATTTATAGTTTCCAAACGTATTGGCAAAACAGCATATGTGCTGGAGAATAGTGAGGGAAACAGATTATACGGGACGTATAATATACATAGTCTCCGAAAGTATGTGTCATAAAGTAAGGATGTTTAGCTGGCGAGCCAGCCTATCAAATGAGTAAGTGTGGTATTTGGTGCGTGGGAGGAGATGGTCTTCCAGGCAGGCGTATCAGAAGTCACACAGGGGGGTAGTATGTAAGTAAATGAGAGTTTTTAAGGTACAGGGAAATATGACGGGATTGTCGGATGCTGTTGAGCACTAAATTGTCTCGATGCACCAAGGCCATTTTGGCAGCGCTGATGGGTTCCCATTTATCTCCAAGAGATGGGGGAGCGCTTGTATAGGGCTTGTTAGCTTAAGGCGTCCACGAGATAAAAGATGGGCCATCAGAATGCGAGACAGTCCTTCATGAAACTCATACATATCAGCACACGTGATTTCTGTTTACGGCCTCGCCATGTAAGATTTGTAAGTGTGTAATTTAAGATAATTTGTACAATGGTATTATTTGTGTGAGGAGAAATGGTCTGTGTTGAGAACTAGTATTAAGTAGAATATGGTGTACGGGAACTTAACAAGACAGGGCGATTACGGCACAGAAATATTTGGTGTTATATGTAATGCGCATTTACTGTTTTTTTTTTTTCAGAAGTCAATATTAATTTAATCTACTTCAAAGAGAGATTAAGTATTATGGTCACGAGGCGCTGCCACAATAGTGTGATCGTGTGCTCAGTGATAAGTGGAATTAAATTTCACCATAAGGAAGGGACCTCCAGTGAAATTAGGAAGTTCAATGATGATATAAATATATCAGAACACCTTCAATGCGTGTGATATGACATCATAAATACATAGTGCTCACACAATAATTATGTCGATTTCTCCAACATAGAGAAATTTGAGAGGCGGAAATATCCGTGGAACACTATTCCATATGTAAAACATTGGACTGGTTGCAAAGTGCAATCCATAGTGACAACAAACATTGACGCAAAGTGCGTGAAGAAAAATTATGAGTGTACATATCTGTAATTTAGGGTGATTTCATTTATGTAATATGTATTTTGGATGGGGTTTATTAACGTGTCGGGGATAATCGGATAATGGACCGTCGTCACGGTAAATCATCCGATGATCCGAGGCGAATATGTAACGTGTTTTTCGAGGGTTTTTTATGCAACTGGCATAAGTCAGTAGGAAGCCATTCTATATTTATTTACGCGGCAAATTGTTCAGCCAAGATAATTTTTCATGTTAATTTATTATTATTATTAATTTATTATAATTATTATTAAGATATTTTCGGAGCATTTTATAAAAATTATAAGCATACAGATAGGTTTTCTATGTCTTAGAAAACGCTAACAAGCAAATTATTACGAACGACGATATCATAGAAAATTATCTGATTACGGAATTTTACGGAGTTTTGTCAGTTAGGGTATTTGAGAGACATGACTCACTGGGAATTCTAATACAAGCTGATTCCTGTCGAGAAGCATGACGCAATCTTGGGTCGCATCGTCAAGAAGAGGCGAATTGTTGAAACGGAAAAGACTTCTCCCTCTCGCCCGCGGAGTGTAATGAACCGGAGGAGGGGAAGTGGCGGAGTGCTCAGCCAATCAGCGGAGACAACGTAAGCTGGAAGTTGAGACTGGAGTGGGGGAACCAACAGGTGAATATATCGTTCGACGCGCCGTGAAACGAGGACTATCTGTGAAATACTTGACGAGTATGGATGCGCGTGCGAGTGGCTCCGATGTTCGGTGGAGTTAGGGACAATCTGTGTAGAACTTGCAGTGTACGGTCGCAAGTGCGTGACGCTCCGATGTTCAGTGGAGTTAGCGACGAACTTTTGTAAAACGTAACCAGTGCGGTTTTACGAGAGTTTGGGTCCGATGTACGCACCATAGAATTATCTAATCTACCAGAATATCATCAAATTTCGACGGAGATGACGACGTCCAGGAGACTGTGGGAAGCACACAGCATCATCAAGAACGAGGGAAATGCATTGGCAATTTCCAGGGGTAAGCGCTAATGACGCAGAAATACGCAATCTCTCATTTTTCTTTGTTTTATATTTCATAATTCAGTAACTTCATAGCTTGGAAATAAGAGTAAAATCAATTTATCAGACTCCGTTTTCACGTAATTTTCTATCGGTAATATTCAAATCACAACGCTCCAATTTAAATTTTAAACTTATTATTATTATTAATTTTGCTATACTTGTTTTATATAATAAATTCATTTCTTTTACAATGCAATCTTTGCTTTCAGTAGGTAGCATTAGATATAGACCAATTCCTTCTCCTGATACAATTGTTTGTTGGGTTAATGATCAAATCATACCACGATCTGAGTGAATAGAGTCTTGAATGTGTTCTGCCAGAGCTAGACGTTGTTAAATACAAATTTAGATTTCAACATTGCATTGAGGTCTTGGCGCCCATTAAAACAACATAGCTTAGGCAAAGGTAAACAGTTACATTTCTCTCCCAACAGTGTGGGCTAGCGAAACCGTTTCATTTGTCGCTACCAACATGGGGCACTAAAGAACGCTACATTATATCAAGAGTTGGCTTCTGCCTTTATTATAAATCTATTGGGCAGTACAACATTGAGGTGTGGAGAAGATTTGAACAATTTCACAGTTATAATTCGAAAGATATTGACATTTTAAGACTGCAGACAAAAGTGATTTTCTCGCCACCTGAGAAGCACTTTTAAAATTCCACATTATACACTACGGCTGACACGTGTATTACAACCGTGATATTGAGGAAGACGTTTGGTAATACAACGATACATTCTACTATGGAACATTATAATCTGGTAGTGCTTTCAATGATTATAACGAAAGTTGAGATGGAAGGCTAAGGCTTTAATGCAATTGGGACATATATCGATTGAGTGAAATAACAGCATGGAACTTCGTTAATCGTCATTCTACAAAAGCGAGCATGTAGTGAACATCCAACTACACTCATGCATCGTGAATCCATCGCTGAATTATACCAGATGACAGTGGAAATATTATCATACTCCACGATTATGAATATTTCTGCGGAAATAACTGCAATAAACTTCATGGCGAATTCCTACTAGAACTTCAGGGAACTTTCAAGAGAGGCCAGGGTTATCCCGGCTCACAAAGAAGAGTTTTGCCAGAAGGATGTTTTTCGTATCCACGGAGCAGTGCAATTTCCGGAGAAGGAAGCAGTTCGATTCTCCGAGGGCGCTGATTCCAGGTCGAGGTCGGAGCACATCTTTACGCTGGTGAAATGGAACCAACAGCAGTTTTCTTTGAAAACTTTCCTCTAGAACTTCAATCAACAGATAAGGTAGTCGTGAACGTTCCTTGTATTATTTGAGTCTTGTAGCGATATCTGAGCAACCATTCTTCCCATATTTTCTGTCCTATCTTTTGCCCCATTTTCTTGCTAGATATTTCTGTACTCAGTACACTTCGATGATTTATGTCTTTTTCTTCGATTTGTTGAGACATTGTTTTGTCATTGGCATACTTAAATAATTTTGGATCAGTTGAGACTGATAATTTAGATTCTTTCAGTAATTTGCATATTTTTGTAGTCACGATTTGACTGTAAAGTTAACGATTTGTTATGGCAGATTTGAATTCAGACAGCGTGTCATTTTATTAAAGTAATTCTATTCAGTAAATTACTTTGACCAATTTTCTGTCATCCTCAAGAAAGAAGAATGATTAAATGATTTTAGAGCGTTAAAATCTATTATGTTATCGACGATCTTTGAAATACTAGTCGTCTTATGAACATGATTGCAACATAGACATTTATCATTGCATTATAGACAATTTTAGGAAATATGAACTTTGATTACGATTTATTGAATACACTATAGTAATGAACATTTGATAGGAGTTTTTCTCAATTATAGATTGGAACAATAATGTTTGCATTCCACAATCTAATTGTATTCTATTCGACTATTCATGCAGTTTCGATGAACTTTGATTGAAGATAGTATTTTTATACTGCGTTACTTTGAAGATATTAATCTCAATTTTGATAGACCAGGGAGGAGTGTCTAATCGTATTTGCTATTAAATTTATTCGTGATTGGCAAATTTTTACTTCATATCGATTCATGAATGAAACCCACGAAGGTTAAATAATAACAGTCATTAATACAATTGATGAATATAAGAATTTTTAAAGAGGAACAATGGATGTATAATCGTTAGTTCAGTGGACATGTAAAAGTCGCTGATGAATAATGCCCTTGAATAATGAAGGAGGTTCCCACAGTAATTAATGAAGTTGATGAATTTATAAGTGGAGGATTTTTGTATGTAGTTTGGAAGATTTTTATGCCATATATATGAGGATATATGATGAATTTTGGGCCAATTGTTGTGCAATTTTGTGCGTTTTGAGCGAAGTATTTTCCCGCTGAATGTATTGTTCTGGTTCTTTGAAAGTTATTCATATGAAGATACTGTTAAAATTAACAAGAGTGTTAGATAATTTGAGAGGAAGATGTTGAATGGAGGTTACCGTCACAAATATTAATAATTATTATTAAACCTTATTAAACCTGAATTTGACAGTTAAATATAACTAACCTTCATTGGTCGATTATATCAACACAATTTAAGTAATTATCAACCGGATAAACGTGTGGTTTAATGTATTTCTTGTATAAATAATATAAACAATATTAATATTGTAAATAATTATGTAAATATCTTTGATAATAATTTGAAATGAAAGGGATTAATAGAGGCGTGTATAAAATTTTTCAATTGTCGTTTGACATTGTTATAAACAATTTATAATTGTTATAAATAATTAATGAACTTTGTTATTAACATTAAGAGTTTTGTTTTTATACTCTAAACAACGCTAGTTAAGCAAGTGGATTGAACAATTAATCATGATTTGGGATTATTAGAGTAATCCACTGGTGTTTGAATGGAGCATTTAAAAGATTTGCGTGATAATATTTAAGTTGAGATGTGGACATTTAACGTGTTTTGAAAGGAGAGCCAAGCTCTGATGTAACTCGCATATGCTGGGGTTGAACGGACGGGTGAGTCCACTTTGACGATGCAGGTGTATCGCAGCTGGCTAGGACAACTGTATGATAGAGGCCAAGGACGTCTCCATAATAGCCTTGTGGCTATAAATAAAATGGGAAGTATATAAACACGCAAAACAATTGATATATGTCTCGTCCCAAATCCCGTTTCCATTCCAAGTGCATTATTATAATTACGTTATTTTGAGCTTGAGAAAGCTGAAACATTGTATGTAGAGTATACAAGTCCTACAAGAGGACATGGTTAAGATGACAATGGCTTCTGATTGCCACGTGTATTTTGTTGTTTTATTTTTGTTAAAATCATTCTTTGTGTGAAATAAATTATTGTGCAGTTTAAAGTTTCTCGTCTTCGTTATGGTTCATTTTAAATATCATGGTGGAGGTTATTGTGAGGGCATACTTTAAGTGATCCAGTTGACAACCCAGTCCCCGAGATAAATTTAAAGGGTAAGTAAAAGGTAAGTATGAACCCCCGTATATTTTGGTGTGTTCCACAATAATTTCTTGTTAACTATTGTGCTCTAATCTCGATAGTATCTGTCAGTGCCATTTTCATTGATGTAGCTGTGCCGGTGCGTTTGATTATTGGCAATCCGATTGAGGGGGGCGGATATCTGACAGCCTACTATCCGGATATCGGGGACAGTACCTCCTGCAAGGCCCCGGTCGCCTCCTTCCCTCTTCCTAGCCTATCCATCCAAATCTTCCCTTCCCTTCCCTAATGAGACCCCTGTTCGCTTTGCAGGCGAGACCGCCTGGGCGAAATGCTGATCAAATCTCCCCAGTTGTATCCAATCCGCTCAAGTGTTTCCAGCTCTTGGACACTGCCTGGAAAGGTGGTAGTGGTGAGTTCCTTCGCTGAGTCCGTGGGAACCACCAACCTGGAGGGTAAAATTGACTTAAAAATCCCTTATTACTCCTGATTCTATGGGGATGGGGATGAGATAGATGGTTTTTACAGCCTGATGCCAACCTCACTCAAGGAGTTAATGGGTAAAGAATTGGAAGGTAGTGTTCAAGACCTAGTAGAAGGTAACAAACTTGCATTTGATTGAAGTTGAAAATGGAAAACCACTTAAAACCATTTCAGGGACGGCCAACACTTGTCGAGCTCGGTGATGACTTGGCCTTGCGCATTAATGCATGTAGTTACCCTGGTCAGTCACAATTGCCCCCATTGGTCTTTTTCTCAAGTTACTATATTTCTATACCGTACTTCCTTCTCTATCTTCTTACTGGAAAAAGTTACAATGTTCACTCTCGTAGAACATAAGTACCAATAATATAAAACATACTTTTCCATTAAATTAAAGGGAAACCGTTTTTGTCACCCATCATCAGATTAGTAGAAACAGCACGACAATACTCGACTTCCTACGAGTCTGTTTCTTCTTCGAGGTGAAATCATCAACCATACTCCAACTGCGATAAGAAATATTAAAATATAAATTAAAAATTCCAAACCTACATGAACTAACGTAAAATAGAACGACGAAAATGATGATGTTATTGGATTGTATGTAGATCTCTTGGTTACTTCACAAACAACCTTCAAACTCGAGTGCACATAATATTTTGGTCAACAGTAAGTGCTTAATTCAAATTTTCGATGTATGCCCCGGATCTGTATGGTATTGCGTTGATAAAAAATAGTATGAAGACGTTTGTTACATCGGATGTGCGAAAAGTCGCACTTAGCGCCCTTGAGGGTTCCACTCTGTTAACTCTAGAAAGAAAAAGAATCCCTCTCGGCACACCGGCACGCCTAGATTTTACCGGGAGAACTAGGGATATGCGAAAGTAGGCAAAATATGGAGGTTCTCGTAGAAGGACCAAACCTCATTTTATACCTCTCAGTATGAGAAAGTATTTTACAATTGGAGCTTAATCTTATGCATCTTTTTATGCATATTTTTAACATTTTACTGTCTTATGGGATCATTTGGGGTCTATTTTTAGCCTATTTTCAATTTTGAAAAAAATAGGCTTATGAGATCACCTTTTGTCCGTGTGTGTGTGCGTGCGTGCGTGCGTGTGATTCGTGTGTCCCCCCCCCCCCCCTAATAAAATCTAAATTGTTGGAGAGATTTCAATGAAACTCGGTAAGTTCATAGCTCTATTCCGGGCGACCCCGACCGTGCCCTTCAAATTTTGTTACGTCTCACCAATCCAGCATGGCGGCTGTGCGAAATATTTCACCATCATTCAATATCTCCGAAACTATTACCGTTATCACCCTGGAATTTTGTATGGTGATAAAGGGAACTACTAGAAATTTTCTTATGTGACCTTTGAAAACCTGGTAACTACAAAACCAACATGGCGGCCAAGCGAAGTTGCGACTTTTATATGGACGTTTCTCGCGATTTAACCAACCAAACGCAGTGAAACTTGGCACAGTATATGTTTATATAGTCTACATTGTAATGCGCCGACATCTAACTTCGTTCAATTGTTTACATAACCTCAAAATGGCGGCTGTGCGAAATATTTCACAGGCATTCAATATCTCCGCAACTATTTATGATATCAATCTGAAATTTTGTACATTGATAAAGAGCACTACTACAAGTTTATCCATGCAACTTTCAAAAACCTGTTAACTACGAAACGAACATGGCGGCCAAGCGAATTTGAAACATTCTAATACATTTTTTCTCGTGATTTAATCATATAAGCGCATTTAAATGTGGTACTGTAAATGATTATACATATTGTCATTCACTGGCATCTAATTTAGTTCAATTGTTTACATAAACTGAAGATGGCGGCTGCGCGAAATTTTAAAATTAAGTTTTTATTCTTGTGTCGTAATCATGCGATCAAAGTGAAAGTTTGAATAATGAAGCTACGCAATAATTTTCCTTTAATGGTACATAACTCTATGGCCTATACATATAGCAATCCAAAATGGCGAGCATCCGAAATATTTTGACGGTTCTCAATATCTAAGAATCTTTTCCAGCAATCAAACTGACTTTTCTTATGTTCATAGAGGCTATGAACATAAGTTCACCTATATGACTTTCAGTAACCTGGTGAGCACAAATCCAACATGGCGGCGACGCGAACAATAAATATTTAAATGGACGTTTCTCGCGATTTAACCATCTGAGTGCAGTGAATTTTTGCACGTTAATGCTTATACAAATGTTAATCCACTGGTATCTAATTTATTTCAATTGTTTTCATAACAACAAGATGGCAGCTGTGCGAAATTTTAAAATCTCGTTTTTACTTGTGTCCTAAAAATGCGATTGAAGTCTGAAAACCACACGTACACAATAATCTTCATGTAATAGTACATAAATAAACATCCAACCTGGCTACCATCTGCAATATTTAGCCGGTTATCAGTATCTACGAATCTAACATAGCAATCAAACTGAAATTTAGTATGTTGATGGAGGCAATTAATATGAGTAAGATATATGAAAATAGGCTGTATAGTTCTTCACGGAACTACTTGTTATACTGGTGGTCACACTGCCCTTATGTAAGGTATGGAACTGTTGTGTAACTATCTAACAGTCTGTTACTTCTTCGTGCAAAATTTTATCTCCCGCAGAGATGTTGGTTGGTTCCTCAGTTTAGGGGCTGCGACAACGCGGTCATGTAGCCCCGTGTACTTTGGGTGTGTGTAGAATCTGTCTGATAAACGGTGTTAATTGTGATGGTTGTGTAATTCAGGTAAGGACTGCAGACGGTCAATTTCAAGTAATAGTTCCTAATTTTGGTCCAAAATACTACCGTCAACGACACCTATCTGTGAACTTGGCAACTAGATGCCACCGCAACCAGCAACTTGCAACGAACTTTGGAACTTCCCCTCCGAAGTTAAGCATACTGAGGGATTTTTAGCACTCTTATAAAATCCGACGACTTCGGCCGGTTTTGAACCCGCGACCTTGGGCATAGAAGTTCAGCATGCTACGAGTTAGAGCCTACGTCACCAAAACCGCTTCCCACAGAGTCAGATGGAAAACTGCTCATCCCTCATCAATTTAGAAGCGTTGACATGGTAACCTCTGATGGCTCATCCCTCATCATATTAGTAGAGTTGTCATGGCAACCTCTGATGGCTCTTGGCACTTTCTTATCATTCCGAAATCATTTTTCTCATCCCTTGGCGTAATGGTTGGTCATATCAAAAATTCTTTCAGACAAAAGTTCTAGGTAATTATTAGGGGAATATTGTCCATTTTGTATGGTTTTGATATTGTGCCTATTAAGAGAGATATGATTAATGTTTCCCGAAAAAAAAAACCTTTTTCACACCTTTGGTCAATGGTTGGTGCTATCCAAAATCTCTTTAAACATAAATTTTTGGCACTTATCCGATACATAGTATGAACTTTGAATGGATTCGATATTTCACGTATTAAGAGAGTTATCTTTCTCTTATTCGAAAAATGCCCCCCATTTTCACCCCCTTCGACCGATTTTGCCCATTAACGAAATCGACCGAGATTTTAAAGAGATACATGTTATGTAAAAAATTCAAAGTGATTGGTGCAACATTACGGCAGTTATCGTGTCCCCAAGAAACTTCTTTACATATATAATACATAATATAAGGTACGGTGCCCAATATCCGTCCCCCTTTAAGTTTTTTGCATATATTATAAAAATGTTTGGAGAAAAATGTCTGGAATCATTCAGACGACTGAACAGTTGTTTTAAAATGAATATATTATTTAACTTCAGGAAATATAGCACACAATCCCACGTTTAATGAAGGGCGTTCCTAAATTCGTCCCCATGTATCTCTTCAGAAAAAAAGTGATAGTGATTATCTTCAATGGCAAGTTATAATGCCTAACGTTGTAGGCAATAAAAACCAAGAAAGTTTATCCTTCCAAACAAATGTCAAATATGAACATACACTTGTCACTTTCTGACGAACACGTTTCATGACACCATTTGAAACATTTTGTGCACTTACTCCACTTTTCTCCCATCTTATCAGCTGAGTAGGGTTTTCCACACATAGTGCATACGGCGTCATCATTTTCACTATCTTCATCGTCTGTTGAGACGTAAGGAATTTCGTCTGAATCTTCAAGACTCGAACCATCACTAGAAAGGTCTTGCAGGGAAGGCATTCTCTCTCTCTCTCTTTTTTTTTTTTTAGCTGATAGGCGTTTCCTGCCATGACCTTGCTCGGACGAGGAGGTGAACTTAACAGACGTTGAAGGTCCAGCTTTAGAATCAGGTGAGGGACATCTTGAAGAGGCAGCTTTCTTACGTTTCGGAGGGAACGATGGATTATCAATCTGAAGCATTTTTTGTACCTTTGCCTCATTCGCCTGTGTTCTCTTCTGTGACGCTTCCATTACTTTGATTTTGTGGGGAGTCCCAGTGACCAACGATGCTGAACCTCGCCTGTTTGAAAATGTAGGCAGTGGCGTAGCTGCAATGGGGCAAGCGGGGCACCGCCCCGGGGCCCCCGAGGTTAGGGGGCCCCCAAACCGTAAAATAAATATTATAATTAAATCTATATATATAAAGCACAAAGTTTGTCTGTCTGTCTGTCTGTTATGTATACAAATCTACACCGTTTCACCGATCTGAACCAAAATTTGTATACTTACCCTTTGGAACCCTGCGGGTAACCCTGTCAACATTAAATTTCGGACAGACCACCCCTTGCCCTGCATTTAGGCCCTTTCGCACAAATCTACACCGTTTCACCGATCTGAACCAAAAGTTGTATATTTAACCTTTGGAACCCTGCGAGTAACACTGTCCACTTGAAATTTCGGACAGACCACCCCATTCCCTGCATTTAGGCCCTTTGGTCCAAATCCACACCGTTTCACCGATCTCAACCAAAATTTGTATTCTTACCCTTTGGTGCCCTGCGAGTAACACTGTCTGCTTGAAATTTCAGACAGACCACGCCATTCCCTGCATTTAGGCCCTTTTTGCAAAAATCTACACCGTTTCACCGATCTGAACCAAAATGTGTATACTTACCCTTTGGAACACTGCGAGTAACACTGTCTGCTTGAAATTGCGGAGAGACCACTCCATTCCCTGCATTTAGGCCCTTTGACCCAAATCTACATCGTTCCACCGATCTCAACCAAAATTTGTATATTTACCCTTTGGAACACTGCGACTAACACTGTCTGCTTGAAATTGCGGAGAGGCTACTCCATCCCCTTCATTTAGGCCCTTTGGCACAAATCTGCACCGTTTCACCGATCTGAACCAAACTTTGTATACTTACCCTTTGGAACCCTGCGAGTAACACTGTCCACTTAAAATTTCGGACAGACCACCCCATTCCCTGCATTTAGGCACTTTGGCACACATCTACACCGTTTCACCGATCAGAACCAATATTCGGAAACTTACCCTTTGGTACCCAGCGAGTAACACTGTCTGCTTGAAATTGCGGACAGACCACTCCATTCCCTGCATTTAGGCCCTTTGTCCCAAATCTACACCGTTTCACCGATCTCGACCAAAATTTGTATATTTACCCTTTGGAACACTGCGACTAACACTGTCTGCTTGAAATTGCGGCGAGGCCACTCCATCCCTTGCATTTAGGCTGTTTGGCACAAATCTACACCGTTTCACCGATCTGACCCCAATTTTATAGACTTACCCGTAGAACCCGACAAGTAACACTGTTCACTTTAAATTTCGGACAGACCACACTATTCCCTGCTTTTTGGCCCTTTGGCAGAAAACTACACCGTTTCACCGATCTCAACCAGATTTTACATAATTACCCTTTGGAACTCGACGAGTAACACTGTCCACTCGAAATTTCGGACAGACCACTCCATTTCACGCATTTAGGCCCTTTGGCACAAATCTACATCGTTCACCGATCGAAAACAAAATGTGTATACTTACCCTTTGGAACCCGATGAGTAACCCGATGTTCCAAACAGACCCAGCCTGGGGCTGGAAACTGTACAAGATGATGACGATGATGATGAGTAACACTGTCCACTTTAAAATTTGGACAGGCCACTCCATTCCCTGCATTTTGGCCCTTGGCACAAAACTACACAGTTTCACCGATCTCAACCAGATTTTACATAATTACCGTTTGGAACTCGACGAGTAACACTGTTCACTCGAAATTTCGGATAGACCACTCCATTTCCCGCATTAAGGCCCTTTGGTACAAATCTACATCATTCACCGATCGAAAACAAAGTGTGTATACTTACCCTTTGGAACCCGATGCGTAACACTGTCCACTTGAAATTTCTGACATAGGCCTATCACTCCATTCCCTGCATGTAGCTCAGGAATTCCTCGGGGTTGCCAGCTTCCTAACTCACCAGTCATGAGCCCTTGAGGGTGTACCAGAAGTGGTGGGTCAACACACCCTGCCTCTTTGAGGGCCTTGAGCAGAAGACAGGAGATATTATGAAAAGGAAAAGAAGGCAGACCCCTCGAAGAATGAGGGTATCAGGAAAGATGAGAGAAAGCCAATTAAGGCGGGAAATTGAAAGACTCCCTAGCCCTCGGATACCCTAATACAGTCTGGGTCGAATGAGAACAAGAGTTGACCAAGGGAGGCCGACAGGAAAGAGAACTGAAATGAGCCCGGCACCAGGAAGTAGAAGCGATGCCCGACTCAGCTGGGGTTCCGTGGTCGCCAACCCACGTCCCACAAGTTGTGAGACCCTGGGGGGGGGGGGGGGTCAGTTGTGAGAATAGCTTGCTGATTCATCGCGAGGTGACTTGAGTGTACTTTCCAGAGCCCGCCGTGTTATCTCCTGCTGTCTATGCTGATGCCAGCACAGGGCCGTTGCGAAACAGTGAGTGATTCCCGGTCAATCTGTATAGGACGGGGAACCCCGAACGTGTGTCACCATATTTCGTCATCATCTGCGATCATCTCAGGTTCGTGCAGCTTGGACCTATATTCTTTGTATTTGCCGAGCAGTACGCTCTTTCACTAGACGCATCCAGTACAGGCCTAAGCCAGAAAATAAGGTTGAGACTTTGGAAGACATCGAAGCTAGACACCTGAATTACCTATATCAGTTTTTAAATAACACCATGTTCGTTTAGTAGTCATTTTTTCATTACCTTATTATTATCATCATAAGTGCAAATGACCTAGATGTTACGCGCATCATACCAATAATCACCGCCGCATAAAGTCTTTCTCGATTGTGATTTTTAAAATATTTATTTTTGGTTGGTTGGTTCTTAAGTTTAGGGGCTGCGACAACGCGGTCATGTAGCCCCGTGTACTTTGGGTGTGTGTAGAATCTGTCTGATAACCGGTGTTAATTGTGATGATTGTATTAGTGTGTGTTATCTGTTTTTTAATTTAAGTACAAACTGCAACTTAGAATTCTTCAAATAGTTCGTACTTTTGCCGCCAAGCGCCACCGTCAACGACTACTAGGCCAAGTTCGGAACTTAGCTACTAGACGCCACTGCAGTCGGCTCTTGGCAACGGACGTATACATCTATGAGCGTTGTTTACCTATCCAATTTAGCTTCACACAGGTGTAATTAGTGGAAGGTTCAATAACATGCCATAAATCTGACATAGGACCGCCGGCTTTACTTCCCCTCCGAAGAAAGGCATACTGACGGATTTTTAACGCTCTTAAAATATCCGACGGCTTCCGCCGGGTTTGAACCCGCTATCTTGGGCATAGAAGCTCAGCATGCTACCAAATACGCCACCGAAGCCGCCATATAGTTATTTTTATTACAGTACATTGTGTACATTATACGTTGAAGAGTCAATTCAATACCGGTAGTAGTTTCCCTTATCATCCTCATCATAAGAGCAAATGACCTACAGTAGATGTTACGCCCATTACACCATTAATCACCACACACAATAAGTCTTCCTCGCCTGTGAATTTTGAAATATGTATTTCTATTACGGTAGTTTGTAAGTTTGACGTATCAATTCAACAGTAGTTTTTATTATCATCCTTATCAAAAGGGCAAATGACCTAGATATTACTCCCTCATTGCCTTTGGGGGCAAATGACTTAGATTTTAAGTCCATTATATTTCTAAGGAGACCTTAAAACATTATCATCATTCCACCGGGCGAAGCCGGGTACTACTGCTAGTCTATATATATAAAGCACAAAGTTTGTCTGTCTGTCTGTCTGTCTGTCTGTCTGTTATGTATACAAATCTACACCGTTTCACCGATCTGAACCAAAATTTGTATACTTACCCTTTGGAACCCTGCGGGTAACCCCGTCAACATTAAATTTCGGACAGACCACCCCATGCCCTGCATTTAGGCCCTTTTGCACAAATCTATACCGTTTCACCGATCTGAACCAAAAGTTGTATATTTAACCTTTGGAACCCTGCGAGTAACACTGTCCACTTGAAATTTCGGACAGACCACCCCATTCCCTGCATTTAGGCCCTTTGGTCCAAATCCACACCGTTTCACCGATCTCAACCAAAATTTGTATATTTACCCTTTGGAACCCTGCGAGTACCACTGACCACTTAAAATTTCGGACAGACCACCCCATTCCCTGCATTTAGGCCCTTTGGTCCAAATCTACACCGTTTCACCGATCAGAACCAAAATTCGTATTCTTACCCTTTGGTGCCCTGCGAGTAACACTGTCTGCTTGAAATTGCGGACAGACCACTCCATTCCCTGCATTTAGGCCCTTTGGCCCAAATCTATACCGTTTCACCGATCTCAACCAAAATTTGTATATTTACCCTATGGAACACTGCGACTAACACTGTCTGCTTGAAATTTCGGACAGACCACGCCATTCCCTGCATTTAGGCCCTTTTTGCACAAATCTACACCGTTTCACCGAACTGAATCAAAATGTGTATACTTACCCTTTGGAACCCTGCGAGTAACACTGTCTGCTTGAAATTGCGGACAGACCACTCCATTCCCTGCATTTAGGCCCTTAGGCCCAAATCTACACCGTTCCCCCGATCTCAACCAAAATTTGTATATTTACCCTTTGGAACACTGCGACTAACACTGTCTGCTTGAAATTGCGGAGAGGCTACTCCATCCCATGCATTTAGGCCCTTTGGCACAAATCTACACCGTTTCACCGATCTGAACCAAACTTTGTATACTTACCCTTTGGCACCCTGCGAGTAACACTGTCCACTTAAAATTTCGGACAGACCACCCCATTCCCTGCTTTTAGGCTCTTTGGCACAAATCCACACCGTTTCACCGATCAGAACCAATATTCGTAAACTTACCCTTTGGTACCCAGCGAGTAACACTGTCTGCTTGAAATTGCGGACAGACCACTCCATTCCCTGCATTTAGGCCCTTTGTCCCAAATCTACACCGTTTCACCGATCTCAACCAAAATTTGTATATTTACCCTTTGGAACACTGCGACTAACACTGTCTGCTTGAAATTGCGGCGAGGCCACTCCATCCCTTGCATTTAGGCTGTTTGGCACAAATCTACACCGTTTCACCGATCTGACCCCAATTATATATACTTACCCGTAGAACCCGACAAGTAACACTGTTCACTTTAAATTTCGGACAGACCACACTATTCCCTGCTTTTTGGCCCTTTGGCAGAAAACTACACCGTTTCACCGATCTCAACCAGATTTTACATAATTACCCTTTGGAACTCGACGAGTAACACTGTCCACTCGAAATTTCGGACAGACCACTCCATTCCACGCATTTAGGCCCTTTGGCACAAATCTACATCGTTCACCGATCGAAAACAAAATGTGTATACTTACCCTTTGGAACCCGATGAGTAACACTGTCCACTTTAAAATTTGGACAGGTCACTCCATTCCCTGCATTTTGGCCCTTGGCACAAAACTACACCGTTTCACCGATCTCAACCAGATTTTACATAATTACCGTTTGGAACTCGACGAGTAACACTGTCCACTCGAAATTTCGGACAGACCACTCCATTTCCCGCATTAAGGCCCTTTGGTACAAATCTACATCGTTCACCGATCGAAAACAAAGTGTGTATACTTACCCTTTGGAACCCGATGCGTAACACTGTCCACTTGAAATTTCTGACATAGGCCTATCACTCCATTCCCTGCATGTAGCTCAGGAATTCCTCGGGGTTGCCAGCTTCCTAACTCACCAGTCATGATCCCTTGAGGGTGTACCAGAAGTGGTGGGTCTACACACACCCTGCCTCTTTGAGGGCCTTGAGCAGAAGACAGGAGATATTATGAAAAGGAAAAGAAGGCAGACCCCTCGAAGAATGAGGGTATCAGGAAAGATGAGACAAAGCCAATTAAGGCGGGAAATTGAAAGACTCCCTAGCCCTCGGATACCCTAATACAGTCTGGGTCGGAAGAGAACAAGAGTTGACCAAGGGAGGCCGACAGGAAAGAGAACTGAAATGAGCCCGGCACCAGGAAGTAGAAGCGATGCCACACTCAGCTGGGGTTCCGTGGTCGCCAACCCACGTCCCACAAGTTGTGAGACCCAGGGGGGGGGGTCAGTTGTGAGAATAGCTTGCTGATTCATCGTGAGGTGACTTGACAGTACTTTCCAGAGCCCGCCGTGTTATCTCCTGCTGTCTATGCTGATGCCAGCACAGGGCCGTTGCGAAACAGTGAGTGATTCCCGGTCAATCTGTATAGGACGGGGAACCCCGAACGTGTGTCATCATATTTCGTCATCATCTGCGATCATCTCAGGTTCGTGCAGCTTGGACCTATATTCTTTGTCTTTGCCGAGCAGTACGCTCTTTCACTAGACTCATCCAGTACAGGCCTAAGCCAGAAAATAAGGTTGAGACTTTGGAAGACATCGAAGCTAGACACCTGAATTACCTATATCAGTTTTTAAATAACACCATGTTCGTTTAGTAGTCATTTTTTCATTACCTTATTATTATCATCATAAGTGCAAATGACCTAGATGTTACGCGCATCATACCAATAATCACCGCCGCATAAAGTCTTTCTCGATTGTGATTTTTAAAATATTTATTTTTGGTTGGTTGGTTCTTAAGTTTAGGGGCTGCGACAACGCGGTCATGTAGCCCCGTGTACTTTGGGTGTGTGTAGAATCTGTCTGATAACCGGTGTTAATTGTGATGATTGTATTAGTGTGTGTTATCTGTTTTTTAATTTAAGTACAAACTGCAACTTAGAATTCTTCAAATAGTTCGTACTTTTGCCGCCAAGCGCCACCGTCAACGACTACTAGGCCAAGTTCGGAACTTAGCTACTAGACGCCACTGCAGTCGGCTCTTGGCAACGGACGTAGACATCTATGAGCGTTGTTTACCTATCCAATTTAGCTTCACACAGGTGTAATTAGTGGAAGGTTCAATAACATGCCATAAATCTGACATGGGACCGCCGGCTTTACTTCCCCTCCGAAGAAAGGCATACTGATGGATTTTTAACGCTCTTAAAATATCCGACGGCTTCGGCCGGGTTTGAACCCCCTATCTTGGGCATAGAAGCTCAGCATGCTACCAAATACGCCACCGAAGCCGCCATATAGTTATTTTTATTACAGTACATTGTGTACATTATACGTTGAAGTGTCAATTCAATACCGGTAGTAGTTTCCCTTATCATCCTCATCATAAGAGCAAATGACCTACAGTAGATGTTACGCCCATTACACCATTAATCACCACACACAATAAGTCTTCCTCGCCTGTGAATTTTGAAATATGTATTTCTATTACGGTAGTTTGTAAGTTTGACGTGTCAATTCAACAGTAGTTTTTATTATCATCCTTATCAAAAGGACAAATGACCTAGATATTACTCCCTCATTGTCTTTGGGGGCAAATGACTTAGATTTTAAGTCCATTATATTTCTAAGGAGACCTTAAAACATTATCATCATTCCACCGGGCGAAGCCGGGTACTACTGCTAGTCTATATATATAAAGCACAAAGTTTGTCTGTCTGTCTGTCTGTCTGTCTGTCTGTCTGTTATGTATACAAATCTACACCGTTTCACCGATCTGAACCAAAATTTGTATACTTACCCTTTGGAACCCTGCGGGTAACCCTGTCAACATTAAATTTCGGACAGACCACCCCTTGCCCTGCATTTAGGCCCTTTTGCACAAATCTACACCGTTTCACCGATCTGAACCAAAAGTTGTATATTTAACCTTTGGAACCCTGCGAGTAACACTGTCCACTTGAAATTTCGGACAGACCACCCCATTCCCTGCATTTAGGCCCTTTGGTCCAAATCCACACCGTTTCACCGATCTCAACCAAAATTTGTATATTTACCCTTTGGAACCCTGCGAGTAACACTGACCACTTAAAATTTCGGACAGACCACCCCATTCCCTGCATTTAGGCCCTTTGGTCCAAATCTACACCGTTTCACCGATCAGAACCAAAATTCGTATTCTTACCCTTTGGTGCCCTGCGGGTAACACTGTCTGCTTGTAATTTCGGACAGACCACGCCATTCCCTGCATTTAGGCCCTTTTTGCACAAATCTACACCGTTTCACCGATCTGAACCAAAATGTGTATACTTACCCTTTGGAACACTGCGAGTAACACTGTCTGCTTGAAATTGCGGAGAGACCACTCCATTCCCTGCATTTAGGCCCTTTGACCCAAATCTACATCGTTCCACCGATCTCAACCAAAACTTGTATATTTACCCTTTGGAACACTGCGACTAACACTGTCTGCTTGAAATTGCGGAGAGGCTACTCCATCCCCTTCATTTAGGCCCTTTGGCACAAATCTGCACCGTTTCACCGATCTGAACCAAACTTTGTATACTTACCCTTTGGAACCCTGCGAGTAACACTGTCCACTTAAAATTTCGGACAGACCACCCCATTCCCTGCATTTAGGCACTTTGGCACACATCTACACCGTTTCACCGATCAGAACCAATATTCGGAAACTTACCCTTTGGTACCCAGCGAGTAACACTGTCTGCTTGAAATTGCGGACAGACCACTCCATTCCCTGCATTTAGGCCCTTTGTCCCAAATCTACACCGTTTCACCGATCTCGACCAAAATTTGTATATTTACCCTTTGGAACACTGCGACTAACACTGTCTGCTTGAAATTGCGGCGAGGCCACTCCATCCCTTGCATTTAGGCTGTTTGGCACAAATCTACACAGTTTCACCGATCTGACCCCAATTTTATAGACTTACCCGTAGAACCCGACAAGTAACACTGTTCACTTTAAATTTCGGACAGACCACACTATTCCCTGCTTTTTGGCCCTTTGGCAGAAAACTACACCGTTTCACCGATCTCAACCAGATTTTACATAATTACCCTTTGGAACTCGACGAGTAACACTGTCCACTCGAAATTTCGGACAGACCACTCCATTTCACGCATTTAGGCCCTTTGGCACAAATCTACATCGTTCACCGATCGAAAACAAAATGTGTATACTTACCCTTTGGAACCCGATGAGTAACCCGATGTTCCAAACAGACCCAGCCTGGGGCTGGAAACTGTACAAGATGATGATGATGATGATGAGTAACACTGTCCACTTTAAAATTTGGACAGGCCACTCCATTCCCTGCATTTTGGCCCTTGGCACAAAACTACACAGTTTCACCGATCTCAACCAGATTTTACATAATTACCGTTTGGAACTCGACGAGTAACACTGTTCACTCGAAATTTCGGATAGACCACTCCATTTCCCGCATTAAGGCCCTTTGGTACAAATCTACATCGTTCACCGATCGAAAACAAAGTGTGTATACTTACCCTTTGGAACCCGATGCGTAACACTGTCCACTTGAAATTTCTGACATAGGCCTATCACTCCATTCCCTGCATGTAGCTCAGGAATTCCTCGGGGTTGCCAGCTTCCTAACTCACCAGTCATGAGCCCTTGAGGGTGTACCAGAAGTGGTGGGTCTACACACACCCTGCCTCTTTGAGGGCCTTGAGCAGAAGACAGGAGATATTATGAAAAGGAAAAGAAGGCAGACCCCTCGAAGAATGAGGGTATCAGGAAAGATGAGAGAAAGCCAATTAAGGCGGGAAATTGAAAGACTCCCTAGCCCTCGGATACCCTAATACTGTCTGGGTCGAATGAGAACAAGAGTTGACCAAGGGAGGCCGACAGGAAAGAGAACTGAAATGAGCTCGGCACCAGGAAGTAGAAGCGATGCCAGACTCAGCTGGGGTTCCGTGGTCGCCAACCCACGTCCCACAAGTTGTGAGACCTTGGGGGGGGGGGGGGGCGGGTCAGTTGTGAGAATAGCTTGCTGATTCATCGCGAGGTGACTTGAGTGTACTTTCCAGAGCCCGCCGTGTTATCTCCTGCTGTCTATGCTGATGCCAGCACAGGGCCGTTGCGAAACAGTGAGTGATTCCCGGTCAATCTGTATAGGACGGGGAACCCCGAACGTGTGTCACCATATTTCGTCATCATCTGCGATCATCTCAGGTTCGTGCAGCTTGGACCTATATTCTTTGTATTTGCCGAGCAGTACGCTCTTTCACTAGACGCATCCAGTACAGGCCTACGCCAGAAAATAAGGTTGAGACTTTGGAAGACATCGAAGCTAGACACCTGAATTACCTATATCAGTTTTTAAATAACACCATGTTCGTTTAGTAGTCATTTTTAGCCTACTTTCGATTTTTGCAAAAAATGAAAGTAGACTTATGAGATCAACACAGGGCGAAAAAAAGTGTGTCTGTCTGTGTGTGTGTATGTGTGTGTGTGAGTCTGTGTGTGTGTGTGTCTGTGTGTGTGTGAGTGTGTGTACTCTGAATGTCTGTCCCCCCCTATCAATTCGAACACGGTGAATGCGAATTGAACGAAATTTGGTACAAAGGTAGCACTAGCAAAGGACATCTCAGTGTCATGTTTTATATCGCCGCCATCTTGACGGAAACGTAATGGCGGCCACACAAATGTTCAAAGCTTAAATCAAATTACGACTAACCTAATCATCCGATCTCAACCAAACTTTGCAACAACATACCTTTATGGGGGGAGCATCCTTTGTCCAAACTAATAGGTCATCAGCGTAATAGTTTGCGGATGGCGGCCATCTTTGTGTGAAAATCGATTCCCCCTATTAATTCGAACACGGTGCAACCGAATGGAACGAAATTTGGTACAGAGATAGTACTAACAAAATGCACCTCAGTGTCATGTTTTATATCGCCGCCATCTTGACGGAAACGTAATGGCGGCCACACAAATGTTCAAAGCTTAAATCAAATTACGATTAACCTAATCATCCGATCTCTACCAAATTTTGCAACAACATACTTTTATAGAGGAAGCATCCTTTGACCAAATGACTAGGTCATTAGCCTAATAGTTTGCGGATGGCGGCCATCTTTGTGTGAAAATCAATTCCCCCTATTAATTCAAACACGGTGGAACCGAATGAACGAAATTTGGTACAGAGGTAGCACTAGCAAAGGGCACCTCAGTGTCATGTTTTATATCGCCGCCATCTTGACAGAAACGTAATGGCGGCCACACAAATGTTCAAAGCTTAAATCAAATTACGATTAGCCTAATCATCCAATCTCTAGCAAATTTAGCAACAACATACCTTTATGGAGGGAGCATCCTTTGACCAAACTAATAGGTCATCAGCCTGATATTTTGCGGATGGCGGCCATCTTTGTGTGAAAATCGATTCCCCTTATCAATTCGAACACGGTGAAACCGAATGGAACGAAATTTGGTACAGAGGTAGCAATAGCAATGGGCACCTCAGTGTCATGTTTTATATCACCGCTATCTTGACGGAAACGTAATCGCGGCCACCCAAATGTTAAAAGCTAAAATGTAATTACGACCAACCTAATAATCTAGTCTCTACCAAATTTTGCAACACCATATCTTTATGTGGGAAACATATTCAGGCCAAACTGCAAGAACATCAGCCCAATAGTTTGCAGATGGTGGCCAAGTATGTGTGCAAATCGATTCCCCTATCAATTCAAACACGGTGAAACCGAATTGAACGAAATTTGGTACAGAGGTAGCACTAGCAAAGGGCACCTCATATTCATGTTTAATATCCCTATAGCTCGTTGTATTTCAACAAGATACTACAACCAACATTCAATCAGACTCCTTGAAAAGGACTTAAAGAGTTATAACAATACCCATGCATTTAGGAGAAAGTAGGCTATATGTTCTTTACTGAACATCTTGTTTCATTACCTTATTATTATCATCATAAGTGCAAATGACCTAGATGTTACGCGCATCATACCAATAATCACCGCCGCATAAAGTCTTTCTCGATTGTGATTTTTAAAATATTTATTTTTGGTTGGTTGGTTCTTAAGTTTAGGGGCTGCGACAACGCGGTCATGTAGCCTCGTGTACTTTGGGTGTGTGTAGAATCTGTCTGATAACCGGTGTAAATTGTGATGATTGTATTAGTGTGTGTTATCTGTTATTTAATTTAAGTACAAACTGCAACTTAGAATTCTTCAAATAGTTCGTACTTTTGCCGCCAAGCGCCACCGTCAACGACTACTAGGCCAAGTTCGGAACTTAGCTACTAGACGCCACTGCAGTCGGCTCTTGGCAACGGACGTAGACATCTATGAGCGTTGTTTACCTATCCAATTTAGCTTCACACAGGTGTAATTAGTGGAAGGTTCTTTAACATGCCATAAATCTGACATGGGACCGCCGGCTTTACTTCCCCTCCGAAGAAAGGCATACTGACGGATTTTTAACGCTCTTAAAATATCCGACGGCTTCCGCCGGGTTTGAACCCGCTATCTTGGGCATAGAAGCTCAGCATGCTACCAAATACGCCACCGAAGCCGCCATATAGTTATTTTTATTACAGTACATTGTGTACATTATACGTTGAAGTGTCAATTCAATACCGGTAGTAGTTTCCCTTATCATCCTCATCATAAGAGCAAATGACCTACAGTAGATGTTACGCCCATTACACCATTAATCACCACACATAATAAGTCTTCCTCGCCTGTGAATTTTGAAATATGTATTGAACCCTTTACCCTATGTTGGTTAAATGATTCTACTTTTTATTTCTTCAATTAATAAATATTTCAACCAGCATCATGAATGTAGCCAGACAGTGATGAGGAAATGTCAAGCATTTGTTGGAGACAGTAGGGACATACCTGCGACAGTTTAACAAAAGGCTAAATACTTGAGCTATGAAAAGAAATAGCATAGCTATGTATCACGAAGGACAGGTGTGGCTACCTCAATTTTAGAAGCGACGCGCGGTGAGACATGGTTCTGGTATGTTCATTGTGATATTCGCGCCTAGAAGAAATATGATGCAGTAACGTGAATGGCTGATGAAGAAAATAGACACTCCCAAGACGCCAAGATCTACTAGAAACCGCCAAATTATTAGAAATGGAGAACCAATGAGAAGAGAATGTCTACTTGCGCGCCAACTCCGGCTGGGGTACGCGGCGGCTAGCATTCACGCGGGAAATCGCCTAGACAAAATCTCTACGATCGATTCTAGGATTAATGGGCATATTCTTGACCTGTGCAATATTACGAGTTCAATGATATCTATTTCATTCCTGTACCACAATTACTTCGATAAATTTTTACATAAAATCCCCCTCCATCTAGACCCAAGGGCCAGTTCATTTATAAGTGTGTCGAAGAGCCAAGACATTATTATTATTCTGTTCGTCTGAGGACGTAGACTTTATTTCTGTGTGTCGAGGACACAAGAGATTGACTTTTATTCCGTGTCACAAGGACACAAGATATTCATTGTAAAGTGTTAAATTCAGTGATAGATAGTCATAGTACTATAGTGATAGGGGCAGTATCGTCGATAATTCGCCAACGAACAGTGACAGGGAATTTAGTACCTGAACAAGCTAATTTAGTAGTCAGACATAAAGTGTATAATAACCTAATTTTTGTATCAGCGCAAGGATGACATCGATGAATGCAGAGGATGTTTGGAATTCTCAACACTCCGTCCAGATGGCTGATATGAGATAAAGAACCATCCAGTTGGGGAATGGCGTCTGATGTTCTTTGACGGGTGACTACAAAAAGAGATGAGTACAAAATAATATTTTATTATTTGTTAAATTAACTTATGGTTTATGGGACATATTTTTGTAAATACTTTGCTTGTGTGATTTATGTAGTATATTTAGTTTTGATCTGACACACTTTTGTTTGGAAGCAGCTCGCACAATTGTAGTTAATGGAAAGTTCTTTTCTTTGTGTTGTGTTAACTAACGTAGCTATGTGAACGGCCGTGTTTGCCTAGGTTACGAAGTGCGGTTAAAAACGTCTCTCGGAGATATGTCGTGTTTCAGAAGTAGGACTGAATTAATATAATTATATAGTAGATTGGAGGGTAATTAAAATTTTGTGGAGATTTATTATTGATCAGATTCAGTGTGATTATTGCCTTTGGAGCAATGTAATTTGACGAAGAGTATTCAGCTCTATCGTAGGTTTTAAATATTGTGTTAAATGTTTGCGAGCTCTAATTCAGCAGACCCGTGTGAAAGGCGTTATGTCAGTCCCAGATGTGTGTATTGTGAGTATATATTTTTGTGGTATTACAAGCGGGAATTTCAGCAGAGACTGATTTCTGTCAGCTTGGTACCAGATTCATATTGTATCCTTGCGAGGACAATTATGGATATGTGATTATTGTCTGACCATATGTTGAGTTGGAGGAGATGTTAGTTGCTGTTGATTCCTTGAGATAACAGTCCAGCTGGTCGGCTATTTATATACACTGGAAGGGGGACATGACAGGTTTTGAGGAAAGGGTGAGTTGTGGTCACAAGGGCTGGCTGAGTTTCGCAAGCAAGCTCATCATTAGTGGAGTGCACGTCTGGCTCCCAATTACTTGAAAATAAATATAAATGTGAGAAACTGATCAATGGTAAAATTGTTTAAATAAATGGGAGTTGCCTACGAAACACGATAATCTTCGAAGCGTTTCCTTAGCATGCAATTTTGTTAATATAAAGTAATCTTAACCACTCAGGTTGTTTGTTGTTGTTGGTTTATTCTATGTTTATTTTCCATGTCAGTGACCCGTGAGTCACGTGCGGCGCTGTTTTTCCTTGTTGTTGAGTATCTGGCCAAGGTGGCAGCTCATTTGGTTAAGTGTGTCACCACACTAATAAGGGTCTCAGAGAGATGCCTGTAAATAGTAGAGTTGTAATATGTGTGTCAGAATTAGATGTAAGGATTTTTATTAATGTTATGCCCATATCCATAAACGTTGATTTACGAGATGATTGTTCGTGAGCACCGTGGCTGTTAACCCGTTGTGAACGAACGATCATCCAAGTACTCATTTCTCGTAGATAGTCATCACGCGAACATAAATTCACATGCAAGATAGTGGAACTTGGATCCACATTTTATTAGAAAAGGGGAGATCCAACTGACTCCTCAAAGTGATAAATATTCCTGTCAGGGGAAAATTCAGGGAAGATGTTGTTTATTTTTTTTTGATTTATTCTTTTATGCACAAATTAGTTATTAAATCTTGTTATTATCTTACGTTTGTCTCCTTCCTTTCTTTCTTAATTATAGTTCTTATCCTATAACCCTTGCCTCAGAAAAGCACGTTGTTTGGCGGACGTAAACACCACACTACGAACTGAACGCGACCCCTTGATCTAAGATTCTTGCATAAAACACTGCTATTCTGAAGGGTTCATAGGTGAAAACTGGCGGCCAACGGTGGGGCCATTCACTGTGGTGTAACGGGGAGATTACACATGTCAATAGTGGCGCATTTGAGTAAAACTGGCATGCCGCAAGTGCAGGCAGATATGACAGTATTTAATCACCGGGAAGTGATATTTTATTAAAAGTAGTTGAGGCGAAGTGGATACCGCCAAATGTGTGAAAGATAAATTAAAATCAGGAGTTTGCAAAGTAAAATACGGTTCACGTTGTTGTCTTTTAAATTAAAGTAAAATTAAGATGTGATACCGGGCGCCCAATGATAAAGTTAAAATTAGATTTGTTTAGAAAGTCAAACTCATGGAAATATTAGGAGGCTGTAGCCTAAAATGACAATTAATACTTTGTTAATTAGTCAGTGTTAATATCAGATCAGGATAACTGTTTAATGACTAAATATGTGCTTGGGGTTAAAATTAAATTGAGTAAAACTAGAACTACTCAGAGATGCAATCAACTAGTGGGATTAAAGGTAAAAATAAATGAACTGAGTAGGATAAAGAAATTAAATGTGCATTGGATTTATGTGCGTGTCAAAGGGCATTGGCGTATGCCATTTCCCATATGTCTCATATAAATTATAAAACATGGCAATGGTGGCGCAGATCCAGGAGATCATTGAAAGTGCAGCGAGGAGAACACAGGAATTGTTGGATACTAAACTAGCTGAACAAAGTGAACAATTACACAATAAACTATCAGAACAGAGTCAATCTATAAACACTAGTATGTTAGAGCAAAATGAATCGCTAAATACGAAAATGTTAGAGCAAAGTGAAGCGTTAAATACAAACTTATCTGAACAAATAAACACTAGTATGTTAGAGCAAAGTGAAGCGTTGAATACAAAATTATCTGAACAAATAAACACTAGTATGTTAGAGCAAAGTGAATCGCTAAAAATTAAACTGTCAGAACAAAGTGAATCGCTAAATACGAAAATGTCAGAACAAAGTAAATCGCTAAATACTAAACTGTTAGAACAAAGTGAATCATTGCGGACACAGTTAAATAACAGTAGAATTGAGCAAAATGAATATCAGGCGGAACAAGCTAGGTTATTAAAGAGTGAAATTAATGACACTATAAATTCACAGTTAGAGGCGCAAAATAATAAAAAACACGAACCAATTAGCTTCGTTAACCGCAGAGATGAAAGAGCACACAAACCAACAGATGGTATTACTGGCCCTTGATGTAAGCAAAAATAATGAGAAACAATTAGAGCAGATTAAAAAAATGGAAAGTATTTTTGATAAAAAAAACTTAGCATTCTCGATGAAACGGTGTTAGCTAAATTAGAGCAGATTGAAATAGCATGCACAATGAATACAAGCGAGGTCAAAATAGCTCAGGATAAGTTGGAAGGACGATTTAAAGAGATGGAGAAAAGCGGCAGGGTCATTCAACGACAAATATCAGCAGTAGATGAGAACATATCAGGCATAATTAAAGATATGGACCGTCTCGAGATAAAATCAGCGGAACAGTGGAAAAGCCTAGAAACGGAACAAGAACAATTTAAGAGTACATTAGACGAAAGGCTAAGCCAGATAGAAAATAATCAGGATGAAAATAAGAGCCAGATTGAAGAAAAAATAAGCACGATTAAAGAACAGATCAGGAAAGATTGGAAGAAAATGAATATTGATTCTAAAGAGGAAAGATCCACCATTATCAAAACAGTAGGCGAAAACCACACGCGTATTCAAGCTTTGGAGCAAGAAGTAAAAAATAAACTTAAAGAGCAGACAGACAGGATCATTAAAGCCGAACTCCGCTCATTAGAACAATCATCTATATTTAGAACGGGAGCATTGAAAGACAAGCAGGATGACTCACATAGTCCCCAACCCAGCATAGCAGGAAGTCAGACTCAAGCAGAGAGCCCATTAACAACAAACACGGAAGGATTTCGCAAGAACGTAGATAGGAGCTCAACACCACAGGACGGTCATCAGCCCACACAACTTATTCAAGTAATTCGCTCAAATGACTACAAACCGCAGAAATACACCGAAAATTCAGGGGTAACACCTAAGGCCTTTATCAAAGAGATTGAAGACCATTTCAATGACACTGGGGTACCTGAAGCACGTAGATTGAGAATGATGGAGAGATTTTTATCAGGAAATGTTCTCACCTGGTTTTTAAGTTTCAAATACACATTTGGAACCATGTCAGACTTTAATTTAGCGTTTCTGCGCAAATACTGGTCTCCCGCCATACAACAGAGTTTAAGAATGGAGCTTTACTCTAGAAAATATCAAACTACCCAGCAGACAAAATACTCAGATTTCTTTAACATGCAAATGCTAAAATTTCGCGACCTAGATTACCCATTAAACGAAGCAGATTTGGTGATGACAATAGCAAGGCAAATGCCAGTTAATGTACAGCAAGTACTAGTCGCAGCAAACGTCAGTACGGCCCTACATGCGGAGCAGATATTACGGCAAATAGATGAGACCACATCTCATAGTCATTTTAGAGGACGAAGACAGCTGGAATTAGTCAACACCACAGAGGTCGTAAAAACAAAACAAGGAAATACTAAAACGCAGGGTACTAATACAAGCACCTCCACACCTAGGCGAAACCAGGAAGAAGGGGAAAACAGACCATATCAGCGTAACGAAAATCACTACAACAATAGATACCAGGGTAACAATAGATACCAACAGAGAGGATATCAACAATGGCGTGATAATCGAAGGAATGACAGGCCTTATGGAAGATACGGTGATTACAATGCCAATCAACGATGGAAAGGAAGGAGAGATCAAAATCAAGGAGATCAACGTAACTATCGAGATGACTGGGATGATAGGCACGCTCAATCACAAAATTACTTAGAGGAGTTACACGCTAGTCAAGGTGGAGAACTAGGAAGATGGGAAAAGGCCATTGGGAACAGAAAGAACCCAGATACACATACTGAGGAAGCTGGAAGTCTACTGAGACAAGAGGAATATCAAGGACACGAGCGACAGAAGGATGATGGGAGTCGAAATGGAGCTAAAAAAAATGTTAATTTTGGATCAAGGAGACAGTCTCCAAACACAACAGTCGGAAGTTGAAGATGGATGGATAGTAGCGAACATACAAGAATGGATTGCTTTACCAGAAGACTGCCTGGAGGAGACGGTGAAACCACGGAACGATGAAATTAGGCAATTACCCATTATTTACGCAAGGATTGGTGGAATTAATATAAGATGTTTATTGGATACAGGGTCACAGATCAGTCTAGTATCGGAGGCCTTGGTTCGAGAGTTGGGACGGACTCAGAATATTCCTGTAATTCCGGTACCACAGCTCAAAGTGAGGGGTGTTATTCCTGAACGCACCGTCACTTGTAAACGTCAGGCATACTTAGAGCTGAACATTTTGGAACACACTTTTGGGCAAACATTCATTATCATGGCAAAGATGAATTTCAATATAATTCTTGGTGCAAATTTCATTTGTGACTATCAAGCAGTGATAGATTTACACAAGAATACAGTCAGTTTTAGAGAATATGACCAGCTGAAAAACGTGGGATTGCATATGGATGAAATCACTACCGGAAGAGATGTAAATTCTTGGGCATTGGAAGCAATATCAGAAGAGACGGAAGAGGAGGTACGAAAGGCGGAAGATAACATCGTAGAAGGGGCTGTTGTGGAACTAGATGAGGAGATAGAATCCCAGGAGATATGGTCTTTATTAACAGAAGGAGATGACAGTGATGCACAATTTGAAGAGTTACTACAGGAGCGGTTCAATGACATTCAACTTGGGGGTGAACACAGAAAACAGTTGGAAGAGATTTTAAGGAAGCACAAAACAGTATTTGATACAGTACCTGGGAAAATTTTAAATTTCAAGTACTCTATGCAAGTCGAGGACTGGTCACCTTTCAAAAGCAGATTGTACCCAATTCCTGAAAAATATCGTGGTCAAGTTAAAATCATTATAGATGAGATGTTAGAAGCTGGAGTGATAAGGAAGACACCTACACCTTATCTAAATGCGATTTTGGCAGTCACAAAACCAAATGGATCTATTAGACTTTGTTTAGATGCCAGAAATCTCAACATGAGACTCATTTTTCCTGAGTATGACAGAGCGCCAATTATCAGAGACGTATTAAAAGGCTTTAAAAACAAGAGCATTTATTCATCAGTCGACCTGACGAGCTCGTTCCACCATCTTGAGTTGGATGAGAAGTCACAGCTTCTAACTGGCTTCTTATTCGATAACCAGACATTTTGTTTCGTCAGAATGCCTTTTGGAGTCAAAACAGCGGGCTGTGCTTTAATCCGAGCACTGGACCGGAACCTAACCGAGGAAGTAAAGGAGATGACGGTGCGATACATTGACGACATTCTGTTGGCATCCGACAACATTGAAACTCACATGGAAAATTTAGATAAAGTATTGGGCAACTTGAATGCATCGAATTTCAAAGTAAACTTGAAGAAATCGCATTTCTTCAAGAGCGAGATCTTATATTTGGGTCACGTCATTGACAAGGAGGGAGTGAAGCCAAACCCAGCTAAGATTGAAGCGATAAAGAATTTCCCTACACCAACGAGAGTCAAGCACATTCGGGCTTTCTTAGGCGTAACGGGATTCTTTAAAGAAAACTGTCCAGGTTATACGGAGACTGTAGCTCAAATGCAAGAAATGTTAAAGAAAAATAACAAATGGTCATGGAACGCGGAATGTGAGAAGGCATTCCAAGCAACAAAACAGCTATTGGAAAACTGCATTAAATTAGGATATCCAGATTTCAAGCACAAATTTATAATCCAAGCGGATGCTTCACTAATTGGGATAGGTGCTATGCTCTACCAAGAGGATCCAGCTAACCTGCAGCACAAAACATATTTGGCATTTGTCAGCCGAAAATTGCGTAAGCACGAGCGAAATTATACTGTAACCGAGCTAGAATTGTTGGCCATCCTTCATGCGCTCCAACAATGGAAACGAATAATCTATGGTTACCCGATTGTTGTCAGGACTGACCACAAGGCACTAACATTCTTGTTTAAGACGTCAATGGCAAGCGAACGTGTGACACGTTGGTCTATATACATTCAGCAGTTCAGCATTGAAATTGAACATTGTCCAGGGAAGATGAACGTGATACCGGATGCACTCAGCAGGAACCCAGAGCCTGATAATGAAGGAACAGCGATGGTACAACACTTGGAGTTAACACCGAAGGACCGGGAATTCTTGGAGGAGTTACGTGAGATACAGCGAGAACAGGAAGCGGAACCATGGATGATGCTATTAATTAAATACTTCAAAAAGCAACTACCTACAGGAACACCTGCATTTAGAGAAGCAAAAGCCAAAGAAGGAAGATATGTTTATGTCAACAATTTGCTGCACAAATGGGTAGATAATGACCACACCAAGTTACGCATATTAGTACCTGCATCGTTACAACGAGGATTGACATGGCATACGCACGAAAGTTACGGTCACGTGGGCTTAGACAAGTGCGAAGCGACAATAGGAGAGACATTTACATGGCCACGTATGAGAACAACTATATGTGACGTCATTACAACTTGTGACCCGTGTCAGAGGACAAAGCCAAATAATTATTTACTGAGGCAATATCCTAGACCATTGCTACCTCAGAAACCATGTGAGCTACTGGCGGTGGACTGTCTTGGTCCAATTCCGAAGGGAAGGAGAGGTTGCCGTCATTTGCTAGTGTGCATTGATGTATTTTCTAAGTTCGTAGTACTATGCCCTATTCAGAAAACAACATCGAAGCAGGTACTCAGTCGCATTCGTAATAGAGTTATTCCAACCCTTGGAAAACCAGAGTTTATATTATCAGATCACGGCAGTTATTTCACAAGCGCCGAATTCAAGAAAGGAATGGATGACATGGGTATAAAACATGTTTTAAGCAGTATCCGACATGCCCAAGCTAATCCAAGCGAGAGAGTAATTAAATGTGTAACTTCATATTTGAGAATCTTCATTCCGAACGAACGCCACAAATGGGTCGATAAAATTAAGGACGTAGAGACATGCATGAATTCTACCAGGCACGAGTCAACAGGACAAATCCCTATGGTCCTACACAAGAACGAGTATCCAGTAAGAACGTGGAAAAGCATCATTAACTGTCCACAAGATCCCATGATAGCACCAGACCTGCGAATTGAAAGAACGAGAGCATACATGAGGAAACAAGCAGACCGCAGATTACGGCGAGTAAGAAATAAGAGGTTTCACGGTGATCTTGAAGTCAACCAGCTCGTTTTGGTAAAACGACCTGCTACATCGGACCCAGAAAAGAAAATCTTTAGTAAATTCTGCGAGAAATTCATAGGACCCTATTCTATCGTAAGAAACCTTGGAAATAATGCTTACCGAGTGAAAGAATTGAGCACAGGAACAATGTCAGTTTACAACGCTGCCAACCTAAAAAAATATCGTCGAAGTGAACCATGGTAGCGCCGAAATAATGACGCTGTTTGAATATACGGACGTCCTACTATCAACAAAGTCAACGGGGAGCAGTTGAGTACGGCACGTGATGAAGGAGGAAGTAGAGCTGTTGTTGACAAACATTAACGAGGCGAGCAAGGTGTTGCCGCAGGCATCAGAGCGTCACGCAAGATTGGAAGGGGAAGAGGCAAGCAGGATATGAAAACGAGTAAATGCCATTGAAGACAGGAGCGCCTAGACCAAGTAAGAAAAAGGGGTGAGTCTGGAAATAAAACAAATTGGCCTACGGAAGTATTGTAAAATTGTCGACTTTATTCCTAAGTTCGAAATTTTGTGAGTGGGAGAGTTGTGAACCCTTTACCCTATGTTGGTTAAATGATTCTACTTTTTATTTCTTCAATTAATAAATATTTCAACCAGCATCATGAATGTAGCCAGACAGTGATGAGGAAATGTCAAGCATTTGTTGGAGACAGTAGAGACATACCTGCGATAGTTTAACAAAAGGCTAAATACTTGAGCTATGAAAAGAAATAGCATAGCTATGTATCACGAAGGACAGGTGTGGCTACCTCAATTTTAGAAGCGACGCGCGGTGAGACATGGTTCTGGTATGTTCATTGTGATATTCGCGCCTAGAAGAAATATGATGCAGTAACGTGAATGGCTGATGAAGAAAATAGACACTCCCAAGACGCCAAGATCTACTAGAAAACGTCAAATTATTAGAAATGGAGAACCAATGAGAAGAGAATGTCTACTTGCGCGCCAACTCCGGCTGGGGTACGCGGCGGCTAGCATTCACGCGGGAAATCGCCTAGACAAAATCTCTACGATCGATTCTAGGATTAATGGGCATATTCTTGACCTGTGCAATATTACGAGTTCAATGATATCTATTTCATTCCTGTACCACAATTACTTCGATAAATTTTTACATAAAATCCCCCTCCATCTAGACCCAAGGGCCAGTTCATTTATAAGTGTGTCGAAGAGCCAAGACATTATTATTATTCTGTTCGTCTGAGGACGTAGACTTTATTTCTGTGTGTCGAGGACACAAGAGATTGACTTTTATTCCGTGTCACAAGGACACAAGATATTCATTGTAAAGTGTTAAATTCAGTGATAGATAGTCATAGTACTATAGTGATAGGGGCAGTATCGTCGATAATTCGCCAACGAACAGTGACAGGGAATTTAGTACCTGAACAAGCGAATTTAGTAGTCAGACATAAAGTGTATAATAACCTAATTTTTGTATCAGCGCAAGGATGACATCGATGAATGCAGAGGATGTTTGGAATTCTCAACACTCCGTCCAGATGGCTGATATGAGATAAAGAACCATCCAGTTGGGGAATGGCGTCTGATGTTCTTTGACGGGTGACTACAAAAAGAGATGAGTACAAAATAATATTTTATTATTTGTTAAATTAACTTATGGTTTATGGGACATATTTTTGTAAATACTTTGCTTGTGTGATTTAATGTAGTATATTTAGTTTTGATCTGACACACTTTTGTTTGGAAGCAGCTCGCACAATTGTAGTTAATGGAAAGTTCTTTTCTTTGTGTTGTGTTAACTAACGTAGCTATGTGAACGGCCGTGTTTGCCTAGGTTACGAAGTGCGGTTAAAAACGTCTCTCGGAGATATGTCGTGTTTCAGAAGTAGGACTGAATTAATATAATTATATAGTAGATTGGAGGGTAATTAAAATTTTGTGGAGATTTATTATTGATCAGATTCAGTGTGATTATTGCCTTTGGAGCAATGTAATTTGACGAAGAGTATTCAGCTCTATCGTAGGTTTTAAATATTGTGTTAAATGTTTGCGAGCTCTAATTCAGCAGACCCGTGTGAAAGGCGTTATGTCAGTCCCAGATGTGTGTATTGTGAGTATATATTTTTGTGGTATTACAAGCGGGAATTTCAGCAGAGACTGATTTCTGTCAGCTTGGTACCAGATTCATATTGTATCCTTGCGAGGACAATTATGGATATGTGATTATTGTCTGACCATATGTTGAGTTGGAGGAGATGTTAGTTGCTGTTGATTCCTTGAGATAACAGTCCAGCTGGTCGGCTATTTATATACACTGGAACGGGGACATGACAGGTTTTGAGGAAAGGGTGAGTTGTGGTCACAAGGGCTGGCTGAGTTTCGCAAGCAAGCTCATCATTAGTGGAGTGCACGTCTGGCTCCCAATTACTTGAAAATAAATATAAATGTGAGAAACTGATCAATGGTAAAATTGTTTAAATAAATGGGAGTTGCCTACGAAACACGATAATCTTCGAAGCGTTTCCTTAGCATGCAATTTTGTTAATATAAAGTAATCTTAACCACTCAGGTTGTTTGTTGTTGTTGGTTTATTCTATGTTTATTTTCCATGTCAGTGACCCGTGAGTCACGTGCGGCGCTGTTTTTCCTTGTTGTTGAGTATCTGGCCAAGGTGGCAGCTCATTTGGTTAAGTGTGTCACCACACTAATAAGGGTCTCAGAGAGATGCCTGTAAATAGTAGAGTTGTAATATGTGTGTCAGAATTAGATGTAAGGATTTTTATTAATGTTATGCCCATATCCATAAACGTTGATTTACGAGATGATTGTTCGTGAGCACCGTGGCTGTTAACCCGTTGTGAACGAACGATCATCCAAGTACTCATTTCTCGTAGATAGTCATCACGCGAACATAAATTCACATGCAAGATAGTGGAACTTGGATCCACATTTTATTAGAAAAGGGGAGATCCAACTGGCTCCTCAAAGTGATAAATATTCCTGTCAGGGGAAAATTCAGGGAGGATGTTGTTTATTTTTGTTTGTTTTATTCTTTTATGCACAAATTAGTTATTAAATCTTGTTATTATCTTACGTTTGTCTCCTTTCTTTCTTAATTATAGTTTTTATCCTATAACCCTTGCCTCAGAAAAGCACGTTGTTTGGCGGACATAAACACCACACTACGAACTGAACGCGACCCCTTGATCTAAGATTCTTGCATAAAACACTGCTATTCTGAAGGGTTCAGTATTTCTATTACGGTAGTTTGCAAGTTTGACGTGTCAATTCAACAGTAGTTTTTATTATCATCCTTATCAAAAGGGCAAATGACCTAGAAATTACTCCCTCATTGTCTTTGGGGGCAAATGACTTAGATTTTAAGTCCATTATATTTCTAAGGAGACCTTAAAACATTATCATCATTCCACCGGGCGAAGCCGGGTACTACTGCTAGTAGTAAATAAAAGTAGTACTAGAAAACATATTTGAGAATTCAATTTAGTTCAGGGGCCCCTATTGTACGGAACTACGCGTCTAAACTTGTGTTTAGGAACTAGTCACGTTCAGTGCAATCTGTATGTAAGATATATCCATCGATTTGTGTGGTATTCTATGGGTATTTTTTGATAGGCGGGCGCCCGACCCAGGCGCCGGACAGACAATGCATTGTTTCCCATTCAGCACATGACCATGACTCATCGTTCCTCCCCTTCCCCCTCCACTGCGACATCACACCGCAGCAATGCACAGTACCAGAGTAGTAGCAGTAGTGCAGTTGGTACGTTGCCAAAGCGGTTCCCGGTTATGTGGCTGAACCTAAGTTGTGGCTTGCATTGTGCTATTTTTTTAACGACGCTTTGAAATGTACTTATGAAAGTTGAGCTAAAAAAAACAGTAAGGATAAAAGAATAAAAGAGGAGACGGTACGTGTTTGTACTAAATCGTTAACTGCGTGGTTGCACCCTCAAACTCAATCAGGTTTAGAGTACGTTTCGGTGCAGAAACAACATCAAAACGAAGAAAATGAAAATAATGAAGGCAAGAAGAAACCAAAGTTAACTATATTGTAAAAGTGTTATAAGTTGTTAAGCAAAGTGAAATTATTGTTATTAAGAGTTCCATTAACTATTTGGTCAGGACGTAATATTTTATATCAAACTAATATAATATTACGTTAATATTATAAAAAGCATAGAATGTGTGATAAGAACAAACAATGAAGCGGTTTGCGAATTGCGACGGTTGATTCACTTCACTTGGACTCAGCACATTTTTTTGTTTTTCACTTCACATTAAAAATCACACTGTATCGGGTATACAGTGTGCATCGTTTCAATTGACGACTATCATTGGTGACAGTCCTTTTGTCCCGTTAACCAACCAATAATCAGTTAGTCGGCTTAGTTCAACAGTTAGTTGATTCTGTTTCTACAAATAAAACACTGCAATCAACTATAAACCACTACACTAAATTTTATTGATCAATATTATTCACTATGTATTTTTTAGCCTACTTTTCACATTTTGCAAAAATGAGGAAAAAGTAGACTTATGAGATCGGGCAAATGTGTGTCTGTCTGTCTGTCCTTCTCTCTGTCTGTCTGGCTGTGTGTGTGTCCCCCCCCCCCCCCCCCTATCAACTCCTAAACGGCTGCAGCAATCGAAACAAAATTTGGTAGGAGTAAAGCTCTATACCTGAATATCTCACGGCCATATTTGAAAATGATGTCAGTGCTACCAACTGCTAAAAAATCGCAATTGAAATTTGAGCTCCATGTTGGATATCTTGGAAAGTATGAATGGGACCTATTTCAAAATTGGCACACGTACAGATCATAATATTTCAGTTTAATTTCCAGGAGGCTAAACATGGCAGTGTTGCTAAAATGATTATAAGCCTCCTGATAGGTCCAATTTTTAAATGCATATAACTTCTATACTATCAATTGGAATTCAACCAAATTTCGTATGTTGTATGTGTACATAACCAGATATGACTGAGCGTATTCTTCAGACCTACCAGGGCTGCCAACTGTTAATAAATGCTCGTAATTTATTTTATCCAAATACCAATATATCATAAAGTATGCAAGCCAACAGCTTTAAACTATGCACACGTATAGTCCCTGACATTCTATATTAATTTGGAGTAACTTATATACGTCAGTGCTACCAACATGATTCTAAGCCTGCTGACAGGTCCAACTTTAAATACATGTAACTTCCATACTATCATTTGGATTTCAACCAAATTTCGTATGTGCTATGTGTACCATAACAGATATGACTATGCGTATTCTAAGGAGCAACCAGTGCTGCCAACTGTTAATATGTGCTGTCCCTATTTTTGTTACCCTAATATCAATATATCAGAAAGTATGCAAGCCAATAGCTCTAAACTTTGCACACGTATAGTACCTGGCATTCTAGACGAATTTGGAGTAACTAATATACGTCAGTGCTGCCAACATGATTCTAAGCCTGCTGATAGGCCCAATTTTAAAATGCATGTAACTTCTATACTAACTAATGGATTTCATTCAAAATTGGCACAACAATAGATCATATTATTTCAGATTATTTCTGACCAATACATGCATAACATTGTTGCCAACATGATTTTACGCGCGCTGTTAGATCCAATGTTTAACTGCATGTAACGTCCATGCTATTCATTGGACTTCAACCAAATTTTGTATTTTGTACCTTAAGAGACGGAACTAAGAATATATTCAGTCATCAGGGCTGCCAACTGTAGTGCTCTATTAGGATACATTATGCCAGGTATACAGTATTTCGAACTAATTGGAAATTTCGATATTAGCAACTTAATTTCGTCATTATTCTAGATAGGTTCATATTCTGTAGAATAATCATTGGCATGAAAAGTAGGCTGTATAGTTCTTCACGGAACTTCTTGTTTCAAATGTTGACGCTCATCAACAGTCTGGAGTACATAAAATCGATGTTCCGACCACTCATAGTGGCCTTTCATGTCTTGATCAGTCAGTCAATAATAACAAGGACGCAGTAGGCTTGACTGAAACTGGACACGATGAAAATGATATTTTGCAAGACAAAATTGAATTTCCCAGTCAATGAAAAGGTTAATCAAAGCATCAGGACTTTGTCAACCTCGTGGTCCCTTTCCAAAGCAGCCTGATGGACGAGGAAGTAAAAGATAATTTTCAATTAATTACAACAGTTTTATATCAGGTTTCGGGATGAAATGTAACAGACTCTGGCTTTGCTATTCGCAAAAGTTAGACCGTGTCTACTGTCAACCATGTTGGCTGTTCCCACAACATTCATTGAACACTTTCGGTAGTATGGGACTAAACGACTGGAAACATCTTTCTGATAGAATTAAATCTCATGAACAATCGGATGACCACATATTTTCTTGTGTTATATTTGAGAAATGGAGGAATGATGAAACAGTTAAAAGAAGAGAAAAATTACTGGAGGAACGTTCTAGAAACAATAGTTAATGTTTCATTAAATTTGGCCACCTGTAACTTTGCTCTCCGCGGAAGAAGTAGTAAAATGGAAAATCGAAATAAAGGAAATGTCTTGTCTATAATAGAACTTCTGTCTGACTATGACCCTGTACTAAAACCCCTTTTGCAAAAGCCAGCAGAAAGTGTAAACTATTTAAGCCCTAGCATCCAAAATGAAGTTATTTCTTTGATGGAAAATGAAGTACTGAAAGAAATCAAATATGAAATACAGGGCTCTCTTTTTTCTCTGTTATTACGGATACAACACAGGATATAAGTAAAGTTGATCAGTTAAGTGAATTTGTCAGGTACGTCAAAGGGGTAAATGATGGAAAAAATAGACCCAAAGAAATAAAGATTTGCGAGATGTTTACTGATTTTACAAAAGTTGAAGCTTTTGGTTTGGCAAGTAAAATAGTGGTATCTATTAAAGATCAAGGTCTTGAATTGAAAAAAAATCGTGGCCAATGTTAGACGGCGCAAGCGTAATGAGTGGAGTATACTATGGAGTGCAGAAAAAGATTCAAGAAGTTGCGCCACATGCATATTTCGTACAAGTCGCAATTTAAATCAGGTGTTGAAAGACGCTGTAGAAGCCAATCGTGAAATATCGCAGTTTTTGAGCATGTACTAAATGTCTACAACTTTTTTGGACACAGTATCAAACACTGGCTGGTGCTGCAAGATGCATCTGAAAATGCACACATACCGGTAACGTTAAAAACACTCAACACAACAAGATGGTCGGGAAGGTACGAAGCAGTTATTTCTTTCAAGGAAAGGTTTGGCGATGTATTAAGAGAGCTATCCAAACTTATTTTGACAAGTAATAAGGCAAAAGAAAGGAATGATGCAATGGGATTGAAAAAGAAAATTGAAAGTATTAATTTTGTGCTTCTATTTGTTGTACAAAGATTGTGCAGCAACTGGACATCGTATCTAAATGTCTCCAGATGACGAACTGTTTAAGGGGCAAAAGGTTTCGCCGAGACTTTTTCTGATGATGTGTCGCCAACATTTCCTGCACAAATTTTCAGCGTGCGTGCATATTTTTCCACTAAAAATAAGAAAATGTTGACTGTTAAGCTACTGTTAGACCTCCTTTACATTGAAAATCACATTGTGGTTGCAAACTAACCTGACGTGTGTACTGCTTGTTTTATGTTCTTGACTGTACCTATCACAGTGGCTGAAGCAGAAAGATCTTTTTCCAAGCTGAAAATTATAAAGTCCTACCTAAGAAGCACAATGAGCCAAGAACATAAGTGGGTTGGCCCTCTTATCGATTGAAAATGAAAGAGCTCGAAAACTTAACTTCTCACATGTAATTAACATGTTTGCAGATAAGGGGCGTGGTGGCTCAGCGGTCTAGCTGTATGCCTCTCACCAAGGCGGTCCGGGTTCGATTCCCGGTCAAGGCATGTGAGATTTTCGAAGTGAAATGCCATGTCCTGTGGTTCGGATTCCACGTAAAAAGGAGGTCCCGTGGCTCATGATCTCGAGATTAACGGTCACGTTAAACTACAAGCTTCCGCATTTTTTGTTTGCAGATGCAAAGAGTAGGAAAAAAGGTTTTGTGTAAATTAGGTTAGTTGATAAGTTTATTTGTTTTAAATAGTTTTTAATAATAATAATAATAACTCAACAATTTTTTTGTAAACAATGAGTAAAAATTTATAGATTTATTTTATTTCAAGTTATATGTACAATACATTTATAATTTTGAGCTTTCGACCTAGTGTGTATTTTATTTTTAAAGCCTAGACGACCCTATCTGTTCCCTTTTCTTGTATAGGCCTACTCTAACTTCATTATTGTCAGTAATAAAAGAACAAATATGTGTACATATAATATATATTTACATGCAGTTTTCTTATTATGATATCACAATTTCACAAATTGAAAAGCTATAGCTATTTATTTATCAAAATTATTTAGGATATTTTATGGAGCCAACAGCCAAAGTATAAATTAAATATTTCTAGAAAAAGGGAAGTGGCAAGGGGGGAGGAATTCGAAAAGTGCATAAAGTCACTTTGATAAGCTCTTATCTTCAAACATTAATATTAAAGGCCTGCAGTTAGGTCAGGTTTAGGGGCAGATGACCTCGTAGTTCCGCCCCTTAAAACAACAATAACTCAGCAACTAACCAGATCAGGTTTTCAAAAGATAGTGAGGGGGGCCCCATTTCAACTTCTTGCCCCGGGGGCCCTTCAGGTCTAGCTACGCCACTGAATGTAGGCTCAATAACTGGAACGACCCGAATGTCCTTAGGGCTTACAACAGTGGTAGATCCGTTTTCGATGTCATCTTGATCGTTAGTTTTCTGCCTGTAGGAAATAAAATCCTCATCAGGAAAAATATTGGGGTTGAAAGGAACTATGCCGGTCTTCTTGAAGCCGTTGACAGCTGTTTCCATAGTCGCTGCTTTCAAATATGCCTCTGAAAACAATGAAGATACCTGTCGTTTTCTCACAATTCGACCAGGGTGATTCGCCAACCAGCCTTCAATGGCATTGGCATAGAAAGTCTTCAATGGGAACATGAAGGCTACATCCAAGGGCTGCATTCTGTCTGTGGAGTGTGGAGGTAGACATACAACTGATATGCCAGTTTAATCTCAAGATTCCAGATTGGAAAACAGCGTTCCGAATTTCGTCTTCGGGACGAAAATATGAACGTTGTTGGGGGACGAATATCGGACCAATGTTGCCAACCTACATGGCTACGTCATTCAGTGCTCCCTTTGTACAGCGATCGCTACAACCCATATACACTGACCGGCAAAAAAAGTGGAACACTTTAATTTTTTATGTAACTTCTTAATTTATTCCACTAAAATGTATCGGTTTTTCAATATTTGCATTATTCATGTAAATGTTAGATGGTTGGCTACAGAAAATACCGAAACATGTTTTACAACACGCTTTAACTCACAAATGTCGTTAGGCTGGCTGCGTGGCTCAGGGGTAACGTTCTCGCTTGCTGGGCCCGAGGTTGCAGGTTCGTATCCTGGCGCAGTCAGCTGGCATTTGAGGGTGCGCAAATGCGAGGGAGCCGTGTCCGTAGATTTACTGGCACGTTAAAGATCCCCTTCGGGGCAAAATTCCGGCACCCCGGCGTCTCTAAAAGCCGCAGTTGTTAAAAGGGACGTAAAACCAATAACATTATTACACATTTCGTTACATTTTGCAAATCCATACCTGCCAACTTTCAAAAAGGACTTTCAGTAAAACTCGCTTTTGCCAAAAAAATCTAACGAATTTCTACATACCCCGGTTTGAAACAATAATCCTCCTGGGCAACAAAATAGAGTAATTCATGCTTTGAACAGGATATTTCAATGAAACCTTATCTACTTACATCATACGCCCATTATTTGTAGACTCTCAAGAAGCAGGTGTGGTGAATTTTTGTTTGGAGCATAGATATAAGAGGACTTCCTTGAAATAATATACCTAGGTAATACACTTATCACTCACTGGAAATTACTTGCACTTTTAAATGCATAGCCGTGGCTTTTTTTTAGCTTCCTGCAAAACGTCTGGAGAAATAAGTGTTGGCATAACAGGGACCAGAACTCCCTGGTCTTCTAACTAGAAATAGCCTTCAGAGATTCATTCAGGACAAAATTCATGTATTTTCTTCACTTCAAAAAATTACGAGTTCAACGGAATTCATATAAAACACTACAGTAACCGATGACATTATAAGGGTCTGATTTAATAGTTAAAGGTGTGTGTTGCTTTGCTCTCTTCAGAAAGTCAATATTATATGTGTTTGTATTGCTTCTGAACTACTGGTCTTCAAAATGGAAATGGCTTCCAGAGTTCCATTGGAGATCAATAACTTTAACAGTATCCTGTTCATCTTTATCAGGCTAAAAATTCGTTCACATTCTGTCTTCGCAGTCAAGTACGGAGAAATATCGAGATGTTACACGATCGGCGCTGGTCTCAGCCGTTGGACGAGATTCCCGTAGTTTTCACGATAGAACACTGAGAAAAATCGCAAACCGTGATTTATATAATCGGTGTCACTTTTAGTCGTACGACGAGATTTCCATTGTCCTTGAGAGCGGGCAAGGGAAAATATTGCATTATTGCGCAATCGGCGCCGCTTGCTGTCCGTTTGACAAGAATCCAGTTGACCTCGTCATCGAATCCGGCGAAATATCGCGATGTATCGCAATCGCTGCCGCTCTCGACCGTTTTACGAGATTCACGTGTCCTCGCGGCTGGCCACCGAGAACGCGTTAATATGGTTAATATGCAATCGTCGCCGCACCCAGCCGTCCTCGTGATCACAAGTTCGCGATCGGGCACGGGTTTTATGATTTTACGCAACTTGTTTCGATCTCGGTCCGTTTGAAGAGATTCCCGCAAGCAAGTCGTGTGGTCAGGCGGCCATCTTGAAAATGTGATTTTGGAGAATGAACGTTCGAAGTAGGTATCTAATTTTACGAATTAATCTGCGAGAGGATTGCACGAATAATACAAGAGGGCACATTTTCTTTCGAATTCGAAGAAAACAGCGACATTTAACGGAATTTCGAATTAACCATAAGTTACTGGATGTCGAATTTACGAGACGGTTAGATTTTTAAAATAAATATATTTTGAATCCTTTGTGATATTTATTTTTGAAACGGTATCATTTCGCAAGATTGCGACATTAACTTATTTCGCGTCATTTCTGGATTTATATTTGACATAGTCTCCAAATTTAGAGGCCACTAACAGAAATGAGAGGTTTCTGTATTGTTTCGAAAGCTTTCGCGAATAAACGTGCCGCGAAAAGTCAGGTTTTCTAATAACAAAGAAAAATACTTCACACAAAACTAAAAACTTTTCTTGATGCCGAAAATATACGTTAAACCGATGTATACGGTAGGATACCATTGAAGGTATCCTCTGTAGTCAGTATGCATTTTCTTAAAGGCGGGCACGAGGAAATATAGCTTACGCAATCGGCGCCGCTTGCGTGAAATTTGCTCCATCGCAATCTGTAAGCCTACCGGCGCGATTTTAAATGATTTAAACTGACCTCAGCGAATTGTTGTTACCTCCAAATAGCCAGACAAAAAGTAACTACTTTTCGCTACTTTCCGTTACCGGTAGACGCCCTGATAACGATCGGATGAATGTTCAGAGCGATGTATTGAATGTGCGCTGGTCACTCAGGAATGTATCGGCGGCATGCGGAAGCTTGTTCTGGCGCGAATTTAAAAAATATTGGTACAGTACGTAAATCCGTAAAATTTAATAGTTTATCCGTAAAACCGTAAAACACAATGCCTTTCCGTAAATTTTACGGACAAACCGTAAAAGTTGGCAGGTATGCAAATCTTACAATTTTCTAATTTTTTGTAATGTTCTTTTGGGCTGGTTTATATTTAACATATTGCCAAACAAAACAGTATTAATGTTTCCACTGCACTGCACGAGAACACTGGTCACTAAAAACGAGTGTTTCCACCTTTAGCGTCTATGACAGCTTGTAAACGCTCAGGCATACTGTTCACAACTCGTCGAATGGCATCTGCCGGGATGCGATCCCATTCCTCCAGCAGCGATGTTCTCAGTTGTGCCAAGGTGGTATGGTCACGCTGTCCGACGTTCCTCCCAAGCATATCCCATACATGTTCGATGGGGTGCAAGTCAGGACTACAAGCTGGCCAGTCCAGGGTTTGAATCCCCACTTCCTGCAGATATTGTACAACACAGCGAGCAGTATGAGGGCGGGCATTATCCTGCATCAGCATGCAATTCTGACCTATGAAAGGCGCAAAGGGCATCACATGGTTCATCAGGATCTCTTCGATGTACCTTTGGGAACTGAGCGTCGCGTGATCGATGCACATCAACTCAGTGTGGGCCATAACGCTGATGCCACCCCACACCATAACCGAGCCACCTCCAAATGGAGTCTCGGAGGAGAAAGCAACAGGGCTGTACCTCTCCCCGCGCCTTCTCCACACTCTTTCTCTTTCATCAGGAGATCTAAGATTAAAGCGACTCTCGTCGGTGAAGAGAACAGAGGCCCACTGCTCGTGGGTCCATCCCAGATGCTGCCTTGCGAAGCGAAGACGCACCTCTCTGTGATGTCATTCAAGTGCGGGTCCACATGCAGGTCTCCGGGACGAAAGATGAGCTTCCTCAAACCTTCTTCTTACTGTTCGCTCACTCACTCTCACATTTCTGACATTTTCCAGTTGATTTCGTGCCTGGACTGCTGTAGAACGCAGAACTTGCAGGGTGAGAAATCTGTCATCCCTGGCACTTGTGCTTCCTCTACGGCCTGACCCTCGTCGTAAGTTTGGAGTTCTCTGTAACGTTGCACTGCACGGTGAATCCTACCGAGAGATGATCCAATGACCTCAGCAACATAACGGAAGCTGCGACCATCCTCCACCAATGCAAATGCATGTGCAGCTCCTTCACGGCTAAGAGGCACGTTTTAGTGTGAACTGCACATGGATAACTTGCTAAAATGTATGACAATGGTTCACACGTGTTCAACAAATGCCAATTGTTATCCCTAGAACAACAATAAGCGAGCGGCAACACTCGTAAACCGTAAACGCTTACAGTGCGCTTCCCGCAATAAAACCATTAAGATAGGCTCATCGAAGATCGGGGGGTAATTGGTGGTAATAAACCACCCTAAGGAATGTCATACAGTATTATCAATTTCTATTCACGGATGTTTCAGATGTTTGTTCTAATGCGTGAAAAGCTTTTAAAATGTGATTAAACCTTTCTCATGGCTAATTTTTTACTATTTATATTACTTTTTTTAACTGTTCCACTTTTTTTGCCGATCAGTGTATATTGCTGCTATACATATTTAAGTTGCACGTAAGTACAAACAAATGTGAGTCAAACGTACCTTGAATAGTTTAACAGCTCCGACAAGTAGGGATGTACTACAAGCGTGGCAAACCAATAACCTTCAACTCAGAATACTCGCAACACAATCACAGGGGATGCACCTAAGCGTGGGAAGCTCACTACTGTATGCTTTGTCACATGTTCCACTGTCTCCCACCAGACGGCAGCACTCAATGGGCTCGAAACATGCGGGGACGAAATAGCGCGCGGGGACGGATATTGGGCCAGTAACCTTACATGAATTATATACAAACTTTTGAACTGACGGTGATTTTGGGGTTTGGGGTCTGGGGGATGTGCAACGCGATGATATGTCGAAATGAAGTCTAAACATGGTACCCATTGCAATAGTTAGCTTTCTAATGAAATCTACCTAAAATGAAAGTTTGTTTTCTCTGAATTACTACGGAGATTTGCGTTAGGGGCTGCGACAACGCGGTCATGTAGCCCCGTGTACTTTGGGTGTGTGTAGAATCTGTCTGATAACCGGTGTTAAATTGTGATGGCTGCATTAGTGTTTGTATCTGTTTTAAAGTAAGGACTGCAGACATTCAATTTTTCCAAGTAGTTCCTACTTTTGCCGCCAAACGCCTCCGTCAACGACCAACTAGTTCAGAACTTAGTTACCAGATGCCACCGCTGTCGGCTCCTGACGACGAACATAGGAACCTAAGAGCGTTAGTCAAATGTTTAACCTATATATAATTTAGCTTCACACAGGTGTAATTAGTGGAAGGTTCTTTAATATGCCATAAATCTATGACTTGGGACCGCCGGCTTTACTTCCCCTCCGAAGAAAGGCATACTGACGGATTTTTAACGTTCTTAAAAAATCCGACGACTTCGGCCGGGATTGAACCCGCGATCTTGGGCATAGACGCTCAGCATGCTACCAACTACGACACCGAAGCCGCTTTATTTGCGTTATTAACGCGTTTCAGACTGTTTTATGACGGATGCTCGCGAAAATAATTTTTTTGTATGTCTGTGGACAACTTTGTTTCCGTTTAACGTAACTCGAGCAAGGCTGGGTGGATCACGTAAAATTTGAGGCGGTTACCATGGCAACAGAATCTCAGAGGTCCATCTATTTCTGTAAGACGCAATGCAATTCCATTTATTACATTACTGTGAAAGTTTGCAAACGGCTATAAGGTTTTCACGGAACCAAATTAAGCTGTAAAATTTCTTCAATACGGTACATATAAGAATGAATGCGTTAAAGAGGGTCCTGGGGTACTCTAGAATTATTCACGCGATTTACACGTGCTGGTGTGGTACGGAAGGTCTATTATATCCCTATTCTTATATTATTATTATTATTATTATTATTATTATATTATGGCGTACAACGACGAGACGACGCTCATTTTCAGCCCCTCGGTGTCAGAAACTAAACTCGGAGATCCCAAAGAGTCCTCGAAAAGTTCACTTTAAGGCTCTAAAACCAACAGTTTCTGAGATATTCCCAAAAAAACTAATTTCATTTAATAAACTAATGAAGGAATGCAAGCTGGTAACCATGACAACAGTATCTCAATTGGTGACATCCAACTTTCCATCTATTTCTGTAAGAAGCAATGCCACTCAATGTATTACCTTTCTGTGAAAGTTTGCAAAAGTAACCAACTAAGACTGTAAAATTCATCAATGCGCTTAAGGGGGTCAAGGGGTACCCTAGAATTTTTGCACATGACTTACATGTGCGATATGTCGTACAGAAAAAGGCCTATTATATATCCAAACAGCAACATTATTTTCAAAAATTCCTGAATCGAAATAGTAGTTTAACGGCTTTCAGGAATTTGGGCCATTGGAGGCTAAAAAACCTGAATTGTCACGCACCACCAGCCTTTATAATTTACTAGCTGAAGTACCCGTGCTTCGCTACGCGTCATAAATAAATTTAAATGTGAAAGTGACAGTTAAAACAGGGGATAGGCGAGGTGCTGCGCAGAGGGAGATTAAGGATGAAACATTTTGTCCACACCGTTCGGCGTTGACCGTGTTTTATAGCACAAATTTAGGTTTTACTCGCTAACCGTTGTAGATACCTTTCGGATAGTAAATGTAATTTTAAACCTCGTATATGCCATCAAAAGTTTGCTATTTCTTAGCGTTCACTTTTTATTTGAAATGGAAATATGAAAGTTTGAAACCAAAGGGAGTAGTGACGTCAATAAAATGGTCGCCATCTTTAAATAGTGCCCAAAGGGAGTAGTGACGTCAATAAAATGGTCGCCATCTTTAAATAGTGCAAAGTATTGAAATCAAAAGTAGCCTATATGTTAACCAGGTAAATCAGCTACTTCCATGTAAAATTCATGTAAGTCGGACCAGGAGTTCTTGCGTGATTGAGTATACACAGACACACACCATCTTATTTTTAGCCTCACTTCGCTCGCGTCATAGTCGTGTCATATTGTTATTCAATGACATGCAGGTTTAACCCCGTTAACAGCCCTTTAGAACCTGAATATCCAAAAATCCCTCCTTAGTAGACTTTTTCGACACACAACAAACATATCCCCTTCTTCTAACTTTAATAGTTTTGATTGGTCGATGAGAGTGAACATCCAAAAATCCTTCCTTAGTGGACGTTTTCTTCCAGAATTTCACCCCTCACATAGGCCCCTTAAATTGGATTTATGAAAAAAAAACGGTCGAACACCTACTTATTTTAATTATTTATTCATTTATTTATTTATTTATTTATTTTTAAGCTGATTGAAACTCGGAGAAAATCAAACTCCTCGCCTATGTCGTTTAAGAGATACACGCTCCGTTAGGAATCTTTCAACCCCCACTTTTCATCCCTTTCACCTCATAATATACACCACATCGAAAAACCATTAGACATGTGTCAGCTTATTTTTGATGATTAGTAGACTATATATGCCAAGTATCACATCCCCAAATGAAACCACTCATGACATATTGTTATTGAATGAAATGCACGTTTACCCCCTTAACACCTCTTTAGAACCTGAATATACAAAACTCTTTCCTTAGTGGACGTTTTCGACATACAACGAACTTATCCCCAAAATTTCATGTTTCTAACTTCAATAATTTTGGCTGGGCGATGATGAGTGAGTGAGTGAGTCAGTCAGGACATTTTCTTTCATTTATTTTTGAGAATTTCACCCCTCCCCATGAACCCCTTAAATTGGATTTATGAAAAAAAAAACGGTCGAACACCTATTTACTTATTTAAAGCTGTTTTCCCCCTGAGTTTGATGAGTGAGTGAGTCAATCAGTTAGGACACTTTCTTTCCTGCTTTTTTTCCCCAAAATTTCACTCCTCCCCATGGGTCCCTTAAATTGGATTTATGAAGAAATGGTCGAACACCTATTTGCTTAATTTTAAGCTGCTTTTTCCGCTGAATTTCAAACTTATCGCCTATGTTGAATAAGAGATACAGTACACGCTCCGTTAAGAATCCTTCAACCCCCAATTTTCTCCCCTTTCACCTCATAATATACACCATATCGATAAACCCTTCGACATATGTCTGCTTATTTTGAATGCTTAGTTTATATGCCGAATATCACATCCCCAAATGAAACAACTCGTGAGATATTGTTATTCAATGAAATGCAAGTTTAACCCCCTTAACACCCCTTCAGAATATGAATATCCAAAAATCCATCCTTAGTGGACTTTTTCGACATACAGGGAACATATCCCCAACATTTCAAGTTTCTAACTGCAATAGGTTTCTTGGGGGATGATGAATGAATATACAAAAATCCTTCCTTAGTGGACTTCTTTCCCCAGAATTTCATTCCTCCCCATGAGCCCCTTAAATTGGATTTATGAAAAAACGATCGAACACCAATTTACTACTTTTTCAATCTGATTTTTCTCCCTGAGATTCTTACTTTTTGCCTCTGTCTTCTAAGAGATACTTGATCCGTTAAGAATCCTTCAACACTCACTTTTCACACATACACCTCATAATTAGAGACGGGAATTTGCCTATTTGCCTATTTTATTCCTGTGTTTAGAAACGTAGGCTTTCGAGATATAAATCCGTTTTGGGTTCTTTTAGGCTAGATTTCGTTGGTTTTATTGTGCCTATAAATGCCTATTTCAAGGGTTTGTGCCTATTTGTAGTATAATTGCCTATTTGATGCCTTTTGACTGTATTTTAAAGTGCATTATATTGCAGCTGGTGTGCTCGACAGAATTATATTCTCATTTCTCAATATGTGTTTACCCCACGAACAAGAATGGGAATTCTCGAAAGTCACCAGAAATAGCGCCTGGGATCTCGATATTAAGCCTCCAAACTTAACAACCCTTCGTTTTGTATTTCGCTTTTCTTTATATTGAAAATTTACCCGTTAGTATGTGTGTGAATTAATATCATAAACTTTATGCTGATTGAATAACAAAAGAACTAACTTAGTGCCATGTTTTCGCGTATTTTTTTCAATCTCGATATTAAGCCTCCAAAGTTAAAAACCCTTCGTTTCAGGTATCGTCCCCTTCAAAAGCCGCGTTAGGTTGGCGCTGCAACCTAACCGTGAATTAATATACAGTATATCCTGTACGCGTCTGATTGTTGAATGGGCAGGCAGTTAAAAGCAGCCACGAGGGATGCGATCCAGCTGGCAGTTAAAATGCCGCGGCGATCACAGTGGGTTGGTGCTGTAACCTATTTTGTGTTGAATGGACAGGCAGTTTAAAGCAGCTTGGATGGATGCGATCTAACTGGCAGTGGGTGTAGCATGGCCTCTTACCGAGATAGATGGAAACTTGGTGGTCCCTGCTTGAGCTACTGTTGCCATGCAGCCAGGAGGGATGCGATCCAGCTGGCAGTGAAAATGCCGTTGCGATCACAGTGCGTTGGTGCTGTAACCTACCATGTGTTGAATGGACAGGCAGTTTAAAGCAGCCAGGAGGGATGCGATCCAGCTGGGTGTGAAAATACAGCCGCGATCAGTGCGTTGGTGCTGTAACCTATCTTTTGTATTGAATGAACAGGCAGTTTAAAGCAGCCAGGAGGGATGCGGTCCAGCTGGGTGTGAAAATACAGCCGCGATCAGTGCGTTGGTGCTGTAACCTATCTTTTGTATTGAATGAACAGGCAGTTTAAAGCAGCCAGGAGGGATGCGGTCCAGCTGGAAGTGAAAATGCAGCGGCGATCAGTGCGTTGGTGCTATAACCTATATTGTGTTGAATGGACAGACTGTATAAAGCAGCTTGGAGGGATGCGATCTAGCTGGCAGTGGGTGTAGCATGGCCTCTTTACCAAGATATATGGAAACTTGGTGGTCCCGTCTCGAGCTACTGTTGCTATGGAGATGGCCGGCCTTGCTATTACTTCATCAGTTTATTTTCTGCTTTTATTAGCCTTTGCTTGAGTGCAAAAAGGCCGAAATCTGAAGAATGACAAAGACTATCGAAAATTCATGTAGCCAGCCGTTCCTTCTGGGTCCTAAACTATGTGTAACTTATGCAAAATTTGGTTGAGATTGGTGGAACGGTGTAGATTTGTATACGGAACAAATCCACTCACCTACATACATACATACATACATACATACATACATACATACAGACTTTCACTTTTATATATAAGATAAGTATGTTATTAAATTATAAGTTGCTTATTGTTAATTCTATTTATAGTAATTAAATATGTTATTAAATTACAAGAAAGTTTTTCATGCCTATTTTGTTGCCTATTTTACACGTTAGTGCCTATTTACATGCCTATTTTGGCTATTTTAAGAGCCTATATGCCTGCCTATTTTAACTGTTTTTAGTGCCAATAATTCTCGTCTCTACTCATAATATACACCACATCGAAAAACCCTCAGACATGTGTCTTCTTATTCTTAATGATGAGTTTATATGCCTAGTATCCCATCCCAAAGGAAACCAATCGGGAGATATTGTTATTCAATTAAATGCAAGTCCACCCCCTTAACACCCCTTTAGAACCTGAATATCCAAAATTCCTTTCTTAGTGGACGTTTAACTTCAATAATTTTGGCTGGGGGATGATGAGTGAGTGAGTAAGTCAGGACATTTTCTTTCAATTATTTTTCAGAATTGCACCCCTCTCATGAACCCCTTAAATTGGACTTATGAAAAAAAACGGTCGAACACCTATTTACTTATTTTTGAGCTGTTCTTCCCCCCTGAGTTTGATGAGTGAGTGAGTTAGGACACTTTCTTTCCTGTTTTTTCCCCCAGAATTTCACCCCACTCCAAAGGCCCCTTAAATTGGATTTATGAAAAAACGGCCGAACACCTATTTACTTATATTTTAAGGTGTTTTTTCCCGCCGAATTTCAAACTTCTCGCCTATGTCGTTTAAGAGATACACGCTCCGTTAAGAATCCCTCAACCCCCAATTTTCACCCCTTTCACCTCATAATATACACCACATCGATAAACCCTTAGACATATGTCTGATTATTTCAATGATTAGCTTATATACCGAATATCACATCCCCAAAGAAACCACTCATGACAGATCGTTATTCAATGAAATGCACGTTTACCCTCTTAACACCTCTTTAAAACCCGAATAAGGCGGCTTCGGTGGCGTAGTTGGTAGCATGCTGAGCTTCTATGCCCAAGATAGCGGGTTCAAACCCGGCCGAAGCCGTCGGATTTTTTAAGAGCGTTAAAAATCCCTCAGTATGCCTTCCTTCGGAGGGGAAGTAAACCCGGCGGTCCCATGTCATAGATTTATGGCATGTTAAAGATCTTTCCACTAATTACACCTGTGTGAAACTAAATTGGATAGGTTAAGAATGTAAACAACGCTCTTAGGTTGCTACGTTCGTTGCCAAGAGCCGACTGCGGTGGCGTCTAGTAGCTAGTTCTGAACTAGGCCTAGTAGTCGTTGACGGTGGCGCTTGGCGGCAAAAGTAGGAACTATTTGAAAATTCAAAGTTGCAGTCCCTACTTGAATTTAAAAAAACCGATACACACACTAATACAGTCATCACAATTAACACCGGTTATCAGACAGATTCTACACACACCCAAAGTACAAGGGGCTACATGACCGCGTTGTCGCAGCCCCTAAACTAAGGAACCAACCAACCAAAACCCGAATAACAAAAATCAATCATTAGTTGACGTTTTCGACATACAGCGACCATATTCCCAAAATTCCATGTTTCTAACTTTAATAGTTTTCGCTGGGTGTGATGAGTGAGTGAGTCAGACAGGACATTTTCTTTCAATTATTTTTACCAGAATCTCACCCCTCCCCATGGGCCCCTTAAATTGGATAGATGAAAAAACGCTTGGACACCTATTAACTTATTTTTTAAGCTGTCTTTTTCCCCTGAGTTTGATGAGTGAGTGAGTTAGTCAGTCAGTTAGGACACTTTCTCTCCTCCCCCCCCCCCCAGAATTTCACCCCCCCCCCCCCCCCCATTGGCTCCTTAAATTAATTTATGAAAAAACGGTGGAACACCGATTTACTTATTTTTTAAGCTGATTTTTTTTCGCTGAGTTTCAAATTTCTCGCCCATGTCGTTTAGGAGATAGGCCTACACGCTTCGTTAGGAATCCTTCAACCCCCAATTTTCACCCCTTTCACCTCATAATAATACACCACATCGAAAACCCCTTAGACACATGTCTGCTTATTTTTAATGATTAGTTTATATGCCGAGTATCACATCCACAAATGAAACCACTCGTGAGCTATTGTTATCCAATGAAATGCAGGTTTAACTCCCTTAAGACCCCTTTAGAACCTTAATATTCAAAAATCCTCTCTTAGTGTATGGTTTTGACGTACAACGAACATATCCCGAAAATGACATGTTTCCAACTTCAATATTTTTGGCTGGGCGATGATGAGTGAGTGAGTGAGTCAGGACATTTTCTTTCAATTTTTTTTCTTCAGAATTTCACCCCTCCCGATGAACCCCTTAAATTTGATTTATCAAAAAAACTGTCGAATACATATATACTTATTTTTAAGCAGTTTTTCCCCCTGAGTTTGAAGAGCGAGTGAGTCAATCGGTTAGGACACTTTCTTTCCTGTTTTTTTTTTTTTTTACCCAGAATTTCACCCCTCCCCATGGGCCCCTTAAATGGGATTTATGAAAAAACGGTCAAACACCTATTTACTTATTTTTCATCCTGTTTTTCTTTTCCGCTGAGTTTCAAACTCATCGCCTATGTCGTTTAAGAGATACAGGCTCCGTTAGGAATCTTTCAACCCCCACTTTTCACCCCTTTCACATCATAATATAAACCACATCGAAAAACCCTCAGACACGTGTCTTCTTATTAGCCTATTATCAATTTTGAAGAAATAGGCTTATGAGATCAATTTTTGTCCGTGTGTGTGTGCGTGTGTGTGTGATTCGTGTGTGTGTGTGTCCCCCTAATAAAATCTAAACGGCTGGAGCGATTTCAATGAAACTCGGTAAGTTCATAGCACTATTCCGGGCGACCCCGACCGTGCCCTTCAAATTATGTTACGTCTCACCATTCCAACATGGCGGCTGTGCGAAAAATGTCACCAGCATTCAATAACTCCGAAACTATTACCGATATCACCCTGGAATTTTGTATGGTGATAAAGGGAACTACTAGAAGTTCACTTATGTGACCTTTGAGAACCTGGTAACTACACAACCAACATGGCGTCCAAGCGAAGTTGAGACTTTTAAATAGACGTTTCTTGCGATTTAACCATCGAAACGCAATGAAACTTCGTACAGTATATGTTTATATACATTGTAATGCACTGACATCTAACTTCGTTCAATTGTTTACATAACCTCAATATGGCGGCTGTGCGAATTATTTCACCGGCATTCTATATCTCTGAAACTATTACCGGTATTACCCTGATATTTTGCAAGGAGATAAAGGGCACTACTGGAAGTTCATATATGAGACTTTAAAAAACCGATTAACTACGAAACGAACATGGCGGCCAAGCGAAGTTGAAAGTTTTAAATGGGTTCTCGCGATTTAATGATCCAAACGCAATGAAACTTGGCACAGCAAATGTTTATACACATTGTAATGCACTGGTATGTAATTTAGTTCAATTGTTTACATAACTTCAAGATGGCGGCTGTACGAATTTTTAAATTAAGTTTTTATTTCTTGTGTCGTAATCATGCGATCGAAGTGAAAGTTTGATTAATGAACCTAAGCTATAATTTTCCTTGAAAGGTACATGACCCTATGGCCCATACATATAACAATCCAACATGGCGACCATCCGGATTATTTAGAATCTACTAAAGCAATCAAACTGATTTTTTTACGTTCATAGGGGTTATGAGCATAAGTTCACCTATATATATAGGACTTTCAATAATCAGGTGATCACAAATCCAACATGGTGGCGACGCGAAGTATAAATATTCACATAGTCGTTTCTCGCAATTTAACCATCCAAGTGCAGTGAAACTTGGCACAGTAAATCCTTATACAAATGTTAATCCACTGGCATCTAATTTATTTCAATAGTTTCCATACCACAAGATGGCAGCTGTGCGAAATTTTAAAATCTCTTTTTTACTTCTTGTGTCCTAATCATGTGATTGAAGTTTAAATACTACATGTACACAATAATCTTTATGTAACAGTACATAACTCTTAAGCCCTACATATATAAAAGTCCAACATGATGACCATCCGAAATATTTAGATGGTTCTCAATATCTACAAATCTATTACAGCAATCAAACTGAAATTTAGTATGTTGATAGAGGCAATTAACATTAGTGGGATATATGAAAATAGGCTCTATAGTTCTTCACGGAACTACTTGTTTTTAATGATGAGTTTATATGCCGAGTATCACATCCCCCAATGAAACCAATCGGGAGATATTGCAATTCAATGAAATGCAGGTCTACCCCCTTAACACCCCTTTAGAACCTGAATATCCAAAAATCCTTTCTTAGTGGGCGCTTGCGGCCCTTGAGGAAGCTGCATACCAAATTTCATTCCAATCCGTTGGGTGGTTTCTGAGATTTCGTGATGAATGTGTGAGTGAGTGAGTGAGTGAGTGGTATTTGACAAATATCTAGTAGATAGTGTCAAGTCTTTGTTATGCTATACTCCGTTGACAGTGCTGTGTGAGCAGTTGAGTAACTAACGGGATTTCAAGTAAAGATCCTCATTTTCTATACTGGTAGTGCAGAGCGCAACTTGTATCCAGTCGGCCGTGTCTCGACTTGAGCAATGTTGCCATGGAAACTATCTGCCTTGCCATTCCTTCATGTGTATATTTTATGATTTGATTGACCTGTGCTTGAGTGCAAAAGGGCCGAAATCATAAGAATGAGAAAGACTTTCGAAAATTCATGTAGCCAGCGGTTCCTTCTGGGTCCTAAACTATGTGTATGCAAAATTTGGTTGAGATTGGTGGAACGGTGTAGATTTGTACACGGAACCAACCCACCCACATACATACATACATACAGACTTTCACTTTTATATATAAGATTAAAGGGGTCTCCCAGTGGATGGAGCTTTACACAACGGTGACGTGTACTGCGCTTCGTCCACGAGGTTTTCAATTTTACGAAGTACGTCCAGAGAGTAAGTTCCGTTTGGTAATAACATTAAATTGTGTACAGATACAGAAAAATTATTTATTACACAAAATTCTACAACCCTTAAACTACTTTTCCACATAACTGCCGAAATGTTGCAGGCATTTGTCGTAGCGTGGCACGAGGTTTTGTATACCTTCTTCATAGACGTGTGCCGCCTGTGTCTTCAACTAGTTGCAGTGCAGTTCCGCATATGCGCGGTAGACGCTCTGTATCAAGGAGAAGAAACGTGCGCCATTTGGAGAGCGCTGTCAGCCACGTACGCGTTGTTGTGCATGTTTACTCGTACAATGTCGGTGTTGATTGAAAATCCCGCCGCTTGTGAAATCAGATCTGTGATTCGTTTTCTGAATGCTAGGAAAGTGAAACCAATTGAAATTTATCGGCAAATTTGCGAAGTGTATGGACAAAATGCGATGAGTGATTCAATGGTGAGAAGATGGGTCCGACAGTTCAATGAAGGACGTAGTGAAGAGCACGATGAAGAACGAAGTGGGCGTCCATCTTTGGTTACAGAAGAACTGGTTCACACGATTTATGACAAGAACCGGGAAAACCGCAGGTTTACAATTAGTGCTTTCGCTATGGAATTTCCCCAAATCTCACGATCACTAATTCATGAAATTGTTACCGAAAAACTGAACTTACGTAAACTTTGCCGACGTTGGGTACTAAAGATTCTTACGGAGCAACACCAAACAAAACGGATGGGTAGTGCACTTCAGTTTTTGACCCGTTACAATGAAGGCGGCGAAGAATTTCTGACACAGATAATCACAGGAGATGAAACCTGGGTTTCTTACGACACCCCTGAAAGTAAGGGGCAATCAATGGAATGGAGGCACACTTCATCCCCAGCAAAGGTTAAGCCGAAACAAATCTTGACACCTCGGAAAATGATGTGCTCAGTGTTCTGGGACTGGAAAGGCATCTTACTCATTGATTCCTTACCGCGTGGTCAAACAATCAACGCAGATGCTTACTGCGAGACACTTAGGAAATTGCGCCGCGCAATACAGAATAAGCGCCGAGGGTTGCTGTCAAAAGGTGTTGTTTTTCTTCACGACAACGCACGACCACACACTGCAAATGTGACGAAAAACCTCCTACAGGTATTTGGCTGGGACGTGTTTGACCACCCTCCGTACAGTCCTGACCTCGCTCCTAGCGACTTTCATCTGTTCTCACATATCAAGTATTTCCTTGGCGGTCAACACTTCAACAATGACGATGAGCTGAAAGAAGATGTTTCCAACTGGTTGAAGACACAGGCGGCAAACTTCTATGAAGAAGGTATCCAAAAACTAGTGCCACGCTATGACAAATGCCTGCAAAAGTTCGGCAGTTATGTGGAAAAGTAGTTTAAGAGGTGTAGAATGTTGTGCAATAAATCATTTTTCTGTATCTGTACACAATTTAATTTTATTACCAAACGAAACTTACTTTCTGGACGTGCCTCGTATTTTTTCATGTCAGGAAGTAGACGTTATGTGAATTTAGTTTGAGATCACATTTTAACTAATTATTTCTTTTGTCGACAAACGGGTTCATCGTAGGCCCAAGGATTTTTTTTTTAGCACATGGCTTTTAGTGCCGGGAGTGTCCGAGGACATGTTCGGCTCGCCAGTTTTGTAGCTGCTTCGAGACGGACAACCAATGGGTGAGCTACAAGTACCGTTGGGGAGGGAAGTTGGAATGTAAGGACGAGGAGTTAGAAGGTAGCGGCTGTGGCCTATAGTTAGGGACCAACCCCGGCATTTGCCTGGAAGGAAGATGGGAAACCACAGAAGACCATCTTCAAGGTTGCCGGCGGGAGGATTCGAACCTCCTCGCCTCCCGGATGTGAGCGACTGCCAGCAGTCATGCCGTAACGACCACGGCTAACTCACCCGGTGGCCTAAGGATGATTTTGTTTGATACTGTGTACCGGTAGTTGATTTATCCATATTTGGACATCAGGGTGGTATGTTGTATCAGCTAATCTAGATTCCCACATGGTCCGTATTGACATGAAGTTATATACACAAATGTGGTAAAATTTCCGACGATCAATACTCAAATTTAAATACAAATGCCACTTAAATAAAGCGTTGTAGCATCGCCGACTACAATTCTCAAGCCGTGTCATAAGGTTTGGCAACGCCTCCCATCTGTCATATGGGAGGCCTAGCGCAAGCACTTGGTAATTGCTAACACTGCGTAAACACATAGATTTTAACGCCAAATGTTTCCGAAAGCACAACAGAACATAATGATCGCTAAATCAACACACAAATATTACAAATGAAATGAAATCCACAACCTGCTTCCAGTCTCCGACCGGGTCAGGAATGGAATGAATGAAGCCCCCATCTAGCGGCGAGGATAGGAACTGTGCCGGCTGCCGAGACCTGACGCACTCCTCTGGGGCAATGATTAAATGAATGACAGATGAAATGAAATGATAGTGGAGAGTGTTGCTGGAATGAAATTTTGACAGGGAAAACCGGATTACCCGGAGAAAAACCTGTCTGCCTCCGTTTTGTCCAGCACAGATATCACATGGAGTGACCGGGATTTGAACCACGGACCAAGCGGTGAGAGGCCGGCTAAGCCACGGAGGCTTACAAATTTACAAATAAAGGATACATATTATCATGCTATGTACTGTCGATTGCCGATAAGTAGAGCCCTGCGCGGATAAACAAAACGTTATCGGCATCCGCCCCGCATCCGCATGACTGTTATCCGCATCCAGCCCACATCCGCATGACTGTTATCCGCATCCGCCCCGCTTCCGCATGACTTATCCGCATCCACCCCACATCCGCACGACGGTTATCCGCATCCGCCCTGCATCCGCACGACTGTTATCCGCATCCGCCCTGCATCCGCACGACTGTTATCTGCATCCGCCCCGCATCCGCATGACTGTTATCCACATCCGCACGACTGTTATCCGCATCCGCCCCGCAACCGCATGACTTTTATCCAAATCCGCTGATATTTCAATATTATTTTTAATTTATTAGATAAAGCATAAAGTGTCAAACCAACACATTCAGACATTTGAGGAGTGAGTCGTTCCTGGAAATTTGCTTCATTGCAAGGAACTTCAAGTTGGATGACACTTCAGGTTTCTTGACCTCCGCTATAGACAAACAACTGGCTATACTTTTTTGACTACTTTTGCACTTGAGCCTCAGTAAGTTTGATGTGCCTGATTTGTGTCCTAAGTATGAATACACTTTCTTACAGGTAAAACATCCTACTATATCGTTCACCTTTTCGTTTCCATTGAAAACGTAACCAAATGTCTGCCATATCGTTGACTTGAGCTTTGTTTCACGCACTATTGAATATTCACCTTGTTTTATTTTAATAGATAGTTTATCCATGTTGGTTAAATGATGTTCATACTCACGGTCACGGTAACATTAACTAATAATAAGTGACCTCTCTTTACGCTTGGAGAAAGAGATTGATATTTGGCCGGAAATTCCAAGTCAGTCATCATCCATCTGCTCCTTGACCCATCCATGTCCGCATAGTTGATGTCATAACTCGATCCGTTCCAATATCACAGTCAGCGTGTTTCAGTGTCAAGTTGGAAATAAATCTACAGATAGGATACTCATGGAACCACATCTTCCAGGATAGCTTAGACCGCGAAGTAGCTGACTTGAGAAATGTTAATGATGTCACCACGATGAACTAACAGGTTTATTGACAGCATTATATCTCGTACGTATAGTAATAATGGTAGTGAGAATTGATGAGATGTTATTACCTTCTACTACAAACATACGGTACTTAATAAAATGTAGTTGAAAGCATATGAGTAAAATAATCTTCTCGTGCACATATGTGCCTGAATATTTCGAACGCAATCTATATATATAAAGCTCAATGTTTGTATGTCTGTCTGTCTGTCTGTTATGTATACAAATCCACACCGTTTCACCGATCTGAACCAAAATTTGTATACTTACCCTTCGGAACCCTGCGGGTAACCCTGTCCACTTGAAATTTCCGACAGACCACCCCATTCCCTGCAGTTAGGCCCTTTGGCCCAAATCTACACCGTTTCACCGATCTCAACCAAAATTTGTATACTTACCCTATGTAACCCTGTGAATAACACTATCCACTTAAAATTTCGGACAGACCACCCCATTTCCTGCATTTAGGCCCTTTGGCGAACATCTACACCGTTTCACCGATCCTAACCAAAATTTGTATACTTACCCTTTGCAACCCTGCGGGTAACCCTGTCCACTTGAAATTTCGGACAGACCACCCCATTCTCTGCATTTAGGCCCTTTGACCCAAATCTACACCGTTTCACCGATCAGAACCAAAATTTGTATACTTACCCTTTGGTACCCTGCGAGTAACACTGTGTGCTTAAAATTGTGGACAGACCACTCCATTCCCTGCATTTAGGCCCCTTGGCCCAAATCTACACCGTTTCACAGATCTCAACCAAAATTTGTTATTTACCGTCTGGTACCCTGCGAGTAACACTGTTTGCTTGAAATTGCGGACAGACCACTCCATTCCCTGCATTTAGGCCCCTTGGCTTAAATCTACACCGTTTCACCGATCTGAACCAAAATGTGTATACTTACCCTTTGTAACTCTGTGAATGTCACTGTCCACCTAAAATTTCGGACAGACCACCCTATTTCCTGCATTTAGGCCCTTTGGCAAAAATCTATATCGTTTCACCTATTCGGACCAAAATTTGTATACTTACCCTTTCGAACCCTGCGGGAAACCCTGTCCACTTGAAATTGCGGACAGATCACCCCATTCCCTGCATTTAGGCCCTTTGGCACAAATCTACACCGTTTCACCTTTCAGACCCAAAATTTGTATACTTACCCTTTGGTACCCTGCGAGTAACATTGTCTGCTTGAAATTGCGGACAGACCACTCCATTCCCGGAAAGAGGACAGGGTACGTCCCAAAGGCAATGGAAAAAAAGGTGTAAAACCGGACCCGATCAGGAAACCCTCAGGGTTGCCAGCTCCCGAAATCACCAGCCATGAGTCCTTGAGGAACTAGCACTATCCAGGGTGCACCAGAAGTGGTGGGGCTACACACACCCTGCCTTCTTGAGGGTCTTGAGCAGAAGACATGAGATATTAAGAAAAGAAAAAGAAGGCTGACACCTCGAAGAATGAGGCTATCAGGAATGATTAGACAAGGGCCAATTAAGGCGGGAAAGTGAAAGAGTCGCTACGCCTCGGATACCCTGATACCATCGGGGTCGGAAGAGAACAAGAGTTTGACCAAGGGAGGCTGACAGGAAAGAGAACTGAAAGGAGCCCAGCACCAGTAAGTAGAAGCAATGCCGGACTCAGCTGGGGTCCCGTGGTCGCAAACCCACGTCCCACAAGTTGTGAGACCCTGGTGGGTGGAGGGGGGAGGAGGGGGCAGGTGTGAGAATAGCTTGCTGATTCATCGCGAGTTGACATGAGAGGAATGTCCAGAGCCCGCCGTGTTACCTGGTATTGCTGACTATGCTGATGTTCATACAGGGTCTTTGCTCAAACCACTGTAGTGTTACGAAAGAATGAGTGATTCACCGGTCAATGTGAATAGGACCGGGAACCCCCCCCCCCCCCCCCCCCGAACGTTTGTCATCACATATCGTCATCATCTGCGATATTCTCAGGTTCGTGCAGCTTGGACCCGAGCAGTACTCGATAAGCTCTTTCACTACACGCATCGAGTATAGGCCTAAGCCAGAAAATAACGTTCAGACTTTGGAAGACATCGAAGGTAGAAATCTGAATTACCTATATCAGATTTAAAATTACACCATGTTCGTTTAGTAGCCATTTTTCATTACCTTATTATTATCATAAGGGCAAATGACCTAGATGTTACGCCCATTATACCACTAATCACCACACACAATAAGTCTTCATCGCCTGTGAATTTTGAAATATTTCTTTCTAACACGGTAGTTTGTAAGTTTGTCGTGTCAATTCAACAGTAGTTTTCATTACCATCCTCATCAAAAGGGCAAATGGCCTAAATATTACGTCCATTATACTACTAAGTAACACCACAGTCTTCATCGCCTGTGATTTTAAAATGTGTATTTCAATTAATTTGTAAGTTTGATATACCCGTTCAGTAGTAGTCGTCTTCATTATCATCCTCATCAAAACGGCAAATGACCTAGATGTTACGTCCATTATACTACTAAGCAACACCAGAGTCTACCTAGCCTGTGATTTAAAAAAATTGTATTTGCATTAGTTTGTAAGGTTGATATACCCGTTCAGTAGTAGTAGTCTTCATTGTCATCCTCATCAAAAGGGAAAATGACCTAGATGTTACGCCCATTATACTACTAGGCAACACCACAGTCTTCCTCGCCGGTAATTTAAAAATATGTATTTCTATTAGAGTGTAAGTTTATTATACCCGTTCAATAGTAGTCGTCGTCAGTATCATCTGCATCAATGACGTTGAATGTTAAGGAGACTGAAATATTATCATCATTCCACCGGGCGAAGCCGGGTACTACTGCTAGTAGGCTATAAGAGTATTCCTCTTTTAAGCATGAAGCTGTAGATTGGCGCATCAAATATGTAATGTTATCGTTCCACATTTTATTCTAAAAACTATCCGCAAATTTACTTGAAACATTATCCGCAGCGTATCCGCTATCCGCACAGCCATACAAACTATATCCGCGTGGCGAAAAATGTTGCGGATATCCGCGGTTTTATCCGCGGATATCCCCATCCACGCAGGGCTTTACCGATTAGGTAATAATGAAAGGCTGTACTGTACCTAGGGCCGGATTTAAGAGTATGCCGCCTGTAGGCTCAAGTCCATTTGCCGCCTCCTCAATAGTTCATATTTGCTTAATACAGTTGTTTTATACAACAAAAGGATAGAGTTCATTGGCGTTTTCATCTTTTTTAAACATCAAGATCATTTAGTTTAGATAAAACTACAAATTTAATGGCTTACAGAATAAATGTTGTAATGAAATTAGTTATCTACTTGTTTTTTTTTTACTTACTTCTTTTAAGATTCGTTAACAAATGAAGTGGGTTTCGAACTTAATTAATTTGTTCTTGGAGATCAGTGATCACTATTTTACACATATTTTTGTATGTTAATGCTAATGACTCTCTCTTGCGTAATTGAAGAATTGTGTTCAATTTTCATTAAGTTGTCCTACATGGTGAAATGAAATTGCACAAAATGTAGTTAATTACTGGTTTATTTATTGAAAAATATACAAACTTCTCTAAAACAACTCACCCCACGTAATCTTCGTGTTCAAATTTACATAGCTTTCTTACGAGATTTCTTAATGGCAAACTCGTTAATAATGTCCTCATATGAAAGTGTTTTTGTTGTATTTGCCTCAATACAAAGTAATGAAAGTGAGTTTAACCGTATTTCGGAAATACTAGTTCGCAGATAGTTCTTATCTCTTCTAATGCAGGAAGAACTGTATAAGGACTAAAACATATTTTTAAGTAACTTGTATTCTTAAATTCGTACGGAAATAGTACATTATGCAACGAGCCTATAATGGCTATAATTAAGACACGAGTATGTTTATAAAACGAGCGTATGCGAGTTTTATAATTTCCATACCAGTGTCTTAATTACCATTATAGGCGAGTTGCATACGACTGTTTATGTTCGACGATAATTATAACTTTATTATATGTTTTAACATAAATATTCATAAATATCTGTTGAGATTATCACTAAAATTTTGTGATCGGGTGCTGCGCTGGGTAGTATATCTCCAACTTCCAAGCTCTCTGACCGACCGACGCATGCGCTCTGTGTGCTTCAATGCCATATGTTCAGATTGTGCACCAGTATTCAGTAAAATTGGCACCGAAGTCGTTTGAAAAAACAACGTGCTGTGTAGAAATTGGATTTGGGGATATTAAGGTACAGTGCTATTTCTTGTCTCATATTCACCAGTTTATTTACGCGAACATATGAACGGTGCACTTTCGGTAATTTATATAGATATGTTGGATTTTGAGCGCATGCGCGAAGGTATCCTTATCTAATTGGTCACACAACTGTTTCTTGAGCTCTGATTGGTGGGAGAAACTGTTTCATAATGAACAAGTAGTTCCGTGAAGAACTATACAGCCTATTTTCATATATCCTACTCAAGTTAATTGCCTCTATCAACATACAAAATTTCAGTTTGATTGCTATGTTAGATTCGTAGAACCTGAGAAGCGAATAAATATTGCAGATGGTAGCCAGGTTGGATTTTTATTTATGTACTATTACATGAAGATTATTGTGTACGCGTGGTTTTCAGACTTCAATCGTATATTTAGGACACAAGAAGAAAAAACGAGATTTTAAAATTTCGCACAGCTGCCATCTTGTGGTTATGAAAACAATTGAAATAAATTATATGCCAGTGGATTAACATTTGTATAAGCATTAACGTGCAAAGTTTCACTGCGCTCAGATGGTTAAATCGCGAGAAACATCCATTTAAATATTTATACTTCGCGTCGCCGCCATGTTGTATTTGTGCTCACCAGGTTACTGAAAGTCCTATAGGTGAACTTATGTTCATAGCCTCTATGAACATAAAAAAATCAGTTTGATTGCTGGAATAGATTCTTAGATATTGAGAACCGTCGAAATATTTCGGATGCTCGCCATTTTGGATTGTTATATGTATAGGCCATAGAGTTATGTACCATTAAAGGAAAATTGTTGCGTAGCTTCATTATTCATACTTTCACTCCGATCGCATGATTACGACACAGGAATAAAAACTTAATTTTAAAAATTCGCACAGCCGCCATCTTCAGTTTATGTAAACAATTGAACTAAATTAGATGCCAGTGAATGACGATATGTATAATCATTTGCTGTACCACATTTCAATGCGCTCATATGATTAAATCACGAGAAAAATGTATTAGAATGTTTCAACTTTGCTTGGCCGCCATGTTCGTTTCGTAGTCTACAGGTTTTTGAAAGTTACATAGATAAACTTGTAGCATTGCTATTTATCACCGTACAAAATTTTAGGCTGATATCATAAATAGTTTCGGAGATATTGAATGCCTATGAAATATTTCGCACAGCCGCCATTTTGAGGTTATGTAAACAATTGAACGAAGTTAGATGTCGGTGCATTACAATGTATATAAACATATACTGTGCCAAGTTTCATTGCGTTTGGTTGGTTAAATCGCGAGAAACGTCCATTTAAATGTCGCAACTTCGCTTGGCCGCCATGTTGGTTTTGTAGTTACCAGGTTTTCAAAGGTCACATAAGTGAATTTCTAGTAGTTCCCGTTATCACCATACAAAATTCCAGGGTGATATCGATAATAGTTTCGGAGATATTGAATGCTGGTGAAATATTTCGCACAGCCGCCATGTTGGATTGGTGAGACGTAACAAAATTTGAAGGGCACGGTCGGGGTCGCCCGGAATAGAGATATGAACTTACCGAGTTTCATTGAAATCTCTCCACCAGTTTAGATTTTATTAGGGGGGGACACACACACGAATCACACACACACGCACAAAAGGTGATCTCATCAGCTTTTTTTTTTTTTTTTTTTTTTTTTTTCAAAATTGAAAATAGGCTAAAATAGTGTTATAATGAGCCTCATTATGATACAGATTTCTGACACATAATAGTCAGGGTCGAACATAAATATTATTAACGTCTGAAATACTTCATTTTAACTTTGGAATGAATTGCCAAACTGCCGCCCTTGAAAATTTGCCGCTCTAGGCCGCAGCCTACTTAGCCTATTTAGAAATACGGCCCTGCCCCTGTACCTCAATGTCCCAATGTCTGAAGTTTCCTTTTCTTGCTGCTATTCTCACTGCCGTCATTGACGCGAAGAACTATACAGCCTATTTTCATATATCCTACTTATGTTAATTGCCACTATCAACATACACAATTTCAGTTTGATTGCTGTAATATATTCTTAGATATTGAGAACCGACTAAATATTTCGGATGGTCGCCATGTTGGATTTTATATATGTAGGTCCTAGAGTTATGTACTGTTACATGCAGATTATTGTGAACGTGTAGAATTCAAACTTCAATCGCATATTTAGAACACAAGAAGTAACAAGGAGATTTTACAATTTTTCACAGCTGCCATCTTGAGGTTATGGAAACAATTGAAATGAATTAGACGCCAGTGGATTAACATTCGTATAAGGATTTACTGTACCAAGTTTCACTGCACTCGGATGGTTAAATTGCGAGAAACGTCCATGTGAATATTTATAATTCGCGTCGCCGCCATGTTGGATTTGTGATCACCAGGTTATTTAAAGTCCTATAGGTGAACTTAAGTTCATAGCCCCTATGGACATTAAAAAAATGCAGTTTGATTGCTAAAATAGATTCGTAGACATTCAGTATCGTCTTAAATATTTCGGATGGTCGCCATGTTGGATTGTTAAATGTATAGGCCATAGAGTCATGTACCATTAAAGGAAAATTATTGCGTAGGTTCATTATTCAAACTTTCACTTCGATCGCATGACATCACAAGAAATAAAAACTTAATTTTAAAATTCGCACTGCCGCCATCTTGAGGTTATGTAAACCATTAAACTAAATTAGATACCAGTGGATTACAATGTGTATAAATATTTCCTGTACCAGGTTTCAGTGCGCTTGGATTATTAAATCGCGAGAAAGGTCTATTTAAAATTTTCAAATTCGCTTGGCCGCCATGTTTGTTTTGTAGTTAACCGGTTTTTGAAAATCATATAGATGGAATTCCAGTAGTGCCCTTTATATCCGTACAAAATTTTAGGGAGATACCGCTAATAGTTTCAGAGATATAGAATGCCGGTGAGATATTTCGCACATCCGCCATCTTGTGATTATGTAAACAATAGAACGAAGTTAGATGTCGGTGCATTACAATGTATATAAACATATACTGTACCAAGTTTCATTGCGTTTGGTTGGCCAAATCGCGAGAAACGTCTATTTAAAAGTCGCAAATTCGCTTGGCCGCCATGTTGGTTTTGTAGTTACCAGGTTTTCAAAGGTCACATAAGTGAACTTATAGTAGTTCCCTCTATCACCATAGAAAATGTCAGGGTAATATCGGTAATAGTTTCGGAGATATTGAATGCTGGTGAAATATTTCGCACAGCCACCATGTTGGATTGGTGAGTCGTAACAAAATTTGAAGGGCACGGTCGAGGTCGCCCGGGATAGTGCTATGAACTTTCCGAGTTTCATTGAAATCGCTCCTGCCGTTTAGATTTTATTAGGGTGGGGGGACACACACACACGAATCACACACACGCACACACACACGGACAAAAGGTGATCTCATAAGCCTATTTTTTTTTTTTTTTCAAAATTGAAAATAGGCTAAAAATACCGGTATTTAAAACTATTCTTACTAATTTAGAGACTGCCATTGATAATAAATTCTTAACTTTTTGTCCACAGATGCACTCATCATAGTCATAATAGGCCTCCAAGCTTAATGTTGACAGTCTAACAATAATGCTCCACTGTTCGCTTAATTTAACAAGTAGTTCCGTGAAGAACTATACAGCCTATTTTCATATATCCTACTCAGTGTCGGATTTCTGCCTAGGCCTACAAGGCCCCGGCCTAGGGGCCCAGCCAGCCTAGGGGCCCCGGTGGCAGAATCTTTAAATAGGCTCAAAAGCCCGGCTTGCCTTATCAAAAATGATATTACAATAAATATTTTTACGACATTTTGCCAAAACTTACAGCCCTGCGCGCAACAAAGCTAGAATTAGGCCTCTTCGTTCCCCCTCTCTCTCGCCTGCAGTATCCACGCCTAGCATTGCCAGGCCACGCGCAGGCAGTCCATTCTATAGGCTCCGTGCGTCACTTCTCTGGAATGACTTCTTGGAAAGGTTCAACAAAGTAAGCAAATCTCTCCAATCTGTTAACATCGACCTGGGTACGATCGTTGAACTGTATCAGTCTTTGGTAACATAAATAGAACAACTAAAGAAACCCAGTACCTTTGATCATTATGAGTCAAACGTTATTGAAAAATCCGGTGAAAATAGCTATGCATATGTAGGCTTGCCATATTTTTGGTGAGTGAAACCGGGACACATTAATATGGGATGGCCTTACCGGGGAATCCGGGGGTCCTCACCCGGGAAATGTTTTAAAAATTAGAAGCAAAATGGTGAGTTATAATCCTTTTTTTAAACCTCGCAAGTGAGGGGGGAATCTGGCACCCTAAATTGTTAGTTCTACACACCTTTTAAAAATAAAAAAGTAATTTTTGCTACATAAAAATATATAATTTTTTCTGGTCTACCATCTAGAAAGAAGTGTTAATAAGATACGATTTAAAATACTTCATAAAATTGTTTAATTGAACAATTACTAAGTCCTATTATTTTTTGAAAAACTACAACTTTTTGTCTAATTACAAAAACAATTACATAAAAACTTTTTTGTCAAACTAAAAAAACAATTAATTAATGAGTTAACAATGTTAATCTTTGCTTTCAAACCACTCATATTTTTGATTTGAAAGTACTTTTTTTTTTCAAAATGTATTTCTTAAGCTTGACCTTTTCATAAAAATCATAGCAAGATAGGCCAAAGTTGATTTTACATACAATCAATGCTCTTGCAGTGGACTCACTCATTAATGCTCTGTCATCCCCCAGGCATTGTTCATTAGAGAAAACAACCTTTCCACAGATGCTGATTCTTAAACACATAAATTCATTACTTTTTACATCTTACAGCCGTTTTCCGGGACATTGATAAAACCGGGCGGGACACCGGGACAAGAGAAAAATACCGGGACTGTCCCGGTCTAAGCCTGTGCATATGACATGCAGAGGAAAAGTAAGCGTAAAGTCCAGTTCGAAGAAGTAAAGGGAAACGAGACCAAACTCTCTGGCAGGGACAAATTCAGAGTTACCATTTTTAACGTCATTATAGACAGACTAATTACAGAACTATGCGGATCTGCTTGTGAGGAGTTAAGTAAAAAGTTTGATTTTCTTACGAAACTACTTCGTTTGGAATCTAAAGACATCCGTGAATCAGCCAGAAACCTTATAACTTTTTATCCGGGGGACTTGGATAGGACTTGGGAAAACGAGTGTCTGCACCTGCAAGCTCATTTGTCGTAGAATGATGAAGTTATGGAGTTATCGTCACTGAAGCTATACAAATACTTATCGGTAAAAGGCTTTTTGGACTTTTATCCAAACGTAGGAATTGCGTTCCGAATGCTGTTGTGTACACCAGCGTCAAAATGCTCAGCACAACGGTCGTTTTCAGCGCTAAAGCGAGTCAAGAATTACTTAAGATCTAACATAGGAGAGAAGAGGCTCAATTCAGTCTCTGTATTGTATATAGAGTCAGAAATAATGCAGTCAATTGACTATCATGACGTCATTCATTGTTTTGCACAGAAGAAAGTTCATCGTACGATTCTATAAATGTTATAGAATAACGTAATTATAATAACATAGACTGTATTATTCTGATGTTTATTAAAGTCGATTAATATTTATATGTTCTGTACTAGTGCATTTAATTTGCTAAATTTCCAAAATAGCTTCGAGATGGTGGGGGGCCGAAATGTCAAGTGCCTAGGGGCCCTGGATATCTAAGTCCGGGCCTGATCCTACTAATGTTAACTGCCTCTATCACCAAACTAAGTTTCAGTTTGATTGCTGTAATAGATTCGTAGACATTGAGAACCGTCTAAATATTTCGGATGGTCGCCATGTTGGACTTTTATATATGTAGAGCTTAGAGTTATGTACTGTTACATGAAGATTATTGTGTCCGTGTAGTATTCCAACGTTAATCACATGATTAGGACACAAGAAGTAAAAACGAGATTTTTAAACTTCGCACAGTTGCCATCTTGTGGTTATGGAAACAATTGAAATAAATTAGATGCCAGTGGATTAACATTTGTATAAGGATTTACTGTACCAAGTTTCACTGCACTCGGATGGTTAAATTGCGAGAAACGTCCATGTGAATATTTCTACTTCGCGGCGCCGCCATGTTGGATTTGTGATCACCAGGTTATTGAAAGTCCTATAGGTAGAGCTCTGCGCGGATAGACAAAACGTTATCCGCATCCGCCCCGCATCCGCACGGCTGTTATCCGCATCCGTCCCGCATCCGTACGACTGTTATCCGCATCCGCCCCGCATCCGTACGACTGTTATCCGCATCCCCCCCCCCACATCCGCACGGCTGTTATCCGCCCCGCATCCGCACGGCTGTTATCCGCATCCACCCCGCATCTGCTGGACTGTTATCCGCATCCGCCCCGCATCCGTACGACTGTTATCCGCATCCGCACGACTGTTATCTGCATCCGCCCTAGATCCGCACGACTGTTATCCGCATCCGCCCCACATCCACGCGACTTTTATCCACAAGTTTGTTATCCGAATCTACTGGCATTACAATAATATTTGCAGGGTAATCATGCACATGGGTTGGGAAATTATGGGCATGGGATGAGTGTTGGAAAGCCATACTAATGTAGAAACTTCTCCCCACTTCCCTATTTTCCTCCCATCATCCCTAATTGCACGTAGAGCTTTCTGCACATTTTCTGTTGGGTTGGAGTTTTTCTCCGTTTTCCGGGTATAATTTCTTGGCATCTGGAGAGCAAAGACGAAATATTTTGCCATTAATGTCGCGATGTATTTACTTGTATCATATATGTTCTGCGCACCATTACCCCACTCTGTTTTTAAAACGTAACTCACTGAATCCCGGTAAAATAATCTATTATATTGAAAAATAAATACATGCAAAACCCCGGTAAAAACTACATTTAATTTTAAATAATTATTGAATCATAACTGTAGGCTTACCTTCTTATTTGCTGGCTACAGAAAATTACATGCAACGTGTTAAGTTTCTTCATCCATGCCTCACGGTTATCAGATCACATAGCAACTGGCATCATGCTGACTGTCCCTATCTGATAGGTACGATGACAGCTTTGGGGGTAGCAGTGAACTGAGTTGCTAGTTGTACTACCAACTCGAAAAACATAGGTGCACACGATTAGCCGCTGCGCACAATTACCCAACTTTCCCCATGATATTCAACAAGTTCGGATTGTATTCTAAAAGGTACCCGCAAATTTACTCCAAACATTATCCGCAGCTTATCCGCTATCCGCAAAGACATGCAAAGTATATCCGCATGGCGAAAAATGTTGCGGATATCCGCGGGCTTATCCGTGGATATCCGCATTCGCGCAGGGCTTTACCTATAGGTGAACTTATGTTCGTAGCCCCTATGAATATTAAAACAATCATTTTGATTGCTGTAGTAGATTCGTAGATGAGAACCGTCTAAATATTTCGGATTGTCACCATGTTGCATTGTTATATGTATAGGCCATAGAGGCATGTACCATTTAAAGGAAAATTATTGCGTTGTTCATTATTCAAACTTTCACTTCGATCGCATGATTACGACACAAGAAATAAAATCTTAATTTAAAAAGTCGCACAGCCACCATCTTGAGGTTATGTAAACAATTGAACTAAAATACATACCAGTGCATTACCTTGTGTATAAACATTTGCTGTACCAAGTTTCATTGCGTTTGGATCATTAAATCGCGAGACAAGTCTATTTAAAACTTTCAAATTCGCTTGGCTGCCATATTCGTCTTTGAAAGTCTCATAGACGTACTTCCAGTAGTGTCCTTTATCTCCGTGCAAAATTTCAGGGTGATACCTGTAATAGTTTCATAGATATAGAATGCCGGTGAAATATTTCGCACAGCCGCCTGGTTAAATCGCGAGAAACATCTATTTAAAATTCGCAAATTCGCTTGGCCGCCATGTTGGTTTTGTAGTTAACAGGTTTTCAAACGTCACATAGGTGAACTTCTAGTAGTTCCCTTTATCACCGTACAAAATTTCAGGGTGATATCGGTAATAGTTTCGGAGATATTGAATGCTGGTGAAATATTTCGCACAGCCGCCATGTTGGATTGGTGAGACGTAAAAAAATGTGAAGGGTACGGTCGGGGTCACCCGGAACAGTGCTATGAACTTACCGAGTTTCATTGAAATCGCTCTAGCCGTTTCGATTTTATTAGGGTCACACACATACACACCATCACACACACACACACACACACGCACACACGGACAAAAGGTGATCTCATAAGCCTTTTTTTTTTCATAAATGAAAATAGGCTAAAAATAGGTAGCTTTCTAATGAAATCTATCTAAAGGCACTTGCCAACTGAGTAAGGTTCATAATGTACTTGATTATAGAGGCCACATGCAGATATATACCAAAATTAAATTACTAGGCACTGAAAATCCACCTCGCTGTAGTGATCAAAACGTAGTGATAACCAGTTTTGTGTGTCCCCCCTAATAACTTCCAAACGGCTGGAGCGAATCCAATGGAACTCGGTAAGTTCATAGCACTATCCCGGGCGACCCCGACCGTGCTCTTAAAATTTTGTTACGTCTCACCAATCCAACATGGCGGCTGTGCGAACTATTTCACCAGCATTCAATATCTCCTAAACTATTACCGATATCACCCTGGAATTTTGTACGGTTATAAAGGGAACTACTAAAAGTTCACCTATATTAGTTTTGAAAACCTGGTAACTACAAAACGAAAATGGCGGCCAAGCGAAGTTGCGACATTTCTTGTGATTTAACCAACCAAACGCAATGAAACTTGGTACAGTATATGTGTATACATATTGTAATGCACCGACATCTTACTTCGTTCAATTGTTTACATAAATTCAAGATGGCGGCAGTGCGAAACATTTCACCGGCATTCTATATCTCTGAAACTATTACCGGTATCACCATGAAATTTTGTACGGAAATAAAGGGCACTACTGGAATTCCATCTATGAGACTTTCAAAAACTACAAAACGAACATGACGGCCAAGCGAAGTTGAAAGTTTTAAATAGATTTTCCTCGCCATGTAATAATCCAAACGCAATGAAACTTCGTACAGCAAATGATTATACACATTGTAATGCACAGGTATCTAATTTAGTTCAATTGTTTACGTAACTTCAAGATGGCGGCTGTGCGAATTTCGAAAATTAAGTTTTTATGTCTTGTGTTCTAATCATGCGATCCAAATCAACATTTGCATAGTGAACGTACACAATAATCATCATGTAGTATTACATAACTCTATGGCCCACATATATTAAAATCAAACATGGCTACCATCCGAAATATTTAGACGGTTCTCAATATCTATTAATCTACTACAGTGATCAAACTGAAATTTTGTAAGTGTATAGAGGCTATAAGCATAAGCATATGGGACGTTCAAATTTTAATCGACTAGCATCTGTATGTATGTCTACCCCTTATTATTCCCGTTTTTCCAACGGGGTCGGGGATGAGATGCGATGGAAGTCTTTGTGGCGATGGTTTTTACGGCCAGATGCCCTTCCTGACGCCAACCTCATGAGAGGAGTTATTGAGAGATTAAATGAATGATGGTGAATGAAACTGGGCAAGGATGTGGAAGGAAGCGGCCGTGGCCTGTCAGAAGGTACCGTCCCAGCATTTGCCTGGTGTTGAAAATGGGAAACCACGGAAAACCATTTCAAGGACGGCCGACGGTGGGGCTCGAATCCACGCGTCTACCGAGTCAGCAGAGAGCTTGGCCCCATGACCTAATGCTGGGCTTTAGCCAGCGTAGCCACTACTGTCGGTTTAATCGACTAGCATCTAATTCAATTAAATTATTTTCATAACCACAAGATGGCGGCTGAGCGAAATTTTAAAATCCCGCTTTAATTTCTTGTGTCCTAATCATAGTTTGAATAAAACACCTACACAATAATCTTCATGTAATGGTACACAAATCTAAGGTATTTAATATAAAAATCCAACATGGTGACCATCCAAAATATTTAGACGGTTCTCAATATCTACGAATCTATTACAGCAATCAAACTGACAATTTGTATGTTGATAGAGGCAATTGATATTAGTAGGATATATGAAAATAGGCTATTTAGTTCTTCGCGGAACTACTTGTTTTAGTAGTGCTGCCATCATTTGACTTACAGCCAGGCACACAACACTTCCTAGGCATCTGAAATAGTTTAATGAAATATTAGTGAAGAATTTGTTGGTTAAATTCATAACTAAGTATTGGTTACACAAGCAAACTAATACGAGAAATACTCAATTCTACAAATTTCAGCAGGTCTGATTTACCACGAGGAATTTTACGGGTGTTGAAATAGTACGAACTGCTTGTAGATGCTGTCATATCAAAATAAACGATGTTGTTGTTTGAGTCTTCAGTCTTTTGACTGGTTTGATGCAGATCTCCATGCCTCCCTGTCCTGAGCTAATCGTTTCATCTCTACATAGCTACCACACCCTACATCCGAGCCAATCTGTTTAACATACTGTATTCTAACCTTGGTCTACCCCTACAGTTCTTGTCCTCGACCCTTCCTTCCATAACTAAGCTTGCTATTCCTGGGTGTCTTAGTATGTGTCCTACCAACCTATCTCTTCTCTTCATTAGCAGTCGCCAAACATCTTTCCTCTCCCACTCGTCTTAATACCTCTCCATACCCATCTGATCTTCATCATTCTCCTGTGATACGCTATTTCAATTCTCCTCTTTTCTGCTGCACCAATAGTCCAAGTTTCACTTCCATAGAGCGCCACGCTCCAGACAAAGGCTTTCAAAAATAACTTCCTAATACCTAAATCTATATTCGATGTCAACAGATTCCTTTTTTGTAGAAATGCTTTCCTTGCCTGAGCCAACCTACTTTTTATATCCTCTCTTCCTTCAGCTTTTCACCTGCCAATTTGATCTCCATAGAGGTTTCTGATTTATTTCGGCTGCATTCCAGTATTTTTAGCCTATTTTCAATTTTGAAAAAATAGGCTTATGAGATCACCTTTTGTCCGTGTGTGTGTGCGTGTGTGTGTGTGTGTGTGTGTGATTCGTGTGTGTGTCCCCCCCTAATAAAATCTAAACGGCAGGAGCGATTTCAATGAAACTCGGAAAGTTCATAGCACTATTCCCGGCGACCTCGACCGTGCCCTTCAAATTTTGTTACGACTCACCAATCCAACATGGCGGCTGTGCGAAATATTTCACCAGCATTCAATATCTCCGAAACTATTACCGATATTACCCTGACATTTTGTATGGTGATAAAGGGAACTACTATAAGTTCACTTATGTGACCTTTGAAAACCTGGTAACTAGAAAACCAACATGGCGGCCAAGCGAAGTTGCGACTTTTAAATAGACGTTTCTCGCGATTTAACCAACCAAACGCAATGAAACTTGGTACAGTGTATGTTAATATACATTGTAATGTACCGACATCTAACTTCGTTCAATTGTTTACATAACCACAAGATGGCGGATGTGCGAAATATTTCACCGGCATTCTATATCTCTGAAACTATTAGCGGTATCTCCCTAAAATTTTGTACGGAGATAAAGGGCACTACTGGACGTCCATCTATAAGACTTTCAAAAACCGGTTAACTACAAAACGAACATGGCGGCCAAGCGAATTTGAAAATTTTAAATAGACCTTTCTCGCGATTTAATGTTCCAAGCGCACTGAAACCTGGTACAGGAAATATTTATACACATTGTAATCCACTGGTATCTAATTTAGTTCAATTGTTTACATAACCTCAAGATGGCGGCAGTGCGAATTTTAAAATTAAGTTTTTATTTCTTGTGATGTAGTCATGCGATCGAAGTGAAAGTTTGAATAATGAACCTACGCAATAATTTTCCTTTAATGGTACATGACTCTATGGCCTATACATTTAACAATCCAACATGGCGACCATCCGAAATATTTAGACGATACTGAATATCTACGAATCTATTTTAGCAATCAAACTGCATTTTTAATGTTCATAGGGGCTATGAACGTAAGTTCACCTATAAGACTTTAAATAACCTGGTGATCACAAATCCAACATGGCGGTGACGCGAATTATAAATATTCACATGGACATTTCTCGCAATTTAACCATCCGAGTGCAGTGAAACTTGGTACAGTAAATCCTTATACGAATGTTAATCCACTGGCATCTAATTTATTTCAATTGTTTCCATAACCTCAAGATGGCAGCTGTGAAAAATTTTAAAATCTCCTTGTTTTTTCTTGTGTCCTAATTATGCGATTGAAGTTTGAATACTACACGTTCACAATAATCTGCATGTAACAGTACATAACTCTAGGATCTACATATATAAAATCCAACATGGCGACCATCCGAAATATTTAGTCGGTTCTTAATATCTACGAATCTATTACAGCAATCAAACAGAAATTGTGTATGTTGATAGTGGCAATTAACATAAGTAGGATATATGAAAATAGGCTATATAGTTCTTCACGGAACTACTTGTTGTTTTACATTTATTAATTTTCATCGATAAAACATAGCATGTGGTCTTCCGTGTTTATAGAATTTACGGACTCTTATATACGTTGCCAATTCTACCAACAGCACGGCTTGGGAATATTATAGACGGCGATGGTTGTAGTCAAGAGAGTTAGTTTGCCTCGTGGCCACTAGGTGCCTTTGCTCTCGCATATATATACAGTGCTTTCTTTTCTAAACAAAATTTAAGGGGTACTCTCAGTTGAAGTCGACAAAACATAATTTTGCAATTTTCGGTAATTTTCAGAGTCCGGTTATTACTCTATGGCCTGACATGTTAATTATGAAAGGTTGCACTGGGTTAATTTATTAATTCATTGACTTTCATCTTTTTCGATGCCTGGGCGGATGTAAAATAATTCGTTATTTTCTTCATCCTTGAAAACTAACCGCACTCACAAAATAACAACCTACCCTACCTTCAAACACTATAATCTGATTTACAAAAGATGCTCGGTGAAAGCTGTCATCCGCTTGATGGGTGAGGTGAGGAGTGGAGACGAGAGGGGTAACGGTCTCCATAGCAACAGCAAGCGGTGTTGCAACGTATGCAGACACAGCAATCAGCACATGGTTTGACTCATTTGTCAATGTTCTACTGTGTCTTGACTCGTCAATAGATCTATCCCGTGTATCTATTTAAGTGCATTTGCTTATTCTTTCATAGGCTACAGTAAGCGTTATCGTTCTGTTCTGTGTATGTTGGAGGTTTGTGTGTATACAGTTTTTGAGTCCATTGCTTTTATTCGCATCGTATCATCGTGTCTATTTTTGTTGCGTAAAAATGGCATCGGTACGTGCTCGCGGAAGGCCCAGGATCCATTCTCCGCGTCATAGAACAACTTCAGGCCGTGGTGTGACTCTCCATAGCCAAGCAAGGGAGATGGTATGTGTTGTGAGGAATTTTATGGAGGAAGAAGGGGAAAGCATGCGCTTACGGGAGGAACCTTTGATTCTATTTGTTCAGGTGAGGAAAAGAACTGCAAAGGCTCTTTCTTGGTATGAGTGAAGCTACTGTGTACCGAGTGACGAAAGAGAAGTTTCCGTCTGATGATGCTGGCCCGTCTATACTATCAACTCCAGGGAAGAAGAGGCAGAGGTAAGAGGTGGTCACTAATTTAGATGGCTTTCAACAAGATGCTGTTAGACGGCATATTTATAGCTATTATTTTAGGAAATAAATTCCCACAAGTCGCAAACTTCTTGTGTCGCTCGGGGAGGCAGAATTATTTCAAGGAAGCCTTTCTTCGCTGAATAAAGTGTTGCATGATCTGGGATTTAAATATAAGAAAATTAATGGCAGGAAGGTGATCATGGAGAGGCCAGATATTGTGGCTTTGAGGTGTCAGTTCCTAAGTGAAATTAAGGACAAAGATGTTATGGATATTGTGTGGTTAGATGAAACGTGGGTCAATGCTGGTCACACAGTGTCTAAGAGTTGGAGTGACGACTCAGTTCAGGGGACAATGAAAGGGCCGTCAGCAGAGGGGGTCGATTTATTATTCTACACGCCGGGTCATCACAAGGCTTTGTTAATAACGCGCTTTTGCTCTTCAAGTCGAAAAGAACTGGTGATTACCATGAAGACATGGGCCATAACCGGTTTTTTAAGGGGATACGGAATGCCCTATGCTTACAATAATAAAATGTGCTGTATATAAGGAACATTTTCTCTGATACCACTGAACTTAAATTTTTACAGGTTAAGGCTGGGTGTGTTTGATTTCTACTGAAACAAGCAAAATTTTTATGAGTACATACTTAAGGAGAAAACAATTTTTTTATGGAACATGTTTGTTATGGTATTTTTAAGAAATATTTTGCCCCCCCCCCCCCCCAAAATACAAAAAAACATGCAAATTAAAAACTGTTGTTTCAGTAGTTGTAATAGGTATGTATAAAGAAGTGATGCAAATTTGAAGTTTCTACATTCAAAATTGGCTGAAAAAATGTTCCTTAAGTAAGAAAATAATAGATTTACGGGAAACAGGCTTCAAAGTTTTAACCCTAATGCATGCGAGGCCCGTAGCTTGGACTCTCTGGATCTTCTTCAAATTTCTCTTGTGATCTCAACTCGGCAACTCTCTGTTCCTTTCTGGCCTTCTGAGCTAGTATTTTAATTGCATTTTCAGCAGCTCTTAGTCTTTGTAAGTCAATACGCAACATAGCTTCAGCTGTTCGACACCCAACTGCACGGAGGCCATACACTAACCTAATATTTACACTATACAATGCAGTGTCTTTTGCTTTGGTACTTACAGTAACTGATGAAGGATTGAAGAACTTCACACTGTGTGCACATTATTTACAAACTAATTCATACTCTGCTGCAAGACCAACATGTGCATTCACCCTCAGAGACACGCCCCCTTTAGCACACTTTTTACAAATTGTATTATTTTGAATCACTTCTGATAATATACACATATCTAGAATTTCACAACTCTCATTCTCTTTTGATAGGTCTTCATATTTTTCCTCCTCACCACTGAGGTTCTTCTGTGAAGCACTTTCAGGCTAGCAAATAATATTTTGTACAGGTGTTGATTGTAGGCCTATGTTGAGGTTAATTGTTACAGGAACATGTGGAGGTATTGTTGATGGAGATAGTGTATCTTCTAACAAGTTCAAATTAATTGTAGGCTACGTTTCTTCTGCCAATATTAGTACGTCTCTTGAATACTTTACCAGTATGCCTAGGTATTTTAGAGGGATTCGTAAATACAATACCACAGACTAATCACTGATAATCATACAAGGCTAGATGCACTGTTTACATGGAAACCATCCAAACTATAAACAAAGTAAGAAACAAATGAATCTCTAGATGCACATGGTGCACACTACAGAGGTAGCCAAAGTACAAACTTATTCCCTAAAGGCGGTATATTTGAAAATTTAGCCAGAGAAGATACCTTAAGTGCTGGCCATGTTTACTTCCAGCAGAAATCAAGTGTACATCATGATCTAAACTATTAAAAACACACTTGTAGTTCTAATATCATCTTAATTCATACAGCATTTTAAAGAGGACATATGAAATATTAATAAATAAATAAAAAATAAAAATGACTAATTTTTGAAAAATTTCCCATTCCGTATCCCCTAAATGGTTCCAGGAACAATTATTACCCAACATCCCTGAACACAGTGTTATTGTAATGGACTGCTTCGTACCACACAGTGCAGATAGACAAAGCTCCAACAACTTGAAGTACGAAGCCGCGAATGTTGGAATGGCTCGGCCAACATAGTGTACCATGCGACAGCTCTATGACGAAGGGAATCCTTCTCAACCTTATACGGCAGCACAAGCCTAAACCCATGTACCACGTGGATGAACTGGCGAGAAAGCATGGCCATGAGATCATCAGGCTGCCCCAGTAGCGTAGCCAGGATCGACCAATGGGAGGGGTTATAGGTACTCAAGCCAAATTCTACCAGCATTTCGTTCGCTCGAAAAACGTGCACCCTGGTCCCGAGGGCAGCTGGACATATATTTACGTTATATGAATCAACTCGGCTGACGGTTATCTCATGCTCAAGATATTAATAATGATCCCAAAATTAAAGTTAATGTACCCATAGAATTTTCTAAGTCTTTATTAAAGCGCGTTATTTTTAATAAAAACTAGATTAATGTACATATAGCTTCTCTCCCGCCAAGAAAAGAAAAAAAAGCTAATATTGTTCCACTGTGTGGGATTCAAAATTATTTGGCGCTAGCCTCAGTTTGAAATAAGCTATACGTTATTTCGCGGGGGAAAAGTTAGATTGGCAACCCTGGGAGTTGTATTACCACAGTCTAAAATACACAGTCGCGAAGCTCGCTGCGCTACGAAATTGCATCCTCTTTGTAGGTGAAGCGATACTAGCGCTCGCTTTAGCCAGCAAGCTGGCAACTGCATTGAGCACGTTATTCGCGGAACTGATGATTTCACTTTTGCAAGTTTTTAGCCTATTTTCAATTTTGAAAAAATAGGCTTATGAGATCACCTTTTGTCCGTGTGTGTGCGTGTGTGTGTGTGTGTGTGTGTGTGTTTTGTGTGTGTGAGGTGTGTGTGTGTGTCCCCCTAATAAAATCTAAACGGCTGGAGCGATTTCAATGGAACTCGGTAAGTTCATATCACTATTCCCGGCGACCTCGACCCTGCCCTGAAAATTTTGTTACGTCTCACCAATCCAACATGGCGGCTGTGCGAATTATTTCACTAGCATTCAATATCTCCGAAACTATTACCGATATCGCCCTGAAATTGTGTACGGTGATAAAGGGCACTACTAGAAGTTCACATATGAGACTTTCGAAAACCTGGTGACTACAAAACCAACATGACGGTCAAGCGAAGTTGAGACTTTTAAATAGACTTTTCTCGCGATTTAACTATCCAAACGTAATGAAACTTGGTACAGCAAATGTTTATACACATTGTAATGCACTGGAATCTAATTTAGTTCAATTGTTTACATAACCTAAAAATGGCGGCTGTGCGAAATATTTCACTGACATTCTATATCTCCGAAACTATTACCGATATCACCCTGCAATTTGGTACGGTGATAAAGGGTACTGATACAAGTTTACCTATGTATATTTCATAAACCTGTAAAGTACAAAACGAACATGGCGACCAAGCGAATTTGAAATATTTTAATAGACTTTTCTCGTGATTTAACTCTCTGAGCGCAGTGAAATGTGGTACAGTAAATGATTTTGCAGATTGTAATGCACTGCCATCTAATTTAATTCAATTGTTTACATAACGTCAAGATGGCGGCTGTGCGAAATTTTAAAATTAAGTTTTTATTTCTTGTGTCGTAATCATGCGATCGAAGTGAAAGTTTGAACAATGAACCTAGGCAATAATTGTCCTTGAATGGTACATAACTCTTTGGCCTATACATATAAAGATCCTAAATGGCGAGCTTCCGAAATATTTAGACGGTTCTCAATATCTATGAATCTTTTACAGCAACCAAACTGAATTTTTGTATGTTCACCTATAGGACTTCAGTAACCTGGTGAGCACAAATCCAACATGGCGGCGACGCGAAGTATAAATATTTAAATGGACGTTTCTCGCGAATTAACTATCCGAGTGTCGTGAAACGTTGCACGTTAAATGCTTATACAAATGTTGATCCACTGGCATCTAATTTATTTCAATTGTTTGCATAATCACAAGATGGCTGCTGTGCGTAATTTTAAAATCTCGTTTTTACTTCTTGTGTTCTAATCATGCGATTGAAGTTTGAATACCACACGTACACAATAATATTAATGCAATAGTACAAAAATAAAAATCCAACCTGGCGACAATCTGAAATATTTAGACGGTTCTCAATATCTACGAATCTGTTATAGCAATTAAACTGAAATTTTGTATGTTGATAGAGGCAATTAACATGAGTAGGATGTATGAAAATAGGCTGTATAGTTCTTCACGGAACTACTTGTTTTTTCTTTTTCTTTTTTTTTAAACTCACCTGAGTGATTATTTCCATTTTGAACATTAGTCACGTTAAATCACCAACTACTACAGAAAAAAGCCACAATGTTGATATACTCACACTTTTAATTCATAGAAACATAAAAAGAATGCTCTGTTTTTATTAGTTCAGTCCTCTATAAGTATCCGTAGGTACAGTAGTATAACGTATTTAATGAGTCTTACGTAGAATTCATAGTCCATACTAGTTATAAATTCATGTATTCGTTTTAATGCTAGTCGCTGGCATTTCTACATAAAACCAAGTCCACGATTCCTGGATGTAACGGGTAATTTCTAAATCTACTGAATGGATTTTGATGCGGTTTTCACCATTCAGTAAAGAATTTCTCAAGGATGGTTTCTGTACGAAAACATTCATTTATGACCAAAGGAAGCCGAGCAGTAACGATTTCAGTGAATCGTGTCGAAGGAAACCCTGCCGTCCGTGCGCCTTTTAAGCTTACGCTGGGTAAACCATTAAAAATATCTACATAGTCTACTATGAGTGTAAGAATTGGTCAGCAAGACAAGTTCTACAAAGAAGTCCCCGACAGCATACCTTTATCTTTAATACATCGCCAACTATAAGTGATTGTACGTTTTAATTTCTTCCAACAATCTCCATTCAGTAGAAATTTAAATTACTAGCTTCGGAGCGAGTTTACGAGCGAGCCCATCATCCCAGCTTCGGCCAGCATTAACTGTCGAGTCGTGTCGAGTTAAGACTTCAGAGAAGAGTAGACTATAAGTGTTCACCTCGGCTTTTCTGAATTGCGTCTGAGACCTACCGTCAGTGCGCCTTTTAAGCTTACGCTGAGAAACCAGGAGAAGCCGGCGGGTTGATAGTATGGCTATAATATAATATAAAATTCTTAACCGTATCAAAAGCTAGTTATTCCGTAAAATTGAGTAACATTATAACTTAGTTAATTAGTAAAAATACCAGTTTGATTTGTGAAACGAAACGGTCTTAAATGGCTCAATTGTAGGTACTTCGTATTTTTTCTGTGGGTTTGAAACCTTTCATTCCTGAATTTGACAAAATAATACAACGCCACTTTTACATAATATCGGCAATAACAATTGTGCACCGTACCTTCACAACAGCCATGGTGGAGACCAGGTATTTCATAAGAGAATTAACAATGTACCCCATCTAAGTTTGTGAGCATTATTCTGACGACATACATTGGCTTGCTTCCAAAGGATTCGAGAATAAGTTTATATTATTGTACAAAATCTTTATTCATTAAATCAGCTCTCTGACTATTAAAAGGCCATTTTCTACATCTGAAAATTAAAATGTCGGCACGCGTTTGATATGACATCTTTTACGTTTATTTAGCCTACCGTATGTTTTAATGTTCAAAATGTTCGATTTGCAGCCAATGGCCATAGCAGGGCATTTCACATGAACGCCCGTAGGTTCCCTAATTTCAATGCCAAGTAGTTCCAACTTAAGCTACCAGACGCCACTGTCACTGAAACCCAACGGCGTACGTTTGAACCTGATAGAGCGTGTCTAACCCAATAGCCTACTAATTTTGGCTACACACGACCAATTGTAGTTGTAAGTTCTTTTACGTGCCATAAATCTATCACATGGGCCCGACAACTTCGACTGGGTTTGAACCCGCGAACTTGGGCATAGCAGATCAGCATGCTACCGACCACGCCACATAAGCCATGAATAGATATCCTACCGAGACATGCTTCTGATTTATAACCGACTGGCTCCGTGGCTCTGCGGTAACGTTCTCGCCTGCTGTGCCCAAGCATGCAGGATCTAATCCTGGCGCAGTCAGCTGGCATTTAAGGGTGCATAAATGCGAGGGAACCGTGTCTGTAGATCCTCTTTAGGGCAAAATTCCGGCACCCCGGTGTCTCTAAAAGCCACAGTAGTTAAAAGGGACCTAAACAAATAACATTATTATTGATTTATAACCAGTTAAAGACCTAGTTCCGTTGTTTGATTGAAAAGCTGTATAATACTTTCTACTGAGTATCCCAATTAATTGGGGTCGCCGGAGCCAATCAGGCTCATTTTGGTTTTGGACGGGGATTTAAGGCCGGATGCCCTTCCTGACGCCACGTATTTTTTCAGGTGGAAATTCCACCCCACTGTCACCGGGATTAGAACTCCGGCCGGCCGGGTGATTGACGAGCAGCTAAGCCACTGCACCATCACGCTCCCCTTGAAAAGCTTTATAATACTAGCCTAAAATCCATAGCTCAAATCTTACCTTTTAGGGTCCTTTGGAAACTCGGGTGTCGTCTTGCTATTTGAACAGTCTGACTTCCCAGTCGGTCAACACGAATACACCCAATGAGATTGGGCGAGGAGTAACATACAGTAAATCCAGCAACAATAACATACACCAACATAGCGCTGTCGGCACTTTCTTTCTGGCTGCATGAGAGCATTATTGGCTGGCGGTAGAAAAATGAGCCAAGCTTCGCGATCTGTAGTTTTTTTTTTAGTTTTTTTTTTAGCCTCCTGAGAAGCCGAGTGCAGGTCTTTCTAGTCGTCGCCCGTGGGCGACCTGCGCGTCGGGATGAGAGATGGAATGGATGAAGATGAATGAAACTGGGCAAGGATGTGGAAGGAAGCGGCCGTGGCCTGTCAGAAGGTACTGTCCCAGCATTTGCCTGGTGTTGAAAATGGGAAACCACGCAAAACCATTTCAAGGACAGCCGACGGTGGGGCTCGAACCCACGCGTCTACCGAGTCAGCAGAGAGCTTGGCCCCATAGCCTAACGCTGCGCTTTAACCAGCGTAGCTACTACTGTCGGTGATCTGTAGGTAGACTGTGGTTATACATTGTCATGAAGACGTGTGGAGCCACAAATGGGGACCCGGGCTGAAAGGCGACAAGAGTACATCACCTCAGACACACACACAACTTGACGATTTTCCGATGGGGGGGGTTAGCCCCCCCATTGGCTACGCCACTGGGCTGCCCCCATATCATTGCCACTTCAATCTTATAGAAATGATATGGGGTCAAGTGAAGGGTTACGTAGCACGGCATAATAAAACTTTCACACTCCGAGAGGTTGAGGAGCTTACCGTTGAGGCTATTAGGGAAGTGACTTCAGAAAACTGGAAGCTTGTGGTGTTAAAAAAGTGCAACGAGGACTGGATGAGGCCACGAAACGTGAATGTATACTCGATGATGGGGTAGATCGGTTCATCATTTCCCTGGGAAGCAATTCCGGATCCGATTCAGACACAAGTGACGAAGAGGGGGCTATTAAAGGAATAGAACCCATAATTAGTAGCAGCGAGAGCGATTAGGTAAGTTTCATTATATATAATAGCGGCTTCGGTGGCGTAGTCGGTAGCATGCTGAACTGCTATGCCCAAGATAGCGGGTTCAAACCCGGCCGAAGTCGTCGGATTTTTTAAGAGCGTTAAAAATTCCTTCAGTATGCCTTCCTTCGGAGGGGAAGTAAAGCCAGCGGTCCCATGTCATAGATTTATGGCATGTAAAAGATCCTTTCACAGACTAAACTTGTGTAAAGCAAAATTTGTTAGGTTAGATTTCGTCAGAACGCTCTATCAAAGTTCCAACGTTCACCACTAGGTATCATTGATATCTGGTGGCGAAAGTTGGAACTACTTGAAATTGAACGGAACTTGTAGCTCGCCCTTAGGGTGTCCGCTGAAAGCAGCTACAGACTCAGGCGAGCCGAACATGTCCTCGGACACTCCCGGCACTAAAAGCCATACGATAAATAAAATAAATAAATAAATAAATAAATAAATAAATAAAATTATTTATAAATATTATTTATTTGTATTATTGCCGACAGTAGTGGCTACGCTGGCTAAAGCGCAGCATTAGGTCATGGGGCCAAGCTCTCTGCTGACTCGGTAGACGCGTGCGTTCGAGCCCCACCGTCGGCCGTTCTTGAAATGGTTTTCCGTGGTTTCCCATTTTCAACACCAGGCAAATGCTGGGACGGTACCTTCTGACAGGCCACGGCCGCTTCCTTCCACATCCTTGCCCAATTTCATTCACCATCATTCATTTCATCTCTCATTAACTCCTCTCATGAGGTTGGCGTCAGGAAGGGCATCCGGCCGTAAAAACCGTCGCCACAAATACTTCCATCGCATCTCATCCCCGACCCCGTTGGAAAAACGGGAATAATAAGGGGTAGACATACATACATTTTTTTTAAATTTATTTATGCTAGCTTATATTATTATCATTGTGTTCTCATTTTGTTGCATCGATTGAGCCTTTCACACGAATACGGCTGACACACGCAGTATCTGTGTCTACCTGGAAGCCTCTTGCAATGTCATGAGTGAGTCATGATCTGCCTCAGTGGCAACACAGCAGTTCCCACATGCTAGGTTTGACAGCTGTCACCGATCTTGATTGGTAAATCAGAGTATAGCCTGCGTGCTTATAAGAACAGAACTTTCTTCCTAGGATTGTTAGAGTATGTTATTTATTTTTGCGTAAACAAGTAAATTTCTTCGAATAAGGCAGCAATCACACAAAGCTATCGTCTAGCAGAAAATAATATGGCCTATGGTTTCGATTATGCTGCTGAGTGCCGAGTTGCCAACCAAAGGAAACTGATTCGATAGATCGATTTAAATCTAGGATTACTCGAAATCTTCTCCACCTGTTGTGAACAGTGCATTGATTCCAGCTGATCGATGAACTTTCAAGCCGGAAGTTATAATTGCCGGACTAGATACAGTACAAATGACCCAATATGTTTTCTGAAACAGTTTTCAATTGTTCAAGTTAAGGGGTACACGTACGGTACCCCACATTCCCCCTAAAAAAAAGCCCTGTAAAATACTCCTTTCTATAAATACCGGTACTAGCATTACCCGTCGCGGCTTCGCCAGTGAATATCCTATTTGTAAAGAGTACACTTAGCAAAATCTCAATCATGAATGCTATGACTGATTTATCCTTGGTATGAATAATCAGACTTTATCAATTCAGCTACTGGTGCAGTGGTTAGGGGTTTGTCATTCCTTCATACCTATATCAGAGCGAAGTTAGTTTTCTGGGAATATCACAGACACTGTTAATTTAAGGGCCTTTAAATGTGGTTTTCGGAGACCCTTTATAGTCGGGTGAAAAAGACCTTTCGTACCACGCTCACGCGAGAAAATTGCGTGAAAAAAATCTAGAGTGCACCTTGACCCCCTTTAGAAAATTATACTGTATGTATTGATGAATTGTACCGCTCCATTTGGTTCAGCGATAACCTTATAACCGTCTGGAAACTTTCACAGTAATGTGATAATTGGAATTGCATTGCGTCTTACAGAAATAAATGGACCTGTGAGATTCTGTTACCATGGTTACCATGTTACAATCTTTCAATATTTCATTGTAAATATACATGTTTAAATGTCTCAGTCTCACTCATGGCTGTGATTATATGGGAGCTACTGAGGTATGGGTGGTGCTTAGTAATGACATTCGGGGCACAGTCAGTCCCTATGGATGCTGTGAAAGGTTCTGCTCATAGGGTTAGTACTGCTGTTCTGACTCCGTGAGGAAAGCAATGGCAAACTACCTCACTCCTCCTCTTGCCTAGTACGCCTCAATATAGCGCTGCCTTGGGTTTTTGTGGGTGTCTACCCACACAACATAATGGCGGTGCTTTTTGAGGATCCAACCAGCCTTTGGGCTGACTACCTAACAGACAGACAGTATTTATTTAATTGTGACGAATTTAAAGAGTGAGTGCGTTTCGCTTACGCATTGGGTTATGCTGAACCTGTAGGTTGGTGTTAATGGGACCTTATTTTCGGTAATAATAATAATATCGTATGGCCTCGGGTGCCTGGTGCAAGCTTTGTTAATTGACACCCAGAGGGTAGCTTGCATGTCGAATTTCGTCGCTCCTTTGAACGCTATGAAAGTCAAGGAGGTTAGATATCTAAACTCCTTGACACTACAGCGCTTTCAAGTAGAGAATGGAGGAACTTTGTGTTGGCGGAAAATCCCGAGATTAATTTTGCCATTGAACACGGCCTACTGAATTCAAATGGGTTCTTTAACATGCCAACAACGTATGACATGAGTGTCATGATTTTTGTCGCCTTCAAAAATCACTTACCACGACCAGGGGCGAACCTGCAATCTTGGGGTTGGTAGTCCGACACTATAACCACTCACCCACCGTGGCAAGCTCTTATTTTCGGTACAAAACTGGAATGGGACCTTAGCAGAATAATATAGGGAGGGATGATTGTTTGTTTATTCTATTTTCAATTTGTCTTTCTCTTACGCGTTTCGATATGGTTTTTTTTGACAGATGCAAGCGAAATGTGGATTTGTCCGTCTGTCTTTCTGTGTATCTTTATGTACGCCTATAACTCGTGTTTGGATGCTTGGAGCATCCTAAAATTAGGAAGACTATGGTATCCATGACAGTCAATACACCAATCATTTATCTGGTAAAACTCTTCGCCGTACTTCTCATAGAAGGGTGGGTATATGGCAAAACTTTTCAAAATACATGCTAAAATAGGTGGCGAGCCTATCTCTCACCTGGAGGCACCGGGTTCGATTCCCGGCTCCGTCAGGGATTTTAGAAACTGACGTGGGGGCTGGAACGGAGTGCACTCAGCCTCGCGAGGACATTTGAGTAGCTGTCTGACAGTGGGCAGAGCCCCGGTCACAAAAACCAAGATTAATGGCTGAGGGGACCCGACGCGCTGACCACGCGTCACCCCAATATCTGCAGGCCAAATGGCTGGGCAGTGGTCGCTTGGTAGGCCTAGGCCCTCATGGGCTGTAGTGCCAGGGGTTATTATTAGTATTATGCTAAAATAGGCGAAATATAAAAATTATCCTCGAATGAAGACCAAAGCATATGTTGCGCTTCTCAATGCGAGACACACAATTCAAGGGTCTATAAAGGGTCTCCGGAAATCACATTGTAATGTCCCTAAATTAAGATTGTCTGTGATATTCCCAGAAAACTAACTTCGCTCTGGTAAACGTATGAAGGAATGGCAAGCCCCTAACCATTGCAACAGTAGCTCAATTGATAACGTCTGGTTATTAATACCGAAGACCGTTCGAAGAACGGGTACTTCTGCTAGTACGGTAGTTATTTTGTTATTGTTATTTTAAAGGGCGGAACTACGAGGTCATCTTCCCCTTGCTAGTACGGTATACAGGGTGAGGCACTTAAAACTGGTTTTCGGAATATTTGGAAAAATACAAATGGGATTTTAAAAAGTTGCAATAAAGTTGTTTACCTCGAAGAGGGACATCCAATAACATAAAGCTCGACCCCCCTGCACCACCCCTGGGGGCGAGAGGTGGGGTGGCTTTGAAATCTTAAATAGGAACCCCTATTTTTTATTGCAGATTTGGATTCTCCGTGAACAAAGATGTAACTTTTGTATGAAACATTTATTTCGTTTCATGATACAGGGTCTTTATATTTGCTTGACTAGGACATTCTCGCTCACGCGCTCCGCCATTGACGCCTCAGTTGCCGGCTGCCGTGCGCGCGTATGTACGACAGAATACGGTGCTTAAAATCAGTATCATGCATTTTTACTCACCATGCTTACCGTAGATGCTCAAAATGTTCCCCATCCGCTGCCAAATATAATCGGCATCTCCTTATGAAGTTTCCGTTTACTCCGGTTAATTTAGCTTCAGTAAGGAAATAACGATCTTGACGTCTATTTTTTTTGTTTACTGAACCTGTACGTTTGAATCTCAAATTAGTCCGTTGTATTATTGTCCGATTTATAGGAATGGGTCTCCCTGGAAATTTCACTCGAAACTTTTGTCTTGTTCTAGCACAAGATTTCGTGCACTTTATGTACATATTGTGCAGATATACACTTTCAATTAACGAATATTTCACATAGGGCATTACAGCACTATACACAATCACAATAAAACAACTGGCTAAGAGATTCAAACGTACATTTTCAGTAATCTATAAAAATAGACGTAAAGGTCGTTATTTCCTTACTGAAGCTAAATTAACCGGAGTAACCTGAAACTTCATAAGGAGATACCGAACATTTTGAGCATCTACGGTAAGCATGGTGAGTAAAAATGCATGATACTGATTTTAAGCACCGTATTCTGTCGTACATACGTGCGCACGGCAGCCGGCAACTGAGGCGTCAATGGCGGAGCGCGTGAGCGAGAATGTCCTAGCCAGGGGCGTATATAAGGCCTCCCCGAAATTTTCGTCACCTATATTATTTGTTTATGAATTAAGACATTAAAAACTATTATACTCGTACTTATCATGTACTATTGTTACTAAGCGACGTATGGCAACGTTGCAAAGCAAGGCGTCGTTAGAGGGATGTGAACAGTGTGACATCAGTTTGCTCTGATCTTATGTGTAACAACATAACCTCTTATTAATCTCCAGTGTCTTCGCTCTTATGAACGTACCAAGAGCAGCAACAAGTGCCCTTGAAGCGTGTGACAAAAGTTTTTCCCTATCTTTTATACCCTTATCAAACTTGTGGCAAATTTGCCTCCCTGTGTAGCTACCGGTACTGTCGAACGGAGTTTGAGTTAGTTGAAATCATACTTAAGAAATTCTACTTCTGAAAACAGACTCAACGGTCTAGTATTGTTATCTATCACCGAGACATACTGTACCGGTTCATCTCCCTGACGATGAAGTTATAAACGATTTGGTAATGCTTCAAGAAACCTTGACTTTATATAATAGTGTACGTTATAAATAAAAACAGTAACATTAATTCTCTCCATGTAAACAGTATCTAGTGAGCAAGATGATTGAATTAATAAAAAGTAAAATAAAAAGGTCTTAGTTGAGTTTGACATTAACCAAACATAAAACATCACAACAAATTGGTTGAAAAAGTGATGTCAGATTGCCTTAAAATTTATCATTTTGCACCAAATTATACAAACGTTCCCCGGGGAGAACCCCGGACCCCCTTTTCTTTGGTGCCTATACCATGCCCCGTAACCCCCGGTTGGGCACCCCCCGAAATAAAACTCTATATACGCCTCTGGTCCTAGCCAAGCAAATATATTGTAGATCACGCTGTAATTGGCAAAAATAAAAATGAGTTCAAAATTGTTGAAAAATTTAAATATACAGTTTTAAAAAAGGTTTATATTTCCGCCTGAATCAATACTTTAATGAAACAATTATTAACAAAGTTGATTCAGGCGGAAATATAAACTTTTTTTTTAACTGTATAAGCACATCAATACGGAACCATTATGAGCGATTTAAATCATAGAATGAAATTGTAATATCTCAAAAAACTACACATTAGATTAGGAAAATAGTACATTTTTTTTATATTTTTGAAAATGCTTATCATGTGATACCGTGGGGAGCGTGATGGCGCAGTGGCTTCGCTGCTCGTCTTTCACCCGGACGGCTTGGATTCGAATCCCGGTGACAGAGGGGTGGAATTTTCACCTGAAAAATCACGTGGCGTCAGGAAGGGCATCCGGTCTTAAATCCCCGGCCAAAACCAAAATGAGCCTGGTGACCCCAGTTAATTGGGAAAAGCTGAAGAAAGTTATCATGTGACACCGTCAACCCTCCCGCAATACATTCTTAGACTACTTTTAGCGTTACCCAGGAACAACGACGCGACGTGGACGTGGTAGTAATTTGTTCCCTTCGTAGTGCTTGATTTTGGTGATTCCCCTTGCCCTTCACTATCTCGGGGTGTTTGATTACTGTGAGTCCCCTTGCCTCTCACTAACTCGGGGTGCCGTGGCTCAGGGTTAACGTTCTCGCTTGCTGGGCCCAAGGTTGCAGGTTCGTATCCTGGCGCAGTCAGCTGGCATTTGAGGGTGCGCAAATGCGAGGGAGCCGTGTCCGTAGATTTACTGGCACGTTAAAAATCCCCTTCGGGGCAAAATTCCGGCACCCCGGCGTCTCTAAAAGCCAGTGTAGTTAAAAGGGACGTAAAACCAATAACATTGTATTATTATTATTATTAACTCGGGGTGCAAGGAGATTGACGATTACAACGCCATATATCATGAAACTAAAACTTATGTTTCATACAAAAGTTACATATTTTATACTGTATTATATAGGGTCCCTTTTTTAGGTTGCTCCGAGTATCAGGGGAATATGCACGGAAGGCGATAGCCGGGTGACTCATTTGCCGAGAGATATACTGTATTCCCGTCACGACGGCTAAGATGATCTAATGGTAGCGATAACCATTGCATTATCTAGAGACGGACAGAAAGACAGAAGCCAACATAAATGGCACTAATGACTTTATAAGGACCAGCTGTTTTATAATGTACTTGTAAAGTTGTTATATTATAATTGTTAAGACATGAATCACTTCACTGCAGTATAAAAAACAGCACTTTGGCATGGAAAACTTGATAGGCCCTTACATAATACAGTGATTTTAAATAAGAGTGTTTGTTAGAAATGTTTTTAATTGTCTTCTAATGTATGTATTGAGGGTTTCTATGTGTACTTGCATGATAATATGTCAATACTCTAATCTTTGATTATACTGTGCTAATATAAGATGGCTGATGAAGAACCGCATTGATAAGGTACGAAACATGTACCGTTCGTAGTGCTTATCGGCACATTTTATTGTATGTATTGATTGGCGGACCTGTAAAAACACAATAAATTAGTTTGAATTGTCAATACGGACCTAAAGGATGGCTAATTCTCCCAATTTAGGGACGGAGTGCCGTGCCGTGCTCTGAGTGGTACTGCGGAGCGACCTAAAAAAAAAGACCCTGTAGTAATAGCATGACGAATAGATTAGTAAGCATTTTCCTGGAGTTGTGAAATGACGAGATTAAAAATAACTCTACACGTTTAACATTTTGTCAGCGTGGGATTGATAGTATCAGCGCGCCCAATGATGTACAGGCCGGACGTTTGTTTTAGACGAGTGAAAATTCATAATGGAAGCCTGGAGGCGAGTTACTACAGTACCTGTGTTGTTATCAGCTGCCCCAAGCGGTCCGATGATTGACAAAGCTGTCTCACACTGCTCATGTAGTACAGTCATTGGCAAATATAATGACGTTCTGTTCGTAACTACGTAACGTGTACTTCCGCGACACGCAATACTTCGACGTTGACTGTACTGTCTGCAAGTCGGTGTCGCCACGTGCTCAAGTCTGGAATTCCATTACATCAGATCGGTGGTGACAAATGTGAAGCGATAGGGTGAGAGAGTGACTGTGTACAGGCTCACCCGCAGGCTTCAATGTCAAGGGCAATCGTCTAAAACAAACGTCCGGCCTGTAACATTCTGTCAGTGAGTTATAGATGCAGTGGCGGATCCAGGCCTTGCGGGGCCCTGGGCGATATAAGGTGGGGCCCACCAAAAATGACGAAAAAGTAGACTTAAGAGAGAGAGAGAGAGAGAGAGAGAGAGAGAGAGAGAGTGTGTGTGTGTGTGTGTGCGTGTGTGTGTGTGTGTGTGCGTGTGCGTGTGTGTGTGTGTGTGTGTGTGTGTGTGTGTTCCTATCAACTCCTAAACGGCTGCAGCAATCGAAACAAAATTTGCTAGGAGTAAAGATCTATACCTGAATATCTCACGGCCATATTTGAAAATGATGTCAGTGCTACCAACTGCTGAAAAATCGCAATTGAAATTTGAGCTCCATGTTGATTATCTTGGAAGGTATGAATGGGAGCTATCACAAAATTGGCACACGTATAGATAATAATATTGCAGTTTAATTTCCAGGAGGCCATACAAGGCAGTGTTGCCAAAATGATTATAAGCCTGCTGATAGGTCCAAATTTTAAATGCATGTAACTTCTACACTATCAAATGGATTTCAACCAAATTTCGTATGTACTATGTGTACATAAACAGATGACAGAGTGTAATCTTCAGAGCCACCAGGGCTGCCAACTGTTAATAAATGCTCTCCCTTTTATAAATCCAAATACCCATTTATCAGAAGTCATGCAAGCCAATAGCTCTAAACTTTGCGCACGTAAAATACCCTGGCATTTTAGATTAATTTGGAGTAACTTATATATGTCAATGCTGCCAACATGATTCTAAGCCTGCTGATAGGTCCAATTTTAAAATGCATGTAACTTCTATACTAACTCAGAATTAGCACAACAAGAGATCTTATTATTTCAGATTATTTCTGACCAATACTTGCATGACATTGTTGCCAACGTGATTTTACGCGCGTTGTTAGATCCAATGTTTAACTGCATGTAACGTCCATGCTATCCATTGGACTTCAAAAAATTTTGTTTTCTGTACCATTAGAGATGGAACTAAAAATATATTCAGTCGCCAGGGCTGCCAACTGTAGTGCTCTATTAGGCTACATTATGCCAGGTATACAGTACTTCGAACTAATTAGAAATTTCGATATTACCAACTTAATTTCGTCATTATTCTAGATAGATCCATATAGATTAACCATTGGCATGAATCTTACATTTTAAGAAAAGTCACGGTCACGGGAGGTCATAGCTGCACCAAAAAAGAATATGAATTATAAATTAGTTTGAAAAGTATAATTGATTAATCAATTAAATTTACAACAATCCATGGCGCGGGGCCCCCCAGACCGCGGGGCCCTGGGCGGTCGCCCTCCCCTAGATCTGCCCCTGTACAGGTGTGCTGTTACAAAAACAAATAGCTTGACGTTTGTTTTAGACGATTGCCCTTGACCTTGAAGCCTGCGGGTGAGCCTACACACACTCACTCCCTCACCCTATTGCTTCACACTTGTCAGCACCGATCTGATGTAATGGAATTCCAGACTTGAGCAGACAGTACAGTCCACGTCGAAGTATTGTGTGACGCGGGACTACACGTTACGTAGTTACGAACAGAACGTCATTATATTTGCCAATGACTGTACTTCAGCAGTGGTGCGAAACAGCTTTGTCAATCATCCGACCGCTTGAGGCAGCTGATAACAACACAGGTACTGTAGTAACTCGCCTCCAAACTTCCATTATGATTTTTCACTCGTCTAAAACAAACGTCCGGCCTGTACAATGATTATTTGGCTTAGTAGGCCTACGTTGCCTTAGTGAATATCAGTAAAGAGATTACGCTTACGAAAACCTAAGGACGTAGATGAAGTGTGTCGCCTTCTGCTGAAAGACAACGAATCGCTAGTTCATGATTCAATAATTTGAAAGGAATGTGTGACTCTGATACTGAAAACAAAGTTGAAACAAGATCCGAAGACTCGGACACTGGCCATGATATCGATCAGGAGGACCGTACCGGAAGCTAAGAATTGGATGGCCGTTTATTTGATTGGCAGGTTAGCCATTATTATTATTATATGCCCGTCCCAGTTTTGGCTATCACTGTGGAGGCCCGGGTTCGATTCCCAGTTCTGCCAAGAAATTTAATTTTGGTCTGAGGGTTGGAACGGTGTTCACTCAGCCTCGTGAGGCAAAACTGATAAGAGGCGCGTTCGATTCCACCTCAGCTATCCTGGAAGTGGTTTTCCGTGGTTTCCCACTTCTACTCCACGCAAATACCGCGATGCTACCTAACTGAAGGCCACGGCCGTTTCCTACCCAAATCCTACCGCAATTTCAAATACACACACTACTACAGACATCACAATGACAGAGGTTATCAGACAAATTCTACACACACCCAAGCACACGGGGCCACGTGACCACAATGTCGCAAAGATTCAACAACTATTATTATTATTAAGACGGATTATATATGTTTTCGACTTAGGTAAGGATGGCACGAAGTAGAACATGGAACCATGGAAGGCTGCCTTCATTCCGTATCCTACTGGGCGCCTTTCATGATTTTACCTCAGTGGATAGACATTTCGGCAAATTTTGAAAAATGTGACGTACTGTTCCTGGTTTTAATTTCCACTTCACGCGAGGAAGTTCTACATTCCCACAGTCCACTACAAAACAGTCCGCCTTTATAATAATTAAATCTTCCGAACAGCAGAAAATGTAGTCGTTGGCACACTCAAAGCACTGCACAGGCTTTCGTAAACTATTACAAAGAAACACATTCCCTCGCATAATATGACATCTCGCGCACAGGCTATTATTTACAGTACTAACCTCGTGAAAATAGTTCGGCGTGACTTCCGCGGCATACACTGGCTCAGTGGCGCCGATTCTTTTTTTTTTTTTCAGGTCTAGCAGACACCCACCCCTCTCGTTCTGTGGGACCCCCCCCCCTTGTTAAACCGGACCCCTACCCCAATAATTACGTTTTTACATCTTATTTCGCACAGTTCTCCCCTTCTCTTCTCTCTCCCTTCTTTCCTTTCCTCTTTTCCTTCTACTTCCCTTTCCTCCTCTATCCGTAACCCCCCAACGGAACCCAGGACCGGGAGACCCACCCCCTCGTCAGGTCTAGCGGTCGCTAGACCTCGACCATGGATTCGGCGCACTGGCTGGACCATGAAAATAATACAATGCTTAAGGAGCGGAGTGATGATACTGTTTATTTCTATTCGTCATGGTAGTAGTTTCGATATAATGCTACATTTCACCGCTAAATTCATAGAATTTGACAGAATCATAACTTAAACTCACCATCATTGCCCACTATTCTTTCATACCTCGCGCACAGAACGACACGTCCGGACTGACTGGCACCACTAACATTAAGTGAGACACGCTGACACTGCACTCCTCCTTGCTCGGGACCAACTGCGACGGAGTTACAGCATGGACGAGGTCTCGTCGTGTACGGCAGGGGTGCAAACTTAAAAATAGTGTTGCCAACTTCACATACCCAGACTATAAAATATTCACTTTTTGAAGCTTGGTTAAAAAGTAGAAAGTGGGCTTCCTGCTTGGCCTGTAAGTGAGTAAATCCTTTTAAAATCTTCGTGACGGATTAGGCAGGAGCGTATATACAATATTTTCGGTGTGGTAGGGGGAGGGGCTGGCTATCCTGGAAAATTGTGAGTATTCTCAGGGGATTGTCACCGCAAAATACCCAGAAATATCAACCAATATCTAAGAGTAAATAACTTATGTGTAATTATTTTAGATAAGATTCAAAGTTTATGTAGCCTACAATTATTGGCAATACAACCGGGTGAGTTACCCGTGGTCGTTACGGCATGACTGCTGGCAGTTGCTAACATCCGTGAGGGGAGGAGGTTCGAATTCCCCCGCCGGCAACCTTGAGGATGGTCTTCTGTGGCTTCCCGTTTTCCTTCCAGGCAAATGCCGGAGTTGGTCCCTAACTATAGGCCACAGCCGCTACCTTCCAACTCCTCGACCTTCCATTCCAACTTTCCTCCCCAATGGTACTTGTAGCTCACCCATTGGGTGTCCGTCTCGAAGCAGCTAAAAAACTGGCGAGTCGAACATGTCCTCGGACACTCCCGGCACTAAAAGCCATACGCTAAAAAAAACTGGCAATACAAGAAAAAAAAAGTTGTAAAATACAACGCACAAATAAAATGTTATACTTAATGAATTTTCTATTATGATCTATGGAGTATGAATGGCAAATATCTAAATATTTGTCAATTTACTAAGCAGAAAGATAACCAGTTTTTTAAGTTGATTTATTTATTTATCGTATGGCTTTTAGTGCCGGGAGTGTCCGAGGACATGGTTGGCTCGCCTGAGTCTGTAGCTGCTACCAGCGGACACCCTTAGGGTGACCTACAAGTTCCGTTCAATTTCAAGTACACTGACCGGCAAAAAAAGTGGAACACTTTAATTTGTTATGTAATTTCTTAATTTATTCCACTAAAATGTATCGGTTTTCCAACATTTGCATTATTCATGTTAATTTCAGATGGTTGGGAACAGAAAATACCGAAGCATGTTTTACAACACGCTTTAACTCACAAATTTCGTTACATTTTGCGAATCTTACAATTTTCTAATTTTTAGTAATGTTCTTTTGGGCTGGTTTATATTAAACGTATTGCCAAACAAAACAGTATTAATGTTTGCACTGCACTGCACGAGAACGCTGGTCACTAAAAACGAGTGTTTCCACCCGTAGCGTCTATGACAGCTTGTAAACGCTCAGGCATACTGTTCACAACTCGTCGAATCGCATCTGCCGGGATGCGATCCCATTTCTCCAGCAGCGATGTTCTCAGTTGTGCCAAGGTGGTGTGGTCACGCTGTCCTGATGTTCCTTCCAAGCATATCCCATACATGTTCGATGGGGTGCAAGTCAGGACTACGGGCTGGCCAGTCCAGGGTTTGAATCCCCACTTCCTGCAGATATTGTACAACACAGCGAGCAGTATGAGGGCGGGCATTATCCTGCATCAGCATGAAATCCTGACCAATGAAAGGCGCAAAGGGCATCACATGTTTCATCAGGATCTCTTCGATGTACCTTTGGGAATTGAGCGTCCCGTGATCGATGCACACCAACTCAGTGCGGGCCATAACGTTGATGCCACCCCACACCATAACCGAGCCACCTCCAAATGGAGTCCTGGAGGAGAAAGCAACAGGGCTGTACCTCTCCCCGTGCCTTCTCCACACTCTTTCTCTGCCATCAGGAGATCTAAGCTTAAAGCGACTCTCGTCAGTGAAGAGAACAGAGGCCCACTGTTCGTGGGTCCATCCCAGATGCTGCCTTGCAAAGTGAAGACGCGTCTTTCCGTGATGTCGTTCGAGTGCGGGTCCACGTGGAGGTCTCCTGGACGAAAGATGAGCTTCTTCAAACCTTCTTCTTACTGTTCACTCACTCACTCTCACATTTCTGACATTCTCCAGTTGATTTCGTGCCCGGACTGCTGTGGTATGGCGATCACGCAGAACTTGGAGGGTGAGAAATCTGTCATACCTGGCACTTGTGCTTCTTCTACGGCCTGACCCTCGTCTCCTGTCGTATGTTTGGAGCTCTCTGCATCGTTGCACTGCACGATGTATGCTACCGAGAGATGATCCAATGACCTCAGCAACATAACGGAAGCTGCGGCCATCCTCCACCAATGCAACTGCCTGTGCAGCTTCTTCACGGCTAAGAGGCATGTTTTAGTGTGAACTGCAAATGGATAACTTGCTAAAATGTGTGACAATGGTTCACACGTGTTCAACTAATGCCAATTGTTATCCCTAGAACAACAATAAGCGAGCGGCAACACTCATAAACCTTAAACGCTTACAGTCCGCTTCCCGCCATGAAACCATTAAGATAGGCTCATCGAAGATTGGGGGTAATTGGTGGTAATAAACCACCCTAAGAAATGCCATATTATCAATTTCTATTCACGGATGTTTCAGATGTTTGTTCTAATGCATTAAAAGCTTTTAAAATGTGATTAAATCTTTTTCATGGCTAGTTTTATACTATTTATATTACTTTTTTTAACTGGTCCACTTTTTTGCCGGTCAGTGTAGTTCCAACTTTCGCTACCAGATACCAATGCTACCTAGTGGTGAATGTTGGAACTTTGATAGAGCGTTCCAACGAAATCTAACCTAGAAATTTAGCTTCACATAAGTTTAGTCTGAGGAAGGATCTTTTACACGCCATAAATCTATGATATGGGACCGCCGGCTTTACTTCCCCTCCGAAGGAAGGCATACTGAAGGATTTTTAACGATCTTAAAAAATCCGACGACTTCGGCTGGGTTAGACCCCCCTATCTTGGGCACAGAAGTTCTCAGAAGTACCGTACTGTGGAATTCACAGTTTTGCCTCATAAGGCTGAGTGTACACCGTTCCAGCCCTCAGACGAGAATTGAAATTTCTTGGCAGAGTCGTGAATCGAATTCGGACCTCCGGGGCGGCAGCCAAGAATGTTAGCCACTACACCACGAGGTAGTCTAATTTCAATCTTAATATTGTCATAACTTAGCCAGTAAGTTAAGATTAGGGTACATTCAAATTCACAATTACGGTATTTTATGCTCTTACCAAAGCAACACTTTCTTATATTTTATTGGCTTTTTTCGGTGGGGGAGGGGGGCGGGCTGGAGCCCCCTCAGCACCCCCCTTATATACCCCCCAGGGCCTCACATCTAGTGGGACGTGGGATGGCGAACACGGGGCCCCAGCTGAGTCCGGCATTGCTTCCACTTACTTGTGCCGGGCTCATCTCCGTTTTCTTTCCTGTCCACCTCACTTGGTCAACTCTTGATCTCTTCTGACCCTGACGGTATTAGGGTATCCGAGGCCTAGGGAGTCTCTTCCTTTCCTGCATTAATTGGCCCTTGTCTGATCTTTTCTGATACCCTCCTTCTGCGAGGGATCAGCCTTCTTTTTATTCTTATGTTATCTCCTGCCTTCTGCTCAAGGCCCTCAAGGAGGCAGGGTGTGTGTAGCCCCACTACTTCTGGTGCTCCCTGGATATTGCTACACCCTCAGGTGCTCACGGCTGGTGAGTTCGGGAGTTGGCAACTCCGAGGGATTCCTGAGCTGGGTCCGTTATTCCCCCTTTTATCCATTACCTCTGGGGCGGACCCTCTCTCCTCTTTTACTTTCCTATCTGCCTTTCATGGCTCTCCTTCCTTCCAAGTCCCTCAATCCGCATTCTTCGAGGGTTGAGGGCATTTCACTTCCTCCTGTCCATTATTTACCTTATTCTCCTTTTGTTTTCCATTTCTTCTTCTAGTACAGCGGTTCCCAACCTGGGGTATGCGTATCCTTGGGTGGTAAAGCCCGACCCAGGAATGTCTGCCGTGACGCAGTTACGCCCTTCAATTCGTTCACACCTCCTCTGGCACACATCCCGACTCCCCGAGTCCCGATGTAGCAACATCATTCATTCTCTGCTTGGACTTGGCCGTGATAACATAATGCTACGCAATGTAGACGAGAGCTTCGCTCACCCGCTCATCATTGTGCAACGACTTGGCAACATTACATTGGCCCTCCAGCTCAGCAGCGGCTAGTATCGAAGCAGTTTGCTCTTTATTTTTAAAATAACATAAAAAGTAAACTACCGAGCGTAGAATTGTGATTCAAGTTTCTATATACTCAGTAAAATGCTGCCTCTCATCCTACTTTTATATAGAAACCGTATCCGGTCAAACTTGACCCCTCGGTGCGCGTGATATTTCGTTTCGGTGACGCGTGACGCGAGCCGTCAGCCTCCCACTGTTCTGAAGCCACGCCTGTCCGGTCATGTCGCGGCAGAAACCGCTGGGTCAGGCTATACGCAACGAACCGGTCAGGGGTACACCAAAATAAACGGTAATGGCGGGCGTCATGTTCCCATCGTAGGTGTCAGTCGTAATGTACCGACGCGCAGTACCGTCTTAATCTCGCACGTCAACGTCTAAGCTCCCCATCAACAACCCACCCTGCCCCAACCCCAGTCACTTTCACCGCTGCATTAGTATTGCCTTGATTTGTCTATAAATTAAAAATCATATGTACTGTAATTGTTTATTTTCCTCAGCTAAATGTTTATACATCATCAATAGCACAAGTAAATAAAACTAAAATTGAAAATTATATTTAGCTTTTTATTGAAATGAAAAGCATACTAAGAGCAAAAAAAATAATATACAAGTAGTTCCGTGAAGAACTATACAGCCTACTGTATTTTCATATATCCTACTTATGTTAATTGCCTCTATCAACACACAAAATTTCAGGTTGATTGCTGTAGTAGATTCGTAGATATTGAGAACCGACTAAATATTTCGGATGGTCGCCATGTTGGATTTTATATATGAAGGTCCTTGAGTTATGTACTGTTACATGAAGATTATTGTGTATGTGTAGTATTCAAACTTCAATCGCATGATTAGGACACAAGAAGTAACAAGGAGATTTTAACATTTCGCCAGTGGATTAACATTCGTATAAGGATATACTGTACCAAGTTTCACTGCACTCGGATGGTTAAATTGCGAGAAACGTCCATGTGAATATTTATATTTCGCGTCGCCGCCATGTTGGATTTGTGATCACCAGGTTATGTAAAGTCCTATAGGTGAACTTAAGTTCATAGTCCCTATGAACGTAAAAACATTCAGTTTGATTGCTATAATAGATTCGTAGATATTCAGAGCCGTCTAAATATTTCGGATGGTCGCCATGTTGGATTTTTAAATGTATAGGCCATAGAGTCAAGTACCATTAAAGGAAAATTATTGCGTAGGTTCATTATTCGAACTTTCACTTCGATCGCATGTCTACGACACAAGAAATAACAATTGAACTAAATTAGATACCAGAGCATTACAATGTGTATAAACATTTCTTGTGCCAGATTTCATTGCGTTTGGACCATTAAATCGCGAGAAAGGTCTATTTAAAATTTTCAAATTCGCTTGGCCGCCATGTTCATTTTGTAGTTAACCGGTTTTTGAAGGTCTTATAGGTGAACTTCCAGTAGTGCCCTTTATCTCCGTACAAAATTTCAGGGTGATACCGGTAATAGTTTCCGAGATATAGAATACCGGTGGAATATTTCGCACATCCGCCATCTTGTGGTTATGTAAACAATTGAACGAAATTAGATGTCTGTGCATTACAACGTGTATTAACATATACTGTACCAAGTTTTATTGCGTTTGGTTGGTTAAATCGCGAGAAACGTCTATTTAAATGTCGCAAATTCGCGTGGCCGCCATGTTGGTTTTGTAGTTACCAGCTTTTCAAAAGTCACATAGGTGAACTTCTAGTAGTTCCCTTTATTACCGTAAAATATTCCAGGGTAATATCGGGAATAGTTTCGGAGATATTGAATGCTGGTGAAATATTTCGCACAGCCGCCATGTTGGATTGGTGAGACGTAACAACATTTCAAGGGTTCGGTCGGGGTCGTCCGGAATAGTGCTACGAACTTCCCTAATTTCATTTAAATCGCTCCAGCCGTTAAGAATTTATTAGGGACACACACACACACACACACACACACACACGCACACACGGACAAAAGGTGTTCTCATAAGCCTATTTTTTCAAAATTGAAAATAGGCTAATTAAAAATATTACTTATACTCCATTCAAAAATTACGATATAAGCTTAAATAGTTGAAAGTTATTCTTAATTATTAATGTTTTATTAAGTTACAGTATGTACATGTTGCTCGTAATGTATTAAAAGTTTTTAAAAATTATTTAATAGGGGGTACTATTCTAGATAAATATGTATAAAGGGGTACGGGAGGAGAAAAAGGTTGGGAACCGCTGTTCTAGTATATACGTTCGTAGTTAATTTTAGTTATAGTTTACATTTCATTTTCATCTTCACGATCAGTCAAACCATAAACCTAGATGTTAGGCCCCTTAAACCAACAACTAACATCATTATAATACTGCACACCCCTGAGATTAGGAGCGAATGCGAGCGGACACAGTGAGCACAGAGGTCGCAAAGGCGAGCAAAGGTGAGCGGGCATATCGCTTCTGTCTGCAGCTGTCACATCAATCAGCGGCCAGCAATCGACACCGCAATACGGTCACACATGGGAATTCCCACAGACACAAATGAGGTTCCCACGGTCAGCGGCCTAAAATGCAAGTTTTATTTGTTTTTAAATCATGGGTTTGGAAAACAAAAGTTGAAAATAGGTTGCTGATTGTGTAGTCTGTTACGGTAGCACAAAAGCTGTTGCAGACAAATTTGTTACTTAACCCTGCGTTACCCACGCTAACACGCAAGCACGGACTAGGAGGCGGCCTCACCTGAAAAGCGAACAGGGGCCTCATGAGGGATGGGAAGGGGTGGAAGATTGGGATGGATAGGCTAGGAAGAGGGAAGGAGGCGGCCGTGGCCTTACAGTAGGTAACATCCCGGCATTTGCCCGAAGACGAAGTGGGAAACCACGGAAAACCACTTCGAGGATGACTGAGGTGGGAATCGAACCCCCTCTACTCATTTGGACCACCCAAGGCTGAGTAGACCCCGTTCCAGTCCTCATACCGCTTTTCAAATTTCGTGGCAGAGCCGGGAATCGAACCCAGGACCTCCGGGGCGGCAGCTAACCATGCTGACCGCTACGCCACGGAGACGACTAGTATAGAAGTATGCTATTGGTAATTACCTGTTTTACGTAAGTACAAGCCTACAATATGTGTAATTATCAACTAAAAACATATAACTCAAGAACTAATAACAGAAAAAACTTTTTACTGGAAATAACTTATCAAACAACATTGCTTTTGAAAATGACATCTTAGAAACGTGCATGTAAAGAAATCTGTTTGGTTAGCATAACGTCAACTCTGTCAACATCTGACACTTTTGAACATACACACGAACACATTTTAGTCTGAATCTGTTTCTTCCAGAAGAACATCAAATATATCAGGTTCACTTGACACTTCATTTAGTAGACGAAGAATCCTATTGTCCTCATTATGATTAATTTTGTTCAGGATTTAGACATACTAGAAAGTTGAAAAAGCACAAACACAATTAATCACGCACGGAATGACAAACCGGGCTTGGAGAAAACAGCACTGTTAGAACTCAAGGTCACACCAAAAACGGAACGAAAGAGTAGGGGTGGGGCTGGGGGGTTGGAAACGGAAGCTATACTGGCTCGCCGCACTTTTTTGCCAACTTATAGCTATGCCCCGACCGTAAGACCTTGCGCGAGTAACGCAGAGTTAAAACCATTTTTTGATGTGTAACATCTTTCCACTCGGTTGCTGGATATTTTTGTGGGAGTGATTTTGAAAAATGGGACGGAAGTGTGTAAGACGCACTGCCAGCTGGATCGTATCCCTCCTGGACATTCATTAACACACAAAAATCTTTTTTATTTACACACGAATAATACATAACAATTCCAAGACTCTCTTTTTTTTCTTCACTGCCTACTTGATATTTCTAGTCTCGCACTGCCTTCTTGATTTTTCTTGCACTGCCTTCTTGATACTCTGCTGCTAAGCATATCAATATGACTCATTTTAACATAATCCATATGAAATTACTTGTTGGTCTGTGAATCAAGAGGTCCGGGAACTGGGCAAGCCTTTCATGAGCTACTGCTGTGCACATTGCATTTACTCGCAAGTTGGCCTATTTATAAGGAATTTAAGGTTATGAGCGGTGTCGCGTCTATTAATCTAGTTCATCCATATTGTATTCTTTATTTAGGCTAGTGCTGGTGGAAGCTACACATCATCTAATAAAAATGAGTTCCGAATTATAAACTACGAAGCCTCCGTGGCTTAGGCGGCAGCACGCTGGCCTCTCACCGCTGGGTCCGTGGTTCAAATCCCGGTCACTCCATGTGAGATCTGTGCTCGACAAAACGGAGGCAGACAGTTTTTTCTACGGGTACTCCGGTTTTCCCTGTCAACATTTCATTCCAGCAACACTCTCCACTATCATTTCATTTCATCTGTCTTTCATTTAATCATTGCCCCAGAGGAGTGCGTCAGGCCTCGGCAGCCGGCACAGTTCATATCCTCGACGCTAGATGGGGGCTTCATCCATTCCATTCCTGACCCGGTCGGAGACTGGAAGCAGGCTGTGGATTTTCATTTTTCATTATAAACTACAATATACCGACAGTAGTGGCTACGCTGGCTAACGCGCAGTGTTAGGTCATGGGGCCAAGCTCTCTGCTGACTCAGTAGACGCGTGCGTTCGAGCCCCACCGTCGGCCGTCCTTGAAATGGTTTTCCGTGGTTTTCAATTTTCAACACCAGGCAAATGCTGGGACGGTACCTTCTGACAGGCCACGGCCACTTCCTTCCACATCCTTCTCCAATTTCATTCACCTTAATCAATTCCATCTCTCATCCCGACGCGCAGGTCGCCCACGGCGTCAAATAGAAAGACCTGCACTAGGTCTCTGAGGAGACCACACGAAAAAAAAAAACTACAATATCGGTAAAACACTCCCTTTTACAATAGATTAATATTTGTGCCAATAATATTATAAAATACAGGTGTATCAACAATTTCACGTGAGGATTCTTCTATGTCAGATGTTACACATCATATGCGACTACTATAAGGCTCGTAAAGTCTTTTTTTTTTTTTTAAATAGAGGTCTGGTTTGTTAACCGTTTTGCTTTCAACAGCCCATTGAATTTTGGACTGGCGCATGGGTATTTATGACCCGAGTCTTAAATAATGGTCTGTATTTTCGTTTTGGTCAGCCCTTATTTTCTGCAAAAGAAACATGTCCATATCTTTTGGAACACCCAACTTATTTCTATATTATTTACGGTCGGGTCAGATTTACCCATGGCGCCAGTCCTCACGTGACAATTTTCGTCTTATGTTAGTCGGGATAACCAGTAAAAATAAGGGGGAAAATCCACTTATTTTGGTGCAGTACAATCGCATAGCTCACGTTCATGTTGATCCATGTTTAGGGTTTAGGGAAACCTTAGTCATCAGCTCCTTTGTTAAAAAAAATTGAAATGACTTCTTTGCCGCCACAATCGAGGCCAATTATACTGTTACCAATATTATTGTCATTTTCTTGCATATTAAATTTGAAAAATATAAATAAACCTCATTTTGTATTGGGAATTGTTCATAGGAAGACACCAGGTGTAAAATTACTTCATTAAAATCCGTACGACTACGACAAAAAGGGAGTGACACACTATGGGTCAAAATGACCCGGTGCCAGTCCTCGTGTGATATTTTTAGCCTACATTTCACATTTTGTAAAAATTAGGAAAAGTAGACATATGAGATCGATCCGGAAAAATGTGTCTGTCTGTCTGTCCTTCTGTCTGTCTAGCAACTCCTAAACAGCCGCAGCTATCGAAACCAAATTTAGTATGAGTAAACATCTATGCCTGAATATATCAACGCCATATTTGAAAATGACGTCAGTGCTACCAACTGCTGAAAAATCGCAATTAACATTTCAGATCCATGTTGGATATCTTGGACGGTATGCATGGGAACTACTCCAAAATTGGCACACATATAGATAATAATATTTCAGTTTAACTTCCAGGAGGCCATACATGGCAGTGTTGCCAACATGATTCTAGGCATGCTTATAAGTCCTATTTTAAAATGCATGTAACTCCTACACTATCAATTGGATTTCAACCAAAATTGGCACAATAATAAATCATAATATTTTAGATTAATTCTTAAATTGTAAGAAAAGTAGGATCTTTAGTTCATTACGGAACTACTTGTTTGACGCCAGTTCTCAAGGGTTAAGAACAAAACTAATTGTATGCTTATGGTACAGGCTGAACATTTTGATTTTGTGGCTTAAACTTAGTATTTATACCAGATGAGGCGTTGTTATGGCATTGAAGTAGGCTGCAAGCAGTGCCGGATTAAGGTGAAAAGAGGCCCAAGTCCCTCAGATTTTTGGGGCCCATTTTGTTTAGCATCTGTATATTTAATAAAGTATATACAAGAGTCTTTTTTTTATCATTTTAAATGATCTTGTCGACTTCGTCGTTACGCTGGGGTCTGGCGTTACGTTATGGTGACTGGACGAAATGTACCCAGATGCACTGAGGTGTGTGACGTCATAGTACCGCTTGGAGCATGTGTTCCCCGACAATCTCTACTTCGTTAGTATAAGACAAAAATCCCCGATTCTTGGATGTCACGGGAAATCTCGAGAACCACTGGATGGATTTTGATGCGCTTTTCACCATTCTGTAAAGGATATCTCGAGGAAAGATTCTGTAGAAAATAATTTATGTATGATCAAAGGAGGCCAAGCAGTAACGATTTCAGTGAAAAAGTCGAAAACAAACTTGGGGTCCGTGCGCTTCTTAAGCTTACGCTGGGCAAACCGTTAAAAATATCAATATACTATGAGCGTAAGAATTGGTCAGCATGAAAAGTTCTACAAAAGAAGTACGCGAAAGCATATATCTATCTTCAATACATCGCCCACTTAGTGTTTTTAGACTGGATGGAAGGGGCTCGTCCCCGCGCGCTCTGGTGAGCGTGATGGTATCTCGCCTGCTTGATATTGCTTTGCCCTTGCTTTGCACTTGCCGTTCGCGAGTAATTAGAAACAAGATAATTAAGATAAGTACTATGCAGATAAGTTTCTAACATGTCAGGAGTCTTTGGCTTCGAGCGAAGCGAGAAGCCACCAGCCTTTCTAGCATTTTTCAGCATTTGTGGCATTTAAAATAATACAAAGTCTAGTCTTACAGACTGACTGTCACTTTTTTCTCAAGATGAATAATACACTTTATATTAAATCATATATACATATATACATACATTTCAATTGAAACGATCATCGTTATTTGAAAACATTTCAGATGATTTGATGAACAATTTAACAAATCATACTATATTGTTTACTTCTGTAAAATGTAATCATTTTTTTTCTGTTTTTTCGGTCAATTTAAATCTTCTACAATGTCATCAAAATCAATTTCCCTCAGAACATCTGACACGATATACATTAAACTTAGCATGTCTAATCGTTCTTGTGACACGATACTTCTTTGCGCACTTTTGATCCGTTTCAATTTTGATAACGAGCGCTCCGCAGAACAAGTCGTTATCATGAGGGTCAGGAAAATGCGAAAAACAATTTCAACGTTTGGGAAAACAGACTCAAGCTTCTCTCGAATAAGAATTCCGTAAAGTTCAGAATGAGTGAACTCAGTTTTTAAAGGACGCTGTAATTTAATATAATGCTGAAACTGTCTCAGTTCTGGATACAAATTTTCTAAATCTTCGGAATAAAATTGAACTAAATTAGAAATTGCTTTTTGAGATTCATTTTCTGATAGTTCTGATAGGTTTTTTTTGGGGGGGTGGGGGGTGGCAGATGATTAGAGGCCCTAGGCCTGGGCCTAGTCGGGCCTAATGGGTAATCCAGCACTGGCTACAAGCAGGTGCGGATTCAAGAGGGGGGTCACGGGGGTCATGACCCCCCCCCCCAAACGGAGACCACATTTTTTTGCAAACTCAAAAAACGAGAACACAATAACCAGACAAATAAAACTTAACGAATTTTAACTGAAAAACAGTTTTTTCATTTTATTCAATACTGAAAATATCTTGATTGCAATTATTATGTTCTGTTACAACTGTACATATTTACAACTTCATACCTGTTATATGAAAATCCACAGCCTGCTTCCAGTCTCTGACCGGGTCAGGGAATGGAATGAATGATGCCCCCATCTAGCTTCGAGGATATGAACTGTGCCGGCTGCCGAAACCTGTCGCACTCCCCTGAGTCAATGATTAAATGAATGACAGATGAAATGATAGTGGAGAGTGTTGCTGGAATGAAATGTTGACAGGGAAAACCGGAGTACCCGAAGAAAAACCTGTCTGCCTCCGTTTTGTCCCGCACAGATCACACATGGAGTGACCGGGATTTGAACCACGGACTCAGCGGTGAGAGGCCGGCGTGCTGCCGCCTAAGCCACGGAGTCTTCATACCTGTTATATAAAAACAATTATTTATATAACAAAATGAACTCGTCTATTTTGTTTAGCAAACCTTGTGATTACCGAATCGATGTCTATAGTGATGTCACGATGAATGTGCAGCAATGCACGGATAGGAATTTGGGGCTTTTTTCGCACTAAAAATTTTGCCGACATCCAAACTGCAACCTTGGTTGGCAATTTAAGTTGTGACTTTCTCCCTTTGTCGGTACCAACTCGATTTGCCGAAACTCTAACGTTCCTTGATACTTTTCTCGAAGATCGATGTAAAAGTCCAAAACACGCCGTTGCAATTTGTACGAATATTTTTGGTGCGCTAAACGCATCAAATTTCTATCCATACAGCTTGCAAAAAATTGGTCTGGTTTTATACGTTTGGTTATTTTGTGATTGCGTTGTTAGTGATACCATTTTTCTCAACAATTTCGATTCTGTGACCCCCCACCCAACTCTAGATCCGCGCCTGGCTACAAGTACTGTTCACGCACGGTTTTTGGCCGTCAGTCCCAATTTCGCAGTCTTACAAAGAGAGGATAGTCTGTGAGTCTCACGAGCGTGTAATTGATACGTGAGGTTTCAGTTGCGCTGAAAGCAACTCGTGTATCAATTGCACATGCCTGAGGTTCAACACTTGTCCTCTGTACGACTGCGCAATTGGGGATAACGTTGCCAGATTTCAAGAATGGAAAAACGGTACACACTTCCCAAAACTTTTTTCTCTTTTTTAAAATCAAGGTTGTTTAATGTTGTAATAAATAGTACACATACGTATTTAATAGGCATTACATAATCAAATACACAAAATTAAAAATAGATATTGCTGACATATCATATAGGCCTATGACGCCAGCAACATACAAATGCTTTTCATTTGAACGACCCTTTGCAAGGATTTTTATCATTTTAAATGATCTTGTCGACTTCGTCGTTACGCTGGGGTCTGGCGTTACGTTACGTTGACGGGACGTAATGTACCCGGATGCACTGAGGTGTGTGACGTCATAGTACTGCTTGGTGCATGTGTTCCCCCCCGACAATCTCTACTTCGTTAGCATAAGACAAAAATCCCCGATTCTTGGATGTCACGGGTAATCTCGAGAACCACTGGATGGATTTTGATGCGGTTTTCACCATTCTGTAAAGGATATATCGAGGAAAGATTCTGTAGAAAATAATTTATGTATGATCAAAGGCAGCCAAGCAGTAACGATTTCAGTGAAAAAGTCGAAAACAAACTTGGCGTCCGTGTTCTTCAGCTTACGCTGGGCAAACCATTAAAAATATCAATATAGCCTACTATGAGCATAAGAATTGGTCAGCATGAAAAGTTCTACAAAAAAGTCCGCGAGAGCATATTCTCTATCTTCAATAGATCGCCCACTATATGTGTTTTTAGACCGGATGGAAGGGGCACGTCTCCGCGCGCTCTGGTGAGCGTGACGGTATCCCGCGCGCTTGATCTTGCTTTGCCCTTGCTTTGCACTTGCCAATCACGAGTAATTAGAAACAAGATAAGCAAGATAAGTATTATGCAGATAATTTTCTAACATGTCAGGAGCCTTTCTAGCATTTTTCAGTATTTGTAGCATTTAAAATAATACAAAGTCTAGTCTTTCTGACTGACTGTCACTTTTTATTTGTAAGTACCATCTGATAAAATTCACTACAATTTTCGTCATAATTGTAATATGTGAACAATCCTTGTTTTATCAAACTAACCGAGCTTCTGTTTCTATCATCTCTCCATTTGATATTCATGACAGAAAAAACTCTCCCCGTAAAAGCATTGGAGGGGAAAATGCTGAGTATTAACTTCACATGGACCAAGATATTCCTTAATTTTGTTGCCCCTAATAAATCTATAACATGTACCCATCTATCTGACACAGACATAGAAATCATTTTCTCTTTCAAACTTGCGCCTGTATCACCAGAAAAAAAAGCTAGATATTACAATCAATTCTGAAGCGGGGCATTTGAAAATTGGTGCGAAATTGAATCTATTATATATAATCCAAAATTGACTCATCAACGCAGGGCTCAAACCACTAGACCTAGAAAGCTGAAATTTTGCATGTTGGTTGATCCGAGTATGTAGAGGCTCACTAAGAAACGGTTTTTTAAAATTCAATTTGTAAGTGACATTTTTCGGCCCTTTGGCACTGAGCAAGGGCAGTCGGTACAAATATCGGATTTAGCTCATTTTAAGCCGCCAGATACGAGAAACAATACTCGGAGGTCCTGTAGGGACCCCGAAACACAATTTTTAAGTTCCTAAAATGAACGGTTTTGGAGATATTCCCAAATAACTGTGTTCCCTCGAAGAAACAGATCAATGTTACTATGGCAACCGCTGAAATTTCGCAAACCGGGGATAGTTTTCTGGCAATATCTCGAAAACCGTTTGTTTTAGGGCCTTAAAACGCGGGGTTCGGTTCACGAACTTTGCTCCTCGCATTGATACGCGTAAAATGAGATATATTTTATTTATAGAGGTGGTTTTTCGGGTCAGATACGAGCGTGATTTTGAGTCTAATTTTATACTCTTTGAGCTGGTTATTGTAAGCGAGCTTTCGTATCGTTACGTTAATTTACAGTGTCAAGATGCTTCCTATTTTGCACGGTATGCATTCATTTTCTTTATAAATTTGTTTTTGTTAACTGTCTATTTCTGTTTGCCAATATTGATCTGCTCATTTTCGTTTTTTACCATGATCAGCAACCCATAATCACAGACGGATATGTCGTATTCTACCGGCTGCCACATTAAATTATTATTTTTAGCCTACTTTCGATTTTTGCAAAAAATGAAAGTAGACTTATGAGATCAACACAGGGCGAAAAATAGTGTGTCTGTCTGTGTGTGTGTATGTGTGTGTGTGAGTCTGTGTGTGTGTGTGTCTGTGTGTGTGTGTGTGTGTGAGTGTGTGTACTCTGAATGTCTGTCCCCCCCTATCAATTCGAACACGGTGAATGCGAATTGAACGAAATTTGGTACAAAGGTAGCACTAGCAAAGGACACCTCAGTGTCATGTTTTATATCGCCGCCATCTTGACGGAAACGTAATGGCGGCCACACAAATGTTCAAAGCTTAAATCAAATTACGACTAACCTAATCATCCGATCTCTACCAAATTTTGCAATGACATACCTTTATGGAGGAAGCATCCTTTGACAAATCTAATAGGTCATTAGCCTAATAATTTGCGGATGGCGGCCATCTTTGTGTCAAAATCGATTACCCCTATTAATTCGAACACGGTGCAACCGAATGGAACTAAATTTGGTACAGAGGTAGTACTAACAAAAGGCACCTCAGTGTCATGTTTTATATCGCCGCCATCTTGACGGAAACGTAATGGCGGCCACACAAATGTTCAAAGCTTAAATCAAATTACGATTAACCTAATCATCCGATCTCTACCAAATTTTGCAACAACATACCTTTATGGGGGAGCATCCTTTGACCAAACCAATAGGTCATCAGCGTAATAGTTTGCGGATGGCGGCCATCTTTGTGTGAAAATTGATTCCCCCTATTAATTCGAACACGGTGCAACCGAATGGAACGAAATTTGGTACAGAGGTAGTACTAACAAAAGGCACCTCAGTGTCATGTTTTATATCGCCGCCATCTTGACGGAAACGTAATGGCGGCCACACAAATGTTCAAAGCTTAAATCAAATTACGATTAACCTAATCATCCGATCTCTACCAAATTTTGCAACTACATACCTTTATGGAGGGAGCATCCTTTGACCAATCTAATAGGTCATTCACCTGATAGTTTGCGGATGGCGGCCATCTTTATGTCAAAATTGATTCCCCCTATTAATTCGAACACGGTGGAACCGAATGGAACGAAATTTGGTACAGAGGTAGCACTAGCAAAGGGCACCTCAGTGTCATGTTTTATATCGCCGCCATCTTGACTGAAACGTAATGGCGGCCACACGAATGTTCAAAGCTTAAATCAAATTACGATTAACCTAATCATCCGATCTCTACCAAATTTTGCAACTACATACCTTTATGGAGGGAGCATCCTTTGACCAATCTAATAGGTCATTCACCTAATAGTTTGCGGATGGAGGCCATCTTTATGTCAAAATTGATTCCCCCTATTCATTCGAACACGGTGGAACCGAATGGAACGAAATTTGGTACAGAGGTTGTACTAACAAAAGGCACCTCAGTGTCATGTTTTATATCGCCGCCATCTTGACGGAAACGTAATGGCGGCCACACAAATGTTCAAAGCTTAAATCAAATTACGATTAACCTAATCATCCGATCTCTACCAAATTTTGCAACTACATATCTTTATGGAGGGAGCATCCTTTGACCAATCTAATAGGTCATTCACCTGATAGTTTGCGGATGGCGGCCATCTTTATGTCAAAATTGATTCCCCCTATTAATTCGAACACGGTGGAACCGAATGGAACGAAATTTGGTACAGAGGTAGCACTAGCAAAGGGCACCTCAGTGTCATGTTTTATATCGCCGCCATCTTGACTGAAACGTAATGGCGGCCACACGAATGTTCAAAGCTTAAATCAAATTACGATTAACCTAATCATCCGATCTCTACCAAATTTTGCAACTACATACATTTATGGAGGGAGCATCCTTTGACCAATCTAATAGGTCATTCACCTAATAGTTTGCGGATGGAGGCCATCTTTATGTCAAAATTGATTCCCCCTATTCATTCGAACACGGTGGAACCGAATGGAACGAAATTTGGTTCAGAGGTAGTACTAGCAAAGGGCACCTCAGTGTCAGGTTTTATATCGCCGCCATCTTGACTGAAACGTAATGGCGGCCACACGAATGTTCAAAGCTTAAATCAAATTACGATTAACCTAATCATCCGATCTCTACCAAATTTTGCAACTACATACCTTTATGGAGGGAGCATCCTTTGACCAATCTAATAGGTCATTCGCCTAATAGTTTGCGGATGGCGGCCATCTTTGTGTCAGAATCGATTCCCCCTATTAATTCAAACACGCTGAAACCAAATGGAACGAAATTTGGTATAGAGGTAGCACTAGCAAAGGGCACCTCAGTGTCATGTTTTATATCACCGCTATCTTGATGGAAACGTAATCGCGGCCACCCAAATGTTAAAAGCTAAAATGTAATTACGACCAACCTAATAATCTAGTCTCTACCTAATTTTGCAACACCATATCTTTATGTGGGAAACGTTTTCTGACCAAACTGCAAGAACATCAGCCCAATAGTTTGCAGATGGTGGCCAAGTATGTGTGCAAATCGATTCCCCCTATCAATTCAAACACGGTGAAACCGAATTGAACGAAATTTGGTACAGAGGTAGCACTAGCAAAGGGCACCTCATATTCATGTTTAATATGCCTATAGCACGTTGTATTTCAACAAGCTCCTACAACCAACATTCAATCATACTCCTTGAAAAGGACAAAGAGTTATAACAATACCCATGCATTTAGGAGAAAGTAGGCTATATGTTCTTTACTGAACATCTTGTTTCTTAATTATTCTTACTGAGGAATTGGGCAAACTTATTTCAATAAAGTTGGTATTTTGTCTTTCACGGCCATTGAATCCCCGCACTAGGCACGGCTTAAATCTATAAAAGTTGCTGAGTAGGACTTATGGACTAATGGTGCAGCAGAAAAGAGGAGAATTGAAGCTTTTGAAATGTGGTGATACAGGAGAATGATGATCAGATAGGTAGATAGGGTAACAAATGAAGAGGTATTGAGACGAGTGGGAGATTAGAGATGTTTCTGGCGACTGCTAATGAAGAGAAGATATAGGAGGGTAGGACACATATTAAGACACCCAGGAATAGCAAGCTTAGTTATGGATGGGCGGGTCGAGGACAAGAACTGTAGGGGTAAACCAGTGTTAAACAGATTGCCTCGGATGTAGTGTGTGGTAGCTATGTAGAGATGAAACGATTAGCTCAGGAGAGGGAGCCATGGAGGGCTGCATCAAACCTGTTAAAAAACTGAAGACTCAAACAACAACAATCGGCAATTTTAATTACTTAGAGAGGCATGTGTGGCAAAAGTGTTTTGGAGAATTTCAATCCCCAGGATGTAACACTGGAAGAGACTGCATAATGTACTGTACATCACCGGCCAAGGTGAGAGATATTTAACTATATATCTATTAATAGCGATATGTTGACGTTCAGATCATCAATAAGTATGGCAAAATTACATCCAGAATAGCTTAAGGAAGAATACTTTTAATTCCCCATATTCCGATAGATTTGCCATTCCAGTGTGCAAGAGTGCAGTTCCCTCTTCAAAAAATATTCGCAATTTCTTTAACAAAGCGCAATGACACACACTTAACAGTAGCACGTATACATTTAGACAAAACCATTTTTTCCCTTGGGCAACTGTAAGTGGCGTGCTCGCGAGCATCCGGACAACAAAATCGTTATGTCTCAGCAGAAGACGTAATTTTAAAATGTGTTAGCATAATGTAACATTGAACCCTGCAGACTTTCACAACTCTATAAAATTCCCACTTTGCTGCTCATAACAATATACTGTATGTATCAGAATATTCAGAATTAAAATGGACCCACCTGTAGCCGCGATTGCTGTAATAGAATAGACCAATAATCAGCAATAATGCATCGTCCCAATTGTCTTGATTGCGGGCGAAGCTGCGGGTACCTGCTAGTATATTATCAAATTACCCCCCCCCCCCCCAAAAAAAAAAGATACGAGCCTTACAGTAGTCGCATATAATGTGTAACATCTGACATGTTATCCTACTCGTATATTACACAGCTTGGACATTCTTAAAATGTTAATTTACACTCCATTTTCATACTGGTACTATGATGAATGAATAGATTGAATTGCAGATGCTACTGTCACATTTGTGGTGCAGCGGTCAAGCTGTTAGTCTCTCACCAAGGTAAACCGGGTTTTGATTCCCGGTCAATACATGTGAGATTTTCGAATTGAAATGGCATGCCCTGTGGTTCGCATTCCGCGTAAAAGGGAGGTACCGTGGATCATGATCGTGAGATTAACGGACACGCAAAACTACAAGCTTGCTTCCTTCCTTTTACATTAATAATTCATAATAACAAAGTGACACACAACGTCGACAGTACTCTCAAATACTGTGAGCACATTCCTCAGTAACTATAACATTCATTAGTCTCAAGGCTCTCATACAGTTCGTCGTAAACAATCAAAACATGGCTTCCTATCATGAAATGACCTAGTCTCACATATGATGAAAATACAGCTTTTATTCCACTCATATAACAACATTCTGTTATGCATTTAATATTTGACTACTTACCCACAGCTTGACAATAATGCCGCTTACTGAAATGTCATTTGTCGTCTTTGTCCTACCCCATGTGATATTCAACCTTGAACGTGAAGCTTCATAAACTGCTCAATGACTAATGAAAGTCGGTGATACATTTGCCACTGTGCTCGTCAAACCAGTGCCTGCTAAATGCACTGCCTACTGTATTGCCATAACATTCTCGCGCTACAGAGCACACACTGCCTTGTTTCCAATACACACATTTTCAATTGTACATCCAGCTGGCAGTGCGTCTTCACTTCCGTCCGATCCAATTCCGTTCGATCCACTTCCGCCCGATTCACTTCCGTCCCCAATTTTCAAAATCACTCCCACAAAACTATCCAGCAACCGAGCGGAAAGATGTTACACATCAAAAACTGGAATATTTAGCGTTCCGTTCAAGATAGAAACGGAACGCGGAACAAAACAAGAGAAAACGGAATTGCTCCGAGTAAAAAGGAACGTCTGGCAACCCTATTGGGGCTCACCGGCCGCAAATACTGCGTGAACTTGTAGAAGGCACCCCTAAAATAAGAAACCAAGCTATGTGTGATACAAAGTGGTAACAAGCAGTGTTGACAAATTGGTGTTTTTAGCACCAGATCTGATGTTTCTGAAGTACGTCTGGTGTCAGCAGGGGCGTATATACAATTTTTTCGGGGGGAGGGAGCGGGGGGGGGGGGGGGGGGGTGACTATCCTGGAAAATTGTGAGTATTCTCAGGGGCTTGTCACCGCAAAATATCCAGAAATATCAACCAATATCTTAGAGCATATAACTTTGTGTAATTATTTTAGATAAGATTCAATGTTTATATAGCCTACAATTATTACTGGCAATACAAAAAAGTTGTTAAGTACAACACAACACACAAATACAATGTTATACTTAATGAATTTTCTATTATGGCCTATGGAGTATGAATGGCAAATATCTAAATAGTTTGCATATTAAGGCTTTCACGGCCCGGATTATTATATAAACAATTCATGCTTTTGTAGCCCAAAAGCATGAATTGTTTATATCTAAATAGTTGTCAATTTACTAAACAGAAAGGTAAGCAGTTTTTTTTTCTTTCTTCAAGTTAATAATTTATTTCTCATAAGTACCGCACTGTGGGATTCACAATTTTGTCTCACAAGGCTGAGTGTACCCCGTTCCAGCCTTCAGATTAGAATTAAAATTGCTGAGCCCAAGGTTGCAGGTTCGAAACCTGGCGCATTCAGCTGGCATTTGAGGGTGCGCAAATGCGAGGGAGCCGTGTCAGTACATTTTCTGGCACGTTAAAGATCCCCTTCGGGGCAAAATTCCGGCACCCCGGCGTCTCTAAAAGCCAGGGTAGTTAAGAGGGACGTAAAACCAATAACATTATTATTATTATAGAATTAAAATTTCTTGGTAGAGCCGGGAATCAAATTCGGACCTCCGGGGCGGCAGTCAAGAATGCTAGCCACTACACCACGAGGTAGTCTAATTTCAATCTTAATATTGTTTATAACTTAGCCAATAAGTTAAGATTAGGTTACAACCAAATGTATAATTATTTTATGCTCTTACCAAAGCAACACTTTCTTAATTTTTATTAGCTTTTATCGGGGGGGGGGGGGATGGAGCCCCCTCTGCACCCCCCCCCCCCTTATATAGGCCCCTGGGTGCCAGAAATGTTCTAATAGCGCCATCGCAAAATACTGGTATTATTTCAATGAAACCAGTGCCAAATCTGGTGCTTAACGGACTATTCCATGAAATTTTCTCCTATGACAAATACGTAAAACCTGGAAGCCATGTAATAGTTTTAATAAAGTTAATCAATTACGATAGGCAATGTTCAGCCTTACACGTGTCAAGATCAACACTCCAAAAGGGGAAGTTCCTGAAATTCTCATTCGCGTGCCTAAGTGCTAAGTAAGCGCAACATGCAGCGCTCAGTGCAAGTGCACTTGTACACAGAATCGACCTATCATCTATTTTCTTCCCAGCTCCCAGGGGATTTCCCAGTTTCACGCGAAGGCAGTTTATGTACTTTAGCTCCCTCCCTCTAATGCAGATGTAGGGAGAGAGTTTAGCCAAGTTTAATTGGTTAAAACAAAGCGAAGAAATTGAATGAAAGAGAATGTGTGCGATTTGGACAAAGAAAAAGAGGGAAAATGCTATCACGACTACGAACTTCCATAGGAGATAATAGTGGCCAAAATTGGAAGTATGCAAAGCTACAGCAGTACTAAACCTTCCTGCTCTAAAGATGTAATAGCGGTAGCAGGCTCCGCAAGTGAAGAAGACGATTTTTAATGAAAGAAATGTAATTAAAAAGCCGTTTATATATTTATAATTTTTGGTGTGTTTCTAGTGTTTTGAATCATGGAGTCCAGCTGGTGCTTTTCTGGTGTTTTAAAGCATAGGGTTTAGTTCTTTCCCATTTCAAGATTTGGCAACACTGGTAACAAGAAGCCTCCATTCCCGACAGGTTAGAGCTGTTGCGCAATCTGTATCCTCCTCTTGACATGACAAGGCCAGCTTTGTTGTTGATTCTTTTATGGACTTTGCGCTCATGTAGCCCCGTGTACTTGGGCGTGTGAATAATTTGTCTAGGAACCTGAATCACTATGATGTCAGTATTTTTTGTAATTGAGATGGGAAGTGGCCGTGGCCTTAACCCTTTGTAGGGAAAAACTTTTGTTTTTACTTTAATGTGTCAATTAACAAAGCTTGCACCCGGCACCGAGGCTATATTATATTATTATTATTGATTTTAATAATTATAACCAACTTTCTTCAGCTTTTCCCAATTAATTGGGGTCACCGGAGCCAAGCAGGCTCATTTTGGTTTTAGCCGGGGATTTAAGGCCGGATGCCCATCCTGACGCCACGTGATTTCTCAAGTGAAAATTCCACCCTGCTGTGGCCGTCCGGATGAAAGACGAGCAGGTAAGCCACTGCGCCATCACGCTCCCCTATTTATTTTAATTATTATAATTATTAATTATGATATGTTTGGTTCTCTAATTTTAATATTTATGTATTTATTTTTATTTTCAATTTTGATATTTTATTGAATTAACTAATTTCAAATCGATTTTTAAAATTATTCTCATTTTTTTATAGTTATGTTTATTATTTAAATGTATATATATTATACATCGAGTTGAGCCCCTATGGACTGCGTGGTAACAACCAACTTCACTTTAGTGTCTAGATCTTGTTCTTGTTCCGGCTTTGACTTCCTGCCAGTATCTTCTGACCCCAGCGACGAGTGCGTGTTTATGTTCTTCGGACAAAGGTCCTCTCCGTCTTCCGGAAGTTGGTACCATTTTAAAACCTTGGTAGTTGTTCACCAATCTTCTAAATGTGTTCCTGTCAGGAATTTCTCGGTCTAGAATACCAATTTGCCTGAGATCTTTTTCGCATTCCTCGAAACATCTCGGCCTTGTTGCCTTAGACTTGATGAAACTCCATATTCTTTTGGTTAATCGATCATCAGTCATCCTCAAAAGGTGACCATAAAATAGAAGCCGTCTCTTCTTAATTGATGCCGTGATAGGGTCTATGTTGTTGTAGATCTACAAGTCATCATTAGCTCTCATTCGCCACTGTTCATCAACCCATCTATTACCTAGGATTTTTCTTAATATCCTACGCTCTCTTTTTTTCAGTTGGTCAGCTTGACCTTTACTATTCTTGGTCAAAGTTTCGGACGCATATAATCCCTCAGGGTTTACAACTGTGGTATAGTGTCGGAACTTGGCCCCTATACTCATAGACTTTTTGTTATAGGTATTCTTTGTAATGTGGTATGCCTGGTCTAACTTCCTCATCCTGACATTAATTGCTTCCTCTTCTACTCCATTCTGCTGGATGACTTCACCAAGATATCGGAAATTTGTGACTCGACTGATCTTTCCAAGATTAGTGATCATCCATTCATGTCCATCGCAGATGTTTGTCATATATTTTGTCTTCTGGATAGAAATCCTAGAGTCCTATCTTTTCAGCAATTTCTGACAGCCTATTGATCTTGTTGACTGCTGAATCTATGTCGTTAGCAATAATGGTCAGGTCATCCGCAAAGGCCAGACAGTCAATGTATATCCCTTTGTGCTTAGGACCAAGTCTGAACCGATCTTCTTTTGTTTCTTCTTGGTATAACATCTTCCTCCATTCTCGAATGACTTTTTCCAAAACACAGTTGAAGAGGAGTGGAGATAGTCCGTCTCCCTGTATCACGCCCGTTCTGATTGTAAACGGTTCTGATATCTCTCCCATAAATTTGACTTTCGACACTGTGTTGATTAGAGTTTGTTTGATCAAATTTCTTGATGTATCATCCACTCCAAACTCTTCCAAAATATTCATCAATGACTCCCGGTCGATGGAGTCATAAGCTTTCTGAAAGTCAACAAACATGACCACGTAACTATGTCCTCCTGTCTTCATGTACCTGATGATGTTCTTCAGGTTAATGATCTGTTCCGGGCATGAACGACCCTTTCTGAAGCCAGCCTGGTATTCCCCGATCTGTTGGTCAAGATATTTCTTTTATTTTTATAATGTTTATTTCTAGATTTATATTTCATTTTTACACTTTAGTTGTTAATGATTTGAGTTTTGAATTGTTTAACATTTTATCCAGCAAATTACGTCAAGTAGATAGACTACGTATATAATATTTGATTTTCAGAAAATACTAGCACTTCGGCATGAAAATTCTCTGAAATTTGGCTTAAAGATTCAACTATCAGCATCTTTGAAAGCATAAAATGTCCTTATGACAGATGGTTAATATAGAGACCACTATCCCACAAAGGGTTAAGGGCCAGTTGTACGATCGCCGGATATACCTCAGCTACAATTATCTCCGTAGTTATACATCGTTATAAGCGATAACACTGGGGAACAGCCATTTTGTTGTCTTAGATCTGTTACTTGTTCTTAACTAATTTTTGGTCTCTGAATTCAAAAATGTTAGCAGTTTTTCTCTATCACGTCAAGTTTTTAAACTACAGGATACTCTCTCTCTTTACCCTATAAGTCATACAAACTGGGCATACAAAGGAAAATAAAGTGGGTACTGACCAAACGTATTACGAAAAGGAAGGAAGGAAGCTTGTAGTTTAACGTGACCGTTAATCTTGAGATCATGAGCCACGGGACCTCCTTTTTACGTGGAATCCGAACCACAGGACATGGCATTTCACTTCGAAAATCTCACATGCATTGAGCGGGAATCAAACCCGGACCGCCTTGGTGAGAGGCATACAGCTTGACCGCTGAGCCACCACGCCCCCAAAACGTATTACAATATTAGAATATTTTATTCATTCATTCAAAGGTTATTATAATATTAAAAGTTAAATTGTGTTTATACAAATAATTTAAAAAAAGATATTAGGGTACAAATTTTCGCTTGTAACTTTTCCTACAATGCTCAATCTGGGGACATTCTCGCTTGATGCTCCAACAGTAGTCACCCATCATACTGACATCCCATCTACCTTGATACCTTGCCTCCTTGACCTTCAAATCTTGGTGGAATCGCTCACCCTGTTCATCGCTAACAGCACCAAGATTTTCTGGAAAGTTAGCAAGATGGCTATGTAAGAAATGCAGTTTGATACTCGTGTTACAGCCAAGCTTTTTAAAGCTCTCTAAGAGTTGTTGAACAATTTCGACGTAATTCTGGGCTCGTGTATTTTCTAGAAAGTCCTTGACAATACTTTTGAATGCCAACCAAGCATTCTTTTCAAGTTCGGTCATTGTTTCTATGAAACGTTCATCTTTAATAAGTTGCCGAATCTGTGGCCCATCAAAGACACCAGCCTTCATCTTCTCATATGACAAGCTAGCAAATGCCGAAATAATATACTTAAAACAGTCCCCTTCAGTTGACAAAGCTCTAACAAATTGCTTCATGAGACCTAGTTTTATATGCAAAGGCGGAAATAAAATGTTTTTTCTGTTGACAAGTGGCTGACTTACAAGGTTTGGATCACCAGGTTTCAGGTCAGATCTTGGCAGCCACTTGGACTGCACCCATTGCTTCTGACGAACTCTGCTGTCCCGCATACTCAGAAAACACGGATACTTGGTATATCCGCGTAATCGCATGCGCAACAACTGTAGAAAAAAACTTAACGTGATAGGAAAAAACTAATTACAGTTTTGGAATCAGCATGTCAATTTACCTATAAAACAGCCTAAAAATCGAAGTCAACAGAATTTAAGTTACAAATTGTTCCCCTGTGTAATCAGAGTATAAAATATGGAATAGCTAACCGAGCATAGAATGGCAGGCTATCTTCTTATTCCGGGTAGACCATACAATATAATGGCGGGCGGGAGAACTTAAATCATTGCAAACTCTTAATTCCAGCAGTGGTGGCTGGTGCGTTTTCTGGCGGGGGACGAGGGGGGGGGGGGGGGGGCAGTGGGTTGTCGAGGGGGAGGGGGATGATGTTAAAGACGGTTTGATCAGGGATGTCGCAATCCTCACATTCCAAATAATAACGTTCTCCGTCCTTTCCTTTCATTCAAATGCGTATGCAGGATTTCTTTTCCGGTGGGAGCTCAACCCATATAGCAGCCTACAACTAGAGCCGTGCATGGAGAAACAAAATGCTATCCGCAACCGCACATTTGTTATCCAAATCCACTGACATTACAATAGTATTTTTAATATATTAGATAAAGCATAAAGTACAAGTAGTCCGGGAATGTTCTCCGCAGTGAATACAAACTGCTGCGAGAGATTACGTCACCAGTTTGTATTAGAGCAACACATTTAGACATTTGAGGAGAAAGTCGTTCCCCTAAGCTATGTGTGTCATGTGGTATGTTTAAAATGAATAATGTACTGCCAGAATTGCAACCATTTTCAGTTTGGAGTGTAAATTATGCTTAATGACATAATCTGAGATTAAGTTAGCTTAAATCATCTTACATTTGTCAAGGAAAAAACATTACGGAAAAGATATGATACGCCATAAACATCCGGGTTCTAGTAATGATATTCAACAAGTTCGGATTGTATTCTAAAAACTATCCGCAAATTTATTCCAAACATTATCCGCTATCCGCAAAGTCATGCAAACTATAACCGCATTGCGAAAAATTTTGCGGGTTTATCCGCGGATATCCGCATCCACGCACGGCTTTACCTATAACCCTGCATGCAACAATTACAGAATATCTCAGACCGAGTTTTTTAAACTCCTCTCATGATTCGCCCGGCCAGCGCACCGAGCTTATCTACCGTTGACTCAGCACTCCCCGCTCGGCATGCATAGCAATAAGAACAGAACAGCACTTGGCTCACTTTATCCGTGCATGACATGAGATAACAATTAAATTGAAGAAAGGAAGAATTAATAAACTAAGGTCGTACCTTATGGCAGGAGATTTTGGAAATGTTCTCCTCTTACATCCACACATTTCCGGCATCCTCTTAGGAAACTCCGTTTCACACGCATAATTTCTTCGGTAATTGAGGCTATTTCTTTCCGGATATGTTCTTTCAGTTCGTCCAACGTGTGAGGGTTTCTTGTCCAAGTCGTCTTAGGGATTTTGTAGGCGTATGTTCTAATCTTTCTGAAATTTCATTTACTTTTTCCTCATTAAGTACACGAACACTTCGCTTCTTATCGAGTAAAGAACCAGTTCCTCTCAATTTGTTTACGAGATTCCGCACGGTATCTCTATGTGGAGAGAATACACCTGGAAAAAGTGTTATGAAACGTCTAACGACTTCCCTGCAAGACTCTGTTTTCACATAATTATCGTACATAAATACCCTTTCCTCTACCGTGTACACACGTGGAGGCATTATGAGAATTATACCCCAAGTAACACTTCAAAACTCGAGAACAGTTGGAACGACAGATCAACATTAACTTAATACACGTTATAAGCAAATGCGGAGCCTCCGTGGCTCAGGCGGCAGCACGCCGGCCTCTCACCGCTGAGTCCGTGGTTCAAATCCCGGTCACTCCATGTGAGATCTGTGCTGGACAGAACGGAGGCAGACAGGTTTTTCTCCGGGTACTCCGGTTTTCCCTGTCAAAATTTCATTCCAGCAACACTCTCCACTATCATTTCATTTCATCTGTCATTCATTTAATCATTGCCCCAGAGGAGTGCGTCAGGCCTCGGCAGACGGCACAGTTCATATCCTCGCCGCTAGATAGGGGCTTCATTCATTCCATTCCTGACCCGGTCGGAGACTGGAAGCAGGCTGTGGATTTTCATTTTTTCATAAGCAAATGCGAAATGCGCGCTGTGTAACAGGAAGTGATCAGTCAACGCGAGGCAGATAAGCTCGATGCGCTGGCCGGACGAGTCATGAGAGGAACTCACTGTATTACCCGTTTAACATTTGATTGCCGCTGAGCCTGGCTGCGCCACCGTTTGTTGATTAATGTAGCAGGAGCCCCGCGGGTTAAGGAGAAGGACACAGTGATGACACAGTGAAAGTTGCACATAAGTCAAGCAGCATTGCGCGCGCTACCTGTCTTAGAAGCGCAGATAAGCGTCATACTACTGTAGCTGAGTCATATCCTCCTCCCGCAACTGTACCTGTCAACGAAGCAGAGTGACACAAGTAAACAGAGAATAGTTCCCATCTCGACCGCCGGCAATCAATTCGTGAAAGGGTAATACAATCAAAACGATACTCTGTACTTCAGTAACAAATAGATCTAAAGAATGCAAGTGATGTCATAAAATTAACAGTATTTTTTTTTTACCAAGCCTCAGTACAAAATTATTTCAGTAAAATAATTCAAAATGAAGTATGATTTTGAAATAATGATTCACTGCAGGACATTTGAAATGTTGGTTGATTGGTTCCTTAGTTTAGGGGCTGCGACAACGCGGTCATGTAGCCCCGTGTATTTTAGGTGTGTGTAGAATCTGTCTGATAACCGGTGTTAATTGTGATGGCTGTATTAGTGTGTGTTTCTGTTTTTAATTCAAGTAAGGAGTGCTACATTGATTTTTTTTTCAAGTAGTTCCTACTTTTGCCGCCACCGTCAACGACTACTAGTTCAGAACTTGGTTACCAGACACCACCGCAGTCGGCTCCTGGCGACGAACGTAGGAACCTAAGAGCGTTTGTCAAATGTTTAACTATAATTTAGCTTCACACAGGTGTAATTAGTGGAAGGTTCTTTAACAGGCCATAAATCTATGACATGGGACCGCTGCCTTTACTTACCCTCCGAAGGAAGGCATACTGAGGGATTATTAACGCTCTTAAAAAATCCGACGACTTCGGCCGGGTTTGAACCCACGATCTTGGGCATAGAAGCTCAGCAAGCTACCAACTACGCCACCGAAGCCGCTCATTTAAAATGTTAATGATTGTTTAAATGTTAGTTAAGACAGATTTACCCACACATTACCGCTCGTAAACTCAAGTTCAAGACGCCTCGTTAGTGATCACATGACACAGCCAGGGACACTTACATCACTTGTGAATATGACATTCTTTGATCTTTGATTATTATTATTATTAATATTTGTTGAATAGTACACAGCCAGGGACACTTACATCCCTTGTGAATATGACATTCTTTGATCTTTGATTATTATTATTATTATTATTAATATTTGTTGAATAGTACACTGTTAGCTCATTCACTAAAAGACTGTTGCACTACAGCCATTAAGGGATTTGGCTAAATATGTGGCGCTCTATTAAGTTCTAACGTTCGCCGCCAGGTGCCAGTTGCAGATAGTAGCCGAGTACATGGCTAGGTGTCGTTGACGGTAGCATTTGGTAGTAAATGTAGGAACTACTAGAAATTGATTGTCTGCAGTCTTTAGCTGGAAGCAGCTACAGACTCAGGCGAGCCGAACATGTCCTCGGACACTCCCGGCACTAAAAGCCATACGATAAATAAATAAATAAATAAATAAATAAATACATAAATAAATAACCTGAATTACTGATAACACACACTAATACAGCCATCACAATTAACACCGGTTATCAGTCAGATTCTACACACACCCAAAGTACACGGGGCTACAAGGCCGCGTTGTTGCAGCTCCTAAACTGAGGAACCACCCTACCAATCACTAGGGACCAATAGCCTAGATGTTAGGCCCCTTAAAACAACAATTATGGTCATCGTCGATGATCTACTCACACTCGACGTCAAATGTCTTATGTTGATATCAGCAATGTTTAGATAGTATAATATGGTGATGCTGATATGAGGACAGATAACCTCCATGTTCCGCCCCACTGAAATTATACCGTCATCTGACGATTTTAATCGTAAATAATTTTGTAAAATGCCAATGTTGTTGTTTCTTATTTTCAGGGCTGCGACATCGTGGTCATATTGCCTCGTGAGTGTGGGGGGGATTTGTGTGTTAACCTGTATTATTGTGATGGCTGTACTAGTGTGTGTATTTGTAAATTGGGGAAAGGATAAGGAAGGAGGCGGCCGAGAACTTAAGAACCATCCCAGCATTCCTATGGAGTAAAAGTGGTAGAGGGGAACCACCGAAAACCACTTCCAGGATGGCTGAGATGGGAATCAAACCTACCGCTTCTCAGTTTTGCCTCACGAGGCTGAGTGTACCCCGTTCCTGCACTCACATCAGAATTAAATTATTTTGTGAGAGCTGGGAATCGAACCCAGACCTCCGGGCCTACAGCAAAGATGAAATATTGTCATTTGATTCTATAGTCAACTTTTAAAAGATGTAAATAATGAACATAACCCTGTAATATAGTCTGTATGGATGAAACAACCACTTGTGTCCATGGTGAAAGTCAAGAGTACAGTACGGTCAGGCGCAGATCTAGAGGTTTTTTTTTTGTGGGGGGGGGGGGGGGGGCAGAGAATCGAAATTCTTAAGAAAAATGGTATCACTAAAAACGCAATCACAAAATAACCAAACGTACAAAACCAGACCAATTTTTTGCAAGTTACATGGATAGAAATTTGATGCGTTTAGCACACCAAAAATATTCGTACAAATTGCAACAGCATGTTCTGCGACTTTTACATCGAGCTTCGAGAAAAGTATCAAGGTACGTTACAGTTTCGGCAAGTCGAGTTGGTACCGACAAAGGGAGAAAGTCACAGCTTAAATTGCCAACCAAGCTTGCAGTTTGCACGTCGGCAAAATGTTTTGGTGCGAAAAAAAAAAAAAGCCCCAAATTCCTATCCGTGCATTGCTGCACATTCATCGTGACATCACCATAGACATCGATTCGGTAATCACAAGGTTTGCTAAACAAAATAGACGAGTTGAATTTGTTAAATAAATAATCGTTTTTATATAACAGGTATGAATTTGTAAATATGTACAGTTGTAACTGAACATAATAATTGCAATAAAGATATTTACAGCATTGAATAAAATGAAAAAAAAAACCACCTGTTTTTCAGTTAAAATTCGTTAAGTTTTATTAGTCTGGTTATTGTGTTTTCGTTTTATGAGTTTGCAAAAAAAAAATTGGTATCCTTTTTTGGGGTGGGGTAATGCCCCCTCCATGCCCCCCCCCCCTCACCCCTTGAATCCGCACTTGGGTATAGTTGAGAAATATGGCTAGGGATCCTTTGTTGGTTGTTGTTGTTTGAGTCTTCAGTCTTTTGACTGGTTTGATGCAGCTCTCCATGCCTCCCTGTCCTGAGCTAATCGCTTCATCTCTACATAGCTCCGACACCCTACATCGGAGGCAATCTGTTTAACATATTCTAACCTTGGTCTACCCCTACAGTTCTTGTCCTCGACCCTTCCTTCCATAACTAAGCTTGCTATTCCTGGGTGTCTTAGTATGTGTCCTACCAACCTATCTCTTCTCTTCATTAGCAGTCGCCAGAAACACCTCTCCTCTCCCACTCGTCTTAATACCTCTTTGTTTGTAACCCTATCTACCCATCTGATCTTCATCATTCTCCTGTAACACCACATTTCAAATGCTTCAATTCTCCTCTTTTCTGCTGCACCAATAGTCCAAGTTTCACTTCCATAGAGCGCCACGCTCCAGACAAAGGCTTTCAAAAATGACTTCCTAATACCTAAATCTATATTCGATGTCAGCAGATTCCTTTTTTGTAGAAATGCTTTCTTTGCCTGAGCCAACCTACTTTTAATATCCTCTTTGCTTCGTCCATCACTGGTTATTCTGCTTCCTAAGTAACAGAAGTCTCCTACTTCCTTCAGCTTTTCCCCTGCCAATTTGATCTCCATAGAGGTTTCCGATTTATTTCGGCTGCATTCCAGTATTTTTGTTTTACATTTATTAATTTTCATCATGAATTCTTTCCGTAAGACGGAGTCCATACCATTCAAAAACTCATTCAAATCCTCAGGCTTGTCGGCCAAGATGACGATGTCATCAGCAAATCTCAGAGTTGAAATTATTTCTCCTTGAATCTTCACTCCCACTTTAAATTTTTCTCTAATTTCCTTCATTGCTTGTTCAATGTAAAGATTGAAAAGTATGGGTGATAAATTGCAGCCTTGCCTTACACCTTTCTGAATACCAGCTTCTCTCTCATGTCCTTCAACTCGAATGACTGCTGTCTGGTTTCTGTACAGATTGTATATCACCCTCCTATCCCTGTACTTTATTCCAATTGATTTCAAAATGTCAAACAATTTAGTCCAATCAACGTTATCAAAAGCCTTTTCTAAGTCTACAAAAGCCATGAACGTTCTCTTATCTTTCCTTATTCTACCTTCTAAAATCAGCCTAAGACTTAGTACAGCTTCCCTTGTTCCTACGTTTCTCCTGAAACCAAACTGGTCTTCACCCAACTCAGTTTCTATCTGGCTTTCAATCCTCTTGTAAATTATTCTAGACAGGATCTTTGAAGCATGAGTAATCAAGCTGATTGTACGGTAATCTTCACATCTGTCAGCTCCCACTTTCTTTGGTATAGGGATGATTACATTCTTCTTGAAATCAGGGGGTACCTCACCCGTCTCATAAATCCTACACACCAAGTGAAATAACCTGATCAGACCTTCATCTCCTATGCAGCGTAGCAACTCAATCGGTATATCATCTATGCCTGGTGCTTTGTTCCTGCTTAAGTCTTCCAAAGCTCTATCAAATTCTGATCTCAATATTAAATCTCCTTTCGCATCCTCATCAATTTCCTCCTCCCTTTCCATTACATGATTCTCAATCTCCTTTCCCTTATACAAACTCTCTATGTAAGCTTTCCATCTCTCAACCTTTTCTTCCCTATCTGTTAGAGGCTTTCCATTTGTGTCCTTAATATTACAGCACTTAGTCTTCTTTTCCCCAAAAGTATTCTTAATCCTTCGATAAGCTGTGTCTACTTTTCCTAATTTCAGACAATTTCAGACAATTTCCTTTGTTGGAATTCTAGGTAATCCTGTGTTTACCATACCGCACAGGAGTACTTGGAAGGACGCTGTAATAAACGGGATTAAAGCCGCTCCCCTGCTATGCTCAATGCTATTTTCAACTGCTAACATAGTAATGGAAAAATGCTTGTCACGGTGGGTGAGTAAACAACCCCAAGCTTGCAGGTTCGCTCCTGACCGTGGTAAGTGATTTTTTTTTTTGAAAGGCGACAGAAATCACGACATGCATGTCATATGTTGTTGGCATGTTAAATAACCCATTTGAATTCAGTAGGCCGTGTTCATAATGGCAAAATTTATCTGGGGATTTTCCATCATCATAAAGTTCCTCCATTCTCTACTAGAAAGCGTTATAGTGTCAAGGGGCTTAGATATCTAACCTTCTTGACTTTCATTGCATTCCAAGGAACGACGAAATTCGACATGCAAGCTGCCCTCTGGGTGTCAAATAACAAAGCTTGCACCCAGCACCCGAGGCCATACGATATTATTATTATTATTATTATTATAACGGAAAAATAACGCGTAAATTCATTCGAATTTCACACTTTACAATTCCAGTGAATTATTCATAAAAATACATGAGGTCGCCTCCGTAGCGTAGCGGTCAGCATAGTTAGTTGCCGTCCTGAAGGTCCTGGCTTCGATTCCTGGCTCTGCCACGAAATTTGAGAAGTGGTATGAGGACTCGAATGGGGTCAACTCAGCCTCGGGTGGTCCAAATGAGTAGAGGGGTTCGATTCCCACCTCAGCCATCCTCGAAGTGGTTTTCCGTGGTTTCCCCCTTCGTCTTCGGGCAAATGTCAGGATGGTTCCTACTGTAAGGCCACGGCCGCCTCCTTCCCTCTCCATCCCAATCGTCCCCTCCCTTTCCATCCCTCATGAGGCCCCTGTTCGCTTTGCAGGTGAGACCGCCTGGGCGAAGTGCTGATCACACCTCCCTAGTTGTACCCACTCTGACCAAGTGTTCCCAGCTCTAGGACTCTGCCCGTAGAGGCGGTAATGGTGAGTCCGTGGGAAACACCAACCTGGAGGTTAAAATTTACTAAAAGAAAAAACTAAAAAAAAACATGAGAATGTATCATCTTAGTAGTGGCACAGTAATTACATACACATTTTTACCCAATATTACTAATGCAGACATTACGTTTGTAACCATTATTTATATGCGTAGTCTTCAGCTATGGATAGAGCCCTTCGCGGATAGACAAAACGTTATCCGCATCCGCACGGCTGTTATCCGCATCCACCCCGCATCTGCTAGACTGTTATCCACATTCACCCCGCATCTGCAAGGCTGTTATCCACATCCACCCCGCATCTGCTAGACTGTTATCCACATCCACCCCGCATCTGCAAGGCTGTTATCCGCATCCACCCCGCATCTGCAAGGCTGTTATCCGCATCCACCCCGCATCTGCAAGGCTGTTATCCGCATCCACCCCGCATCTGCTAGACTGTTATCCGCATCCACCCCGCATCTGCTAGACTGTTATCCGCATCCACCCCGCATCTGCAAGACTGTTATCCGCATCCACCCCGCATCTGCTAGACTGTTATCCGCATCCACCCCGCATCTGATAGACTGTTATCCGCATCCACCCCGCATCTGCTAGACTGTTATCCGCATCCACCCCGCATCTGCTAGACTGTTATCCGCATCCACCCCGCATCTGCTAGACTGTTATCCGCATCCACCCCGCATCAGCTAGACTGTTATCCGCATCCGCCCCGCATCCGTACGACTGTTATCCGCATCCGCCCCGCATCCGCACGACTGTTATCCGCATCCGCCCCACATCCACCCGACTTTTATCCACAAGTTTGTTATCCGAATCTACTGGCATTACAATAATATTTGCAGGGTAATCATGCACATGGGTTGGGAAATTATGCGCATGGGATGAGTGTTGGAAAGCCATACTAATGTTGAAACTTTTCCCCAATTCCCATATTTTCCTCCCATCATCCCTAATTGCACGTAGAGCTTTCTGCACATTTTCTGTTGGGTTGGAGTTTTTCTCCGTTTTCCGGGTATAATTTCTTGGCATCTGGAGAACAAACACGAAATATTTTGCCATTAAAGTCGCGTTGTATTTACTTGTATCATATATGTTTTGCGCACTATTACCCCCACTCTGCTTTTAAAACGTAACTCACTGAATCCCGGTAAACTAATCTATTATATTGAAAAATAAATACATGCAAAACCACGGTAATAACTACATTTAATTTTAAATAATCGAATCACAACTGTAGGCTTACCTTCTTATTTGCTGGCTACAGAAAATTACATGAAACGTGTTAAGTTTCTACATCCAAGCCTCACGGTTATCAGATCACATAGCAACTGGCATCATGCTGACTGTCCCTATCTGATAGGTACGATGGCAGCTTGAGGGTAGCAATGAACTGAGTTGCTAGTTATACTACCAACTCGAAAAACATAGGTGCGCACGATTAACCGCTGCGCACAATTACCCAACTTTCCCCATGATATTCAACAAGTTCGGATTGTATTCTAAAAGCTATCCGCAAATTTACTCCAAACATTATCCGCAGCTTATCCGCTATTCGCAAAGACATGCAAAGTATATCCACATGGTGAAAAATGTTGCGGATATCCGCGAGTTTATCCGTGGATATACGCATTCGCGCAGGGCTTTACCTATAGGTGAACTTATGTTCATAGCCCCTATGAACATTAAAACAATCATTTTGATTGCTGTAGTAGATTCGTAGATGAGAACCGTCTAAATATTTCGGATTGTCACCATGTTGCATTGTTATATGTATAGGCCATAGAGGCATGCACCATTAAAGGAAAATTATTGCGTAGTTCATTATTCAAACTTTCACTTCGATCGCATGATTACGACACAAGAAATAAAATCTTAATTTAAAAAGTCGCACAGCCGCCATCTTGAGGTTATGTAAACAAATGAACTAAATTACATACCAGTGCATTACTTTGTGTATAAACATTTGCTGTACCAAGTTTCATTGCGTTTGGATCATTAAATCGCGAGACAAGTCTATTTAAAACTTTCAAATTCGCTTGGCCGCCATATTCGTTTTGTAGTTAACCGGTCTTTGAAAGTCTCATAGACGTACTTCCAGTAGTGTCCTTTATCTCCGTGCAAAATTTCAGGGTGATACCTGTAATAGTTTCATAGATATAGAATGCCGGTGAAATATTTCGCACAGCCGCCTAGTTAAATCGCGAGAAACGTCTATTTAAAATTTGCTAATTCGCTTGGCCGCCATGTTGGTTTTGTAGTTAACAGGTTTTCAAACGACACATAGGTGAACTTCTAGTAGTTCCCTTTATCACCGTACAAAATTCCAGGGTGATATCGGTAATAGTTTCGGAGATATTGAATGCTGGTGAAATATTTCGCACAGCCGCCATGTTGGATTGGTGAGACGTAAGAAAATGTGAAGGGCACGGTCCGGGTCGCCCGGAACAGTGCTATGAACTTACCGAGTTTCATTGAAATGGCTCAAGCCGTTTCGATTTTATTAGGGACACACACATACACACACACGCACACACAGACACACGGACAAAAGATGATCTCATAAGCCTTTTTTTTTCATAAATGAAAATAGGCTAAAAATAGGTAGCTTTCCAATTAAATCTATCTAAAGGCACTTGCCAACTGAGTAAGGTTCATAATGTACTTGATTATAGAGGCCACATGCAGATATATACCAAAACTAAATTACTAGGCACTGAAAATCCACCTCGCTGTAGTGATCAAAACGTAGTGATATAACCAGTTTTGTGTGACCCCCCTAATAACTTCCAAAGGAAACTGATTCGATAGATCGATTTAAATCTAGGATTACTCGAAATCTCCTCCACCTGTAGTACAGTACAGCTGGAATGGTTTAGTTCCAAAAACCGTGCTATGGTTGGCTTTTTGTAAATCGTTAGAAAAGCACAAAAAAAGCTTAACTCTAAATTTCTGAATAATTTGTAGTATCATGTTGTCGGAAAACTAAAAAAACATGAAAAGCGTTTTTCTTGAATCTACCTATTTTAAGGACATTGTCACCTACAATTTGTCTCATTGAGGTCATGTCATAGGTGGCGCCAAAGTTTCCAAAAAAGTGTTTTTTCACTATTTTCCTAAAAAAATGGTTTTTTTTTTCACAAAAGAGTGAATCAGAAATTTGTTCCTCTTAAAATTGTCTGCATCATTTATATAAACGTTTGTTTCCTCCGACTTACCTCCAAAGTTATAGCGCAGCAAATGCATCGCTGCGTAGTCAAGGCTACTATTGTTACTGCGGAGACAGCGGTGGGCATAGTATGTAGACTTCGGCAGAACTATGGAACGGAGGAAAAATGTTTCAATAAATGTTGTAGACAATTTTGAGAGGAACAAATTTCTGATTCGCTCTTTTGTGAAAAAAACATTTTTTCTAGGACAAAAAGTGAAAAAACACTTTTTTGGAAACTTTGGCGCCACCTAGCTTCTGCATTTCAAAACGTATGACATGACCTCAATGAGACAAATTGTAGCTGACAATGTCCTCTACATTTTTTGTTTAAAAAACTTTTCTTTAAAATACGGTACGTCGATTCAGAGAAAAACGCTTTTCAATTTTTTATTTTTTTTAGTTTTCCGACAAAATAATCGTGCAAATTATTCCGAAATTTAGAGTTAAGCTTTTCTTGTGCTTTTCTAACTATTTACTTGAAGCCAACCATAGCACGGTTTTTGGAACAAAAGGGGTTTGTTTCTTCTGTGCAGCTGTACTGTACTACTGTCGTGGACAGTGCGTTGATTCCAGCTGATCGATGAACTTTCAAGTCGGAAGTTATATTTGCCGGACTAGATACAGTACAAATGATCCAATATGTTTTCTGAAACAGTTTTCAATTGTTTAAGGGGTACGCGTACGGTACCCCCGCATTTCTCCTGAAAAAAAAAATTGACCTGTAAAATACTCCTTTCTATAAATACTAGCATTACCCGTCGCTGCTTCGCCAGCGAATATTTTAGTTGTAAAGAGTACACTTAGCAAAATCTCAATCATGAATGCTATGACTGATTTATCCTTGGTATGAATAATCAGACTTTATCAATTCAGCTACTGGTGCAGTGGTTAGGGGTTTGTCATTCCTTCATGGGTATATCAGAGCGAAGTTAGTTTTCTGGGAATATCACATACACTGTTAATTTAAGGGTCTTTAAATGTGGTTTTCGGAGACTCGTTATAGTCGGGAGAAAAAGACCTTTCGTACCACACTCACACGTGAAAATTGCGTGAAAAATTCTAGTGCCCCTTGACCCCCTTAAGCGCATTATACTGTATGTATTGATGAATTTTACAGCTTAATTCGGTTCAGTGATAACCTTATAACCGTCTGGAAACTTTCACAGTAATGTAATAATTGGAATTGAATTGCGTCTTACAGAAATAGATGGACCTGTGAGATTCTGTTACCATGGTTACCGTGTTGCGTTCTTTCATTATTTCATTGTAAATATACATGTTTTAAGGTATGTATTTAATTGTGAGGCATGTAAAGAGTAAGTGAGTGCGTTTCGCTTACGCATTGGGTTATGCTGAACCTGTAGGTACCCCATATGTGTAGGTTGGTGTTAATGGGACCTTATTTTCGGTACAAAACTGGAATGGGACCTTAGCAGAATAATATAGGGAGGGATGATTGTTTATTTATTCTATTTTCAATTTTGTTTCTCTTACGCGTTTCGGTATGTTTTTTTGACAGATGCAAGCAAAATGTGGATTTGTCCGTCTGTCTTTCTGTGTATCTTTATGTACGCCTATAACTCGTGTTTGGATGCTTGGAGCATCCTAAAATTAGGTAGACTATGGTATCCATAACATTCAATACACCAAAACTCTTCGCCGTACTGAACCCATGTACCATTGGCTCAAAAGGGGTCGAATCCATGTATTTTGTGAAAGGAATGAAAGAAACATACAGTCTCTAAGGGAACGGAGAGAGATTTCAAGCAAGGGTTCTAGCCTAACGTTGTGCAAGCAGCTGGGACCAGGTGTTCAGAAGATGAGATCATGCATCTTGACTCATTGAGAGGGAGCTGGTCATGAGTATTAATAGAACGAGTGGAAAGATTTCACTGTAAGACAGAGAAGCGTGACTCGGAAATCCAGCTTAGCTTGCAGTAAAATGGCAACAGCGCCGCTGTGCCAGAAGAAGAATAATTAAATTTAACCCATTTGCAGGAATAAAAATAAGTAAATAAATACAGTACTGTGAATCATTTCGGATTAGAGATTTTTGTGTGAAGAAATAGCTTGTAATAATTGCACAGGAAAGAACTGCAAACGCAACATACGTCATTGGGGATTCACTGATACCAGAGGAGTGGGGAATTTAAAAATGAACAGCAACACCCCCGCAGCTGAAGACTACAAATTAATTAATATCTCCGAATTGCACGATCGATTCTTATGCGCAATGAGATCATTTGACGTTTGGAAGACGAGCTTTCTGGAGATATAATTTTTATAATTGTACGGCAATTATTTCAAAAGTTGGTCACGAAAAGGACTAGGATTTTATCTTTTTGTGACTAAAGAGTATAAAAGTCCAGGCCAAGCCAGACCATGCAGGCAGTTTCCGATAGTCCAGGGGGGCGTCACTGTGCGACATCAGACACCGAATTCCGACAGTCCGTGAGGGGGCGTCACGCTGAAACACATCGAAGGCAGTTTACCAGTACTCCTTGAGGGGAAAACGCTGCATCACATCGCATAGACAATATCCGACAGCCACGGGCGTCGCGGTATTAATAACTTGCGTGCCTCCGTAAGGAGTTGTAAAGAAGTAAAATTACAGTATCGTCGTGTTGAAAAATTAGGAAAATCCTAGTTACAGGATTTAGGTCCGACAGTATAAAATTTACAGTGAAAAGTTCATAAAATACCGTCAAAGCAGGCTGCGAACTTAGGACTCAGGGCGATAGGTCTTTGAGTAAACGACCAAAAGTATCATAACGTACGGAAGTACCGTGACAGCGAGATAAACATTTCATCAAATTTACAGAACCCGAGCAGGGAAAGACAGAATAAGGTTCGTAAAGTACTCTAGAAGATTAAAAGTGCGAGAACCGAATAAGCAAAGAAGAGAAGGAAACTATAGATATCGTCTCAAGAAAGCAGACGAACTATTCAAAAGCACTAAGACTCGAGAAGTATTAGTTGCTAAAAATCCATAGGTCACCGATAGATTATCAAGGGGACCGTGAACAGAACAGACTTTCGCTAAGATCAATAAATAGGATCTAAAAGGGGAGCCGTTCGTGTCAGAGAAATAGCAGATCGTCAAGAACGGGATTCGAAGGAGTGCTATTGCAGGGAGGAAGTAGATGATTCGAGACTTTCATATTCGGAGAGGATAGGAAGCCGACATTACTAAATTTCACCCTTGGAGACGGGAGGTCAAGAGGTCACGTGTGATAGGCTTAAATAGCGGCCCAGTGATCAGAATTTGTGAAGTGTAAATATATCAAGATTTTGTGTTAAAAGTAATATATTTTCAGTGTTTTTATTGTGTGTTCTAAACGGATACACCAGTGTATTTAAAATGTTATTAGTGTTAAATGTATACGTGTTAAATATGTGTCAAGATATGTCTGTACATGCAATGAATTTGTACAAGATGGGGTAATTTAAAAAATAAGTGGGCTAAAATGACGCATCGCACGAGGAGATAGGCCAAGAAACGACCTTAAACATGTGAGTAAAGATTTTCATTATGTTTTGGTGTCGGGGAAATGATTGTGTACAAATCCACCGGAGTTTTGAGTAAAAGGGATGTTTCTAAATAACTAATTACAGAATAAGAACGCGGTCAGAACAAAAATAGAATTTGAGAAATTATAAATAATTATGTGAAAGAATAAATCCTGTAGAGGAAATGTATGAATAAAATGTCAGTGTATTTGACGAATGTCATAAAAGCAAGCGTATTAATAATAATAATAATATAAAGGAAATATAAATAAAGATTAAATTGAATAATATGAAAATAAGAGCGTTGGAGCCTTAATAAAAGTATACGACATGATGTTAATGCATGTTCTTAAAAAATCGAGCGATTATTGTCAAAGGAAAAGATTAATATAAAATTGAGATATGTATCAATTGTTAATATGGAATTTATCAGTTCTTTGGAAGACACTAGGCCTTTAAACAATGTATAGCGCAATGGAGCGCAATTAAAATAAAATGTCACGCTAGGAATGCGTAAAAGTTAAATGTACTTGGTAAATTATTTATGAGGGGTAGTTGATTGCGGTGAATTGAGATATGTTGTAAGTCCTCCAATAGTGACATAGATCACGAGGCCATGTGTGTGTTATTATTATAAAAGGGAGCAAATGTATGGTATTATTGAGCGTAGGTCATGTAGGCCACGGCCGACCCTAAATCGCATTTTGTATAAGTCCTCCAATGTGGGAATGGTTCCCGAGGCATGTTAAGAGATTCGAACCTAGAATCCTCTTGTTGTTGAAGCCCCTAATTATTCGTCGTAAAATGTGTATTACTCTTCCCAATCAATGAGGACCCTTTATAATTAATAAATGCCAAGGTTACGAAAGTGGTTTATGAGCCCAATAATATTGTTGAAAGTAAAATGAGAAGTAAAATGCCAGGTCTCTCCATAGAACTGAAAAGAAAGGAAGATTTGTTTTAAAGCATTGAGGAGAGCTCCAACCGCAGACTAGACGGGAAGTCACCCTCCTAGTCATAAATCTCGTTCAAGTATACGGTCAGACCCTAATAGCAGGAGGGTTGGTGAAGGCCGTCTGTAAGAAGGAATAATACACCGTGAGTGTTTAAAGGTTGTTAATGACCCTGGAATTGAACCGAGGTCCTTGTAGTTGAAATTATCGCTTGCCAGTTCAGATCGTAGTTTTCTTATGTGATAATGGTCTTATAAGAAAAATAAAATAAATAACAATCCCTATTGTAATGTTGTATGGAAGTAGGATTCCACGAGTTAAATGAAGGTAACTAGGTTCCGGGAGTAATCATAGTTTTTGACTTTGTCAAGTAATCTTTATAACTCTGGAGTACACAAGTATTTTCCCGATCACTATGGTGAATTTGTAAAACTTGAGAGAGATGACAAATGCTGAGAACATGTGAAGTGCCCAAATATTTAAGTAGAGAATTAACATGTATTTTAAATGTAATCATATATTTGTTTTGATGATAAGAAAATATAAAAATAGTATTTGAGGTGTACAAAAGAATGACACCATTATTATTGGAAAGTATCGAGCCAAAGGAGCTCGTAGTTATATGGAACTTTAAGATAGATACTTTATGGAAGTAAAATTAATTATGAATTGTTGGTTTTAAAGGAAACCATGTGTTTTAATATAATATTTGTTTAATTCTTATATTATTCCTTGTTCACTTGGAACAAGTAGAAGGATATTGGTCAGTAGTTTAATTGTTTGTAGCGCCATAATTTTGGTTAATTAAATGTGTTAAAATAGGAGTTGATTTTGTTGTTATTTTGCAAGTGTATCCTCTATTTAATCCACAATGTGGAAGTCACAGAGTGGGAGAACATACTACAACCCCGAAAATCCCGAATTGAGCAATGCTGGCATACTGTGATTTGCATATTTCTTGCTGAAAGGGCACATGGGGGTATATAAAGTAATGTGCTTGGATTAATAACTAGAGGAACACTAAAGACGGTCATTTCATGTAAAGTAAAGTAAGGATAGGAATAGCTACAACGTAGAATGTTAACTGGCCGCATGGGTCCCTGGAAACTCACACCGAGCAGCCCTGTATTAAACAACCCCCCAGCAAATCTTCTCTTTTTGGCGCCCAACGTGGGACCTCTAGCAAATCTAACTTTATGGCGCCCAGTACGCAGGGATGAGTTTTCCTAGGGAAAACCCGAGTTTTCTCGAAAAATCAAAATTTTCATGTTTTTTGAAAAAAAAATGGTTTTTCGAAAAATTTGAATTTTAAATACTTCCATAAAAGTTTCTGAATTTGAATAAAGAGATCGAAAGGGTACGTTGTAGTAAAAACCCGTACCAAAGTAAATTTTTGAAGAAATTGGGACACAAAGGTTCAGATTACCATCTCTCAAGCATGTTCTGGCGATGTGGCATGAGTAGCCCACTGTATTCTAATAAGATGGTTGAGTGAGGAATTGCAAGGGCTTTGGGAGGCTATAAAAGCCGATAGTAAGGAAAAGTTGGAGGCTATAAATAATAAATTGGATAGCCAACAGAATACAAATAAAGAAGAGTTCAAATCCACAAATGAAAGTTTGAATAAGTTGGACAGCCAACAGGAGGAAAATAACTAAAAGTTAGGATCCATGAATCAAAGTTTAGAGTCACTAAAAACTAATAGTGATAGCATGGGGACTAAATTAAAAGCTATCGAGGCCGACTGTATAAAAATGAACAATGAACTGAAGGCTAAGATAGAAGAGATTAAAACAGAAAGTGGGGATAACATGGCAGAACAGCTGAAAGTTATAAAAAATGAGACGTTAGAGTCTATAAAAGCCGACAGTAAAGCAAATAACGATGTACTGACGGCTGAGATAGAAAGCAAATTTAATAGTATAAAAACAGAAAATTCAAATCATTTTTCAGCACAATCCAAGGTTTTAGAAAAGAAAATAGATAACAAATTTCAGGGTTTTGACACTGAGTTTGGGAAGAAGTTAAGTGAGTTCAAAGGGGAAATCACAAGTAAAATTGAAAATGAAAATGGGGCACTTAAGTCAGAATGGCAAGGCCAAATAAAGACCTTGAAGGACAGTATGGTAGAGTCCCAAACTAAAAGTCAAGAAAATTTTAAAAATTTAGAGACTAAATTAGTTAAAATGGAAGAATCTTGTATACAAAATGTAGACGGATGTAAAAATGAACTTGTTACCCAGATCCAAGGTGTGCAGAAAAAATTAGAAGCTCAGATAGAATTTAACAAGAATATTTGTGAAACCTCCCGGGATGAGATAAAAGAAAGTTTTAAGAAATTAGGAGACGAATTTAAAGGGGTAAAGGACCAAGTAGAAAACCTCGAGGGAAAAGTCGAGAATGTACAGACAGAAATAACTGAGGTTAAGAGGCAAGGTGAGGCCGATGCAAAAAAAAAAAGGGAATTGCAATTTAACGTATTCACGGGACAGGTGGACGAATGGTTGAGAAAGCATGAGGGGGATATTACTACGAAGTTAGGTGAATACGAAGGGAATCTTAAGAATGAAAGCACGCAACGAAAAAGGGATCGTGATGAACAACTCGTGAAAATAGAGAGGATAGATAAAGGGGTTACTGGAATACAGGAAACCGTAATAGGATTAACAAAACAAATGGGAGACACAAAGGGAGATATAGATAAGGTTATGACCGACATAACAATTATATTCGAGGAAGAAGGAAAGGGTCGAGAGGATATGAACAAGATCCAGGACAAAGTCTACAAAGGACAAAAGGAGATGGAGAAAAAGATAAAGGAAATGCGAGAAGACCTAGATACTAAAGGTGACGTTAAACCAGAGATTATAAAAGAACAGGTCATGGTCGTCAAGAAAGAGGTAGAAGAACACTTAAATGAAATCAGGGATAGCTTCAGGGATGAGAAATTCCAACTCAAACGAGAACTGGAAACCAGTAAGAAGAATCAGGAAAGAATTCAAAATGAATTAGGATCCCGGTTGGAAAGGACTGAACAAAAGAACAGTCAAATGGAAATTCAACTCATGGCTAATGAGGAAAGTGCCCGAAGAGAAAGGAAATTAGAATTTGAGAATCAGGAGGAATTTCCAAAGACAGGATGGGTAGATTCCCATGAACAAGGCACAGATACAGATAGGGACTTAGGAGGGGAAAGCCCTTATAAGAACCCAGGATATCCGATGGCGATGTCAACCCCGTACATGAACCAGACAAATGGTCAGATAATAAACATCATTATGTCGAATGAGGACAGACCGGCAAAGTTTACGGGTAATAACATGTCAATTACTCCAAAATACTGGTTAAAGGAAGTCGCAGAGTACTTAAACGAAATGAAAGTTCCTCAGGATCGGAGACTGAGAGCAATTGAGAAGCTGTTGGCAGGTGATTGTCTTACTTGGTTCAGAAGCTTCAGGTACACCTTTGATACGGTGGAAGGCATTAGAGAAGCCTTTTTAAAACGATATTGGGCAGCAGATGTCCAAGAGAATTTAAGGCTAGATCTGTACTCTAGGAAGTACAGCACAAATGCACCAACTAAGTACTCAGAATTTTTCACCGCTCAGCTGTGAAAATTTCGGGAACTTGACATTGCTCCAGCTGAGAACGACCTGTGTGCCGCCATTGCAAGACAACTTCCATATGAGATCCAGAGGCTGTTAATCACATCCAAAGCCAGAAGTGCTGTGGAAGTGGAGAGTGTATTACGTCAATTAGATATGACAACTTCGCACGTTACTCCCAGGCATCAAAGACAGACTGAACAGGTACATATGGCCAACAGTCAGGAAAACAGAGAGAAACCATCGACCAGAAATCAGTCCACTAGTACTGATACTCAGGGACTGGGTCGAGAGTATGGGCACCAAGAGCCTAGGGGAATACAGCCATACTACAGAGGAGGATATCGAGGAAGAAATCCTAGGAATACGGGTTATAGGCAACAAGAGAGCCGACCCTATAACAATAACCATCAGAGGCAAGAGAACCGAAAGAAATGGGAGAATTATCCCAGAAGGAACGTAAGGCCAGAGGATAGGGATGATGAATATCGGGCCGAAATAGAAGAGAGATATCAGGAAAGTCTTCGTTATATGAATGAACGACCAGACGAACCTGAAAGGCAAAAAGTCCGTTGGAGTGAGGCAATAAAGAACCGGAAATCACCCGACCGACTAGACGGAGCTCAAAGCTTGGAACTACAAGCTCAATTAAAGAATGAGGGGAAAGGAAGCCCTCAGGATAAAAAAAAACTTCAAATTTAAATCGTCAAAAGTGGAAACATACCAGGAGCTGGGAGGAGGTAGAAATTGTGAATTGGATAGCAAGACCAGATGAGCTAATTAACGAGGAGGTGGAAGGAATCCCACCTATCAAAAGAGATTACCTATAATTATGTTAAGAATAAAAGGATTACTGGTCAGGGCATTAATTGATACCGGATCCACAATAAGTTTAATTACGCAAACCCTTCTAAATGAACTGGAAACAAGGGGCCGCGTATTGAAAATTCCCACATCAAGTGTAAAGATTAAGGGGATTATTCCTGAAAAATCTTTAACATGTAAATTTCAGGTATACATTGATCTGATTATGGGTAACGCTGAAATTTCGCAATGCTTTTTGCTGGTAAATCAATTACCGTATAATGTCATATTAGGTATTGATTTTATCCGTGAGAACAAGGTCATCATAGACCTAGCGCAAAACTGCATTAGAATTCAAAGAGAGGATGTGGATGAACAAAACATTAATCTACAGTAACAGGATGCGAAAATAGGAGAACAGGTATGGCATGTGGAAGAAGTAACTGAGGAAGGTTATAAGGACATAGAAAAGATATTTGAAGTCCTCAACATAGAACTCGAAGATAATTTGGAAACTGAGTTCGAGACCAACCTGTCGGGAAAAGTAGAGGAAGCTCAAGTTAACCTCGAAAATAAGGAACAATTAAAAAAATTATTATTAAAGTTTAGGGACGTATTTGATTCCAAGCCAGGGAAGATCGAAAATTTTAAATACGCGTTCCAAGTCAATGATTGGGCACCGTTCAGACAAAAACCATTTCCGGTTGCGGAAAAACATTACCCACAAACGAAGAAAACACTGCAGGAGATGATGAATGCAGGTGTTATAGAAAAGATGGCGACACCATATGTTAGTCCATTAGTGATTGTGAGTAAACCGGATGGCTCAGTAAGGGTGTGTTTAGATGCCAGGAATTTAAATGCAAAAATCATACCAGAAAATGATTCGGCACCACCCATAAAAGAAATACTGAGGAAATTCAAAGGCAAGAAGATTTTTACAAATATTGTCATGACTTCTTCGTATCATCATCTCGAACTGGAAGAGAAAACCAGCTTGTTGACTGGATTTCAGTTCGACCAACAAACATACTGTTTTAGGAGATGTCCGTTCGGATTAAAGACCGCAGGATCTGCCTTAATAAGAGCGCTTTATCGAAACCTGTCAGAGGAAGTGAAAGATTGCACTATCCGTTATGTGGATGATATTTTGCTTACCTCGGAGAACATTGAGGAACATTTAGAAAAGTTGAAGAAATTATTGGAAGACTTAAGGAGGGCTAATTTTAAAATCAATTTAAAGAAGTCAAATTTTTGTCAAAGACAAGTAACATTTTTAGGGCATGTGATTGACAAGGATGGTGTTAAACCAAATCCATGCAAATTAGAATCGATAAGAGATTTTCCAAGGCCTTTGAAGGTGAAGAACGTTCGCCAGTTTTTGGGATTGATTGGACTTTTCTCAGGACATTGTCCATCATACACAAAAACTGTTGCACCACTACAGGACCTTCTGAAGAAGGGGGGCAAGTGGAAATGGACGGAGGAAACAGAAAAAGCATTTGTGGAGGCCAAGGAAATGCTCTTAAACTATGTGAAGCTAGGATATCCTGATTTTAATCAGAGATTTATCATTCAAACAGATGCATCCCAGATTGGAATAGGGGCAATGCTATATCAGGAAAACCCGGATAACCCTGATAAGAAAAACTATCTAGCTTTCACAAGTCGGAGACTGAAACCACACGAGAAAAATTATACGATCAGCGAAATCGAGCTGTTAGCGATATTGCACGCGCTGCAATATTGGCGAAAGATCGTATATGGGTTTCAAGTCATTCTAAGGACGGATCATAAAGCCTTAACCTTTTTGATGAAGACTGATCTATCCAGTCAAAGGTTGATGCGTTGGGCTTTATACATTCAACAGTTTGATGTTAAGATAGAATACTGCCCAGGAATAGAAAATATAGTTCCAGACTATTTAAGTAGACAGCCAGAGTCCACAGAAGAGGAAGTAATGGCTATTGATTTGGAAGACAGGGATCAGCGTACTCTAAATGAGTTAAGAAGCATTAGTCAACGGCAACGTGAGGATCCATGGATGAACATGCTCATATCTTTCCTTGAAGGAAGTTTGATAAGGGAACACCAGCGTACACGGAAGCTAATAAGATAGCTCAAGATTACACATTTTATAATGGATTATTATATAAGTTTGTGGACTCTGACCATACACGATTAAGGATTGTTGTACCTGCAATTTTGCAGAGGAAAATAGTATGGTTAGCCCATAGATCGTTCGGACATATGGGAGTCGACAAAACAGTCTCGATGCTGAAAGAAGCATTTGTATGGCCGAGACTGAGAGAAACTGTAAGGGACACGCTAAAGACATGTGATTTATGTCAAAGGATTAAACCAAATGCATTTCTGATGAGACAAAAGCCTATACCATTGTTACCCGAGAGGCCAGGTCAAATCATCTCTATTGATAATTTCGGACCTTTGCCCAAGGCAAGAAGAGGAAATCGACACATAATGGTGGCTATGGATGTCTTCACTAAAATGGTTGTCCTTGCTCCCATACAGAAGACTAGTACCAAACAGGTGTTAAAACGACTCAAAGAAAAAGTGATACCGATTCTGGGAAAACCTGAGAATTTGCTGTCGGATCACGGTAGTTGTTTCACCAGTGTAGAGTTCAGACAAGAATTAGAAAGACTTGGAATACGTCAGATTTTGTCAAGTATTCGCCATCCTGAGGCAAATCCTGTAGAATGAGTGATGAGGGAGACGGCCAAGTATTGTAGAATATACTTTGCCGAAGAAAATTGGAAGTGGATAGATATTTTGGATATTATCGAATTTTGTATAAACAATACAATCCATGAATCTACGGGAGGGATACCAACAACGTTACATCGGAATGAGCAACCAGAGAGACCTTGGAGTCTGGTAATTCCTAGGCCAGCAGACGCTCAGCCGGGGAAGAGATGTACGTATTAGAAGAGCCTTTGAGCATCAAAAAGCTCAAGCCGACAGGAGGCAAAGAAGAAATAGGCACAAGAGGTATCATCGGCCACTATTAGCAGGGGAAATGGTATTAGTAAAAAGATCAGCCATTTCGGATCCAGGGAACCGCGTGTATAAAAAGTTCCAGAAAATGTACCACGGACCCTATCAAATAATAAGAGATTTGAGAAATAATGCCTATAATAAAATATTTATTGCAGCTAATAGCCAAAGGAATGATACAGACAAAATGAAACATAATAAACTATTCATTACAACAGAAGGACGTCAGAGATTCAAGTCTATATGTACAGTACATCGCATGATATCTTTCGCAACATTTGCCGCAACGTTCACATACACAGTCTGCGTCTGGCTGGTGAAACTTCTTTAACTTGCACAGCTTATGGTGAAAGCCATGTATGGCACTGTGAAACGAATCACGAAGTGACCATGAACTCAGCGAATTTGAAAGTATATTACCCTCCCGAAGACTTCGATGAAGCCAATGAACAAGCCCTGGTTATGGAACAATTTAGAGATGAGGAATCCACTTTTGATAGAAACGAGAATAAGGTAGAAAAAGGAAACAGAGCTCAACCATTCGAGTGCGAATACGAATTGGAAAAATTGTATTGGGTAATCAAAGAAATAATTGATTTTGTTGAAGAAGAAAATTTCAATTTAAGAAAGGAGAATGATGAAATAAGGAAACGGGTAGGGATAGACCACACCCGTAAAGAAGAATGAGGTTCTGGAAACCTGAAGTCCAGAAAAATAAAGAAAAGGAAAGAAAGGGTAGGGACAGAGCGTACCCAACCTACACAATTACCAGATATGACTTAAGGAATAAAAAATCAGAAGGTACGGATGAACGTAATGATGGCTTCGACATTTAAAGGAAAAATAAGATTTTTATGAATAATTAAAATAAATTTCCTCAAGGTTTTTCGAAAATTTATTTACCTAAGGAGGGGAGAGATGAACCCATGTACCATTGGCTCAAAAGGGGTCGAATCCATGTATTTTGTGAAAGGAATGAAAGAAACATACAGTCTCTAAGGGAACGGAGAGAGATTTCAAGCAAGGGTTCTAGCCTAACGTTGAGCAAGCAGCTGGGACCAGGTGTTCAGAAGATGAGATCATGCCTCTTGACTCATTGAGAGGGAGCTGGTCATGAGTATTAATAGAACGAGTGGAAAGATTTCACTGTAAGACAGAGAAGCGTGACTCGGAAATCCAGCTTAGCTTGCAGTAAAATGGCAACAGCGCCGCTGTGCCAGAAGAAGAATAATTAAATTTAACCCATTTGCAGGAATAAAAATAAGTAAATAAATACAGTACTGTGAATCATTTCGGATTAGAGATTTTTGTGTGAAGAAATAGCTTGTAATAATTGCACAGGAAAGAACTGCAAACGCAGCATACGTCATTGGGGATTCACTGATACCAGAGGAGTGGGGAATTTAAAAATGAACAGCAACACCCCCGCAGCTGAAGACTACAAATTAATTAATATCTCCGAATTGCACGATCGATTCTTATGCGCAATGAGATCATTTGACGTTTGGAAGACGAGCTTTCTGGAGATATAATTTTTATAATTGTACGGCAATTATTTCAAAAGTTGGTCACGAAAAGGATTAGGATTTTATCTTTTTGTGACTAAAGAGTATAAAAGTCCAGGCCAAGCCAGACCATGCAGGCAGTTTCCGATAGCCCAGGGGGGCGTCACTGTGCGACATCAGACACCGAATTCCGACAGTCCGTGAGGGGGCGTCACGCTGAAACACATCGAAGGCAGTTTACCAGTACTCCTTGAGGGGAAAACGCTGCATCACATCGCATAGACAATATCCGACAGCCACGGGCGTCGCGGTATTAATAACTTGCGTGCCTCCGTAAGGAGTTGTAAAGAAGTAAAATTACAGTATCGTCGTGTTGAAAAATTAGGAAAATCCTAGTTACAGGATTTAGGTCCGACAGTATAAAATTTACAGTGAAAAGTTCATAAAATACCGTCAAAGCAGGCTGCGAACTTAGGACTCAGGGCGATAGGTCTTTGAGTAAACGACCAAAAGTATCATAACGTACGGAAGTACCGTGACAGCGAGATAAACATTTCATCAAATTTAAAGAACCCGAGCAGGGAAAGACAGAATAAGGTTCGTAAAGTACTCTAGAAGATTAGAAGTGCGAGAACCGAATAAGCAAAGAAGAGAAGGAAACTATAGATATCGTTTCAAGAAAGCAGACGAACTATTCAAAAGCACTAAGACTCGAGAAGTATTAGTTGCTAAAAATCCATAGGTCACCGATAGATTATCAAGGGGACCGTGAACAGAACAGACTTTCGCTAAGATCAATAAATAGGATCTAAAAGGGGAGCCGTTCGTGTCAGAGAAATAGCAGATCGTCAAGAACGGGATTCGAAGGAGTGCTATTGCAGGGAGGAAGTAGATGATTCGAGACTTTCATATTCGGAGAGGATAGAAAGCCGACATTACTAAATTTCACTCTTGGAGACGGGAGGTCAAGAGGTCACGTGTGATAGGCTTAAATAGCGGCCTAGTGATCAGAATTTGTGAAGTGTAAATATATCAAGATTTTGTGTTAAAAGTAATATATTTTCAGTGTTTTTATTGTGTGTTCTAAACGGATACACCAGTGTATTTAAAATGTTATTAGTGTTAAATGTATACGTGTTAAATATGTGTCAAGATATGTCTGTACATGCAATGAATTTGTACAAGATGGGGTAATTTAAAAAAAAGTGGGCTAAAACGACGCATCGCACGAGGAGAAAGGCCAAGAAACGACCTTAAACATGTGAGTAAAGATTTCCATTATGTTTTGGTGTCGGGGAAATGATTGTGTGCAAATCCACCGGAGTTTTGAGTAAAAGGGATGTTTCTAAATAACTAATTACAGAATAAGAACGCGGTCTGAACAAAAATAGAATTTGAGAAATTATAAATAATTATGTGAAAGAATAAATCCTGTAGAGGAAATGTATGAATAAAATGTCAGTGTATTTGACGAATGTTATAAAAGCAAGCGTATTAATAATAATAATAATATAAAGGAAATATAAATAAAGATTAAATTGAATAATATGAAAATAAGAGCGTTGGAGCCTTAATAAAAGTATAAGACATGATGTTAATGCATGTTCTTAAAAAATCGAGCGATTATTGTCAAAGGAAAAGATTAATATAAAATTGAGATATGTATCAATTGTTAATATGGAATTTATCAGTTCTTTGGAAGACACTAGGCCTTTAAACAATGTATAGCGCAATGGAGCGCAATTAAAATAAAATGTCACGCTAGGAATGCGTAAAAGTTAAATGTACTTGGTAAATTATTTATGAGGGGTAGTTGATTGCGGTGAATTGAGATATGTTGTAAGTCCTCCAATAGTGACATAGATCACGAGGCCATGTGTGTGTTATTATTATAAAAGGGAGCAAATGTATGGTATTATTGAGCGTAGGTCATGTAGGCCACGGCCGACCCTAAATCGCATTTTGTATAAGTCCTCCAATGTGGGAATGGTTCCCGAGGCATGTTAAGAGATTCGAACCTAGAATCCTCTTGTTGTTGAAGCCCCTAATTATTCGTCGTAAAATGTGTATTACTCTTCCCAATCAATGAGGACCCTTTATAATTAATAAATGCCAAGGTTACGAAAGTGGTTTATGAGCCCAATAATATTGTTGAAAGTAAAATGAGAAGTAAAATGCCAGGTCTCTCCATAGAACTGAAAAGAAAGGAAGATTTGTTTTAAAGCATTGAGGAGAGCTCCAACCGCAGACTAGACGGAAAGTCACCCTCCTAGTCATAAATCTCGTTCAAGTATACGGTCAGACCCTAATAGCAGGAGGGTTGGTGAAGGCCGTCTGTAAGAAGGAATAATACACCGTGAGTGTTTAAAGGTTGTTAATGACCCTGGAATTGAACCGAGGTCCTTGTAGTTGAAATTATCGCTTGCCAGTTCAGATCGTAGTTTTCTTATGTGATAATGGTCTTATAAGAAAAATAAAATAAATAACAATCCCTATTGTAATGTTGTATGGAAGTAGGATTCCACGAGTTAAATGAAGGTAACTAGGTTCCGGGAGTAATCATAGCTTTTGACTTTGTCAAGTAATCTTTATAACTCTGGAGTACACAAGTATTTTCCCGATCACTATGGTGAATTTGTAAAACTTGAGAGAGATGACAAATGCTGAGAACATGTGAAGTGCCCAAATATTTAAGTAGAGAATTAACATGTATTTTAAATGTAATCATATATTTGTTTTGATGATAAGAAAATATAAAAATAGTATTTGAGGTGTACAAAAGAATGACACCATTATTATTGGAAAGTATCGAGCCAAAGGAGCTCGTAGTTATATGGAACTTTAAGATAGATACTTTATGGAAGTAAAAATAATTATGAATTGTTGGTTTTAAAGGAAACCATGTGTTTTAATATAATATTTGTTTAATTCTTATATTATTCCTTGTTCACTTGGAACAAGTAGAAGGATATTGGTCAGTAGTTTAATTGTTTTATTGTTTGTAGCGCCATAATTTTGGTTAATTAAATGTGTTAAAATAGGAGTTGATTTTGTTGTTATTTTGCAAGTGTATCCTCTATTTAATCCAAAATGTGTAAGTCACAGAGAGGGAGAACATACTACAACCCCGAAAATCCCGAATTGAGCAATGCTGGCATACTGTGATTTGCATATTTCTTGCTGAAAGGGCACAGTACTTCTCATAGAAGGGTGGGTATATGGCAAAACTTTTCAAAATACATGCTAAAATAGGCGGCGAGCCTGTCTCTCACCCGGAGGCCCCGGGTTCGATTCCTGGCTCCGTCAGGGATTGAAGAAACTGACGTGGGGGCTGGAACGGGGTGCACTCAGCCTCGTGAGGACAATTGAGTAGCTGTCTGACAGTGGGAAGCACCCCGGTCACGAAAGCCAAGATTAATGGCTGAGGGGACCCGACGAGCTGACCACGCGTCACCCCAATATCTGCAGGCCAAATGGCTGGGCAGTGGTCGCTTGGTGGGCCTAGGCACTCATGGGCTGTAGTGCCAGGGGTTATTATTATTAGTATTATGCTAAAATAGGCGAAATATAAAAATTACCCTCGAATGACGACTAAAGCATAATGTTGCGCTTCTCAATGTGAGACACAAAATTCAAGATTCTATAAAGGGTCTCCGAAAATCACATTTTAAGGTCCCTAAATTAAGAGTGTCTGTGATATTCCCAGAAAACTAACTTCGCTCTGATAAACGTATGAAGGAATGGCAAGCCAGTAACCATTGCAACAGTAGCTCAATTGATAACGTCTGGTTATTAACACGTCATCACACGCCCACGCGGCCGTTTGCAGCGTTTGAACAATAATGCAAATATTTTCCTTATTTGTTTCCAGGAAGTAGAGGGCAGTCAGGTATTCTTCACCCCACATCTACTGCTCGAGTCTAAGCTGCGTGAACCTGAGAGGAATGCGCATCGCGAACTATGAGAAACGGTGTTGACGAGTGATGATGTTTCTCGGTCCGTGCATAGCACAGAACCAAATACATTGGTCGGTGACTCACTGACTCATTCGTAACACCACAGTGGTTTCAGAGAAGACCCTATGTTAGCAGTATTGGAATAGATGAGCATGTCAAGTAACACGACGGGCTGTTGACAGGTCCTTCTCTTCTCGCCTGCTCTTTCTCCTCACCTCGCACAGTATGTGTAACGACCGTGGCCTAAACCGGGTTGTCACCGAGTGCTGTCGACACTTGTGTTGGTGGTTTCACATTCTGTGAGCAGTTTGCTAACGCGTGTGCTATCACGTACAATCATTTTTGAACCAAAGTGAGCATATTGCTAACGTGCGTGTTCTCGCGTATATTTAATATGAAAGAGTTGTAATATTTCTATTTTCTTGTCTGTACGAAATAGGCAACAAGCTTCAGTGAGAGATTTAGTGGATAGTGCTCCAGAATGTCATTCAAGTGAATTACGTGAAGAAAATTCTGATTACAGTGACGTTGATGAAATATACATTTTAGAGCAGGTTGTTAGTGACTCTGAGGAGAGTGTTTCAGAAGAAACATTGCAGCCGTGTGAAGATGGTGTCGATCAACACCTTCCACCATCCAATGAAGAGGCACTGAACCTCTCGGTAGGCCCTCAGCAAGTACCTCACCATCAGTGTCGTTTGCTTGAATTTGCATTCCATTACCCTATATCCCAAATATTAACATTGTTTCCTGCAGTAAGTCATTTGTTACTTGTATATTTTAATACTTATCGTGTAATGGCAATGGTCTTGTGTTAAAATAATGGAATTTACTTGCAAATGGCCAAATATAAACTTTGCGGCAATTTGCTAACGGGGCGTGCTTTGGTGTCACATCGCAGCCTTGGAATTGCGGCAGTTTGCTAACATAGCGTGCTCTCGCGTTAGTAAAATCTCTTATATAGAATCCAAAACTGACTCATCACCGCAGGGCTCAAACCACTAGACCTAGAAAGCTGAAATTTTGCATGTTGGTTGATCCGAGTATGTAAAGGCTCACTAAGAAACGGTTTTTGAAAATTCAATTTGTAAGTGACTTTTTTCGGCCCTTTGGCATTGACAATCCAAAATTTAGTCATCGACGCAGGGCTCAAACCACTAGACCTAGAAAGCTGAAATTTTGCATGTTGGTTGATCCGGGTATGTAGAGGCCCACTAAGAAACGGTTTTTGAAAATTCAATTTGTAAGTGACTTTTTTCGGCCCTTTGGCACTGAGCAAGGACAGTCGGTACAAAGTTCGGATTTAGCTCATTTTAAGCCACCAGATACGAGAAACAATACTCGGAGGTCCTGTAGGGACCCCGAAACACACTTTTTAAGTTCCTAAAATGAACGGTTTCGGAGATATTCCCAAATAACTGTGTTCCCTCTGAGAAACAGATCAACGTTAATATGGCAACCGCTGAAATATCGCAGACCGGGGATAGTTTTCTGGCAATATCTCGAAAACCGTTCGTTTTAGGGCCTTAAAACGCTGGGTTCGGTTCCCACTTTTAACCACGAACGTTATCCTCGCATTGATAAGCGTAAAATGAGATATATTTTATTTATAGAGGTTGCTTTTTGGGCTCGAATACGATCGTGATTTTGAGTGTGATTTTGAGTCTAATTTTATACTCTTACGGCTGGTTGTTGTAAGCGAGCTTTCAGAAGTTTACTCGAATTTACAATGTTAAGATACTTTCTATTTTGCACGGTATGCTTTCATTTTCTTTATAAATTTGTTTTTTGTTAACTGAATATTTTTGTTTGCCAATTTTGATCTGCTCTTTTTCGTTTTTAACCATGATCTGCAACGTATATTCACCGTCGAATGTGTCGCATTCTACCGGCTGTCACGCCAATTATTATTGTTTCTTAAATTATCTTACTGAGGAATTGGGCAATCTTATTTCAATAAAGTTGGTATTTTGTCTTTCACGGCCATTGAATCCCCGCACAAGGCACGGCTTAAACCTAGAAAAGTTGTCGTGTTGGATTAATGGACTAATGGTGCAGCAGAAAAGAGGAGAATTGAAGCGTTTGAAATGTGGTGATACAGAAGAATGATGATCAGATGGGTAGATAGGGTAACAAATAAAGAGGTATTAAGACGAGTGGGAGAGGAGAGATGTTTCTGGCGACTGCTAATGAAGAGAAGAGATAGGAGGGTAGGTCACATATTATGACACCCAGGAATAGCAAGCTTACTGTCGACCCAAATATTATGTGCACTCGAGTTTGAAGGTTGTTTATGAAGTAACCAATAGACCTTCATAAAATCCAATGACATCATCTTTTTCGTCGTTCGATTTTACGTTAGTTCATGTAGGTTTGGAATTTTTAAATTATATTTTAATATTTTTTTATCGCAGTTGAAGCACAAGAAGTGCCCGTTTTTAAGCGTGTTTCAACCATGCGTCACATTTAAGAATTATTATCTCACAAACCCGTCATCAGATCGAATCCAAATTTTAACACAATATACATTGGAATGTTGTATAACGGGTTTATTAATTTCAAAATTTTGTGTTTTCAAGAACGAATGTTGTTATCATGTTTGTAAGGTAACTCTTTCTCGGCTCGGGGTCGTTGGAAAATGTAGTTCTTGGTTGCGTTGTAATCCTTATACATCAAAAAGTTATGCTGTATGACTGTGAAATAGGTAAATTAATTCACTTATTTTATATCGGTTTGTATTTGTACGGAGAATTAAGACATGGTTCACCAGCTAGCCGCTCCGGGATATGCTGTACAGCGTTGCTGATATGGAGCCCATCACTTCCGAGCGAGACGCGCCATGACGCGTGATGTAGCCCATCTTGGCAATGATGTGCTGCTTTCACCGGAGCGGCTAACTGGTGAACCATGTCTTAATTCTCCGTACAAATACAAACCGATATAAAATAAGTGAATTAATTTACGTATTTCACAATCATACAGCATACCGTTTTGTTGTATAAGGATTACAACGCGATCAAGAACTACATTTTCAAACCATCCCGAGCCGAGGAAAAGTTACCTTACAAAAATGATAACAACTTTGTTTCTTGGACACACAAAATTTTAAAATTAATAAACCTGTTATACAACATTCCAGCGTATATTGTGTTAAAATTTGGATTCGATCTGATGACGGGTTTGTGAGATAATAATTCTTAAATGTGACGCATTGTTGAAAATCGCTTAAGAACGGGCACTTCTTGTGCTTCAACTGTGATTTAAAAAAATATTAAAATATAAATCAAAAATTCCAAACCTACATGAACTAACGTAAAATAGAACGACGAAAATGATGATGTTATTGGATTTTATATAGGTCTATCGGTTACTTCACAAACAACCTTCAAACTCGAGTACACATAATAGTTTGGTCGACAGTAGTTATGGATGGGAGGGTCGCGGACTAGAACTGTAGGGGTAAACCAGGGTTAAACAGATTGCCTCGGATGTAGGGTGTGGTAGCTATGTAGAAATGAAACGATTAGCTCAGGAGAGGGAGACATGGAGGGCTGCATCAAACCAGTTAAAAAACTGGACTCAAACAACAACAATCAGGAATTTTAATTACTTAGAGAGGCATGTGGGGCAAAAGGGTCGTTAGAGAATTTCAATCCCTGGGATGGAACACTGGAAGAGACTGCATCGTGTACATCCGCGGCCAAGGTGAGCGATATTTAACTATAGGTCTATTAATAGGGATATGTTTACGTTAAAATCATCAATTAGTATGGCCAAATTACATCCAGAATAGCTTAAGAAAAGATTACTTTTAATTCCCCATATTCCGATAGATTTGCCATTCCAGTGTGCAAGAGTGCAGTTCCCTCTTCAAACAATATTCGCAATTTCTTTAACAAAGCGCAATGACACACACTTAACAGTAGCACGTGTACATTTAGACAAAACCATTTTTTCCCATGGCCAACTGTATGTGGCGTGCTCGCGAGCATCCGGACAACAAAATCGTTATGTCTCAGCAGAAGATGTCAAAACCAAAAACGTAATTTTAAAATGTGTTAACATATTGTAACATCGAACCCTGCAGACCTTCACAACTCTATACAATTCCCACTTTGCTGATCATATCAATATACTGTATGTATCAGATAATTCAGAATTAGAATGGACACACCTATAGCCGCGATTGCTGTAATAGAATAGACCAATTATCAGCAATAATGCATCGTCCCCATTGTCTTGATCGCGGGCGAAGCCGCGGGTACCTGCTAGTACTTTATAGTACGGTACTTATAATGTACTAAAGTTCTAAATAGCATTTTACGGTAAGTAAATTTTGTTTCTAAAGATGATTTTAAAGTTTTAGGATTGTATTTTTCACTTTAAAATTGAAGCTACAATTTATCACGTATTAGAGCAAATTGCCGTGGCGCGTGCTCTCGTGTAAAAATGAGGGGGCGTGTGATGACTAGGGCTCGGATTTTTAGGTAAATATGTTTTTTATGTAAATACAAATTTTAAGCATTTTTTTCTCTAAATACATAAATTCCTGCTTTTCACTTATTAGCACATAATAATAATAATAATAATAATAATAATAATAATAATAATAATAATAATAATACTATCGTATGGCCTCGGGTGCCTGGTGCAAGCTTTGTTAATTGACACCCAGAGGGTAGCTTGCATGTCGAATTTCGTCGTTCCTTTGAACGCTATGAAAGCCAAGGAGGTTAGATATCTAAACTCCTTGACACTACAGCGCTTTCAAGTAGAGAATGGAGAAACTTTGGGTTGGCGGAAAATCCCGAGATTAATTTTGCCATTGAACACGGCCTACTGAATTCAAATGGGTTCTTTAACTTGCCAACAACGTATGACATGAGTATCGTGATTTTTTCTCCTTCAAAAATCACTTACCATGGCCAGGGGCGAACCTGCAATCTTGGGGTTGGTAGTCCGACACTATAACCACTCACCCACCGTGGCAAACTATTAGCACATAAAACTACATTACATTTACATTTTTAAATCAGTATGCTAGATCTTTAAGTTTATTGCATTCCTGGTCTGTGTTACTTCAACGGGGAAGAACCTGTGAGCTATCTAATCTTTATGCATATTGTATGTCAGCTTGCAACTGTGTTATTCTTAACTTGTCGCCCCGTGGCACTCACTGTGGAAGCCGGGGATTTCCTTGTCCATAGCCCAACGAGATACGTCTTCAGGCTGTACATCACAAATGACCGACGATTATCGCGAAGCACTTATTCTGAAGGCGCGAAACTGCGGCAATATGCTTTCTGGCCCTTGAGGTGTTGTGTAACTTGAGATCGCTGTTCAGCCTGGATTCCTTTCCCACATGGTTGGCAGAACAGAACGCTCCCATCAGAAGTAAAATTATCTTTAAATTCTGCAACAGACGATAACGTGTAGTTGTTTTTACTTTAGGCATCGTAGAACTGCCTTACTTTTCACAGTGCCAGAAATGAACTGCATGTGAGTGACACTTATTCCAGGTAGCTGGGGGAGGGGAAGGCCTAGCACGTGGTGCAATATGGCAATATGGCTGATGGGGGCGTTCTGTTCTGCCAACCGTCTGGGAAAGGAATCCAGGCTGAACAGCGATCTCGAGTTACACAACAACACCTCAAGGGCCAGAAGCATATTGCCGCAGTTTCGCGCCTTCAGAATAAGTGCTTCGCGATAATCGTCGGTCATTTGTGATGTACAACCTGAAGATGTATCTCGTTGTATATTATAATGATTCGGCAGTCAGTGAGACATAGAATAAATTGCGTTCGTGAGTACTGCATATTGTTTATATTCACATTAATCAACTAAATTATAATGAAAAAATAAATAAAAAAATAAATATTTTCCCGATTTTTGCACCTAAAAATCCGAGCCCTAGTGATGACGTATTAATACCGAAGACCGTTCGAAGAACGGGTTCTTCTGCTAGTACTGCTCAGGTCTGTCGGGGAAATAAGTATAGATACTCGAGTTTAGATGTCAATAAAACCTTTACCCTTAGTCTTACATAAGAACAACCTACACCAAAATTTTCCTTGTTTTATTTGTCGTTTAACGATGTATAGTAAATATTTGCTTCGTATCTCTTTAAAATTTTATAGCAGATTGAACAAAAAAAGTACCGGTTTTTCTTACCAAGTTCACGGAGCGCTAACTTAGAAGGATCATTACGTTAAAAATATTGATCGGATCGTAACGAAACTCTAATACGTCTTAAAGGAACTTATTGTTAACGCGTATATGAAGTTTTAATCTGATCTGACGTTTCTTTAATTAGTTGTTGTGAATTTTGTAAAACAACTTTTTCTCGGGCCTGGGTGGTCATAGCAGTATGAAATATGGCTTGTTATGAGGCTCATAGCAATGCAATGCATAACGTAAAACTACATTTTATCTACTTTTGATAATTGCTTTTATATCGATTGATATTTAATCAGGTGGTTATGTGAGAAGAATGTATCGTAGCAAGCGACAGGAACAATGCGCTCGGTCGAGGAAACTCATGCGACGTTGCCCTGTAAAACATTATACGCGCGCGTTCCAAGCCGTAAGGTCTGTGAATTTCTGTTGTTGTTGTTTTGTAATTTGTGTTAGGCCGGTATTACACTACCAAAGAAATTTGTCAAATAAATTTTATCAAATATTTTATAAAACTGAACTTTTATCAACGTTATACAAAGCAATCATCACACCATTACACTACATCAAATATTTTATCTTAGTTCAGCAAAATGGATGAAGGACAGTTCCTTGTTCACTTAACTATATTATGGTAGTTGAAAATCTGTGGTGGCAATACCGGTATATATAAGAAACGGAAAGATAAAGTGAATGTCTATGGGTTAAACCATGGGTCGCTCACGTGACAAGGAAGATATTATTTTATACGAGTAAAATCTTGGTGTAGGAGCTGCAGTATGTGGACTTGAAAAATGACATTAATTAAAATAAATTAAAAACCATAAGTGAAATTGACGAATTATAATACAAATATTATAATATATATTCGCCTCCGTGGTGTAGTGGTCAGCGTGCTTAGCTGCCACCCCGAAGGTCCGTGGTTCGATTCCCGGCACTGCCACGAAATTTGAAAAGTGGTATGAGGATTGGAACGGGGTCTCCTCAGCCTCGGGTGGTCCAAATGAGTAGATGGGGGTTCGATTCCCACCTCAGCCATCCTCGAAGTGGTTTTCGTGGTTTCCCACTTCGTCTCCAGGCAAATACCGGGATGATACCTAACATAAGGCCACGGCCGCCTCATTCCCTCTTTCTCGCCTATCCCTCCCAATCTTCCCACCCCTCATAAGGTCCCTGTTCGCTTTGCAGGTGAGGCCGCCTGGGCGGGGTGCTGATCACACACCCCAGTTGTATCCCCGATCTCGAAGTTTCAAAATGGAGGCGGTAAATGCGGGATCCATCGCTGAGTCCGAGGGAATAGCCAACCCTGGAGAGTAATACGACTAAGAAAAATAAAATACACTATCATTCACGTCTATTTAACTTCACTATTTAATTCTTCTTTACATCCTGAAATATGCGTCCCTTATGTGCAGCGCTAATATCCTCTGCTAATTTTACCTACAAGTTAGAGAAACGTGTCTCATTTCATTTCCGCAAGAAGTGAAACATTTCCCAACACCTTTTTTAATGAGGGCTTTGGACCTCCATTGGCAGGTTTAAAAATGGTGTGTCAGCTGAAAAGCTATTATTATAAGATTAATTGTTTGAAGTAATTTACACTTTGAGATTATAAGATTATAAAACTGCTCCCTTATTAACCGTCTGAAAAATCACTGCCCGATGAATCAGATGAACTGTCATTTAAGTTTATAACAAGTGGCTCAACAACGGGGACTTCTTCTGTTAGCCCATTCTTTTCCCAGTAATGTTTCTCTATTTGTGTGTGTGTGTGTTCGATGCATTTTTTCCATAGCTCCGGTGTTACAGACCTCAAGGCTTCTTTACAGAGATCTCGCATCACCTCCATTGATCTTCCTCTCTCCGCCTGGTTACTCATATTCACTATAGCTATTTTATTTTTCACGTAGGACCAAACCAGCTCTATGGGGTTGAGCTCACAATGAGCAACTCGCAGCCAGACGAGTTCGACGTCAGGACGAACATTCTTGATTATCTGTTCCAGCTTCTTTTTACGTGCCCTGAAGTGAGGTTTGGCGTGAACAATTAGCTCTGCTTTCGTCATACTTTCATACTTTTGGATTCTGGGAGGAAGAGGAATATCTTTAATTGCAGCGGCACATCTCTTCACCGTGGCTATCGACCTTCCAATACACTTGGATATTTTTTTGCTAAACCCTCTTATCATTATTACTTTCTCTCTCGCTTCTAAAAAAAACATATTGCACTTATAATCATGGCAAATTCTCCCTCCGTTAACTGCGGTTTAGCTGGCATCTTGATCGATGTAGGTAATAGAGACAGTGATAGTTGCTGCTTGTTGCTAATGACTCAACGAAGAACAAAGGTCAGAGTTTGGTGTGCGTAGGAACGAGCGTGCAGCGAGTTCGAAATACGGTAGTCAACTGGCAACATTGCCAGGCTGCTAAGGTACTATCGCCGCCCACAATGGTCCGATTAAATATCAATCCATATAAAATCAGTAATCACAAGTAGATAAAATGTAGTTTTACGTTAAGCCTTGCATTGCTATGAACCTCATAACAAGCCATATTCCATACTGCTATGACCACCCAGGCCCGAGAAAAAGTTGTTTTACAAAATTCACAACAACTATTTTAAGAAACGTCAGATCAGATTAAAACTTCATATACGCGTTAACAATAAGTTCCTTTAAGACGTATTAGAGTTTCGTTACGATCAGATCAATACTTTTAACGTAATGATCTTTCTAAGTGAGCGCTCCGTAAACTTGGTAAGAAAAACCGGTACTTTTTTTTTTCAATCTGCTATAAAATGTTAACGAGATACAATGACAATATTTACACTATATCGTCAAACGACAAATAAAACAAGGAAAATTTTGGTGTAGGTTGTTCTTTTGTAAGACTAAGGGTAAAGGTTTTATTGACCTCTAAACTCGAGTATCTATACTTATTTCCCAGACGCAGAGGCAGAGAAGGAGCAGGCGAGAATTGAGAAGCCTTTCGACAACCCGCCGTGTTACGTGACATTCTCGTATATTCCAATACTGCTAACATGGGTCTTTTCTGAAAACAGTGTGGTGTTGGGAATGAGTGGGTGAGTCACCGACTAATGTATTTGCTTCTGTTACTACGCAAGGACCGAGAAACCTCATCAGTCATCACTTGTCACCACCACTTCTCGTAGTCCGCGATGCACTTTCCTCTCAGGTTCACGCAGCTTAGATCCGAGCAGTACGGTATAAAGGGTGAGGCACTTAAAATTGTTTTTCGGAATATTTGGAAAAATACAAATCGGATTAAAAAAGTTGCAATAAAAGTTGTTTACCTCGAAGAGGGACATCCAATAACATAAAGCTTGACTCCCCTGCACCACCCCCGGGGGCGGGAGTGGGGGTGGCTTTGAAATCTTAAATAGGAACCCCTATTTTTTATTGCACTCCGTGAACAAATATGTAACTTTTGTATGAAACATTTTTTTTTTCGTTTCATGATAGATGACGCTGTAATCGGCAAAAATGAAGATGAGTTGAAAATTGTTGAAAAATTGTAATATACAGTTTTTAAAAAAGTTTATATTTCCGCCTGAATCAATACTTAAATGAAACAATTATTAACAAAGTTGATTCAGGCGGAAATATAAACTTTTTTTAAAACTGTATCAGCACATCAATACGGAACCATTATGGAGTGATTTAAATCATAGAATGAAATTGTAATATCTCAAAAAAATACACATTAGATTAGGAAAATCAAAGTAATTTGTTTGATATTTTTGAAAATGCTATCTCATGTGACACCGTCAACCCTCCCACAATACATTCTCAGACTACTTTTAGAGTTATACCCAGGAACAACGACGTGGACGTGGTAGTAAGTAATATTTGTTCCCTTCGGAGTGCTCGATTTTGGCGATTCCCCTTGCCCTTCACTATCTCGGGGTGCTTGATTACTGTGAGTCCCCTTGCCTCTCACTATCTCGGGGTGCTTGATTACTGTGAGTCCCCTTGCCTCTCACTATCTCGTGGAGCTTGATTACTGTGAGTCCCCTTGCCTCTCAATATCTCGGGGTGCTTGATTACTGTGGGTCCCCTTGCCTCTCACTATCTCGTGGTGCTTGATTACTGTGAGTCCCCTTGCCTCTCACTATCTCGTGGTGCTTGATAACTGTGATTCCCCTTGCCTCTCACTATCTCGTGGTGCTTGATTACTGTGAGTCCCCTTGCCTCTCACTATCTCGTGGTGCTTGATTACTGTGAGTCCCCTTGCCTCTCACTATCTCGTGGTGATCGATTTTGGTGATTCCCCTTGCCCTTCACTATCTCGGGGTGCTTGATTACTGTGAGTCCCCTTGCCTCTCACTATCTAGTGGAGCTTGATTACTGTGAGTCCCCTTGCCTCTCAATATCTCGGGGTGCTTGATTACTGTGAGTCCCCTTGCCTCTCACTATCTCGTGGTGCTTGATTACTGTGAGTCCCCTTGCCTCTCACTATCTAGTGGTGCTTGAGTCCCCTTGCCTCTCACTATCTCGTGGTTATGATTGCCAAATTTCAAGAATGGAAAAACGGAACACACGTCCCAAAACATTGTATTCTTAATCAAGGTTGTTAAATGTTGAAATAAACAATACACGGTAGCGCTACAGAACGGGAGAACAAAGGTATAAAACAATTTAGGTAATGAAATTTGCCAAAGTACCTTTAGTAATGGTATCCGGAGCTGTTAAAATAATAGATGTTGACTCGCCCGCTGCCATAAACCCACCCAGCCGTGTAGATACACGACTTATATAGCAGAAATGAAGTCTTTTGGAGCCATCTTGCTTACTAAGTCAGGAATGCCAACCCCACGCATTTGGTACTATTTCACATCGGGTATAGAACGAGTAAACAAAAGAGCATCGATAAAGTAATGTAATGAAAAATTGCGTCAATTGTTAGTGTTTATTTATGTATTTAAAATGTTTTACATACAAAAACAGACCTAACCTGGGGCTTACGCCCCAGACCCCCTTGCTTGTGGTACTAGCAGTAATTTTCGACCAGGCAGTACCTAACCTAGTAGCGGACATAAATTTTATCTTATTAATGTTTTACATACAAAAACAAACCTAACCTGGGGCTTACGCCCCAGACCCCCTTGCTTGTGGTACTAGCAGTAATTTTCCGCAAGACAGTGCTTAACTTAGTGGAAATTTGTAACAATTTCAAACTTTACGTGTCATATGGTGAATTTTGTATTGGACATGTTGGTAACGTACTCAGATGTTCGTTTTTCGGGTGTCACATGACGTATGACGTAGTGTTCAAGATGGCGTCCATAGTGAAATGAAGACAATGCTAAAAGCATTATTTTCGTAAATAATCAATTAAAAGGAATTATTCCGGTGCAGCAGTGGCAATTGAGAAAGTAAAACGACTCCCAACATCTCCGAGAAAGGTTTGTCAATCATAAATACTATATTTTCAGTAATATACCTTGTTGAAAGTTACGACGGCTTGGTCTCCTGTTCTGTAGTTTTAATTAAAAAAATCTACCAAGCTTAAAAGTGCTCTTAATGGAAAAATAGCACAAACAAATGCAAAAAGATGCAAAATAAAAAGGTCATATTTTAAGACGGGGTGGCCCGTCCGGAGTGTCTATGTATTTCAGCATTGTTTTAGACAGCTCAGTAAAAATATGACATGTGATCAACATCCGGGCCCTATACATATGTATTAAATAAGCTTTACATAATCAAATACACAAAATTAAAACTAGATATTGCTGGCATATCATATAGGCCTATGCTTTCCATTTGAACAACTCTTTGCAAGGATTGTTTATTTGTAAGTACTTTCTGATAAAATTCACTACAATGTTCGTCATAATTGTAATATGTGAACAATTCTTGTTTTATCAAACTAATGGAGCTTCTGTGTATATCATCTCTCCGTTTGATATTCATGACAGAAAAAAAACTCTCTCCGTAAAAGCATTGGAGGGAAAATTGCTGAGTATTAACTTCACGAGGACTAAGACATTCCTTAAATTTGTTGCCCCCTAATAAATATATAACATGTAACATCTGACACAGGCATAGAAATCATTTTCTCTTTCAAACTTGCACCTGTATCACCAGAAACAAGCTAGATATTACTATCAATTCTGAAGCGGGACATTTAAAAATTGTTGCGAAATTGAATATATTATCAAATTAACAAAAAAAACGGAATATTTGGCGTTCCGTTAAAGATTAAAACGGAACGCGGAACAAAACAAGAAAAAACGGAATTGTTCCGGATAAAACGAAACGTCTGGCTACCCTACTCGGGGTGCATGGCTACAACAAGGAGATTGCCGATTACAACGCCATATAATTAACATGAAACGAAAACAAATGTTTCATACAAAAGTTACATACCGTATTTTATAGTAGTTTCGATATAATGTTACATTTCACAGCTTAATTCATTGAATTTGACACAATTCAGGGTGTCGAGCGATGGCCTTTTTTTTTTCTTTCAAATTCCCGTATAATTCCCGTATTTCTCGTTCGAAAATCCACCAAATTACCGTATATTTTAGAACCCTCTAAGGCTAGAGTTCGCATACCGAATGGCTGAAAAATGAATCTTAAAGCGCGAATCAAAATTTTCTGGCGTAAGTGTAACTGCATTTTTGGAGACACTTCCGCAGCTCACGGGTGATGGCGATATTTAGGCCTAACCCGTAGCGTGAGCAAAGCGAGTGAATTCTCTCGCAGATGGGATGGGATGCTACGAACACAAATAAAATACCGTTTACCTGAGGAGAGCTGTTTACTGAAGAGTAGTGATGTGCGCGAGTGACGCTTGGACTCGCGAGAATCGAGTCTAGCAGTTCCAAGTCTGAACGAGTAACCCGTGCGAAGGACTCGAGTCTCCACGGTGACGTCACGATCCGTACTTACGATATAGGACAGAATGCGGCCAAATTCCCAACACTCGCTAAACTTGCAAACGACCTTTCTACTAGTGATTTACAAGAGAAATCGTTTGCAAAATGCACACTATGCTTCATATTATAACGACTAGGTAATGATAAAGAATGAAATGTAATTTAAAAAATCAAGTTAAAAAAAACCTCCTCGCCGGGAATCGAACCCTAGCACGCTGCGTGAAAGTTAACACTGTTAACCACTCAACCAGAGATATCGATTAGACTACTGGCGTTATCAACAGCGATATATAATACTGCTTAGCAAATTATCACGTTGAAGGAAATTTCTCTTTACTGTATTGCGTTCTTTCTTTCTGTCATCAGTCCACTTCTTGCCGGTTTCCAATTTTGAATATTCTATTGTATCACTGTGCATTGATGGGAAACGAATACATTACTTGGCCAAGGCGTACCGACATTACTATATATCGTGTAGTTTCCATATATGGCTCACGGATAACGCTGACAGCGTCCTCGGCCTCGATTCCGGACTCGAGTATCTTGAGTTTTACGGTTCCAGACTCGATTCTTCGCGAGTCCACTCGCAGCCCATCACTACCGAGGAGGGTTGAGAGAGTAGAGAATAGGAGTGTCACATCTTCATATATATTACTAGCAAGTACCCGCGGCTTCGCTCGCGTCATAGTCGGGTCATATTGTTATTCAATGAAATGCAGGTTTCACCCCGTTACACCCCTTTAGAACATGAATTTCCAAAAATCCCTCCTTAGTAGACGTTTTCGACACACAACAAACATATCCCCAAAATATAATTCTTCTAACTTTAATAGTTTTGGTTGGTCGATGAGAGTGAATATCCAAAAATCCTTCCTTAGTGGACGTTTTTTCTTCGAGAATTTCACCCCTCTCCATGGGCCCTTTAAATTGAATTTATGAAAAAAGGTCGAACACCTATTTATTTATTTATTTATTTATTTATTTATTTTTAAGATGATTGTTTTCCGCTGAGCTTCAAACTTCTCGCTATGTCGTTTAAGAGGTACACGCTCCGTTAGGAAACTTTCAACCCCCCACTTTTCATCCCTTTCACCTCATAATATACACCACATCGAAAAACCAAAAATCATATGTCAGCTTAGTTTTAATGATTAGTTTATATGCCAAGTATCACATCCACAAATGAAACCACTCGTGAGATATTGTTATTCACTGAAATGCACGTTTACCCCCTTAACACCCCTTTAGAACCTGAATATCCAAAAAACTTTCCTTAGTGGTCGTTTTCGACATACAACGAACATATCCCTAAAATTTCATGTCTCTAACTTCAATAATTTTGGCTGGGCAATGATGAGTGAGTGAGTCAGTCAGGACATTTTCTTTCATTTATTTTTGAGAATTTCACCCCTTCCCATGAACCCTTAAATTGAATTTATGAAAAAAAAACCGTTCGAACACCTGTTTCCTCATTTTTAAGCTGTTTTTTCCCCTGAGTTTGATGAGCGAGTAAGTGAGTCAATCAGTTAGGACACTTTCTTTCCTGCCTTTCCCCCAGAATTTCACCCCTCCCCATGGGCCCCTTAAATATATGAAAAAACAAAACGATCCAACACCTATTTATTATATTTAAGCTGTTCTTCCCCCCTGAGTTTGATGAGTGAGTGTATTAATCAGTTAGAACACTTTCTTTCCTGTTTTTTTCCCCAGAATCTCACCCCTCTCCAAGGGCCCCTTAAATTGGATTTATGAAAAAAAAACGGTCGAACACCTATTTACTTATATTGTAAGCTGTTTTTTTCCGCTGAATTTCAAACTTCTCGCCTATATCGTTTAAGAGATACACGCTCCGTTAAGAATCCTTCAACCCCCACTTTTCACCCCTTTCACCTTATAATATACACCACATCGTAAAACCCTTAGACACATGTCTGCTTATTTTTAATGATAAGTTTATATGCCGAGTATCACATCCACAAATGAAACCACTCGAGATATTGTTATTCAATAAGACCCCTTTAGAACCTGAATATCCGAAAATCCTCCCTTAGTGTACGGTTTTGACATACAAAGAACATATCCCCAAAATGTTATGTTTCTAACTTCAATAATTTTGGCTGGGCGATGATGAGTGAGTGAGCCAGGACATTTTCTGTCAATTTTTTTTTCTCCAGATGTTCACCCCTCTCCATGAACCTCTTAAATTTGATTTATGATAAAAAACTGTCGAACATTTATTTACGTATTTTTAAGCAGTTTTCCCCCCTTAGTTTGAAGAGTGAGTGAGTCAATCAGTTAGGACTCTTTCTTTCCTCCCTCCCCCCCCCCTTAATATCAACCCTCCCCATGGGCCCCTTAAATTGGATTTATGAAAAAAAAAACGATCGAACACCTATTTACTTATTTTTTTTGCCGATATTTTCCGGTGAGTTTCAAATTTCTCACCTATGTCTTTTAAGAGATAGACGCTCCGTTAGGAATTCTTCAACCCCCCCCCTTTTCACCCCTTTCACCACATAATACACGCCACATCGAAAAACCCTCAGACAAGTGTCTTCTTAGTTTTAATGATGAGTTTATATGCCGAGTATCACATCCCCCAATGAAGCCAATCGGGAGATATCGTTATTCAATGAAATGCAGGTTTAACCCCCCTTAAGACCCCTTTAGAACCTTAATATCAGAAAATCCACCCTTAGTGGACGGTTTTGACATACAATGAACATATCCGCAAAATGGCTGGGCAATGATGAGTGAGTAAGTGAGTCAGGACATTTTCTTTCAAATTTGTTTTTTCAGAATTTCACCCCTCCCCATGAACCCCTTAAATGTGATTTATGAAAAAAAACTATCGAACACCTATTTACTTATTTTTAAGCAGTTTTCTCCCCTTGAGTTTGATGAGTGAGTCAGTCAGTCAATCAGTTAGGACATTCTCATTCCTGATTTTATCCCCCCAGAATTTCACCCCTCCCCATGGACCCCTTTAATTGGATTTATGAAAAAACGCTCCAACACCTATTTACTAATTTTTTAAGCTGATTTTTTTCCGCTGAGTTTCAAATTTCTCGCCTATGTCGTTTAAGAGATACACGGTCCGTTAGGAATCCTTCAACCCCCACTTTTCACCCCCTTCACCTCATAATATACACCACATCGAAAAACCCTCAGACACGTATCTTCTTATTTTTAATGATGAGTTTATATGCCGAGTATCACATCCCTCAATGAAACCAATCCGGAGATATTGTAAATCAATGAAATGCAGGTGTACCCCCTTAACACACCTTTAGAACCTGAATATCCAAAAATCCTTCCTTAGTGGGCGTTTTTTACTTACAACGAACATATCCCCTAAATTTCATGTTTCTAACTTTAATAGTTTTGGCTGGGCGATGATGAGTCAGTCAGTCAGTCAGTCAGTCAGTCAGTCAGGACACTTAGTTTTATATAATAGATTTCAGTAGTATGCATCCCTCCTACGGCGCACAGTGGGTCAAAATCAAAATCTAGGGGGACAAAATTATTTTTACGTTTTAATCATGAAATTAGAGTGAAAGCAACGTATATAATTCGTTTACTTCATAATAATCATCAGTTAAGCCCTTTTTTAAGCTACATCTACGTGTACATGCAAGAAATTGTCTATGACTAGGAGTTGGATGGAGACTAAACTACAATAGATTGTACTCAGTTTACCTTTAATTTGGAAGACTGCAGTTGTGGATAATTGCAGACAGCACTTCAGTCACTATCATTAATCACTCGATGACCCTGACCTTCTCTTTTTATGTTGAATTTTGGTTTTATGAGATATTACGGGGTCCGAAGATATCAGAAGCATTATGTAATTGGTCCTCATTTGTATGTTTTCGTGAGAATTTCCTAGAATGTCCAAATCTGTATTTTCTCAAATCTTTGTTACATGATTCTTGGGCTTCTTCTGACAATTGCCCGATAGGTATAATACAAAAATCAATTATATCTGCACCATGCATTAATACTTTATGCACAGTGACTGGCATATAATACCATGGATATAGATTTAGATAGAATTCTGCTGTATCCTGGGTGTAGGTTTTGAAAGCGAGTGTATTTATAGGGAACTGACAAGAAAGAGCACACAAAATTGTAGAAAAACGTCTGATTAGCTCTTCATTTATACCCGTAATTTTGGATGACAAGACTGGATCCTAAAAAAAAAAAAAAAAAAAAAAAACAGCGAGCAGTGTTGCCATCATTTGAATTTCCGACGCCTCCAGATCTTGGTTTGTCAACATGCAGACCCATTTCTGATCGAAATTCATTTTGTATTACTTTCTTTCTTTTTTCTCTTATCATCATCCCCTCTTGCTTGCCATTTCTTAATTTCTATTTTGTAAGATATATGTAGCAGGCGTTCAAAAAATCGGATCCAACAGGACTAACTGTTTTTGGGAGTGTGTTATTCATAATTCTGGGACCAGCACCACACACATAACACCTCTGTGCTGATGAACCTGTAATAGAATTGCAGACTTTTCCATCCACCATGGTCAGTAATAGAGTTTGATTGACCACCAAGTTTTATTTTACTTGGTTGGAGGGACATTATTTCAGTTTCAACTAATTGAACCACTCGCCTAGTCAATTCGACAGTCTCCTTTTCAAACAATAATTTAAGAGGTCTGCAAAATCGTGTCGAAGAAGATCGTGGGTTCTGCCATAGAATTTTCTTTTCATTGTTGCTTTCTACATTTAGAGAATACATTTGTAATGGAACAACTGAAACTACAAAAATATCAGAGTCCCTGCCGTCATCATCTGTAAATTTCTGCTTATACTGGCTATGTCCGCTTGAACCATCACACCCCCATTTTAATATAATATGAACTGTATCATTGCTAGAGATAGACTGCTTCAAAACATCTTCTTGAACTACTGCAAGGCGCTCAATTGTATGGTCGATCAGTGATTGCAATGTTATTGTGGCTGATGTTTCCGTTATTATTATTGATTCACTTGGTGGATAGCTTTTCTGTTTTGTTTCTCTAATGATGTGGTAATGTGGGAAAATATTACAGTTCCTATTTTTGCATTCAAGTCGCATATTCATATATTGGCTTTTGCTGTAATTGTTATCTACAAGGAATGATAGAGCTTCTTCACCGGTAAGTGGTACAGGTTTTACAGCTGGTGATATATAGGATTCTTAATTTTAGTAGCTCTATGTGGGGACTTAAGAGTTTCTTGAACCATTTTTGCAGCATCTCGTTTTCCAGACATGTGCAGTGATACTTGTGTGGCATGAATAAGTTCTTGTTCTGAATGTGCAGAGAGTAGCGGTTGAATTTTTCGTCTCTTTGATTTTTCACTACTTTCATGAAAAAGTTTCGTAGGCCTTCCGACTTTCGATGTGGATGGAGTAGGATGATTTAAATTTTCTGTTAATTTAGAATCATACACAATTTTCGAAAATGTTATCTCCTCTTTTAACCAATAAGAATATTTTGAAATGAATTTTGATTTATTTCTATGAACCTGCTTCCACCGCCTGGTAAAATTATCAACAAAGCCCTTTAAATCTCCTTGTAAGCATTCAGTTATTTCTTCAGAACAATTTTCTACACCTAATTTACTTTTAACAAACTCACAAAGTTCCACTTTTCACACAGTCTTCGAACCCAGTGCTTCAAACAGTTGTAAACGTGTGAGAACTGGTTGCGCGGCATCTCCTAAAACGTAAAATAACTAAGTAAGTTGCAAGAAGATGCAAAAAACTTATAACAGGCGTAAACTACAAGACTTTATCTACATTTTAACATTAAGCAGAACGTGACGCAGAGTGACGCGGCATACTAAAAATTTAAGTGAAAATATAATTTTAATAATAATAGTTAAATATTATATAATACAAATAGGGCTAAAATTACGGAACAATTACGCCTATTAATAACTGAAACACGTTACAAATGTAAAGATCATACCTTCAGCTGCATGTTCCATCTTAAAGCATCACTCTAACCACATAGACAACCAAACTACAGCCACTTACATTCACCCTCCAATTCAGACTGCGAGATAACGCAAGCTCAGCGCAGGAGGTAAGATTAGATTCCAGCTCGAACAGTGGTGTCAGATTTACACTAAGATGCGTTTATATCCCGGAATAGTGAGCGGCAATCATATGAGAATGCTATAAAGTAATAAATTTTGATTTTTTTATTATGAAAATAAATAATTTTGTCCTCCTAGATTTCGATTTTGACCCACTGTGCGGCGCTCACAAGCGACCGATCGTGACAAATGAGCATTCAAATGAAAGAGAATAGACATTAGCAGTGACTTATTGCACTATAATTTCATAAATATCTATAATTTCTTTAAAAAAGGACTTGTAACAAGTGTGCGATTTGCAATCACCGTTGATGTAGGATAATACGCTCCATACTTGCTGTCCACGGGCCACTGAGACGCCTGTTTCATGTCATATTAACATTCTGAGGTCTTTCCTTTATCCTGAAATGTTAATAGTGTTCTATAATCATTTGGTTGAAATAAAATCATAACCTTTCTCCTTATTTATTTATTTATTTATTTAGCGTATGATACAATACAATACCTCAAGAAAGGTGAGGTATTGTATTCACCTTTCTCCTTAAGTCTCTCATTATAAACCTATTGGAGAAAGTGTGGTTTATGAACTTGCGAGATTTCTCGCACGGGTCCGCTAGTAATAAATATTTACTGGAAGTGATTGAATTGTTTGGTACCATAACCTTATAGAGCTTCCACGAGTTAAAATGGCATCGAAGCTTATGCATAACAAACTTCCGGTCCGCGAATCTCCATTTGATTTTCATTGGCAGTGAAACGTTCGATCGTGATTATCTTCGTTATTAATTCGGATTGTGGTTTTGTTTTTAGGCGTTCAACTTATGAAATAATAACTAAAGGGTTGGTCTTTCATGAATATTCCAAAGACAAGTGTCTCCAAAAAGAGTAATTAGTAGAACTTCGCATCAGAGACGACCATAACAAACAGCTTGCCTACAAAGTGTGCGATTTGCACATTTCAAACGGCATCGGTGTAACATATCTTAGACTACAATAATTAAGTTGGTGCAAATTATATATGTTATTATAATTTGCTATCCAGTTGTTATATTGGCATATTATGCATTAACGTGACCCGTTCAAATGCTAAATTGTGACGTAAGCTACGAGTTGTAGGCTATTCGCCGTACCGGTAGGCCTAATATTTACTAACAACGCATCGTTTCTTCTTTAATATTTATTTAATCATTATAATTATAATAGCCTATCTATTAACACTTATTTAACCAATAATCATTTTATAATTCTATACATATTCCAGGTATTGCAAGAAAGCGATTTGATAGCACATGCGGCTCTACCTTAAAATCCATCCATGCCCAGTTTTCATTACCTATGGATGATATTACCGCAAGTTAATAAACCAAACAACTGGCAACATATTTTTTTAATGCTCATTTACATCTTCACCCTAGTCTACCTAAAGTACCATACGGTAATCACTGAAAGGGTAGGGGGGTTATGACCCCAATTTCACAAACGAACGGACCTCATTTTGCATGAATTATGGAACTCGAATCCTAATGGAGGTATGGATTGTCTGCATTTAGAAATATGTTAGTCAATAATTTAAAACAAGATGCCAGAAAACTAAATACAAAAAGCTGCGTGCCTACTACGGTGTGAAGTTGCTCCGTGAAAAAAATACACTTCGCCAAGATTATACGACGTGCATACAGTTAAATACAATCATCCAATTGGAGGAACACTTTCTTTGTCACGATCTTATAAGCAATTAAAACATAAACTGCTGCAATTTACGGGAAAATGTGCAACATTTAGAGACTACGAGTGTTGTATAGGGCACAACGTTAGCTGACATTTCGTATCATTAATACATAAGAAATGAACATATGCAGAGCCTTCTCACTGCACACAGCTGAAGATCATATCATTCTTGGTGCATTTTACGTTCTCTTAACAATAAGTTGCTTAATTACATGCAAGGAAAATTGTAGTACACACTTCCCATTGCTTCCATTACCTGACTACTAAACCAGAAGCTGGTAATTCATAACCATACGCCGGTGGCGCGTCCTATGGCAAATGAAAGATCGAATGAAAATGTAAGCTATATAGGAGCCCGGAACAAGGCGATACAATCTTCTACACTACTGAAAATAGTCAAAATACCCTTTGTAATAATGAATAATAATTTTGGGGGTCATCTAGCAATAAATGTTACCCACCCACTATCCCTTTTTAGATCACGACTTTTATAGTGAAATTGGAGGTGTGTCCGCTATTACACGCGTAAATTATGGGACAAATACAGTATTGCTAACCCCGCGCATTCGGTACTGACAGCTTTCCTGTCACTTTACCCCGCTTTTCCTCTCCGCAACCTACGGTCGCCACATAACAAGACCCTACGTCCAACCGCCACACGGCAAGAATTCTGAGCATGCTTCTCACCTACACCCTGTATTTCGAAGGAAACAACGCGAAGGATATGCCGGGAGCTTGGAACAGCTGAGCTGTGTTGCTAAGTTTTTAGAGTTGTTGTAAATCAACTGATTTGAATAATACACAGCGCTATATACTTCAGACATTATTTCTGTAAAATTATACGTAATATAAATTAAAAAACGGTCCAGAGTCAACGCCGAGGACATTCAAACAGAGAAATACGATACTTTTAGATGAATAAATGAATTACACACCGAAGCTATGATACCATTATCATCGGTATTCAATTCAATAAATACGACAAAGAGGGCAAATACTCTACAGCTAATGAATATAAAAACACTCACCATGCAATGATTATCCTTTAACATGAAACAAGAGTCTGAGTGGAGGTCGTTCACAGCTTACTGCAGTAGTTGACAGATAACACCATGCACACTCACTTAATCGCGACTCTCTACGTTTAATATTAGCTTTCGTGATAATACAAAAGTAAAGTTAAGGTAAAGACATATTTAGCACAGAGCACTCAAACAAGCCCCTCTGTGGCGATATTATTGCCGTGGTTTTATATTTTCGAGTTGTAGGCTATTGAATGACGGACGGTATTTTGAACACTATGAAGGGAAACAATAAATAGCCTGTGGTCTATTATCGATTGACGCAAGCGAACTGACACCAATAAATAAATTATCCTCAGTCACTTGGGAAGGGTTTCTTTGACACCCACCATTCCTTCACTGTCCCTATCATCATCACCACCATCATTGTCTTTGTCAGAGCTTGATGAATTGCCAAGGTTAATAATCATTTCATCCACCGAGATATCCAGACCACCTTCAGTACCGTATTTCTTTCTGTACATGCTGTACGGGATGTGTCCAGTCCTCGGGTCGAACTTCGGCGAAGTAAAAGTAACGAAACAATGACAATGAAAGGAAATCAGACACAGACATTGGTTAACAAGCGACTGAAACAATGCCTGCCCATACGAGAAGAATTCTGTCACTCGTGTGGTGTAATGTAGCCACATGTTGGTAACGGGTGTTTGATAGTAAAATGTCGAGAGCTGTGAGATATTGTTTGTAGTTTTAGAAATGTATGCATGTGTAACGCATTTGCATTGAGTGTTTACACGGACTTAAATAAGTCACTTTGACAAATACAAGATTGTTACTAGGAAATTCAGTTAAACAAAACACAAAATTAAATACTTTTGACAGTACTTTTTTTTCCTTCCTGGAGACCTCCCGAGGATTTTCTTTCGACTGCCACCTTAGCAGTCGCTTCGCACCTGTTTTGTTTCCTTGAAGACGGCGTAGAGTTTCATGCAGTATGGACTCTTGCTCACGGTTATCTTTTCTACTACACCAGCTGCCATCACAGCGTCCTGAACAGTAGGCTATGCACGCCAATCAGAGTTGCTTCTTTGAGATTGACGATCATGCACTCCTTGTTCAGGGAGAAACCTCTCTCTAGAGCTGCATTGTTGTGATGCAAAATCAGTATCATTTTAACGAAGCTTGTGAGATCGTTTTTGGCAGGAACTGAGGAAGGTGCTGAAGCCACTAATTTAGACCACAGCACGTCGAGTCGTGGCTCTTTTCCGTCGAACTGCTTCAAACGTGCAGTAACTGAGAGCAGTCTCAGAAGTGCGAAGTAGCTGCTCTTGATGCGGTCAGCCATTGCGCCAGTAAGCAAATTCTCCTGATTACAAAGAATTTCCAGGGCAATGACGATCGTAACTTCTTCCAACTTAGGAGTATCAGCGACCCCTATAGTGTCTAGGCAGGAAATAGCACGGGTCTCTCGTGAGCAAGAGTTGACCACTCTTTGATTTTTTCAGCCATAGGATACGAATGTACAATTTTCGGCAGTTGGTGCGAAATTGCAGTTGGTGCGAAATTGCAGCACATCCGCGTCTGGAATTTTCTGATATCTTGATCTGTTAGCTGCTCTTGTCGAGAAACCCATGTCTCCTCTGTGAATAACAATGCGGACTGATTCCTGTATGTCATTGTCAGCAACGAGCGCGGCGCGCGTAGCCCCACGCGTAGAGGGTACGGCCGGCGGTCGGCCAGGCAAGGTATGCATTCGACGTAGGCTGGGTTCTCATCCCGCTTAGCGCTCTATCGGTGGCGCAAATTACGGGTGGCAGCGCGGTCTGCAGGCGAAATAGAAGATTGAGCTGGAGGACTCTACCGAGCGTTCGGGGGCTAAGAAGTCGGGCATTATGAGACTTTTCAAGATTTCCCGTATCAAGTGCGAATTTCCCGTATAATTCCCGTATTTTTCCCGGGTCACTAAAATTCCCGTATTTCCCGTATCGCTCGACACCCTGGTATACCTATAAAATCGCGGTCGAGTTCGTTACTGGGCTAAATCGGTCGAAGGGGGTGAAAATGGGGGGGGGCTTTTTTTTCGAAAAAGTGAAATATTGCTATAACTCTCTTAATATGTGAAATATCGAATCCGTTCAACGTTCATACTATGTGTCGGATAAAGCCCAAAAATGTATGTTTGAAGAGTTTTTTATAGCACCAACCATTGAACAAAGGGGTGGGAAAAAGTGGGTTTTTCGGGAAACATTAATCATATCTCTCTTAATAGGCACAATATCAAAACCGTACAAAATGGACAATATTCCCCTAATAATTACCTAAATTTTTTGTCTGAAAGAATTTTTGATATGACCCACCATTATGCCAAGGGATGAGAAAAATGATTTCGGAATTATAAGAAAATGCCAAGAGCTATCAGTGGATGCCATGGCAACACTACTAAATTGATGAGGGATGAGCCATCAGACGTTGCCAAGATAACGCACTTGCACGAGATCAGACTCAGATTTCCATCTGACTAAGTGTGAAGCGGCTTCGGTGACGTAACTGGTAGCATGCTGAATGTCTATGCCCAAGGTCGCGAGTTCAAAGCCGGCCGAAGTCGTCGGATTTTCTAAGAGCGCTAAAAATCCCTCAGTAGGCTATGCTTTCCTTTTGGAGGGGAAGTTCCAACGTTCGTTGCGAGTTGCTGGCTGCGGTGGCATATAGTAGCCATGTTCACAGCTAGGTGTCGTTGACGGTAGTACCTGGTAGCAACATTAGGAACTACTGCTTGAAATTGACCGTCTGGAGTCCTTACCTAAATTACAGACTAATACAGCCATCCCTAAGTACACGGGGTTACATGACCGTGTTGTCGCAGCCCCTAAACTGAGGAACGAACCAAAATCTCTGCGGGAGATAGAATTTTGCGTGAAGAAGTAACAGACCGTTACATAGTTACACACCAGTGTCGAAACCTTGCATAAGGACAGTGTGACCACAAGTAGTTCTGTGAAGAACTATACAGCCTATTTTCATATATCTTACTTATATTAACTGCCACTATCAACATACAAAATTTCAGTTTGATTGCTGTAATAGATTCGAAGATATTGAGTACCGACTAAATATTTCGGATGGTCGCCATGTTGGATTTTATATATGTAGGTCCTAGAGTTATGTAATGTTACATGAAGATTATTGTGAACGTGTAGCATTCAAACTTCAATCGCATGATTAGGACACAAGAAGTAACAAGGAGATTTTAAAACTTCGCACAGCTGCCATCTTGAGGTTATGGAAACAATTGAAATAAATTAGATGCCAGTGGATTAACATTCGTAAAAAGATTTACTGTGCCAAGTTTCACTGCACTCGGATGGTTAAATTGCGAGAAACGTCCATGTGAATATTTATATTTCGCGTCGCCGCCATATTGGATTTGTGATCACCAGGTTATTTAAAGTCCTATGAACATAAAAAAACAGTTTGATTGCTATGATAGATTCGTAGATATTCAGAGTCGTCTGAATATTTCGGATGGGCGCCATGTTGGATTGTTAAATGTAAAGGCCATAGAGTCATGTACCATTGAAGGAAAATTATTGCGTAGGTTCATTAAACAAACTTTCACATCGATCACTAGATTACGACACAAAAAATATAAACTTAATTTTAAAATTCGCACAGCCGCCATCTTAAGGTTATGTAAACAATTGAACTAAATTAGATACCAGTGCATTACAATGTGTATAAACATTTCCTGTACCAGATTTCATTGCGTTTGGAACATTAAACTCGAGAAATGTCTATTTAAAATTTTCAAATTCGCTTGGCCGCCATGTTGGTTTTGTAGTTACCAGTTTTTCAAAAGTCACATAGGTGAACTTCTAATAGTTTCCTTTATCACTGTAATAAATTCCAGGGTGATATCGGTAATAGTTTCGGAGATATTGAATTCTGGTGAAATATTTCGCACAGCCGCCATGTTGGATTGGTGAGACGTAACAAAATTTGAAGGGCACGGTCGAGTTCGCCCGGAATAGTACTATGAACTTACAGAGTTCCATTTAAATCGCTCCAGCCGTTTAAAAGTTATTAGGGGGACACACACACACACCTCACACACGCACACACACACGGACACACATAAGCCTATTTTTTTTTCAAAATTGAAAATAGGCTAAAAATGGACCCCAAATGACAAGAAGGTTACCGTTCCCATAAGACAATAAAATGTTTAAAATAAGCATAAAATGACGAAAAACAGAGTTAATTAAGCTCCAATTATAAAATACCTTCTCGCAATAAATGAGGTCTGATCCTTCTACGAAAACCTGCATATTCTGCCTATTTTCGCCTATCCCCAAGTTTGTCCGGTGAAATCTACCTCCGCCTTCCGGCGTGCCGAGAGGACTTTTTTTTTTCTGAATTTCTACGGAAATTTGAGTTATTTACACGTTTCAGACTGTTTTATGATAGATGCGCGCGAAAATAATGTTTTGGTCTGTCTGTTTGTTTGATTGTCTGTGGACAAATTTGTTCCCTTATAACTCGAGAACGGCTGGGTGTATCAACGTAAAATTTGGTACAGATATCCATCAGAGGCACGACACTAATCATTGATATAACCCTTCTCCGTACCTCTCATAAAAGGGGGCCTACCCCCTTAAAATGCATGCAGAAATAGGAGTAGAAGGACGAGACAATCATTTTCAGCCCCTCGATATGAGAGACAAAACTCGGGGGCCCTGAAGGGTCCCCAAAATCCACATTTTAAGGCCCTAAAACCAACCGTTTTTGAGATATTCCCAGAAAACTAATTTCATTTAATAAACTAATGAACGAATACAAGCCGGTAACCATGGCAACAGATTCTCAGAGGTCCATCTATTGCTGTAAGACGCAATGCAATTCCATTAATTACATTGGTGTGAAAGTTTGCAAACGGCTAGAAGGTTATCACGGAACCAAATTAAGCTGTAGAATTCATCAATACGTATAATGCGCTTAAGGGGGTCAAGGGGTACAGTAGAATTTTTTCACGCGATTTACACCTCCGGGTGTGGTACGGCAGGTCTATTATATTCCTATCCCTATATTATATTATTATTATATTATGGCGTACAACGAGGAGACAAAGCCCCCTCGGTGCCAGAAACAAAACTTGGGGGCCCTAAAGGGTCCTCGAAAACTACATTATAAGGCCCTAAAACCAAAAGTATCTGAAATATTCCCAGAAAACTAATTTAATTTAACAAACTAATGAAGGTATGGAAATCGCTAACCATGACAACATTATCTCAAAGGGTGGCATCCAACTTTCCATCTATTTCTGTAAGAAGTAATGTCACTCTATTTATTACATTTCTGTGAAAGTTTGCAAATGGCTATACGGTTATCACGGAACCAACGTAGACTGTATAATTCATGAATGCAATTAAGGGGGTCAAGGGGTAACCTAGATTTTTTTCATGCAATTTTCACGTGCGACATATAGTACAGAGGGACTATTATATCTCCAAACATTTGCAAAGTGAAATGCCATGCCCTGTGATTCAGATTCCACGTAAAATGGAGGTCCCGTGGCTTATGATCTCGCGATTAATGGTCACGTAAAACTACAATCATCCTTTATATCTCCAAACAGCAACATTATTTTCAAAAATTCCTGAATTGAATCAGCATTTTTTGCGGCTTTTAGGAATTTGGGCCATTTGAGACTAAAGAACCTGAATTTTCATGCACCACAAGCCTTTATAATTTATGAAAGAGGTCTTCCTGTGTATGTGGACCTAACACAACGTAGAGGGTCATTTTTTATGTGAGGTGTATTGCGTTTCGTCTACAAGTCTTTCAATTCTATTTCACGTCAAGAAGTACAAGTTAGGTGAATTTAGTTTGAGAGCAAATTTTAACTAATCTTTCTTTTGTCGACATACGGGTTCATCGTAAGGATGATTTTGTTTGATACGGTATGGCAGATATACCCATATTTGGATATCTGGGTGATATATTGTAGACAATAGAATTGTCTGTCTGTCTTTCTGTGTAAATTATGTAAATCGTGTTCGTAGGCGTGGTGCATCGTAAAATTAGGTATGGTAAACATGAGTCAATACACCAATCATTTATAAAACTCCTCACCGTACTTTTCAAACAGTAGAAGGGTGGATATAGGGAAAAACTTCTCAAAATACATGCTAAAATAGGCGAAATATAAAAAATTATCCTAGAAGGACGATCAAAGCATATGTTGCGCTTCTCAATGTGAGACACAAAATTCGCGAGTCTATAAGGGGTCTCCGAAAACCACATTTTAAGGCCCTTAAATTAACAGTGTGTGTGGTATTCCCTGAAAACTAACTTCGTTCTGATAAACTTATGAAGGAATGAAAAACCGCTAACCATTGCAACAGTAGCTCAATTGATAATGTCTGGTGTTAATATATAACACCGTTCGAAGGACGGGCACTTCTGCTATACTAATATATAAAAATGAGATGGTGTGTGTGTCTTTCTGTCTGTCTGTCTGTCTGTGTGCTACTCAATGACGCAAGAACCACTGGTCCGATTTAAATGAAATTTTGCATGGATGTAGCTGATTTACCAGGTTTACATATAGGATACATTTTATTTCGATAATTTGCACTATTAAAAATGGCGACCATTTTAGTGACGTCACTACACACTTTAATCAAAACTTCATATTTCCTTATCAAATAAAAAGAGAACGCTAAGAAATAGCAAACTTTTGACGGTACATACGAGCTTCACTTTTTGTTTATCTCCAACGGTTAGCGAGTAAAACCCACATTTATGACGTCACTACACCCTTTGGTTTCAAAATTTGATATTTCCATTTCAAATAAAAAGAGAACGCTAAGAAATAGCAACCTTTTGATGGCATACATGAGCTTTAACATTCAATTTTCTATCCAAAAGGTCCTTAACACTTTTCGTGTATCTCCAACGGTTAGCGAGTAAATCCTAAATTTGTGCAATAAAACACGGTCAACACCGAGCCGTGCAGTATATCTCTACATATATAAATAGAAAATTTGTCTGGTTTTTTTTCTGAATTTCTACGGAAATTTGAGTTATTTACACGTTTCAGACTGTTTTATGATAGATGCGCGCGAAAATAATGTTTTGGTCTGTCTGTCTGTTTGTTTGATTGTGGACAACTTTGTTCCCTTATAAATCGAGAACGGCTGGGTGTATCAACGCAAAATTTGGTACAGATATCCATCAGAGGCACGACACTAATCATTGATGTATCTCTTCTCTGTACCTATCATAAAAGGGGGCATACCCCCTTAAAATACATGCTGAAATAGGAGTAGAAGGACGAGACAAAGCCCATTTTCAGCCCCTCAATGTGAGAGATAACATTCGGGGGCCCTAAAAACACATTTTAAGGTCCTACGTCCAACCGTTTTTGAGATATTCCCAGAAAACTAATTTAATTTAATTTAATAAACTACTGAACGAATGCATGCCGATGACCATGGCAACAGATTATCAGAGGTCCATCTATTGCTGTAAGACGCAATGCAATTCCATTAATTACATTAGTGTGAAAGTTTGCAAACGGCTAGATGGTTATTATGGAACCAAATTAAGCTGTAAATTTCATCAATATGTAAAATGCGCTTAAGGGGGTCAAGGGGTAGTCTAGAATTTTTTCACGCGATTTACACCTGCGGGTGTGGTATGGCAGGTCTATTATATTCCTATCCCTATATTATATTATTATTAGTAGTATTATATTATGGCGTACAACGACGAGACAAAGCCCCTCGGTGCCAGAAATAAAACTCTAGGGTCCTCGAAAACTACATAATAAGGCTCTTAAACCAACAGTTTCTGAAACATTCCCAGAAAACTAATTAAATTTAATTTAACAAACTAATGAAGGAATGCAAATCCGTAACCATGACAACATTATCTCAAGGGGTGGCATCCAACTTTCCATCTATTTCAGTAAGAAGCAATTTATTACATTTATTACATTTCTGTGAAAGTTTGCAAATATAAGGTTATCACGGAACCAACGTGAACTGTATAATTCACCAATGCAATTAAGGGGGTCAAGGGGTAATCTAGGATTTTTTCATGCAATTTTCACGTGCGACATATAGTACAGAAGGTCTATTATATCTCCAAACAACAACATTATTTTCAAAATTCCTGAATTGAATCAGCATTTTTTGCGGCTTTTAGGAATTTGGGCCATTTGAGACTAAAGAACCTGAATTTTCATGCACCACAAGCTTTTATAATTTATGACAGAGGTCTTCCTGTGTATGGGGACCCAACACAACGTAGAGGGTCAGTTTTTATGTGACGTGTATTGCGTTTCATCTACAAGACTTTCAATTCTATTTCATGTCAGGAAGTACACGTTAGGTGAATTTAGTTTGAGAGCACATTTCAACTAATCTTTTTTCTTTTCTTTTTTTTGTCGACATACGGGTTCATCGTAAGGATGATTTTCTTTGATACTGTGTGGTAGATATAACCATATTTGGATTTCTGGGTGATATGTTGTAGACAATAGAATTGTCTGTCTGTCTTTCTGTGTATCCTTATGTACGCCTATAACTCATGTTCGGATGCTTGGTGCATCGTAAAATTAGGTATGGTAAACATGAGTCAATACACCAATCATTTATAAAACTCTTCACCGTACTTTTCATACAGTAGAAGGGTGGATATAGGGAAAAACTTCTCAAAATACATGCTAAAATAGGCGAAATATAAAAATTATCCTAGAAGGACGACCAAAGCATATGTTGCACTTCTCAATGTGAGACAAAAAATTCGCGAGTCTATAAAGGATTTCCGAAAACCACATTATAAGGCCCTTAAATTAACAGTGTGTGTGATATTCCCAGAAAATTAACTTCGTTCTGATAAACTTATGAAGGAATTACAAGCCGCTAACCATTGCAACAGTAGCTCAATTGATAATAATGTCTGGTGCGTCTCTAAAAGCAACAGTACTTAAAAGGGATGTAACACCAATAACATTGTTATTATTATTATTATTATTATAATGTCTGGTGTTAACACCGAACACCGTTCGAAGAACGGGTACTTCTGCTAGTACATACATAAATTATATATAAACTTTTGAACTGTCTGTGGTTTTGGGGTCTAGGGCATGTGAAACGCGAAGATATGTCGAAATTTTCCGGAAGTCGAAACATGGTACCCATTGCAATACAGTAGTTAGCTTTCTAATGAAATCTACCTACAAACGGAAAGGTATTGACTAGGCGGAACATTCTCGTAGTTTGTATTACCAAAACACTATGTCAGAGAACACAATCTCTTGATGATGAGCCTTAAGTATTTATATCCACACTGACAGTTCATGCTTTTTAAAAAGGGTGGGGCACAGCACATTTTTGAGAGAGCATACGCCCATTATGGTAAAAGTTGCCCCTACCATGAGTGGACAAGGAAACCTATGTTACTCAATTGGTTTGAAAGTGGTGGCCTTGATAATCGTTTCTCTGGGGATTTAGTTAGTTAATGAAGTTTTAAAGAGCAGAACAGCGAGGTCATATGCGCCTCTTAACACAGATTAAATTATACAAATTTTGAACATATTAAAATTGAGAGGTGGACTCCTAAATATGAAAATGACCTAAAAGTCATAAAACTAATGAAAATAATAACCAAAATTATGGAAATTACAAATAAGAATTCAAAAAGGAACAAGTCTTTGAGTTAATATACACTGGATAATTTAGATTGATCATAAAGCGGATGACGAAATCAGCAGCCGCCACGTCATCGGCTAATATAAGTTTGAGTGTCATCTGCAAACCAAGGTTTCTTCGTAGATCAGCAGGATCCACACACTTGGTTAAAATGTGGGCCACGGTGAAATCTGCTCCACAGGTACAAAGTGGGGGGGTCTTCTCTTCTCATTAGGTACGAGTGGGTGGATCCTGTATGACCTATCCTTTGCCTACACAATATGACGGACTCTCTCCGGGCCCGGAAGGAGCTCCGCCACACGCGAGTAGTTCCCTTGATCGCTCTCAGTTTACTGGGCAGTGGGCCAGCTAGCCACTGACGCTCCCAAAATGCCAGAACTTGTAGACGTAACTGAGAGCGAATATCTCTAGCGGGTTCTTGCATTGGTCGAGGTGGTAGCGATACCGCCTCTTTTGCAGCTTGATCAGCTAACTCATTTCCCGCAATTCCCATGTGGCTTGGAAGCCATAGAAAGGCGATTTCAGTGTCAGTGCGGCACAACCCGGCTAGTAGGTCATGGATTCGTTGCACTAAGGGGTGTTGCGGGAAACATGTAGCAATTGACTGCAACGGACTCAAAGAGTCGGTACACACAAGAAAGAGGATTCGTGCATCCTGCAGTGCAAACTGCAGAGCTTTATAGAAGGCAACAAGCCCTGCAGTAAACACACTACAGGCCTCAGGCAAAATGACAGTCTTATTAATGGATGAGCAAATACACGCCTCTTATCCGTCACCAGAGACCTGTTGGCTTCAGGGTACATATATGTAACAGTAAAATCTATAAGGATCCATACACAAACATATGCACTCATCAGTAGAGCCCTGCGCGGATTTTCACCTTGCGGATATAGTTTGCATGGCTGAGCGGAAAGGGGATAAACTGCGGATAATGTTTCGATTAAATTAGCAGATAGTTTTTAGAATACAAGGTTGAATTTGATTTTGAAAAACGTTTTTGCTAAGATCTGCATATATCACGTTTCTTGTTATTTCCCTATTTGCTATCGCTTGGATTGCATGAGAATGATAGAGAAGTGAGAGAAGCCAGTCCTGAAAACACCCTCAATTAGTGTTGACTTATGAAAAAAAAAAGTCATTTATACCTGCGCTTGCTCGCGTGTGTATATCCGACGACTAAGTGCTATGTATTAGCCATCCGGTTTCACTTGCCGTTACTCAGAGGGACACAACTCAGTCAACATTGTCTTGCGATTCACACTTAGCCTAAGGGAACCAATTTTTAATCAAATGTCTAATTGTGTTGTTTAATACGGTACTTTTGTAATAAATTAGAAATATCATTGTAGTGTCAGCAGATTTAGATAACAAACAAGCTGATGCGGATAAAACTCGTGCGGATGCGGATAATGTTTTGTTTATCCGCGCAGGGCTCTACAGTGTAGCTAACTGCAAAGAACATGTTGAAGCCTTTTTCAGTTCTGACTAATTAAATTTTCAATCAGTAAACACGTTTTTATAGGCAGTTTCTGTAGCGTAGTTGGTAGCATGCTGAGCTTGTTTGCCGAAGGTTGCGGGTTCAAACCCCACCGAAGTCGTCGGATTTTTATGAGCGTAAAGATCCCTCAGCATGCCTTCCTTCGGAGGGGAAGTAAAGCCGGCTGACCCATGCCATATATGTATGGCATGATAAAGAACCTTCCACTAATTACACTTGTGTGATGCTGCTCAATTATGGGTTAGATTTGACTAACGCTCTTAGGTTCCAACGTTCGCCGCCAGGAGCCGACTGCGGTGCCATATAGTAACTAAGTTCAGAACTAGTTGGTCGTTGACGGTGGAGTTTGGTAGCAAAAGTTGGAACTACTTGAAAATCGAATGTCTGCAGTCCTTGCTTGAATTAAAAACAGATAACACACACTAATACAGCCATCACAATTAACACATGTTATCAGACAGATTCTACACACACCCAAAGTACACGGGGCTACATGACCGCGTTGTCGCAGCCCCTAAACTGAGGAACCAACCAACCAACCACGTATGTATGCTTCATTATAGTAGGCGGGATATTTAAGACTCTTGGTTGGTTGGTTCCTCAGTTTAGGGGCTGTGACAACGCGGTCATGTAGCCCCGTGTACTTTGGGTGTGTGTAGAATATGTCTGATAACCGGTGTTAATTGTGATGGCTGTATTAGTGTGTGTTATCTGTTTTTAATTCAGGTAAGGACTGAAGACATTGAATTTCAAGTAGTTCCTACTTTTACCGTCAACGACTACTAGTTCAGAACTTGGCTACTAGACGCCACCGCAGTCGGCTCCTGGCGACGAACGTAGGAACCTAATTAGAGCGTTGTTAGTAGTGGAAATGAATCGGTTCACGGCCCTCCACCTCCACACCCTCCACACAAGATGGCGGCAGCCCGATAACTCCCGAACCCGTGGTCGGATTTTGACGAATGAGGTGTCATTGAACTCGGGCTGATACCCCCTTTCCTATGGACAACATATTTCAACCCCAAAAATAAAACCTACCCCTACTAGGGGGCGAAATTGTAATTTTTTAGAGAATCTCTGTTACCAATTGCAACATGTGAGAGTTTGAATGCCGATATGGATTTAAACGTTGTTCCAGATAAAGTGCATATGTTTGGTGGAAAGCCACTATGAATTAGCATGCCCACTCATGGCTTTTGTAAGAGGGTGGGGGAGTGGATCCCTATGGATGGGTTATTGTTGACGGGTCATTGTTGGCGGGGTCATTGTTGTCGAGTCCTTGTGGACGAGTCCTTGTGGACAAGTCCTTGTGGACAGGTCCTTGTGGACAGGTCATTGTGGACGAGTCTGTGTGGACGAGTCCTTGTGGACAAGTCCTTGTGGTCGAGTCCTTGTTGACAGGTCCTTGTGGACGGGTCATTGTTGGCGGGATCATTGTTGTCGAGTCCTTGTGGACGAGTCCTTGTCGACAAGTCCTTGTGGACGAGTCCTTGTGGACAAGTCCTTTTGGTCGAGTCCTTGTTGACAGGTCCTTGTGGACGTGTCCTTGTGGATGTGTCCCTTTGGACTGGTCCCTATGGACTAGCCCATGCATTTATTTAAATTATGTCAAAGGGCCTAACTACATTTGTGTGTGTGTGTGTTGAACTGACGTTGTTCACTAATCCCCCACTACTATAATGGAATAACGATATGAAAGGAAAGTGATGAAATACATGTGAACACGTGTGAGATGTCATTATTAGCATTCTCCTTGTGAAACAAGTCACAACCTGTTTTGATTCATACGTGAGAAAATGCGAGTTCATGTGTAATATGATCTAACACACAGGTGTTCACATGTGCACGTGCACGATAAGAGCTAACAAGTCACAACCTGTTTTGGCAGTGGTGGGAATAAGGCTAGAGACATGTACGAGTAGTTAAATTACTCCGGCAGACAACCCCTTTCCTATGGATAGCTTATTTCCACTCAAAAATAAAATCTACCCCTACTAGGGGGTGAAATAATAATTTTTAGGTAAAAGTCGCTTTCCATGTGCAACATGTGGGAGTTTGTATGCCAATATGAAATTAAACTCGTTCCACATAAAGTGCATGCATACAACTGAATGCCGCTATGATTTATTATTTTTGTTTTTTGTTTTACGAATGCGCAATTGGGTTTTTTGTAAGAGGGCGGGCTTTTTGAATAATGATTTATAGATACGTTTTTTTTTTACAAATTAACCAAAGATCCAAAAACTAATAGGTCATCGGCTTTTTAATATCTTATGAACTAAGAAAACTAGGAACTTGTATGAGGGGTCGTTGGACTTGTGGTGACGCCCTGTTTTTGAATGTATTAATCATTTTTTTTGTCAAAAAGGGCCTAACTGCACTTTCGTTAATATCTCGCTAACTAATAATCAGAGAGGGACAAGTGAGGTGTCACAAGACTCAGGATAGCCAACCCTTTTCCATGACCAACGAATTTTCCAAAAAAAAAAAAAAAAACAGCAAAGTCATTGACCTAAGATTTTATAAACTTATCAGTAGAGAGGGTCAAGTGAGGTGTCATAGGACTACGAATGGTTAACCCTTTCCCATGACCAATGAATTTACCTCAAAAATTCAAAACAGCAAGGTCATTGACCTGAGATTTTACAAACTAATAATCGGATATCAACATGTGAGGTGTCATAGGACTTAGAATGGTCAACCCTTTCCCATGGCTAATGAATTTACCCAAAAATACCCAATACATCAAGGTCATCGACCTGAGATTTTATAAACTTATAATCGGATATGGACATGTGAAATGTTTACAGTGAGTGATGAAACATAGCTAGGTAGTGAAAGAATTATTGTAGGCTACATGTATGGTGACTGACAAATCTTTCACCATTGGAACTTGTTTTCAGATCAAACTGCAGTACAGAGAGGGTATAGGTTGTAGGTATGGGATAATAAATGACAAATGGTGTATACAAAATCTGATTAATCGATTCAAGAAATAAGAGTAGTCAATCTTTAATTGATTGGTTAAATAGGATAGCTAAAATCCAAAATGGTGACTACATTGAACTAAACTGAACCAAGCTGAATCAAATCCAACCAAACCGAACCAAACTTAATCAAAAACAAGCCAATGGTTTAAGTGTAAAACTTGTGGTTGACTGTAGGCATTGGTAATGTCAGAAAGGAAAGGGATAACGCTCTACCTATAGAGGGTAGGTAAAGCTAGTGCATGATGCTAATGCACACACACAAGTACATGAAACACACACAACTAACCTATACTGTTTTTATGGGTTGACTGTTAAAACTTGCTCAGTGGTTACTGAGACAAGATGGTCGCTACACACAACAAGCGTTAAATACTTGAGGCTAATAATCTACACACACACACACACACACAAACACACACTTGTTCTAAACTAAACTGTCTTGCTGACAGTGCTCACACTGTAGGCAGATGACAGAAATGCTTGGCTAACAGAAATACAATCATTTCCGGTTGTCTAATGTTACCAGCTAACCATTTTGTGCTGCAGTGGTGAGCACATGTGCCACTTACACTAGAGATTTTAACTCGATTTCAAGCTCTAAGTCCTAGAACGAATCAAACTAAGAAAAAAGGACATGGTGGCGCAGTGGTTAAGCTGTTAGCATTTCACTAAAGTGGACTAGGGTTTGAATTCAGGTGAATACGCATGTCATAAACATATAAAAAAAGCAGAGATAATGTTTTAAACCGATTACACTCGTCTCTTTTCAAATTATTACTTGGATTACAAATACAAAGGTGGACTGGGTGTGATATACAGTTAATGCTGCCTATCGCACACTAGCTGTAAGGAAGCCATATGTAGAGCTATATGTAGAGAACTACCTAGCGATTTCATGAACTGGTATAGCTATGTCACATAAACGGTGCCGGATACAATCCAGCAACTATAATTCGTATCTTGCGGAACAGAGAAAATGCACTTTTGCCTTGATGGATAACAAATGTGTGCAGACGAATGACCTACGCATTAGCCTAGCAAGGGGTTATAACCACGAGGAGGAGGTGTGATTTCTATATTTTATTGTTTAGTGACATGGCTTTTGTAACCAGTAGATTTAATTGATTTAGTATTTTGTAAATATTTATTTTTGTAATTGTAAATAGTTAATTTTTTGTAAATAGTGGAAACCATTTATTTTTGTAATGGTAAATGTTAAATGTATAATTAAAGTTCTTTGAGATGAGTGTGCATGTCAATGATGATTTTAGGGATAAATAGAGTGGTTGTGTGTTTGTTCTCAAAGACAGGCAAGGTTGTGTGGATGTATGACTACACAGAAAGAGAGAGAGAGAGAGTGTAGAAACAGCCTTACCTGCAGTAGTAATAGTAGACCTCTATGTTTTGCATACACATAGACAGACTGTACGATCGCAATGGCCAAGCACTCACATTAACACCATTTACAAAATCTTAAAATGAAAAAATCATGTTTCGCAAATATGAACTTTTGACATAAACAAAATAAAAATAAAATGTGTAAACAACAAAATTGGAAAATCCATGTTTCCATATCATGAAATTCAAAAACTTTAAACTGACATTTAAAAGAAATGCAAATGGAAAATTGACAAATTGTAATGTGTGAAATGTGAAAATGAACAAATGGCTATCATTATTAAAAAAATAAAATAAAAAAATGGTGCTGTATGGTTGAGGTGTGAATCAAACCCTACTTATTTTGGACCACCCGAGACTGAGTATACTTGTTTTAGTCCTCATACCACTTTTAAAATTTTGTGTTAATGCTAGGAATTGAACCCAAGAGCTTGTAGGGGGAGACAAAGGTTAGAATATGTTAAACAGATAGCCTTGAATGTAGGATGTGGTAGCTATATAGAGATGAAACGATTAGCTCGGGACAGATAGGCACTGAGATCTGCATCAAACCAGTCAAAGGACTAAAGACTCAAACAACAACATGTACGTTCACCAAAATAATGTTGTGTAACGCTAAATGTTAGTCAACGAACAGTAATGCATTACTAAATCCCATAACACGATACCTAAGAGCTTTTCTAAAATGATTTTAAAATGCCTTTAACCCTATATTGAACACCCAGTTCACAAGACTCATAACTGCAATGTTATGGTAAAACAAAACAAAATCTATATTTCAAAACAAGCAAGTGGTTTAGCCAATGTATACTGGAAAAAGTTTTGTAAACACTCAAGTCCTCAAGACCAATTAAATTAGTAACTGTCAGGTTGGCCGAGTGGTTAAGGTGTTTGACTTAAGATCAAATTTCTGTATAAGGAAGCAAGGGTTCAAATCCCTTACCTGACATAACTATTGCCTTAACATGGCTTGGCCACACTGTATTATTATGATACTCGGTACACAAACCATAGATATAGTGTATTGTTTAAGGCCACTCTCTTTCTGAACATAGTCAGAGACTGTTGATGGTTAACAATTGTATTAATAGTGGGACATGGGGATAGCAATTAAGAAAAAAAAACAGCCAATACCCATACAATATTTTTATTCATTTAGTTTTTTTTACAATAGTTACACACTGAATACAACTTTTTATCTCTTTACCATTGTTTGATATAGATTTTAAACACAACGCTTGTTGTAGATCCTTTTACAACTTTCTCCAGGTACTCTTGTTCTTAAAAACTGGGGAAGCCGCAATGGTTTTATAGACATTAAACCCTCATCCTCTTCTTTTTCATTATCATCATTATCATTATCATCATCATCATTATAAATATTATCTTTATAATTATTATAGTCATTGTCACCATCATTATCATCATCATCATCATTATCATCCTCAACATCACTAGAACTATCCAATTCCTTTTTTTCCTTTTCAAAAGGGACCTCTTGAAGAGTCTGTGTTGCTTTTGATAGTGTTACGGTTTTATTGAACGTTGACAACTGTCCTAACATGACTTTTTGAGGAGATAAATGTTTTTTCACAAGGAAGTCACTATGTTGAGTAACACTATGTTTTTGTTGGGCTTGCTTTTTCTTGTTCTTTTGATCATGTTTTGTTAACACTAACGGTGTTTCATTTGGTATACCACATTGATGAGTACCCACACTTAAGACCTCACCATGTTTACTTTTTAGATGACCTAGACATTTTGTTGTTCTTTGTTTTGAGCACTGCCAAAATATGATGCCATTCGCATTTTCTCGCTTATAGTTATAAGAGTACCCATGATACAGAGCACGAGGTTTACCTTTATTGGTTATAGTATATTCCATAGTAGCCACTGACTTGTATAATCGATCCGCCTACTACAAAGTTCTGAACACTTGTGGTGAAAGAATGATGTTGTGTTGACGTTTTATGTTAGATGATGTTGTTGGTTTATGGTGGTGGCTTATGTTGATGACATATGTTGGTGACTTATGTTGGTGGCTTATGGTGGTGGCTTATGATGGTGGCTTATGTTGGTGGCTTATGGTGGCGGCTTATGATGGTGGTTTATGATGGTGGCTCATGTTGGTGGCTTATGTTGGTGGCTTATGATGGTGGCTTATGGTGGTGGCATATGATGGTGGGTTATGGTGGTAGTTTATGGTGGCTTATGGTTGTGGCTTGTGGTGGCTTATGATGGTGGTTTATGATGGTGGCTTATGTTGGTGGCTTATGTTGGTGGCTTATGATGGCGGCTTATGGTGGTGGCATATGATGGTGGGTTATGGTGGTGGTTTATGGTGGCTTATGGTTGTGGCTTGTGGTGGCTTATGATGGTGGCTTGTGGTGATGGCTTATGGTGGTGACTTATAGTGGTGGCCTATGTTGGTGGCTTATTTTTGGTGGTTTACGTTAATACCTTATTTGTAATGGCTTATTTGACAATTTATTGTTGTCAATGTATTTAGAGGATTTTTCTCTTGGTCTTGGAAAGTATTTCAACCCTTTTTTTTATGGTAACATAATGCTTACCGCCATGTTTGTAAGCAACAACAACACACTAAAATTCCAAGAATCCAAAGTACTCTAAGGTTAATGATTGTCTCTCAACTCCATTCAACGTCTAGTCAAAAACATTATATATATTTTTTCACATTTTTCAAAAAAGGTAAATTGGGAAAGTAGGCTATATGTTTAAACTAAAAATCATATCAAATCATATGCTAACTCCAACACCTACGTCTATCCCACCCTCAGACAAAAAATATAATATTCTTCAAATTTCTCTAAAACAGTATTTGGAAAGTAGGCCATATTTTTGTAAACTAATCATCCTATAAAGTCATATATAGACTCAAACCAATGGCTTTTATATCCTTAATCGTAAGAACAAAATATGGAATTTTTGACATTTTTCCAAAAATGTTCATTTTGTGTGTTTTAGATGGTTCTAGCACCTCCTCTTCCTCACCCTCCTCCAAGATGGCGGCCGTAGCTTAACTTAACCTAGCCTAACCTAACAAGATGGCGGCCGTAGCTTAACTTAACCTAGCCTAACCTAAAGAGATGGCGGTTGTAGCCTAACTTAACCTAGCCTAACCTAACCTCACCTATGAGGTGTGATCAAAAAGTTCCAAAAATGTGGCTGCAACTTAACCAAACCTAGCCTAGCCTAACCTAACCTAACCTACAAGGTGTGATCAAAAAGTTCCAAAATGGCGGCCGTAGCTTTACTTAACCTTACCTAACTTAACCTAAACCTACGAGGTGTGATCAAAAGTTTTTCAAGATAGTGGTCATAGCTTAACTGAACCTTGCCTAACCTAACCTACCTAAACCTACGAAGTGTGGTCATATAGTTCCAAGATGGAGGTCGTAGCTTAACTCAACCTAACCTAACCCTACGAGGTGTGATCAAAAAGTTCCAAAAATGGCTGCCGTAGCTTAACTTAACCTTTGAGTCATTTTTTAACGGGTCCCGGAGGACGGGTCCTTGTTGACGGGTCCCTGTGGCGGGTCCCTTTGACATAATTTGGAAAAAATGCAAGGGCCAGTCCATAGGGATTAGTCCAAAGGACCCGCCACAGGGACCCGTCAACAAGGACCCGTCCTCCGGGACCCGTTAAAAAATGACTCAAAGGTTAAGTTAAGCTACGGCAGCCATTTTTGGAACTTTTTGATCACACCTCGTAGGGTTAGGTTAGGTTGAGTTAAGCTACGACCTCCATCTTGGAACTATATGACCACACTTCGTAGGTTTAGGTAGGTTAGGTTAGGCAAGGTTCAGTTAAGCTATGACCACTATCTTGAAAAACTTTTGATCACACCTCGTAGGTTTAGGTTAAGTTAGGTAAGGTTAAGTAAAGCTACGGCCGCCATTTTGGAACTTTTTGATCACACCTTGTAGGTTAGGTTAGGTTAGGCTAGGTTTGGTTAAGTTGCAGCCACATTTTTGGAACTTTTTGATCACACCTCATAGGTGAGGTTAGGTTAGGCTAGGTTAAGTTAGGCTACAACCGCCATCTCTTTAGGTTAGGCTAGGTTAAGTTAAGCTACGGCCGCCATCTTGTTAGGTTAGGCTAGGTTAAGTTAAGCTACGGCCGCCATCTTGGAGGAGGGTGAGGAAGAGGAGGTGCTAGAACCATCTAAAACACACAAAATGAACATTTTTGGAAAAATGTCAAAAATTCCATATTTTGTTCTTACGATTAAGGATATAAAAGCCATTGGTTTGAGTCTATATATGACTTTATAGGATGATTAGTTTACAAAAATATGGCCTACTTTCCAAATACTGTTTTAGAGAAATTTGAAGAATATTATATTTTTTGTCTGAGGGTGGGATAGACGTAGGTGTTGGAGTTAGCATATGATTTGATATGATTTTTAGTTTAAACATATAGCCTACTTTCCCAATTTACCTTTTTTGAAAAATGTGAAAAAATATATATAATGTTTTTGACTAGACGTTGAATGGAGTTGAGAGACAATCATTAACCTTAGAGTACTTTGGATTCTTGGAATTTTAGTGTGTTGTTGTTGCTTACAAACATGGCGGTAAGCATTATGTTACCATAAAAAAAAGGGTTGAAATACTTTCCAAGACCAAGAGAAAAATCCTCTAAATACATTGACAACAATAACTTGTCAAATAAGCCATTACAAATAAGGTATTAACGTAAACCACCAAAAATAAGCCACCAACATAGGCCACCACTATAAGTCACCACCATAAGCCATCACCACAAGCCACCATCATAAGCCACCACAAGCCACAACCATAAGCCACCATAAACCACCACCATAACCCACCATCATATGCCACCACCATAAGCCACCACCATAAGCCACCATCATAAGCCACCAACATAAGCCACCATCATAAACCACCATCATAAGCCACCACAAGCCACAACCATAAGCCACCATAAACTACCACCATAACCCACCATCATATGCCACCACCATAAGCCACCATCATAAGCCACCAACATAAGCCACCAACATGAGCCACCATCATAAACCACCATCATAAGCCGCCACCATAAGCCACCAACATAAGCCACCATCATAAGCCACCACCATAAGCACCAACATAAGCCACCAACATAAGTCACCAACATATGTCATCAACATAAGCCACCACCATAAACCAACAACATCATCTAACATAAAACGTCAACACAACATCATTCTTTCACCACAAGTGTTCAGAACTTTGTAGTAGGCGGATCGATTATACAAGTCAGTGGCTACTATGGAATATACTATAACCAATAAAGGTAAACCTCGTGCTCTGTATCATGGGTACTCTTATAACTATAAGCGAGAAAATGCGAATGGCATCATATTTTGGCAGTGCTCAAAACAAAGAACAACAAAATGTCTAGGTCATCTAAAAAGTAAACATGGTGAGGTCTTAAGTGTGGGTACTCATCAATGTGGTATACCAAATGAAACACCGTTAGTGTTAACAAAACATGATCAAAAGAACAAGAAAAAGCAAGCCCAACAAAAACATAGTGTTACTCAACATAGTGACTTCCTTGTGAAAAAACATTTATCTCCTCAAAAAGTCATGTTAGGACAGTTGTCAACGTTCAATAAAACCGTAACACTATCAAAAGCAACACAGACTCTTCAAGAGGTCCCTTTTGAAAAGGAAAAAAAGGAATTGGATAGTTCTAGTGATGTTGAGGATGATAATGATGATGATGATGATAATGATGGTGACAATGACTATAATAATTATAAAGATAATATTTATAATGATGATGATGATAATGATAATGATGATAATGAAAAAGAAGAGGATGAGGGTTTAATGTCTATAAAACCATTGCGGCTTCCCCAGTTTTTAAGAACAAGAGTACCTGGAGAAAGTTGTAAAAGGATCTACAACAAGCGTTGTGTTTAAAATCTATATCAAACAATGGTAAAGAGATAAAAAGTTGTATTCAGTGTGTAACTATTGTAAAAAAAACTAAAAGAATAAAAATATTGTATGGGTATTGGCTGTTTTTTTTCTTAATTGCTATCCCCATGTCCCACTATTAATACAATTGTTAACCATCAACAGTCTCTGACTATGTTCAGAAAGAGAGTGGCCTTAAACAATACACTATATCTATGGTTTGTGTACCGAGTATCATAATAATACAGTGTGGCCAAGCCATGTTAAGGCAATAGTTATGTCAGGTAAGGGATTTGAACCCTTGCTTCCTTATACAGAAATTTGATCTTAAGTCAAACACCTTAACCACTCGGCCAACCTGACAGTTACTAATTTAATTGGTCTTGAGGACTTGAGTGTTTACAAAACTTTTTCCAGTATACATTGGCTAAACCACTTGCTTGTTTTGAAATATAGATTTTGTTTTGTTTTACCATAACATTGCAGTTATGAGTCTTGTGAACTGGGTGTTCAATATAGGGTTAAAGGCATTTTAAAATCATTTTAGAAAAGCTCTTAGGTATCGTGTTATGGGATTTAGTAATGCATTACTGTTCGTTGACTAACATTTAGCGTTACACAACATTATTTTGGTGAACGTACATGTTGTTGTTTGAGTCTTTAGTCCTTTGACTGGTTTGATGCAGATCTCAGTGCCTATCTGTCCCGAGCTAATCGTTTCATCTCTATATAGCTACCACATCCTACATTCAAGGCTATCTGTTTAACATATTCTAACCTTTGTCTCCCCCTACAAGCTCTTGGGTTCAATTCCTAGCATTAACACAAAATTTTAAAAGTGGTATGAGGACTAAAACAAGTATACTCAGTCTCGGGTGGTCCAAAATAAGTAGGGTTTGATTCACACCTCAACCATACAGCACCATTTTTTTATTTTATTTTTTTAATAATGATAGCCATTTGTTCATTTTCACATTTCACACATTACAATTTGTCAATTTTCCATTTGCATTTCTTTTAAATGTCAGTTTAAAGTTTTTGAATTTCATGATATGGAAACATGGATTTTCCAATTTGTTGTTTACACATTTTATTTTTATTTTGTTTATGTCAAAAGTTCATATTTGCGAAACATGATTTTTTCATTTTAAGATTTTGTAAATGGTGTTAATGTGAGTGCTTGGCCATTGCGATCGTACAGTCTGTCTATGTGTATGCAAAACATAGAGGTCTACTATTACTACTGCAGGTAAGGCTGTTTCTACTCTCTCTCTCTCTCTCTCTTTCTGTGTAGTCATACATTCACTCAACCTTACCTGTCTTTGAGAACAAACACACAACCACTCTATTTATCCCTAAAAACATCATTGACATGCACACTCATCTCAAAGAACTTTAATTATACATTTAACATTTACCATTACAAAAATAAATGGTTTCCACTATTTACAAAAAATTAACTATTTACAATTACAAAAATAAATATTTACAAAATACTAAATCAATTAAATCTACTGGTTACAAAAGCCATGTCTCTAAACAATAAAATATAGAAATCACACCTCCTCCTCGTGGTTATAACCCCTTGCTAGGCTAATGCGTAGGTCATTCGTCTGCACACATTTGTTATCCATCAAGGCAAAAGTGCATTTTCTCTGTTCCGCAAGATACGAATTATAGTTGCTGGATTGTATCCGGCACCGTTTATGTGACATAGCTATACCAGTTCATGAAATCGCTAGGTAGTTCTCTACATATAGCTCTACATATGGCTTCCTTACAGCTAGTGTGCGATAGGCAGCATTAACTGTATATCACACCCAGTCCACCTTTGTATTTGTAATCCAAGTAATAATTTGAAAAGAGACGAGTGTAATCGGTTTAAAACATTATCTCTGCTTTTTTTATATGTTTATGACATGCGTATTCACCTGAATTCAAACCCTAGTCCACTTTAGTGAAAGGCTAACAGCTTAACCACTGCGCCACCATGTCCTTTTTTCTTAGTTTGATTCGTTCTAGGACTTAGAGCTTGAAATCGAGTTAAAATCTCTAGTGTAAGTGCCACATGTGCTCGCCACTGCAGCACAAAATGGTTAGCTGGTAACATTAGACAACCGGAAATGATTGTATTTCTGTTAGCCAAGCATTTCTGTCATCTGCCTACAGTGTGAGCACTGTCAGCAAGACAGTTTAGTTTAGAACAAGTGTGTGTTTGTGTGTGTGTGTGTGTGTGTGTGTGTGTGTGTAGATTATTAGCCTCAAGTATTTAACGCTTGTTGTGTGTAGCGACCATCTTGTCCCAGTAACCACTGAGCAAGTTTTAACAGTCAACCCATAAAAACAGTATAGGTTAGTTGTGTGTGTTTCATGTACTTGTGTGTGTGCATTAGCATCATGCACTAGCTTTACCTACCCTCTATAGGTAGAGCGTTATCCCTTTCCTTTCTGACATTACCAATGCCTACATTCAACCACAAGTTTTACACTTAAACCATTGGCTTGTTTTTGATTAAGTTTGGTTCGGTTTGGTTGGATTTGATTCAGCTTGGTTCAGTTTAGTTCAATGTAGTCACCATTTTGGATTTTAGCTATCCTATTTAACCAATCAATTAAAGATTGACTACTCTTATTTCTTGAATCGATTAATCAGATTTTGTATACACCATTTGTCATTTATTATCCCATACCTACAACCTATACCCTCTCTGTACTGCAGTTTGATCTGAAAACAAGTTCCAATGGTGAAAGATTTGTCAGTCACCATACATGTAGCCTACAATAATTCTTTCACTACCTAGCTATGTTTCATCACTCACTGTAAACATTTCACATGTCCATATCCGATTATAAGTTTATAAAATCTCAGGTCGATGACCTTGATGTATTGGGTATTTTTGGGTAAATTCATTAGCCATGGGAAAGGGTTGACCATTCTAAGTCCTATGACACCTCACATGTTGATATCCGATTATTAGTTTATAAAATCTCAGGTCAATGACCTTGCTGTTTTGAATTTTTGAGGTAAATTCATTGGTCATGGGAAAGGGTTAACCATTCGTAGTCCTATGACACCTCACTTGACCCTCTCTACTGATAAGTTTATAAAATCTTAGGTCAATGACCTTGCTGTTTTTTTTTTTTTTTTTGTAAATTCGTTGGTCATGGAAAAGGGTTGGCTATCCTGAGTCTTGTGACACCTCACTTGTCCCTCTCTGATTATTAGTTAGCGAGATATTAACGAAAGTGCAGTTAGGCCCTTTTTGACAAAAAATGAATAATACATTCAAAAACAGGGCGTCACCACAAGTCCAACGACCCCTCATACAAGTTCCTAGTTTTCTTAGTTCATAAGATTTAAAAAGCCGATGACCTATTAGTTTTTGGATCTTTGGTTAATTTGTAAAAAAAAAAACGTATCTATAAATCATTATTCAAAAAGCCCGCCCTCTTACAAAAAAACCAATTGCGCATTCGTAAAACAAAAAACAAAAATAATAAATCATAGCGGCATTCAGTTGTATGCATGCACTTTATGTGGAACGAGTTTAATTTCATATTGGCATACAAACTCCCACATGTTGCACATGGAAAGCGACTTTTACCTAAAAATTATTATTTCACCCCCTAGTAGGGGTAGATTTTATTTTTGAGTGGAAATAAGCTATCCATAGGAAAGGGGTTGTCTGCCGGAGTAATTTAACTACTCGTACATGTCTCTAGCCTTATTCCCACCACTGCCAAAACAGGTTGTGACTTGTTAGCTCTTATCGTGCACGTGCACATGTGAACACCTGTGTGTTAGATCATATTACACATGAACTCGCATTTTCTCACGTATGAATCAAAACAGGATGTGACTTGTTTCACAAGGAGAATGCTAATAATGACATCTCACACGTGTTCACATGTATTTCATCACTTTCCTTTCATATCGTTATTCCATTATAGTAGTGGGGGATTAGTGAACAACGTCAGTTCAACACACACACACACAAATGTAGTTAGGCCCTTTGACATAATTTAAATAAATGCATGGGCTAGTCCATAGGGACCAGTCCAAAGGGACACATCCACAAGGACACGTCCACAAGGACCTGTCAACAAGGACTCGACCAAAAGGACTTGTCCACAAGGACTCGTCCACAAGGACTTGTCGACAAGGACTCGACAACAATGATCCCGCCAACAATGACCCGTCCACAAGGACCTGTCAACAAGGACTCGACCACAAGGACTTGTCCACAAGGACTCGTCCACACAGACTCGTCCACAATGACCTGTCCACAAGGACCTGTCCACAAGGACTTGTCCACAAGGACTCGTCCACAAGGACTCGTCCACATGGACTCGACAACAATGACCCCGCCAACAATGACCCGTCAACAATAACCCATCCATAGGGATCCACTCCCCCACCCTCTTACAAAAGCCATGAGTGGGCATGCTAATTCATAGTGGCTTTCCACCAAACATATGCACTTTATGTGGAACAACGTTTAAATCCATATCGGCATTCAAACTCTCACATGTTGCAATTGGTAACAGAGATTCTCTAAAAAATTACAATTTCGCCCCCTAGTAGGGGTAGGTTTTATTTTTGGGGTTGAAATATGTTGTCCATAGGAAAGGGGGTATCAGCCCGAGTTCAATGACACCTCATTCGTCAAAATCCGACCACGGGTTCGGGAGTTATCGGGCTGCCGCCATCTTGTGTGGAGGGTGTGGAGGTGGAGGGCCGTGAACCGATTCATTTCCACTACTGTTGTTTATCCTATAATTAATTTAGCTTCACACAGATGTAATTAGTGGAAGGTTCTTTAACCTGCCGTAAATCTTTGACATGGGCCTGCCGGCTTTACTTCCCCTCCGAAGGAAGGCATACTGAGGGATTTAAGACCCTACCCGAAAACATTTACAGCTAATCAATATTTATTTGCACAGATTACAGTTTTTTGTTGTTGTTGTGAATTCGGGATAGGGCGTAGAGGAATGTGGTCATCAGCTCCGTCCACTAATTGAAATTTAATGTTTTTCAGTCTGTCAACACGATTGTACCCAATTGTGATGGGTTATTCCCTAATCGTGAAAAATATTTACATCAGATTAATAAATAAACTTGGCTGACCAGTTTCGATCGTCAAGCGATCATCATCAGATCAATTACACTTAGGCTATTAAATCTATGTCTAAAAGTATGGGTGATAATATTTACAATCATCATCATCTTCATTTCCCCTTTTCCAGTTGACACTGGGTGGGGGCAAATATGGTTCCTCTCCACTTTGTTCTGTCGTTCCACCATTCCTCTTCCAACACGGTGTTCCAATCCAGGTTCCGTTTTCTAATACTATTCTTCACCAAGTCCATCCAATGCATTCTTGGTCTTCCTCGTCCTCTCTTCCCTGTCATTCGTCGCTCCAGTGCTCGTCTTGGTAGCCTTACATCATTCATCCGTTTGACATGTCCAATCCATCTCAATCTGTTTTGCTCCATTTTGTCTTTTGGTATCTGTACTCCCAGTTATTTCCGTATATCTTCATTTCTCACTCTGTCTCTCCTCGTTTTCTCGACCATACTTCTCAGGAATCAGTATTTACAATATGCACACTTATTAAGCTTGTTGCAATGCAATGCAACTAGTCAATATTGGATAGTTATTGTTAGTTATTGTTGTTTTAAGGGGTGGAACTACGAGGTCATCAGCCCCATTAGTTATAGTCTATGTGATATTTTGTTAAATTACTGAAAGTGGTGATTGACCTCCAAATGTGCTTGCTTAGTGTGAGTATGTGATTGCTGTTAAATGGTCTGTACAGATTTTATTGTCTAGGCTACTTAGCTGGTTGAGTCATACGCGATCCATCACTGTCTGCACTCAACTACTAAGGTATCTGTTCAATTTATCTGATAACGTGTGATTTTGTGGTGACTGTAGAAGTGTCTGTAACTGTAATTATTAGGGTTGGGAAAGGGATATGTGCCCCGGGACTTGAAATAAGATACTATACCAGAATTTCTCTGGAGAGAGTGTGAAAGAAATGCGGGGGAAACCTCACTCATTAGAACACTGTCAGCCCCGGTATTCGAACCTTCAATCTCTGGACTTACTGCTGCTCTACATCGATGTCGTGGTGAGCGAATTAGCGCACACGGCTGCGTCGCGAGTTCTAATGATTGAATCAATGAATGAAAATGTTAAGAGGATTTGGAAGGGGGCGGCCGTGGCTGGTTGGAAATTACCGTCCCAGCAATTGCCTGGAGTTGAAAATGGGAAACGACAGGAAGCCATTCCAATGATGGCCAGTGGTGGGATTAGAAACATACTCGTGTCCCGAGTGTGGAGTTTTTGTTGTAGTTAATCTCCTCTATGGGGTTTGGTGTGTGCGTGTGGAATTTGCGTGAAAACCTGTATTATTGTGATGGCTGTATTAGTGTATGCATTTTTAAATCAGTTAAGGATTGGTAAGGAGGTGGCTGTGGCCTTAATTTAGGAACCATCCCGGCAGTTGCCTGTAGTAGAAGTGAGAAACCACGGAAAATCACTCCCAGGATGGCTGAGATGGGAATCGAATCATCATCTTCTCAGTTTTGCCTCAAGAGGCCGAGTGTACCCCGTTTCAGTCCTCAAACCAGAAATAAATTTCTTGACAGAGCAGGGAATCGAACCCGGCAACAGCCGAGAATGCCGAGCTTGGAACAGCCTGACCCTGTTCTGAATGAACAGATGTGTGGATATTCTCTTTGATCAAAGATACCATTAATTTGAATGCAGATTATTATTGTTGGACCTGGGAAAATGACTACAAAGAGAAGACATTGGAACTGTACAGAATGTAGTTTTAGTGCCTTTAACCTTTGCGCACTTTGTGTGGGGGCAAGTGGCACACTATTTAACGAATGCTGTCCCGGCTATTAAGTAATAATCCTCTGCCCTTTCATCTGAATGGTCTGGGACATATTTAAGTACCCAGGTAACTACGCTGTCCATAGAACAATAATTTGTCCCTCTGGGAAGATAATGTTTTACTCACATCGGCAATGGTGCATGGCTTTCCAACCTTTATTCATACCTGGCGCGCAGCACATATGAGTTCAATGTAAATTGAAATAATGCCATACAAATGTGTGTGCCGTGTTGTAGTGATCTGCGATCTTAGCTGCCACCTCGGAGGTTCGAGGTTCAATTCCCAGCTCTGCCACGGAATTTGAAAAGTGGTATGAGGACTGGAAAGGGGTCTACTCAGCCCCGTTGGTCCAAATGAGTTGAGGGGTTTCGATCCCCACCTCAGCCATCCTCAGTGGTTTTCCGTGGTTTCCCACTTCGTCTTCGGGCAAATGCCGGGATGGTACCTAACGGAAAGCCACGGCCGCCTCCTTCCCTCTTCCTTGTCTATCCCTCCCAATCTTCCCCTCCTCGCATAAATAAGGCCCCTGTTCGCTTTGCAGGTGAGGCCGCCTGGTTGAAGTGCTTGTCACACTCCCCAATTGTATCCCCCGTCTCAGAGTCTCAAGCTCCGGGACACAGCCCTTAGTGGCGGTAGAGGTGGGTTCCTTCGCTTAGTCCGTGGGTATAGCCAACCCAAGAGGGTAAAACGATAAAAAAAAAAAAAAAAAATATGTTCTTAGACCCTTTACACATGGGGGCAACTCAAAGAAACTGTAGTAGCATGATAGTGGATACCAGGCAACTGGGCGGCTATAAGTTACTCAAGCTGCTCGTTCTCTACACATGGTATATGAAGCTTCGAGTAGTGGCCACGTGATAATGGTCGTATCAATGTCTCATTCTAGTAGTGAAGAATATATTACCGTCAGTTATTATTATTATAACCCCTACAAGTCGCCTCCGTAGCGTAGCGGTCAGCGTGGTTAGCTGCCGCCCCGGAGGTCCTGGGTTCGATTCCCGGCTCTGCCACAAAATTTGAAAAGTGGTATAAGGACTGGAACGGGGTCTACTCAGCCTCGGGTGGTCCAAATGAGTAGAGGGGGTTTCGATTCCCACCTCAGCCATCCTCGAAGTGGTTTTCCGTGGTTTCCCACTTCATCTTCGGGCAAATGCCAGGATGGTACCTCCTGTAAGGCCACGGCCGCCTCCTTCCCTCTTCCTGGCCTATCCCTCCTAATCTTCCCCTCCCTTCCCTCGTGAGGTCCCTGTTCGCTTTGCAGGTGAGGCCGCCTGGGCGCGGTGCTGGTCACACCTCCCCAGTTGTATCCACTCCGATCAGATGTTCCCAGCTCCAGGACACTGCCCGTAGGGGCGGTAGAGGTGAGTTCCCTAGCTGAATCCGTGGAAGCCACCAACTTGGAGGGTAAATTCGATTTTTTTTTTATAAAATAAAAATAACCCCTACAGAGGGAGACGTAGAAGAGAATTCTGGATTCATCCATATATTGAAAGAAATATCAACTGTAGATTTTCATCCCTGAAAAAAATAAATGCAAGAAACGGACTCCAATTTTCGTCTTGAATACTCCTTCATGTTGAATATTGTTTTTCAAATTAGCTAACGAATTTCGGGATAAAAACTTGTTCTTCCATTGAATTTGACAAGCACCAAATAAGAAATTGGAGACTGGAGTAGCGAGGGGAGAGCCTCCGTGGCTTAGGCGGCAGCACGCCGGCCTCTCATTGCTGGGTACGTGGTTCAAATCCCGGCCACTCCTTGTGTGATTTGTTCTGGACAAAGTGGAGGCAGACAGGTGTTTCTCCGGGTACTCCGGTTTTTCCTGTCACAAATTTCATTCCAGCAACACTCTCCACTATCATTTCATTTCATATGTCATTCTTTTAATCATTGCCCCAGCGGAGTGCGACAGGCTTCGGCAGCCGGCACAGTTCATATCCTCGCCGCTAGATAAAGGCTTATCATTCCATTCCCTGACCCGGTTGGTCGACTGGAAGCAGGCTGTGGATTTTCATTTTCAGTAGCGAGGGGGGCAGCTTTCTAGGTCACGGATACTCGAGTCAGTTCGGTCACCTGTCTTTGCAACCCCAGTAGCGTCGCCCGACTGGTGGCATTAAAACACTCAAGCGGCGTTGCCTGGTCGCCCATTTTGCTGGTATCCAGCCTACTACAGTTTCTTTTGAGTTGCTTCCATGCTGTAGTACACATCAGAGACCACCTCGTGCTGCAGTGGATAGCATTCTTGGCTGTAGCTTCAGAGATCCGGGTTCGATTCCCGGCTCTGACAACATACTCGCATTTAGAGACCTCGGGGTGCCAGGATTTTGCCCTGATGGATATCTTTAACGTGCCAGTAAATCTATAAATCTGGTGTGAGGGCTGAAACGGGGTATACTCAGCCTAATGAGTTAAATCTGAGAATAGGTCGGTTCGATTCCCATCTCAGACATCCTGGAAGTTTCCAGTTTTGCACTTCTACTCCAGGCAAATGGTTACTATCTTAAGGCCACGGCCGCCTCCTTCCCAATCCTCACCTATATTACAAATACACACAACTATTACTTCTACTACTACTACCACCACCACCACAGACAGTACAATAATACAGGTTATCAGACAAAATCTTTTTCACACACAAATGCACAGGACTACATAACTACGATGTCCAATTCCCTCAAATGAAATAACAACAACAACAATAGCTTATTGGAAATAGGATACGAATGGTTCGCATATTTGCCTCTTTTCAGAATCGATTGCTGAAGGCAGTCGTACCGTGAGATCGATTATAGTCCCCCTTCCTCGTGTCCTGCCCAACGCGATGCTATCTATTGTACACGACGGGTGCTTCCTTCTTCACCAATTCAGTGGACTTCCTCCTGAACTTAAAATTTAATATTCTTTAAACCTTTTGCAAACAGCTTCCTTATACGATGGCGCCTGTTGTTTGTTTGGAGCTCTATGTGGTGACAGCCAAAAAGGTGGGTAGAGTTTCTGTCTCACTGCAGTCTCTATCAAGAGCTTAATTAATACATAATTAAACTTGGTGCCACGCAGATCAGAAAAAGAAACTGGGAGATGCGAACAGTGCCAATCAAATCAAAGTGGGAATATTCCCATGAATGCTTGCCTGCTCTGCCTTGTTATTAGATAGCTCGCCATCTACCTTTACATAGCGATACTATCTCCCTAATGCGAAATCTGAAGGCATGTGAAAAATGAATGGAAACATATAAATATTAACAACAGATACTATTATCAATAAATGATAAAAATGGTCCGGTTAGCTCAAACAATGCCAGCGTTTCGCCCCAGTGTGCCGTTGGGCTCGTCAGTTGGTACAGACGGACCATTTTTATCATTTATTGATAATTCATCCGCTCAAATGGAAACTACATCATATTCCCTTCGGGAATATTCAAAACCTTATTTGGAATGCCAAGGTAAGGCTTTTGTTTTTATGAAAGGGAGTTTGACTCCTGTAGCACATTGGCATGCTCGTGACGTCAATACTGCTTGTATTTTGTGTCTTGCATGGCCTTCCCAGTATGTGCTAGCCACGCGTATTGGTAGGTGTGTCTGTACCAACTGACGAGCCCAACGGCACACTGGGGCGAAACGCTGGCATTGTTTGAGCTAACCGGACCATTTTTATCATTTATTGATAATTCATCCGCTCAAATGGAAACTACATCATATTCCCTTCGGGAATATTCAAAACCTTAAACAGATACTATAGTAACACATTCCAACGAGACGATGCTATCACCGTTTCTTTACGCTAATTGTAGGAGTTGAGCTAGTATTAGCCGAGCATACCATGTAATTTACATGGATTATTATGGCAATATATCTGTATAATTAGCTCTGTCTAATCAAACAATCCAGCGCAAGTCAATCTCTAGCCACTGGTGTATAAAGAGGTTTGAAAATTCGAATCTCCGCTTTGTGACTCGGATCGATTCGGTATTGTGTTGATTAAATTAGTAATCAGACGTTTCTTACATCGGATTTTCGAAAAAGTCACATCTAGTGTTGTGGAGGGTCGTGGGTTCGAATCCAAATATGGAAGAGGTTTGTAAATTCGAATCTGCGATATGCGACTCGGATCGATTCGGTATTGTGTTGATTAAATTAGTATTCAGATGTTTCTTACATCGGATTTTCGAAAAGTCACCTGTAGCGCCCTGGAGGGTCGTGGGTTCGAATCCAAATCTGGAATAGGTTTGTAAATTCGAATCTGCGATATGTGATCCATATCGGTACGGTATTGTGTTGAATAAATTAGTTTTCAGGCATATCTTATCGGATTTTCGAAAAGTCACCTGTAGCGCCCTGGAGGGTCGTGGGTTCGATTCCAAATCTGGAAGAGGTTTGAAAATTCGAATCTGCGCTTTGCGACACGGATCGATTCGGTATTGTGTTGATTAAATTAGTAATCAGACGTTTCTTACATCGGATTTTCGAAAAAGTCACCTGTAGTGTCGTGGGTTCGAATCCAAGTATGGAAGAGGTTTGTAAATTCGAATCTGCGATATGCGACTCGGATCGATTCGGTATTGTGTTGATTAAATTAGTATTCAGATGTTCCTTACATCGGATTTTCGAAAAGTCACCTGTAGCGCCCTGGAGGGTCGTGGGTTCGAATCCAAATTTGGAATAGGTTTGTAAATTCGAATCTGCGATATGTGATCCATATCGGTACGGTATTGTGTTGAATAAATTAGTTTTCATGCATTTCTTACATCTGATTTTCGAAAAGTCACCTGTAGCGCCGTGGAGGGTTGTGGGGTTCGAATCCAAATCCAGTAGAGAATGAAAATCCACAGCCTGCTTCCAGTCTCCGACCGGGTCAGGAATGGAATGAATGAAGCCCCCATCTAGCGGCGAGGATAATGAACTGTGCCGGCTGCCGAGGCCTGACGCACTCCTCTGGGGCAATGAATAAATGAATGACAGATGAAATGAAATGATAGTGGAGAGTGTTGCTGGAATTAAATTTAGACAGGGAAAACCGGAGTACCCGAAGAAACAACCTATCTGCCTCCGTTTTGTCCAGCACAGATCTCACATGGAGTGGCCGGGATTTGAACCACGGACCCAGCGGTGAGAGGCCGGCTTGCTGCCGCCTAAGCCACGGAGGCTTCTAATCCAAATCCATTAGATGTTTGTAAATTCGAATCTGCGATATGTGATCCATATCGGTACGGTATTGTGTTGAATAAATTAGTTTTCAGGCATTTCTTACATCGGATTTTCGAAAAGTCACCTATAGCGCCCTGGAGGGTCGTGGGTTCGAATCCAAATCTGGAAGAGGTTTGTAAATTCGAATCTGCGATTTGCGACCCGGATCGATTCGGTATTGTGTTGATAACTTTAGTATTAATACGTATCGTACATCTGATATACGAAAAGTTACCTGTAGCGCAGTTTATATTTCAGTGTTCGATTCGCTTTCCCGAAGTCGGTGGTAAATTGGATTTGCGATGTAGGCCTAAATCCCGGATCAGTACTGTTTTGTGTTGCCGTGCCCGTAGCGTCTCGGTGCCTGGGTGGTGTCTTTCGTAGGGTACGGTCGCCTCCTTCCCAATCCTAACTTGAAATGCAATTAAACAGACTATGACAAGTCTCCTCAATAATACAGGTTATCTGAAATTGGAGAGAATAAAATATAAGTTCTATTTACATTGATGCTGTCGGATGCTTTGCCTGTGACAGTAGGCTACTCGTAAATATATCGTATATCATTAGGGCAGATGACTTCGCATTTCCGTCCTTTCATACAACCATAACTAACCCGTATTTTTAGCCTATTTTCAATTTTGAAAAAATAGGCTTATGAGATCACCTTTTGTCCGTGTGTGCGTGTGCGTGTGTGTGTGTGTGTGTGTGTGTCCCGTAATAAAATCTAAACGGCAGGAGTGAATTCAATGAAACTCGGAAAGTTCATAGCATTATTCCCGGCGACCTCGACCGTTCCCTTCAAATTTTGTTACGACTCACCAATCCGACATGGCGGCTGTGCGAAATATTTCACCAGCATTCAATATCTCCGAAACTATTACCGATATTACCCTGACATTTTCTAATGTGATAGAGGGAACTACTATAAGTTCACTTATGTGACTTTTGAAAACCTGGTAACTATAAAACCAACATGGCGGCCAAGCGAATTTGCGACTTTAAATAGACGTTTCTCGCGATTTGACCAACCAAACGCAATGAAACTTGGTACAGTATATGTTTATATACGTTGTAATGCACCGACATCTAACTTCGTTCAATTGTTTACATAATCACAAGATGGCGGATGTGCGAAATATTTCACCGGCATTCTATATCTCTGAAACTATTAGCGGTATCTCCCTAAAATTTTGTAGGGAGATAAAGGGCACTACTGGAAGTCCATCTATAAGATATTCAAAAAGCGGTTAACTACAAAACGAACATGGCGGCCAAGCGAATTTGAACATTTTAAACAGACCTTTCTCGCGATTTAATGTTCCAAGCGCACTGAAACCTGGTACAGGAAATATTTATACACATTGTAATCCACTGGTATCTAATTTCGTTCAATTGTTTACATAACCTCAAGATGGCGGCAGTGCAAATTTTAAAATTAAGTTTTTATTTCTTGTGATGTAGTCATGCGATCCAAGTGAAAGTTTGAATAATGAACCTACGCAATAATTTTCCTTTAATGGTACATGACTCTATTTAACAATCCAACATGGCGACCATGCGAAATATTTAGACGATACTGAATATCTACGAATCTATTTTAGCAATCAAACTAAATTTTTAATGTTCATAGGGGCTATGAACTTAAGTTCACCTATAGGACTTTAAATAACCTGGTGATCACAAATCCAACATGGCGGTGACGCGAATTATAAATATTCACATGGACGTTTCTCGCAATTTAACCATCCGCGTGCAGTGAAACTTGGTACAGTAAATCTTTATCCGAATGTTAATCCACTGGCATCTAATTTATTTCAATTGTTTCCATAACCTCAAGATGGCAGCTGTGAAAATTTTTTAAATCTCCTTGTTTTTCTTGTGTCCTAATTATGCGATTGAAGTTTGAATACTACACGTTCACAATAATCTGCATGTAACAGTACATAACTCTAGGACCTACATATATAAAATCCAACATGGCGACCATCCGAAATATTTAGTCGGTTCTCAATATCTACGAATCTATTACAGCAATCAAACTGAAATTGTGTGTGTTGATAGTGGCAATTAACATAAGTAGGATGTATGAAAATAGGCTGTATAGTTCTTCACGGAACTACTTGTTAACCTAGGCTTAATTGGCGAATACCACATGTTAGGTCTGTTTTTGTGTTTGTATATTTTCTTCTCGTCTGTGAGCGAGTGTCTTGTCTTTCTCGCAATATTCTTTGCTACAATGGATGTAATCGATAACGTTTATTACGCTATCGCAACGTAAATATCTCGACTCTCATCAGATATTTCATTTGTGTTGTTATCTTCTCTTCCCGTCTGATACATACTGGCGCATGCGCATTGTCATAGCTACGGACTTCGCCTGAATACTCCCGCGGTGCCGTCAGCTCTGGCGATGTTTTTCAAAATGAGTAGTTAAAATGTTCTCTCGAACTAAATTCGGCTGTTATATAGGAGAACAGATACGCACCAAACTTTTTCAGAGTCCATAAACTTACCAACTGCGCAGGCGCGAGGCCACCGCGCGCGCATGCGCACGAAGGCATCGCGCCTGCAAACAATTGAAGCACAGTGCCTGCGTCACAGATGCAGTGTACCAACACAATCTCAAAGCACTCTCTTAACTCTCCAGAACTGCAGTCATTTGTTCGAATTCATTGATTTGTTAAAATTCATTGAAGACAAAGAATATCGCGAGAAAGATGAGCACAGAAAGCAACTACTGTTAATCCATGTGGGAGTGAATTTTCACACACCGGTGTAAGAAACGTTTCATCACAATGTCAATACCACACCGAACCGACAGGCGCTGCGGGTAACTTTCCGCATATCCAATGCAAGAAACGTCTTAAAACTAACTAAATGAACACAACACCGTACAAATTGGGGCCATACATCGCAAATTCGATTATTCCACTTAGTACATGGGAGGGGAATCGAATCCCGAACTTGAAGGGCGCTACGGGTGACTTTTCGCATATCCAATGCAAAAAATGTCTTAATACTAATTAAATCAACACGACACCATACCGATCGGGGCCATACATCGCAATTTCGATTATTCCTGTTAGTACATGGGAGGGGAATCGAATCCCGAACAACAAGGGCACTACGGCTGATTTTTCGCATAACCACGGCAAGAACGAAGAAAATATACAAACACAAAAATAGACCAAACATGTGGTATTCGTCAATTAAGCCTCGGTTAAAAATACGGGTTAGTTATTGTTGTATGAAAGGGCGGAACTGCGAAGTCATCTGCCCTAATGATATACGCTATATTTAAGAGTACCCTACTGTCACGGGCAAAGCATCCATTAGCATCAATGTAAATAGAACTTTTACTTTATTCTCTCCAATTTCAGATAACCTGTATTATTGAGGAGACTTGTTATAGTCTGTTTAATTGCATTTCAAGTTAGGATTGGGAAGGAGGCGACCGTGACCCTACGAAAGACACCATCCAGGCACCAAGACGCTACGGGCACGGCAACACAAAACCGAACTGATCCAGGATTTAGGCCTACATCGCAAATCGAATTTACCACCGACTTCGGGAAAGCGAATCGAACACTGAAATATAAACTGCGCTACAGGTAACTATTCGTATATCCGATGTAAGATATGTATAAATACTAAAGTTATCAACAAAATGCCGTACAGATCCGGATCACAAATCGCAGATTCGAATTTAAAATCTACTACGGGATTTGGATTCGAAGCCTTGACCCTCCAGGGCGCTACAGGTGGCTTTTTGAAAATCCGATGTAAGAAACGACTGAATACTAATTTAATCAACACAATACAGAATCGATCCGGGTCGCAAATCGCAGATTCGAATTTACAAACATCTACTGGATTTGGATACGAACCCACGACCCGCCTGGGCGCTACAGGTGACTTTTCGAAAATCCGATGCAAGAAACGTCTGATTACTAATTTAATCAACACAATACCGAATCGAACAAGGTCGCATATCGCAGATTCGAATTTACAAACCTATTCCAGATTTGGATTCGAACCCTCGACCCTCCAGGGCGCTACAGGTGACTTTTCAAAAATCCGGTGTAAAAAACATCTGAATATTAATTTAATCAACACAATACCGAATCGATCCGAGTCGCAAAGCGCGGTTTCGAAATTTCAAACCTCTTCCAGATTTGGATTCGAACCCACGACCCTCCAGGGCGCTACATGTGACTTTTTGAAAATCTGATGAAAGAAATGTCAGAATACTAATTTAATCACCACAATACCGAATCGATCCGAGTCGCAAAGCGCAGATTCCAATTTACAAGCCTCTTCCATATTTGGATTCGAACCCACGACCCTCCACGACACTACGAGTGACTTTTTCGAAAATACGATTTAAGAAACGTCTGATTACTGATTTAATCAAAACAATACCGAATCAATCCGAGTCGCAAAGCGCAGATTCGAATTTTCAAACGTCTTCCAGATTTGGATTCGAACCCACGGCCCTCCAGGGAGCTACAGGTGACTTTTCGAAAATCCGATGTAAGAAACTTCTGATTACTAATTTATTCAACACAATACCGTACCGATATGGATCACATATCACAGATTCGAATTTACAAACATCTACTGGATTTGGATTCGAACCCACGACCCTCCACGGCGCTACAGGTGGCTTTTTGAAAATCCGATGTAAGAAACGACTAAATACTAATTTAAACAACACAATACCGAATCGATCCGGGTCGCAAATCGCAGATTCGAATTTACAACCTCTTCCAGATTTGGATTCAAACCCACGACCCTCCTGGCCGCTACAGGTGACTTTTCGAAAATCCGATGTAAGAAACATGTGAATACTAATTTAATCATCACAATACCGAATCAATCCAAGTCGCATATCGCAGATTCGAATTTACAAACCTCTTCCATATTTGTATTCGAACCCACGACCCTCCACTACACTACAGGTGACTTTTTCTAAAATCTGATGTATGAAATGTCAGAATACTAATTTAATCACCACAATACCGAATCGATCCGAGTCGCAAAGCGCAGATTCAAATTTTCAAACCTCTTCCAGATTTGGATTCGAACCCACGACCCTCCAGGGAGCTACAGGTGACTTTTCGAAAATACGGTGTAAGAAACTTGTGATTACTAATTTCTTCAACACAATACCGTACCCTTATGGATCACATATCACAGATTCGAATTTACAAATATCTATTGGATTTGGATTCGAACCCACGACCCTCCAGGGCGCTACAGGTGGCTTTTTAAAAATCCGATGTAAGATATGACTAAATACTAATTTAATCAACACAATACCGAATCGATCCGGGACGCAAATCGCAGATTCGAATTTACAAACCTATTCCAGATTTGGATTCGAACCCACGACCCTCCAGGGCGCTACAGGTGACTTTTCAAAAATCCGGTGTAAAAAACATCTGAATACTAATTTAATCAACACAATACCGAATCGATCCGAGTCGCAAAGCGCAGTTTCGAAATTTCAAACCTCTTCCAGATTTGGATTCGAACCCACGACCCTCCAGGGCGCTACAGGTGACTTTTTGAAAATCTGATGAAAGAAATGTCAGAATACTAATTTAATCACCACAATACCGAATCGATCCGAGTCGCAAAGCGCAGATTCCAATTTACAAGCCTCTTCCATATTTGGATTCGAACCCACGACCCTCCACAACACTACAAGTGACTTTTTCGAAAATCCGATTTAAGAAACGTCTGATTACTGATTTAATCAAAACAATACCGAATCGATCCGAGTCGCAAAGCGCAGATTCGAATTTTCAAAACTCTTCCAGATTTGGATTCGAACCCACGACCATCCAGGCGGCTACAGGTGACTTTTCGAAAATCCGATGAAAGAAACATCTGAATACTAATTTAATCAACACAATACCGAATCGATCCGAGTCGCAAAGCGCGGTTTCGAAATTTCAAACCTCTTCCAGATTTGGATTCGAAACCACGACCCTCCAGGGCGCTACAGGTGACTTTTCGAAAATTCGATGTAAGAAACATCTGAATACTAATTTATTCAACACAATACCGAATCAATCCGGGTCGCATATCGCAGATTCGAATTTAAAAACATCTACCGGATTTGGATTCAAACCCACGACCCTCCTGGGCGCGACAGGTGACTTTTTGAAAATCTGATGAAAGAAATGTCAGAATACTAATTTAATCACCACAATACCGAATCGATCCGAGTCGCAAAGCGCAGATTCGAATTTTCAAACGTCTTCCAGATTTGGATTCGAACCCACGGCTCTCCAGGGAGCTACAGGTGACTTTTCGAAAATACGATGTAAGAAACATGTGAATACTAATTTAATCATCACAATACCGAATCAATCCAAGTCGCATATCGCAGATTCGAATTTACAAACCTCTTCCATATTTGTATTCGAACCCACGACCCTCCACTACACTACAGGTGACTTTTTCTAAAATCTGATGTATGAAATGTCAGAATACTAATTTAATCACCACAATACCGAATCGATCCGAGTCGCAAAGCGCAGATTCAAATTTTCAAACCTCTTCCAGATTTGGATTCGAACCCACGACCCTCCAGGGAGCTACAGGTGACTTTTCGAAAATACGGTGTAAGAAACTTGTGATTACTAATTTCTTCAACACAATACCGTACCCTTATGGATCACATATCACAGATTCGAATTTACAAATATCTATTGGATTTGGATTCGAACCCACGACCCTCCAGGGCGCTACAGGTGGCTTTTTAAAAATCCGATGTAAGATATGACTAAATACTAATTTAATCAACACAATACCGAATCGATCCGGGACGCAAATCGCAGATTCGAATTTACAAACCTATTCCAGATTTGGATTCGAACCCACGACCCTCCAGGGCGCTACAGGTGACTTTTCAAAAATCCGGTGTAAAAAACATCTGAATACTAATTTAATCAACACAATACCGAATCGATCCGAGTCGCAAAGCGCAGTTTCGAAATTTCAAACCTCTTCCAGATTTGGATTCGAACCCACGACCCTCCAGGGCGCTACAGGTGACTTTTTGAAAATCTGATGAAAGAAATGTCAGAATACTAATTTAATCACCACAATACCGAATCGATCCGAGTCGCAAAGCGCAGATTCCAATTTACAAGCCTCTTCCATATTTGGATTCGAACCCACGACCCTCCACAACACTACAAGTGACTTTTTCGAAAATCCGATTTAAGAAACGTCTGATTACTGATTTAATCAAAACAATACCGAATCGATCCGAGTCGCAAAGCGCAGATTCGAATTTTCAAAACTCTTCCAGATTTGGATTCGAACCCACGACCATCCAGGCGGCTACAGGTGACTTTTCGAAAATCCGATGAAAGAAACATCTGAATACTAATTTAATCAACACAATACCGAATCGATCCGAGTCGCAAAGCGCGGTTTCGAAATTTCAAACCTCTTCCAGATTTGGATTCGAAACCACGACCCTCCAGGGCGCTACAGGTGACTTTTCGAAAATTCGATGTAAGAAACATCTGAATACTAATTTATTCAACACAATACCGAATCAATCCGGGTCGCATATCGCAGATTCGAATTTAAAAACATCTACCGGATTTGGATTCAAACCCACGACCCTCCTGGGCGCGACAGGTGACTTTTTGAAAATCTGATGAAAGAAATGTCAGAATACTAATTTAATCACCACAATACCGAATCGATCCGAGTCGCAAAGCGCAGATTCGAATTTTCAAACGTCTTCCAGATTTGGATTCGAACCCACGGCTCTCCAGGGAGCTACAGGTGACTTTTCGAAAATACGATGTAAGAAACATCTGAATACTAATTTAATCAACACAATACCGAATCGATCAGAGTCGCATATCGCAGATTCGAATTTACAAACCTCTTCCATATTTGGATTCGAACCCACGACCCTCCACGGCGCTACAGGTGGCTTTTTGAAAATCCGATGTAAGAAACGACTAAATACTAATTTAAACAACACAATACCGAATCGATCCGGGTCGCAAATCGCAGATTCGAATTTACAACCTCTTCCAGATTTGGATTCAAACCCACGACCCTCCTGGCCGCTACAGGTGACTTTTCGAAAATCCGATGTAAGAAACATGTGAATACTAATTTAATCATCACAATACCGAATCAATCCAAGTCGCATATCGCAGATTCGAATTTACAAACCTCTTCCATATTTGTATTCGAACCCACGACCCTCCACTACACTACAGGTGACCTTTTCTAAAATCTGATGTATGAAATGTCAGAATACTAATTTAATCACCACAATACCGAATCGATCCGAGTCGCAAAGCGCAGATTCAAATTTTCAAACCTCTTCCAGAATTGGATTCGAACCCACGACCCTCCAGGGAGCTACAGGTGACTTTTCGAAAATACGGTGTAAGAAACTTGTGATTACTAATTTCTTCAACACAATACCGTACCCTTATGGATCACATATCACAGATTCGAATTTACAAATATCTATTGGATTTGGATTCGAACCCACGACCCTCCAGGGCGCTACAGGTGGCTTTTTAAAAATCCGATGTAAGATATGACTAAATACTAATTTAATCAACACAATACCGAATCGATCCGGGACGCAAATCGCAGATTCGAATTTACAAACCTATTCCAGATTTGGATTCGAACCCACGACCCTCCAGGGCGCTACAGGTGACTTTTCAAAAATCCGGTGTAAAAAACATCTGAATACTAATTTAATCAACACAATACCGAATCGATCCGAGTCGCAAAGCGCAGTTTCGAAATTTCAAACCTCTTCCAGATTTGGATTCGAACCCACGACCCTCCAGGGCGCTACAGGTGACTTTTTGAAAATCTGATGAAAGAAATGTCAGAATACTAATTTAATCACCACAATACCGAATCGATCCGAGTCGCAAAGCGCAGATTCCAATTTACAAGCCTCTTCCATATTTGGATTCGAACCCACGACCCTCCACAACACTACAAGTGACTTTTTCGAAAATCCGATTTAAGAAACGTCTGATTACTGATTTAATCAAAACAATACCGAATCGATCCGAGTCGCAAAGTGCAGATTCGAATTTTCAAAACTCTTCCAGATTTGGATTCGAACCCACGACCATCCAGGCGGCTACAGGTGACTTTTCGAAAATCCGATGTAAGAAACATCTGAATACTAATTTAATCAACACAATACCGAATCGATCCGAGTCGCAAAGCGCGGTTTCGAAATTTCAAACCTCTTCCAGGTTTGGATTCGAAACCACGACCCTCCAGGGCGCTACAGGTGACTTTTCGAAAATTCGATGTAAGAAACATCTGAATACTAATTTATTCAACACAATACCGAATCAATCCGGGTCGCATATCGCAGATTCGAATTTAAAAACATCTACCGGATTTGGATTCAAATCCACGACCCTCCTGGGCGCGACAGGTGACTTTTTGAAAATCTGATGAAAGAAATGTCAGAATACTAATTTAATCACCACAATACCGAATCGATCCGAGTCGCAAAGCGCAGATTCGAATTTTCAAACGTCTTCCAGATTTGGATTCGAACCCACGGCTCTCCAGGGAGCTACAGGTGACTTTTCGAAAATACGATGTAAGAAACATCTGAATACTAATTTAATCAACACAATACCGAATCGATCAGAGTCGCATATCGCAGATTCGAATTTACAAACCTCTTCCATATTTGGATTCGAACCCACGACCCTCCACGGCGCTACAGGTGGCTTTTTGAAAATCCGATGTAAGAAACGACTAAATACTAATTTAAACAACACAATACCGAATCGATCCGGGTCGCAAATCGCAGATTCGAATTTACAACCTCTTCCAGATTTGGATTCAAACCCACGACCCTCCTGGCCGCTACAGGTGACTTTTCGAAAATCCGATGTAAGAAACATGTGAATACTAATTTAATCATCACAATACCGAATCAATCCAAGTCGCATATCGCAGATTCGAATTTACAAACCTCTTCCATATTTGTATTCGAACCCACGACCCTCCACTACACTACAGGTGACTTTTTCTAAAATCTGATGTATGAAATGTCAGAATACTAATTTAATCACCACAATACCGAATCGATCCGAGTCGCAAAGCGCAGATTCAAATTTTCAAACCTCTTCCAGATTTGGATTCGAACCCACGACCCTCCAGGGAGCTACAGGTGACTTTTCGAAAATACGGTGTAAGAAACTTGTGATTACTAATTTCTTCAACACAATACCGTACCCTTATGGATCACATATCACAGATTCGAATTTACAAATATCTATTGGATTTGGATTCGAACCCACGACCCTCCAGGGCGCTACAGGTGGCTTTTTAAAAATCCGATGTAAGATATGACTAAATACTAATTTAATCAACACAATACCGAATCGATCCGGGACGCAAATCGCAGATTCGAATTTACAAACCTATTCCAGATTTGGATTCGAACCCACGACCCTCCAGGGCGCTACAGGTGACTTTTCAAAAATCCGGTGTAAAAAACATCTGAATACTAATTTAATCAACACAATACCGAATCGATCCGAGTCGCAAAGCGCAGTTTCGAAATTTCAAACCTCTTCCAGATTTGGATTCGAACCCACGACCCTCCAGGGCGCTACAGGTGACTTTTTGAAAATCTGATGAAAGAAATGTCAGAATACTAATTTAATCACCACAATACCGAATCGATCCGAGTCGCAAAGCGCAGATTCCAATTTACAAGCCTCTTCCATATTTGGATTCGAACCCACGACACTCCACAACACTACAAGTGACTTTTTCGAAAATCCGATTTAAGAAACGTCTGATTACTGATTTAATCAAAACAATACCGAATCGATCCGAGTCGCAAAGCGCAGATTCGAATTTTCAAAACTCTTCCAGATTTGGATTCGAACCCACGACCATCCAGGCGGCTACAGGTGACTTTTCGAAAATCCGATGTAAGAAACATCTGAATACTAATTTAATCAACACAATACCGAATCGATCCGAGTCGCAAAGCGCGGTTTCGAAATTTCAAACCTCTTCCAGATTTGGATTCGAAACCACGACCCTCCAGGGCGCTACAGGTGACTTTTCGAAAATTCGATGTAAGAAACATCTGAATACTAATTTATTCAACACAATACCGAATCAATCCGGGTCGCATATCGCAGATTCGAATTTAAAAACATCTACCGGATTTGGATTCAAACCCACGACCCTCCTGGGCGCGACAGGTGACTTTTTGAAAATCTGATGAAAGAAATGTCAGAATACTAATTTAATCACCACAATACCGAATCGATCCGAGTCGCAAAGCGCAGATTCGAATTTTCAAACGTCTTCCAGATTTGGATTCGAACCCACGGCTCTCCAGGGAGCTACAGGTGACTTTTCGAAAATACGATGTAAGAAACATCTGAATACTAATTTAATCAACACAATACCGAATCGATCAGAGTCGCATATCGCAGATTCGAATTTACAAACCTCTTCCATATTTGGATTCGAACCCACGACCCTCCACGGCGCTACAGGTGGCTTTTTGAAAATCCGATGTATGAAACGACTAAATACTAATTTAAACAACACAATACCGAATCGATCCGGGTCGCAAATCGCAGATTCGAATTTACAACCTCTTCCAGATTTGGATTCAAACCCACGACCCTCCTGGCCGCTACAGGTGACTTTTCGAAAATCCGATGTAAGAAACATGTGAATACTAATTTAATCATCACAATACCGAATCAATCCAAGTCGCATATCGCAGATTCGAATTTACAAACCTCTTCCATATTTGTATTCGAACCCACGACCCTCCACTACACTACAGGTGACTTTTTCTAAAATCTGATGTATGAAATGTCAGAATACTAATGTAATCACCACAATACCGAATCGATCCGAGTCGCAAAGCGCAGATTCAAATTTTCAAACCTCTTCCAGATTTGGATTCGAACCCACGACCCTCCAGGGAGCTACAGGTGACTTTTCGAAAATACGGTGTAAGAAACTTGTGATTACTAATTTCTTCAACACAATACCGTACCCTTATGGATCACATATCACAGATTCGAATTTACAAATATCTATTGGATTTGGATTCGAACCCACGACCTTCCAGGGCGCTACAGGTGGCTTTTTAAAAATCCGATGTAAGATATGACTAAATACTAATTTAATCAACACAATACCGAATCGATCCGGGACGCAAATCGCAGATTCGAATTTACAAACCTATTCCAGATTTGGATTCGAACCCACGACCCTCCAGGGCGCTACAGGTGACTTTTCAAAAATCCGGTGTAAAAAACATCTGAATACTAATTTAATCAACACAATACCGAATCGATCCGAGTCGCAATGCGCAGTTTCGAAATTTCAAACCTCTTCCAGATTTGGATTCGAACCCACGACCCTCCAGGGCGCTACAGGTGACTTTTTGAAAATCTGATGAAAGAAATGTCAGAATACTAATTTAATCACCACAATACCGAATCGATCCGAGTCGCAAAGCGCAGATTCCAATTTACAAGCCTCTTCCATATTTGGATTCGAACCCACGACCCTCCACAACACTACAAGTGACTTTTTCGAAAATCCGATTTAAGAAACGTCTGATTACTGATTTAATCAAAACAATACCGAATCGATCCGAGTCGCAAAGCGCAGATTCGAATTTTCAAAACTCTTCCAGATTTGGATTCGAACCCACGACCATCCAGGCGGCTACAGGTGACTTTTCGAAAATCCGATGTAAGAAACATCTGAATACTAATTTAATCAACACAATACCGAATCGATCCGAGTCGCAAAGCGCGGTTTCGAAATTTCAAACCTCTTCCAGATTTGGATTCGAACCCACGACCCTCCAGGGCGCTACATGTGACTTTTTGAAAATCTGATGAAAGAAATGTCAGAATACTAATTTAATCACCACAATACCGAATCGATCCGAGTCGCAAAGCGCAGATTCCAATTTACAAGCCTCTTCCATATTTGGATTCGAACCCACGACCCTCCACGACACTACGAGTGACTTTTTCGAAAATACGATTTAAGAAACGTCTGATTACTGATTTAATCAAAACAATACCGAATCAATCCGAGTCGCAAAGCGCAGATTCGAATTTTCAAACGTCTTCCAGATTTGGATTCGAACCCACGGCCCTCCAGGGAGCTACAGGTGACTTTTCGAAAATCCGATGTAAGAAACATGTGAATACTAATTTAATCATCACAATACCGAATCAATCCAAGTCGCATATCGCAGATTCGAATTTACAAACCTCTTCCATATTTGTATTCGAACCCACGACCCTCCACTACACTACAGGTGACTTTTTCTAAAATCTGATGTATGAAATGTCAGAATACTAATGTAATCACCACAATACCGAATCGATCCGAGTCGCAAAGCGCAGATTCAAATTTTCAAACCTCTTCCAGATTTGGATTCGAACCCACGACCCTCCAGGGAGCTACAGGTGACTTTTCGAAAATACGGTGTAAGAAACTTGTGATTACTAATTTCTTCAACACAATACCGTACCCTTATGGATCACATATCACAGATTCGAATTTACAAATATCTATTGGATTTGGATTCGAACCCACGACCCTCCAGGGCGCTACAGGTGGCTTTTTAAAAATCCGATGTAAGATATGACTAAATACTAATTTAATCAACACAATACCGAATCGATCCGGGACGCAAATCGCAGATTCGAATTTACAAACCTATTCCAGATTTGGATTCGAACCCACGACCCTCCAGGGCGCTACAGGTGACTTTTCAAAAATCCGGTGTAAAAAACATCTGAATACTAATTTAATCAACACAATACCGAATCGATCCGAGTCGCAAAGCGCAGTTTCGAAATTTCAAACCTCTTCCAGATTTGGATTCGAACCCACGACCCTCCAGGGCGCTACTGGTGACTTTTTGAAAATCTGATGAAAGAAATGTTAGAATACTAATTTAATCACCACAATACCGAATCGATCCGAGTCGCAAAGCGCAGATTCCAATTTACAAGCCTCTTCCATATTTGGATTCGAACCCACGACCCTCCACAACACTACAAGTGACTTTTTCGAAAATCCGATTTAAGAAACGTCTGATTACTGATTTAATCAAAACAATACCGAATCGATCCGAGTCGCAAAGCGCAGATTCGAATTTTCAAAACTCTTCCAGATTTGGATTCGAACCCACGACCATCCAGGCGGCTACAGGTGACTTTTCGAAAATCCGATGTAAGAAACATCTGAATACTAATTTAATCAACACAATACCGAATCGATCCGAGTCGCAAAGCGCGGTTTCGAAATTTCAAACCTCTTCCAGATTTGGATTCGAACCCACGACCCTCCAGGGCGCTACATGTGACTTTTTGAAAATCTGATGAAAGAAATGTCAGAATACTAATTTAATCACCACAATACCGAATCGATCCGAGTCGCAAAGCGCAGATTCCAATTTACAAGCCTCTTCCATATTTGGATTCGAACCCACGACCCTCCACGACACTACGAGTGACTTTTTCGAAAATACGATTTAAGAAACGTCTGATTACTGATTTAATCAAAACAATACCGAATCAATCCGAGTCGCAAAGCGCAGATTCGAATTTTCAAACGTCTTCCAGATTTGGATTCGAACCCACGGCCCTCCAGGGAGCTACAGGTGACTTTTCGAAAATCCGATGTAAGAAACTTCTGATTACTAATTTATTCAACACAATACCGTACCGATATGGATCACATATCACAGATTCGAATTTACAAACATCTACTGGATTTGGATTCGAACCCACGACCCTCCACGGCGCTACAGGTGGCTTTTTGAAAATCCGATGTAAGAAACGACTAAATACTAATTTAAACAACACAATACCGAATCGATCCGGGTCGCAAATCGCAGATTCGAATTTACAACCTCTTCCAGATTTGGATTCAAACCCACGACCCTCCTGGCCGCTACAGGTGACTTTTCGAAAATCCGATGTAAGAAACATGTGAATACTAATTTAATCATCACAATACCGAATCAATCCAAGTCGCATATCGCAGATTCGAATTTACAAACGTCTTCCATATTTGTATTCGAACCCACGACCCTCCACTACACTACAGGTGACTTTTTCTAAAATCTGATGTATGAAATGTCAGAATACTAATTTAATCACCACAATACCGAATCGATCCGAGTCGCAAAGCGCAGATTCAAATTTTCAAACCTCTTCCAGATTTGGATTCGAACCCACGACCCTCCAGGGTGCTACAGGTGACTTTTCGAAAATACGGTGTAAGAAACTTGTGATTACTAATTTCTTCAACACAATACCGTACCCTTATGGATCACATATCACAGATTCGAATTTACAAATATCTATTGGATTTGGATTCGAACCCACGACCCTCCAGGGCGCTACAGGTGGCTTTTTAAAAATCCGATGTAAGATATGACTAAATACTAATTTAATCAACACAATACCGAATCGATCCGGGACGCAAATCGCAGATTCGAATTTACAAACCTATTCCAGATTTGGATTCGAACCCACGACCCTCCAGGGCGCCACAGGTGACTTTTCAAAAATCCAGTGTAAAAAACATCTGAATACTAATTTAATCAACACAATACCGAATCGATCCGAGTCGCAAAGCGCAGTTTCGAAATTTCAAACCTCTTCCAGATTTGGATTCGAACCCACGACCCTCCAGGGCGCTACAGGTGACTTTTTGAAAATCTGATGAAAGAAATGTCAGAATACTAATTTAATCACCACAATACCGAATCGATCCGAGTCGCAAAGCGCAGATTCCAATTTACAAGCCTCTTCCATATTTGGATTCGAACCCACGACCCTCCACAACACTACAAGTGACTTTTTCGAAAATCCGATTTAAGAAACGTCTGATTACTGATTTAATCAAAACAATACCGAATCGATCCGAGTCGCAAAGCGCAGATTCGAATTTTCAAAACTCTTCCAGATTTGGATTCGAACCCACGACCATCCAGGCGGCTACAGGTGACTTTTCGAAAATCCGATGTAAGAAACATCTGAATACTAATTTAATCAACACAATACCGAATCGATCCGAGTCGCAAAGCGCGGTTTCGAAATTTCAAACCTCTTCCAGATTTGGATTCGAAACCACGACCCTCCAGGGCGCTACAGGTGACTCTTCGAAAATTCGATGTAAGAAACATCTGAATACTAATTTATTCAACACAATACCGAATCAATCCGGGTCGCATATCGCAGATTCGAATTTAAAAACATCTACCGGATTTGGATTCAAACCCACGACCCTCCTGGGCGCGACAGCTGACTTTTTGAAAATCTGATGAAAGAAATGTCAGAATACTAATTTAATCACCACAATACCGAATCGATCCGAGTCGCAAAGCGCAGATTCGAATTTTCAAACGTCTTCCAGATTTGGATTCGAACCCACGGCTCTCCAGGGAGCTACAGGTGACTTTTCGAAAATACGATGTAAGAAACATCTGAATACTAATTTAATCAACACAATACCGAATCGATCAGAGTCGCATATCTCAGATTCGAATTTACAAACCTCTTCCATATTTGGATTCGAACCCACGACCCTCCACGGCGCTACAGGTGGCTTTTTGAAAATCCGATGTAAGAAACGACTAAATACTAATTTAAACAACACAATACCGAATCGATCCGGGTCGCAAATCGCAGATTCGAATTTACAACCTCTTCCAGATTTGGATTCAAACCCACGACCCTCCTGGCCGCTACAGGTGACTTTTCGAAAATCCGATGTAAGAAACATGTGAATACTAATTTAATCATCACAATACCGAATCAATCCAAGTCGCATATTGCAGATTCGAATTTGCAAACCTCTTCCATATTTGTATTCGAACCCACGACCCTCCACTACACTACAGGTGACTTTTTCTTAAATCTGATGTATGAAATGTCAGAATACTAATTTAATCACCACAATACCGAATCGATCCGAGTCGCAAAGCGCAGATTCAAATTTTCAAACCTCTTCCAGATTTGGATTCGAACCCACGACCCTCCAGGGAGCTACAGGTGACTTTTCGAAAATACGGTGTAAGAAACTTGTGATTACTAATTTCTTCAACACAATACCGTACCCTTATGGATCACATATCACAGATTCGAATTTACAAATATCTATTGGATTTGGATTCGAACCCACGACCCTCCAGGGCGCTACAGGTGGCTTTTTAAAAATCCGATGTAAGATATGACTAAATACTAATTTAATCAACACAATACCGAATCGATCCGAGTCGCAAAGCGCAGTTTCGAAATTTCAAACCTCTTCCAGATTTGGATTCGAACCCACGACCCTCCAGGGCGCTACAGGTGACTTTTTGAAAATCTGATGAAAGAAATGTCAGAATACTAATTTAATCACCACAATACCGAATCGATCCGAGTCGCAAAGCGCAGATTCCAATTTACAAGCCTCTTCCATATTTGGATTCGACCCCACGACACTCCACAACACTACAAGTGACTTTTTCGAAAATCCGATTTAAGAAACGTCTGATTACTGATTTAATCAAAACAATACCGAATCGATCCGAGTCGCAAAGCGCAGATTCGAATTTTCAAAACTCTTCCAGATTTGGATTCGAACCCACGACCATCCAGGCGGCTACAGGTGACTTTTCGAAAATCCGATGTAAGAAACATCTGAATACTAATTTATTCAACACAATACCGAATCAATCCGGGTCGCATATCGCAGATTCGAATTTAAAAACATCTACCGGATTTGGATTCAAACCCACGACCCTCCTGGGCGCGACAGGTGACTTTTTGAAAATCTGATGAAAGAAATGTCAGAATACTAATTTAATCACCTCAATACCGAATCGATCCGAGTCGCAAAGCGCAGATTCGAATTTTCAAACGTCTTCCAGATTTGGATTCGAACCCACGGCTCTCCAGGGAGCTACAGGTGACTTTTCGAAAATACGATGTAAGAAACATCTGAATACTAATTTAATCAACACAATACCGAATCGATCAGAGTCGCATATCGCAGATTCGAATTTACAAACCTCTTCCATATTTGGATTCGAAACCACGACCCTCCACGACACTACAGGTGACTTTTTCGAAAATCCGATGTAAGAAACGTCTGATTACTAATTTAATCAACACAATACCGAATCGATCCGAGTCGCAAAGCGCAGATTCGAATTTCCAAACCTCTTCCAGATTTGGATTCGAACCCACGACCCTCCAGGGCGCTACAGGTGACTTTTTGAAAATCCGAGGTAAGAAATGTCAGAATACTAATTTAATCACCACAATACCGTATTGATCCGAGTAGCAAAGCGCAGATTCAAATTTTCAAACCTCTTCCAGATTTGGATTCGAACCCACGACCCTCCATGGAGCTACAGGTGACTTTTCGAAAATACGATGTAAGAAACTTGTGATTACTAATTTATTCAACACAATACCGTAGTCTACCCTTATGGATCACATATCACAGATTCGAATTTACAAACATCTATTGGATTTGGATTCGAACCCACGACCCTCCAGGGCGCTACAGGTGACTTTTCGAAAATCCGATGTAAGAAACAACTGAATACTAATTTAATGATCACAATACCATACAGATCCGGATCACAAATCGCAGTTTCGAATTTATAATATTCTACGGGATTTGGATTCGAACCCTTGACCCTCCAGACCGCCACAGGTAACATTTCGAAAATCCGATGTAAGAAACATCTGAATACTAATTTAATCAACACAATACCGTAGAGATCCGAATCACAAATCGCAGATTCTAATTTATAATCTACGGGATTTGGATTCGAACCCTCGACCCTCCAGACCGCTACAGGAGACTTTTCGAAAAACCGATGTTAGGAAACGTCTGAATACTAATTTAATGATCACAATACCATACAGATCCGGATCACAAATCGCAGTTTCGAATTTATAATATTCTACGGGATTTGGATTCGAACCCTTGACCCTCCAGACCGCTACAGATGACTCTTCGAAAATCCGATGTAAGAAACAACTGAATACTAATTTAATCAACACAATTACGAATCGATCCGGGTCGCATATCGCAGATTCGAATTTACAAACATCTACCAGATTTGGATTCGAACCCACGACCCTTCAGGGCGCTACAGGTGACTTTTTCGGAAATCCGATGTAAGAAACGTCTGAATATTAATTTGTATACATTTCGTATTACCCTTTGATGGTCTTTTTAATTTGAATGATCTGATGTTCAGATATTCACCAGGAGCCAGCACGATCACAGGTCTCGTACAACGCAACTTCAGTTGTTGCTTCCAATGATTGAAATAATTGATGTAACATCCATAAGTGACAGAAATGATTCTCACCATTATAATCCTGGAAATGAGCAAGAGGATTCATTAAGGACATGTACAACAACCAATAAAATTGATGGGAATTTCCAATGATCAATATATTATCAAATTAAAGTGGAAGTTTTAAACATAGGATAAAACACGACCAACCAGATTCCATGAAGATCATATAACAACAGATATATAAACAAAATTTACTCTTAGATATTTTCTGACAGGAAAATCAAAACTTATTTTTGCCAAGTAAATTCAAATATTTCAATACGTCGCTTCATAACAAGACATAACATAACCCCTGGCACTACACCCCGTGAAGGGCCTAGGCCTACCAAGCGACTGCCGCCCAGCCATTTTACCTGGAGTTGTTTGGGGTGACGTGTGGTCATACATAATGTCCCCTCGGCCGTTAATCTTCGGTTTAGTTACCGGTGCCCTGCCTCCCTGTGTGACGGCTACTCAATTGTCCTCACGAGGCTGAGTGCACCCGTTTCTAAAATCCCGGGAATCAAACCTGGGGCCTCCGGGTGAGAGCCAGGCGCGCTACCCCTACACCATGGGTCGGCAATACGACGCTTCATCAACTCCAATCTGAACATATGGTGAAAATAATACAAATATTGTTTTAAGATTGACTTTCTACTAAGAAAAGACCTTCAAAGGGTAAAAAGGGGGAAAAGTTTTGTTCAAATGTTATAATTTTGCCATTTATTAGCCTATTTTCAATTTTGAAAAAATAGGCTTATGAGATCACCTTTTGTCCGTGTGTGTGTGTGTGTGTGTGTGAGAGGTGTATGTGTGTGTGTCCCCTAATAAAATCTAAACGGCTGGAGCGATTTCAATGAAACTCAGTGAGTTCATAGCGCTATTCCCGGCGACCTCGACCGTGCCCTTCAAATTTTGTTACGTCACACCAATTCAACATGGCGGCGGTGCGAAATATTTCACTAGCATTCAATATCTCCGAAACTATTACCGATATCGCCCTGAAATTGTGCACGGTGATAAAGGGCACTACTAGAAGTTCACCTACGAGACTTTCAAAAACCTGGTGGCTACAAAACCAACATGGCGGCCAAGCGAATTTGAGACTTTTAAATAGGCTTTTCTCACGATTTAACAATCCAAACGTAATGAAATTTGGTACAGCAATTGTTTATACACATTGTAATGCACTGGAGTCTAATTTAGTTCAATTGTTTACATAACCTCAAAATGGCGGCTGTGCGAAATATTTCACTGACATTCTATATCTCCGAAACTATTACAGATATCACCCTGCAATTTTGTACGGTGATAAAGGGTACTGATACAAGTTTATCTATGTATATTTCATAAACCTGTAAAGTACAAAACGAACATGGCGACCAAGCGAATTTGAAATATTTTAATAGAATTTTCTCGTGATTTATCTCTCTGAGCGCAGTGAAATGTGGTACAGTAAATGATTTTGCAGATTGTAATGCACTGCCATCTAATTTAATTCAATTGTTTACATAACCTCAAGATGGCGGCTGTGCGAAATTTTAAAATTAAGTTTTTATTTCTTGTGTCGTAATCATGCGATCGAAGTGAAGTTTGAATAATGAACCTAGGCAATAATTTGTCCTTGAATGGTACATAACTCTATGGTCTATACATATAACAATCCTAAATGGCGAGCTTCCGTAATATTTAGACGGTTCTCGATATCTATGAATCTTTTACAGCAACCAAACTGAATTTTTTTATGTTCATAGAGACAATGAACATATGTTCACCTATAGGACTTTCAGTAACCTGGTGAGCACAAATCCAACATGGCGGCGACGCGAAGTATAAATATTTAAATGGACGTTTCTCGCGAATTAACTATCCGAGTGCCGTGAAACATTGTACGTTAAATGCTTATACAAATATTGATTCACTGGCATCAAATTTATTTCAATTGTTTGCATAATCACAAGATGGCTGCTGTGCGTAATTTTAAAATCTCGTTTTTACTTCTTGTGTTCTAATCATGCGATTGAAGTTTGAATACCACACGTACACAATAATCTTAATGTAAAAGTACAAAATTAAAAATCCAACCTGGCGTCCATCTGAAATATTTAGACGGTTCTCAATATCTACGAATCTGTTACAGCAATTTAACTGAAATTTTGTATGTTGATAGAGGCAATTAACATGAGCATGATATATGAAAATAGGCTGTATAGTTCTTCACGGAACTACTTGTTTTTATATTATATGTTTTAGATATATTTTATATAGGCTAGCCAAAACAAAATTTGGTGCTTTTCAGTCGGTCAACACGAATGTACCCAAAAAGAGCTGGGTTATGCCCTAATCCTGAAATAAATTACATGAGATTAATAAATACACTAGGGTGACCAGTTTCGTTCGTCAAGTGACCATCATCAGATCCATTACACTTAGGTTATAAAATCTATGTTTGAGAATACAGATGAAAAATATTTACAATATGTACAATTATTTAGTTGCAGTATTGGTAATGCAACTGTCGGTGTATGCTAAATGTGGTATTTCTAATGTTAGGTGAAATGCTAAAATGGTGATTAAAAAATCCGCAGTTTGTTTGGGGTGATTATATGGTTATAATAAATCAACTATGGTTATACTGTCAGTCGACCCAAACTGGTGCGAGAGTGAACACGAAACTGCTCGAAGTTCCAGTCAGGAAGACAACCGGATAAGTATCAGCCTGTATAATTACAGTATAACCATATTTGATTTTTTATAACCATATAATCACCCCCGAACAGACAAACTCTGGATTTTTATCACCATTTTAGCATTTCACCTAACATTAGATATACTACATTGAGCATACACCGACAGTTGCATTACCATTACTGCAACTAAATAATTGTACATATTGTAAATATTTTTCACCTGTATTCTCAAACATAGATGTTATAGCCTACTGTCGACCAAAGTATTATGTGCACTCGAGTTTGAAGGTTGTTTGTGAAGTAACCAATAGACCTACATAAAATCCAATAACATCATCATTTTTGTCGTTCTATTTTACGTTCGGTCATATAGGTTTGGAATTTTTAATTTATATTTTAATATTTTTATCGCAGTTGGAACACAAAAAGTGCACGTTTTTAAGCGTGTTTCTACCATGCGTCACATTTAAGAATTATTATCTCAAAAACCCGTCATCAGATGGAATCCAAATTTTAACACAATATTCATTGGAATGTTGTATAACGGGTTTATTAATTTCAAAATTTTGTGTGTCCAAGAAATAAAGTTGTTATCATTTTTGTAAGGTAACTTTTTCTCGGCTCGGGCTGGTTGGAAAATGTAGTTCTTGGTTGCATTGTAATCCTTATACATCGAAAAGTTATGCTGTATGACTGTGAAATACGTAAATTAATTCACTTATTTTCACGCATTATGGCGCGTCTCGCTCGGAAGTGATGGGCTCCATCTCAGCAACGCTGTACAGCTTTTCCCGGAGAGGCTAGCTGGTGAACCATGTGTTATTTCCTCGTACAAATACAAACCGATAAGTGAATTAATTTACGTATTTCACAGTCATACGGCATAACCTTTTGATGTATAACGATTACAACGCAATCAAGAACTACATTTTCTAACCACCTCGAGCCGAGAAAAAGTTACCTTTCAACAATGATAACAACTTTGTTTCTTGGACACACAAAATTGTGAAATTATTAAACAAGTTATACAACATTCCAATGTATATTGTGTTAAAATTTGGATTCGATCTGCTGACGGGCTTTTGATATAATAATTCTTAAATGTGACGCATGGTTGAAACACGCTTAAAAACGTGCACTTTTTGTGCTCCCACTGCGATAAAAAATATTAAAATATAAATTAAAAAATCCAAACCTACATGAACTAACGTAAAATAGAACGACGAAAATGTTGATGGTATTGGATTTTATGTAGGTCTATTGGTTACTTAACAAACAACCTTCAAACTCGAGTACACATAATACTTTGGTCGACGGTAAGTGTAATGGATCTGATGATGATCGCTTGACGATCGAAACTGGTCATCCTAGTGTATTTATTAATCTCGTGTAATTTTCTTCAGGATCAGGGCATAACCCAGCTCTTTTTGGGTACATTCGTGTTGACCTACTGAAAAGCACCAAAATTTTGTTTACTGAGGCAACACTGAAAAATGGCTTTAAACTTCACAATATTTTATATAGATTACAAAGTTTTTGATGTCCTTGTATGAGCTAGTGAATACACAGTTCATTAAAGGCTGATGAAGGGAGCAATCAATATATGATAGCCCTGAAACATGTACCGTGTTAATAAAATAATATTTACAAAATTCCTCTCGGCACGCCGTAAGGCGGAGGTAGATTTCATCAGCCAAACTAGGGGATAGGCTATAATAGGCAAAATGTGTAGGTTTTCGTAGACGGTCAGTCCTCATTTATTGCGAAAAAGTATTTTACAATTGGAGCTTAATTAACTTTTGTTTCGTCTTTCTATGCATATTTTTAACAATTTATCGTCTTATGGGGACTGTAACCTAGACATTTGGGGTCCATTTTTATACTTGTGATCACACTGTCCTTATGCAAGGTTTCGACACTGATGTGTAACTATCTAACAGTCTGTTACTTCATCACGCAAAATTTTATCTCCCGCAGAGATGTTGGTTGGTTCCTCAGTTTAGGGGCTGCGACAACGCCGTCATGTAACTTTGTGTACTTGGGGTGTGTGTTGGATCTGTCTGGTAAACAGTGTTAATTGTGATGGCTGTATTAGCCTGTAATTCAGGTAAGGACCGCAGACGGTCAATTTCAAATAGTAGTTCGCAATATTGCTACCAATTACTACCGTCAACGACACCTAGCTGTGAACTTGGCTACTAGATGCCACCGCAACCAGCAACGTTGGAAGTTACCCTCCGAAGGAAAGCATACTGAGGGATTTTAACACTCTTAGATAATCCGATGACTTCGGCCGGCTTTGAACCCGCGACCTTGGGCATAGACGTTCAGCATGGTACCAGTTACGTCACCGAAGCCGCTTCCCACAGAGTCAGATGGAAACTGATTGTGATCTCGTGCAATGTCGTTGTCATGGCAACCTCTGATAGCTCATCCCTTGTCAATCTAGAAGCGTTGTCATGGTAACCTCTGATGGCTCTTGGCATTTTCTTATAATTCCGAAATCTTTTTTCTCATCCTTTGGCGTAATGATGGGTCATATCAAAAATTATTTCAAACAAAAGTTTTAGGTAATAATTAGGTGAATATTGTCCATTTTGTACGGTTTTGATATTGTGCCTATTAAGAGAGATATGGTTAATGTTTCCCGAAAAACCCACTTATTCCCACCCCTTTGGTGCTACCAAAAAATGTTTTAAACATGTACGTTTTTGGCACTTATCCGATACATAGTATGAACTTTGAATAGACTCTATATTTCATGTATTAAGAGGGTTATGGCGATAATTCCCTTTTTGAAAGAAAAAAAAAGCCCCCCATTTTCACCCCTTTCGACCGATTTTGCCTATTAACGAACTCGACTGAGATACTGAAGGGATACATATTATGTAAACGATTTGAAGTGATTGGTACAAAATTACGGTAGTTATCGTGTCCACAAGAAACTGATATATTCACATATATATACACATAAATTATATATAAACTTTTGAACTGACGGTGTTTTGGAGGTCTGGGGCATGTGAAACCCGAAGATATGACGAAATTTTCCGGAGGTCGAAACATGGTACCCATTGCAATAGTTAGCTTTCTAGTGAAATCTACCTACATGTAGTGGTGTCTTTCTGGTGCTCTTTCACGCAAAAACTACCCAACCGATTAAGCTCTAATTTTGCATGAACATAATTTTGATACCCAGATTAAACATAGGACTATGTCCGTTTCGAAATTTAACGTATTCTTCTTATTTCCGTTATTTTTTGGCATTCGGGCAAGGTGAAATAAGCAAAATATGCAGGTTTTCGTAGAAGGATCAGACCTCATTTTATACACTTCATTACGAGAAAGTATTTTACAATTGGAGCTTAATACAGTTTGTTTTTCGTCTTTTTATGCTTATTTTTTAAATTTTATTGTCTTACGGGGACGCTAACCTTCTCGTCATTTGGAGTCTATTTTTATACTTGTGGTCACACTGTCCTTATGCAAGGTTTGGACACTGATGTGTAACTATCTAACGGTCTGTTATTTCTTCACGCAAAACGTTATCTCCCGCACAGATGTTGGTTCGATCCTCAGTTTAGGGGCTGCAACAACGTGGTCGTGTAGTCCCGTGTACTTTGTGTGTGTAGAATCTGTCTGATAACAGGTGTTAATTGTGATGGCTGTATTAGTCTGTAATTCAGGTAAGGACTGCAGACGGTCAATTTCAAGTAGACTAGTAGTTCCTAATTTTGCTACCAATACTACCATCAACGACACCTAGCTGTGAACTTGGCTACTAGATTCCACCGGAAACAGCAACTCGCAACGAACGTTGGAACTTCCCCTCCGAAGGAAAGCATACTCTGGGAGTTTTAGCGCTCTTAGAAAATCCGACGACTTCAGCCGGGTTTGAACCCGCGACCTTGGGCATAGAAGTTCAGCATGCTACCAGTTCCGACACCAAAGTCGCTTTCCACAGACAGATGGGAAACTGAATGTGATCTCGTGCAGTGGCGTTGTCATAGCAACTGCTGATGGCTCATCTCTTATCAATTTAGTAAAGTTGTCATGGCATTTTCTTATAATTTAAATAATTTTGCTCACCCCGTGGCGTAATGGTGGGTCATATCAAAAATTCTTTCAGACAAAAGTTTTAGGTAAATATTGGAGAAATATTGTCCAATTTGTACGGTTTTGATATTGTGTCTATTAACAGAGATATGATTAATGTTTCCCGAAAAAAAAACACTTTTTCCCACCCCTTTGGTCAATGGTTGGTGCTATCAACAAACTTTTCAAACATAAATTTTAGGGCCTTATCCGACACATAGTATGAACTTTGAATGGATTAAATATTTCAGATATTAAGAGAGTTATAGCCATATTTCTCCTTTTCTCCCCCTCCGCCCATTTTCACCCCCTTTGACCGATTTTTTTCCATTAACGAACTCGACCGAGATTTTAAGGGGGTACATATTATGTAACAGATTCAAAGTGGTTGGTGAAAAATTACGGCAGTTATCGTGTCCACAAGAAACTGATATCTATACATATATATATATACATAAATTATATATAAACTTCTGAACTGACGGTGGTTTCGGGGTCTAGGGGATGTGAAACGCGAAGATATGTCGAAATTTTCCGGAAGTCGAAACATGGTACCCATTGCAATAGTTAGCTTTCTAATGAAATCTACCTACAAACGGAAAGGTATTGACTACAAGGCGGAACATTCTCGTAGTTTGTATTACCAAAACACTATGTCAGAGAACACAATCTCTAGATGATGAGCCTTAAGTACGTACAGCCACACTGACAGTTCATGCCTTTTAAAAAGAGTGGGAAACAGCACATTTTTGAGAGAGCATACGCCCATTATGGTAAAAGTTGCCCCTACCATGCGTGGACAAGGAAACCTATGTTACTCAATTGGTTTGAAAGTGGTGGCCTTGATAATCGATTCTCTGGGGATTTAGTTAGTTAATGAAGTTTTAAGGAGCAGAACAGCGAGGTCATATGCGCTCTTAACACAGATTAAATTATACAAATTTTGAACATATTAAAATTGAGAGGTGGACTCCTACTGTAAATATGAAAATTACCTAAAAGTAATAAAACAAAAAATAAAACTAATGAAAATAATAAACCAAAATTATGGAAATTACAAATAAGAATTCAAAAAGGAACAAGTCTTTGAGTTAATGTACACTGGATAAGTTAGATTGATCATAAAGCGGATGACGAAATCAGCAGGCGCCACGTCATCGGCTAATATAAGTTCGAGTGTCATCTGCAAACCAAGGTTTCTTCGTAGATCAGCATGATCCACACACTTGGTTAAAATGTGGGCCACGGTGAAATCGGCTCCACAGGTACAAAGTGGGGAGTCTTCCCTTCTCATTAGGTACGAGTGGGTGGATCCTGTATGACCTATCCTTTGCCTACACAAAATGACGGACTCCCTCCGTGACCGGAAGGAGCTCCGCCACACGCGAGTAGTTCCCTTGAACGCTCTCAGTTTACTGGGCAGTGGGCCAGCTAGCCACTGACGCTCCCAAAATGCCAGAACTTGTAGGCGTAACTGAGAGCGAATATCTCTAGCGGGTACTTGCATTGGTCGAGGTGGTAGCGATACCGCCTCTTTTGCAGCTTGATCAGCTAACTCATTTCCCGCAATTCCCATGTGGCTTGGAAGCCATAGAAAGGTGATTTCAGTGTCAGTGCGGCACAACCCGGCTAGTAGGTCATGGATTCGTTGCACTAAGGGCTGTTGCGGGAAACATGTAGCAATTGACTGCAACGGACTCAAAGAGTCGGTACACACAAGAAAGAGGATTCGTGCACCCTGCAGTGCAAACTGCAGAGCTTTATAGAAGGCAACAAGCCCTGCAGTAAACACACTACAGGCCTCAGGCAAAATTACAGTCTTATCAATGGATGAGCAAATACACGCCTCTTATCCGTCACCAGTGACCTGTTGGCTTCACGGTACATATATGTAACAGTAACATCTATAAGGATCCATACACAAACATAAGCACTCATCAGTAAAGCCCTGCGCGGATTTTCACCTTGCGGATATAGTTTGCATGGCTGAGCGGAAAGGGGATAAGCTGCGGATAATGTTTCGATTAAATTTGCAGATAGTTTTTAGAATACAAGGTTGAATTGGATTTTGAAAAACGTTTTTGCTAAGATCTGCATATATCACGTTTCTTGTTATTTCCCTATTTGCTATCGCTTGGATTGCATGAGAATGATAAAGAAGTGAGAGAAGCCAGTCCTGAAAACACCCTCAATTAGTGTTGACTTATGAAAAAAAAAAAAGTCATTTATACCTGCGCTTGCTCGCGTGGGTACATCCGACGACTAAGTGCTATATATTAGCCATCCGGTTTTACTTGCCGATACTCCGAGGGACACAACTCAGTCAACATTGTCTTGCGATTCACACATAGCATAGGGGAACCAATTTTTAATCAAATGTCTAATTGTGTTGTTTAATACGGTACTTTATGTAATAAATTAAAAATATCATTGTAGTGTCAGCAGATTTAGATAAAAAACAAGCTGATGCGGATAAAACTCGTGTGGATGCGGGACGGATGCGGATAATGTTTTGTTTATCCGCGCAGGGCTCTACAGTGTAGCTAACTGCAAAGAAAATGTTGAAGCCTTTTTCAGTTCTGACTAATTAAATTTTCAATCAGTAAACACGTTTTTATAGGCAGCTTCTGTAGCGTAATTGGTAGCATGCTGAGCTTGTATGGCGAAGTTTGCGGGTTCAAACCCCACCGAAGTCGTCGGATTTTTATGAGCGTAAAACTCCCTCAGCATGCCTTCCTTCGGAGGGGAAGTAAAGCCGGCTGACCCATGCCATATATGTATGGCATGATAAAGAACCTTCCACTAATTACACTTGTGTGATGCTGCTAAATTATGGATTAGATTTGACTGACCACGGCCGACTGAATGCGCTCATACCGGCCTAGACAATGAGACCTTTTTCATGAAATCTTGTTAGTTACTCAACTGCTCACACAGCGCTGTTCACCAAGCATTGCACGACTAAAACAAAGTCCCCGATTCTTGGATATCACGGGTAATCTCGAGAACTACTGGATGGATTTTGATGCGGCTTTCACCATTCTGTACAGGTAATATCGAGGAAGATTTCTGTAGAAAATAATTTATTTATGATCAAAGGGAGCCAAGCAGTAACGATTTTAGATTTCAGTGAATAGGTCGAAGAAAGAACTTGACGTCCGTGCGCGTTTTAAGCTTACGCTGGACAAACCGTTAAAAATATCAATATACTATGAGTGTAAGAATTGTTCATCATGAAAAATTGTACAAAAAAGTCCGCGTGAGCATATCTCTATCTTCGATACATCGCCCACTATAAGTGTTTTTAGTTTGGACGGGAGGGGGATTTGGCTTGCACCTCGCCATTCTTAAATTACGTCTGACCGGAATTCCTTGCACATTCATAACTGTTCCCGGGCGAAGCCGGGGCGGGTTGCTAGTGACACTATTATATTATCATTATAATTCCCACAATATAAAAATGCAAATTATATCACAAAATAAAATAGCGTGCTAATAAATCTAAGAGAAATTAGACATACCTTGCACCTCGTTACAGTTGAATTCGATCAGAATCACTCGGTTTTCATTAAAGTTTATGCATTTTTCTGCTGAACGGTTTGGAAGTTCGGCAACAGGAAACTAGGACTGTTATTTACTTAAAATATTAATTTTTGTATTTTTGTACTATTTGTGTTCATGATTTCATTACATTGTCAGAATTACCGACAGTAGTGGCTACGCTGGCTAAAGCACAGCGTTAGGCCATGGGGCCAAGCTCTCTGCTGACTCGGTAGACGCGTGTGTTCGAGCCCCACCGTCGGCCGTCCTTGAAATGATTTTCCGTGGTTTCCCATTTTTCAACACCAGGAAAATGCTGGGACGGTACCTTCTAACAGGCCACGGCCGCTTCCTTCCACATCCTTGCCCAGTTTCATTCATCTTCATCCATTCCATCTCTCATCCTGACGCGCAGGTCGCCCACGGGCGTCGACTAGAAAGACCTGCACTCGGCCTCTCAGGAGGCCACACGAAAAAATGTCAGAATTAATGCTTTAATTAGTAGGGTATACTATTCAGTGTACCTATTATAAATAAAAACCGTGAGGTTTCTCACCTCCCCATATTACGAAACCCGGTTGCCTAATACGGGGAAAGTGCACTTTTAAAGTTAACAATAATATCAGAGGGTATTACAACATCAAACGTGCCCATATTTGTAATATACATAGTATATCGCCTGAGGTTTACATTGGTGAGAAAACCAAAATTATTCCGTTCCTTCTTATGTCTAATGTGAGCCCTATAAAAAAACCTCCCCATATTTGGCGACTTTCCTCTACCCATTTTTAGAAGATACCTTATGCACTGGACAGCTGAATCCGTGATTAATTGTATAGGTAGCTTCGTAAGTCTCAGAACTCAGGAAGTCCTTTCTAGCAGCGTTACTAGCAGCTTTCAAAGTTTCAAGGTGAGAAAGAAAATATTCCTCTAGCCAGTTTAGGCGACTGACATTTAATGAGAAAAAATGCCCTTTATCTGGATTTCTAGACTAAATATGATATGTGATGCTTACGTCATGCATAGCGAACCATTTATTAACTTTTTTCAAAAAAAATGGTTGCTTCTGCGTCCATGAATGTGTACGCTTCCGGGTGCATGCCTATATTTTCTTTCAGTGTACTAATGGCACCGATAACTTCTGACGAGAACACTTCCTTGGCACGCCGAACATTCATTTTTTCAAATTTAGTGGGTTCGATGTGTTTTTAGTGAGGTGTCTGACCGGTTTGACGATCTCACCCTTTTGCATTGTGTATAGTAATGACTAGTATTTCCCTGAAATTATTCCTGTACCATCAGTCATCTCTCGTTACAGAAACTGCGTTCTAATTTTTTTAGAATGTGACAATGATCAAAACTAGGGAATACATTCCTAGACTCGTCGTATGGGTGATTGACCATTGGTTGCAAATTCCCTCCCCCTAAATGCCTCATCAGTTATTATAATTATGAAACCACATTGTTCAACCTCGAGAATAACGTCCAGCAGGAGTTTATGTAAGTCCCGTCCTGACAGCTGCTTCGTGAAAAAGAAGGCACACGGTATCTGATAATTTGTCGAAAGATCTCTTAGCACAAAACACAACACACGATTAGCTGCTACTTGTTCCCGGCTGTAATTTTGATCCTCTCTTTCCTTTTAATGGGACGGTGTTGGAGTAGTGTCCTTGTACCCGAAGAAGGTGCAAGGTATGTCTAATTTCTCTTAGATTTATTAGCACGCTATTTTATTTTGTGATATAATTTTAATTTTGATAATGCGGAAATTATAATGATAATAATTATATAGTGTCACTAGCAACCCGCCCCGGCTTCGTCCGGGAACAGTTATGAATGTGCAAGGAATTCCTGTCAGACGTAATTTAAGAATGGCGAGGTGCAAGCCAAATGCCCCTCCCGTCCAAACTAAAAACACTTATAGTGGGCGATGTATCGAAGATAGAGATATGCTCTCGCGGACTTTTTTGTAGAATTTCTCACGCTGAACAATTCTTACACTCATAATATAATGATATTTTCAACGGTTCGCCCAGCGTAAGCATAAAAAGCGCACGGACGCCAGGCTATTTTTTCGACCTTTTCACTGAAATCGTTACTGCTTGGCTCCCTTTGGTCATAAATAAATTATTTTCTACACAAATCTTCCTCGAGATCACCTTTACAGAATGGTGAAAGCAGCATCAAAATCCATCCAGTGGTTCTTGAGATTACACATTTAATATACGTACTGTACAGCTGATTCCTTATCGCGCCTATAATGGGAGGGGAGTGCGCTCTACCGGCAACGAGTAGAAACTTTCCAATTACATGTTATACATGGGTTCTGACTGGGAATGTCAAGGCCGGTATAGAGCGCAGCTCATATTCAGTCGCCCGTGGACTGACGCTCTTAGTTCCAACGTTCGCCGCCAGGAGTCGACTGCGGTGGCATATAGTAACTAAGTTCAGAACTAGTTGGTCGTTGACGGTGGAGTTTGGTAGCAAAAGTTGGAACTACTTGAAAATCGAATGTCTGCAGTCCTTGCTTGAATTAAAAACAGATAACACACACGAATACAGACATCACAATTAACACCGGTTATCAGACAGATTCTACACACACCCAAAGTACACGGGGCTACATGACCGCGTTGTCGCAGCCCCTAAACTGAGGAACCAACCAACCAACCAACCAACCACGTATTTATGCTCCATTATAGTAGGCGGGATATTTAAGACTCTTGGTTGGTTGATTCCTCAGTTTAGGGGCTGTGGCAACGCGGTCATGTAGCCCCGTGTACTTTGGGTGTGTGTAGAATCTGTCTGATAACCGGTGTTAATTGTGATGGCTGTATTAGTGTGTGTTATCTGTTTTTAATTCAGGTAAGGACTGAAGACATTGAATTTCAAGTAGTTCCTACTTTTACCGTCAACGACTACTAGTTCAGAACTTGGCTACTAGACGCCACCGCAGTCGGCTCCTGGCGACGAAAGTAGGAACCTAATTAGAGCGTTGTTTAACCTATAATTAATTTAGCTTCACACAGATGTAATTAGTGGAAGGTTCTTTAACGTGCCGTAAATCTATGACATGGGCCTGCCGGCTTTACTTCCCCTCCGAAGGAAGGCATACTGAGGGATTTAAGACCCTACCCGAAAACATTTACATCTAATCAATATTTATTTGCAAAGATTACAGTTTGTTGTTGTTGTTGTTGATAATTCGGGTTAGGGCGAAGAGGAATGTGGTCATCAGCTCCGTCCACTAATTGAAATTTGATTTTTTTCAGTCGGTCAACACGATTGTACCCAATTGTGATGGGCTATTCCCTAATCGTGAAAAATATTTACATCAGATTAATAAATAAACTTGGCTGACCAGTTTCGATCGTCAAGCGATCATCATCAGATCAATTACACTTAGGCTATTATATCTATGTCTAAAAGTATGGGTGATAATATTTACAATCATCATCATCTTCATTTCCCCTTTTCTAGTTGACACTGGGTGGGGGCAAATATGGTTCCTCTCCACTTTGTTCTGTCGTTCCACCATTCCTCTTCCAACACGGTGTTCCAATCCAGGTTCCGTTTTCTAATACTATTCTTCACCAAGTCCATCCAACGCATTCTTGGTCTTCCTCGTCCTCTCTTCCCTGTCATCTGTCGTTCCAGTGCTCGTCTTGGTAGCCTTACATCATTCATCCGTTTGACATGTCCAATCCATCTCAATCTGTTTTGCTCCATTTTGTCATTTGGTATCTGTACTCCCAGCTCTTTCCGTATATCTTCATTTCTCACTCTGTCTCTCCTCGTTTTCTGGACCATACTTCTCAGGAATCAGTATTTACAATATGCACACTTATTAAGCTAGTTGTAATGCAATGCAACTAGTCAATATTTGATAGTTATTGTTAGTTATTGTTGTTTTAAGGCGTGGAACTACGAGGTCATCAGCCCCATTAGTTATAGTCTATGTGATATTTTGTTAAATTACTGAAAGTGGTGATTGACCTCCAAATGTGCTTGCTTAGTGTGAGTATGTGATTGTTGTTAAATGGTCTGTTCAGATTTTATTGTCTAGGCTACTTAGCTGGTTGAGTCATACGCGATCCATCACTGTCTGCACTCAACTACTAAGGTGTCTGTTCAATTTACCTGATAACTTGTGATTTTGTGGTGACTGTAGAAGTGTCTGTAACTGTAATATTTAGGGTTGGGAAAGGGATATGTGCCCCGGGACTTGAAATAAGATACTATACCAGAATTTCTCTGGAGAGAGTGTGAAAGAAATGCGGGGGAAACCTCACTCATTAGATCACTGTCAGCCCCGGTATTCGAACCTTCAATCTCTCGACTTACTGCTGCTCCACATCGATGTCGTGGTGAGCGAATTAGCGCACACGGCTGCGTCGCGAGTTCTGATTGAATCAACGAATGAAAATGTTAAGAGGATTTGGAAGGGGGCGGCCGTGGCCGGTTGGAAATTACCGTCCCAGCAATTGCCTGGAGTTGAAAATGGGAAACGACAGGAAGCCATTCCAATGATGGCCAGTGGTGGGATTAGAAACATACTCGTGTCCCGAGTGTGGAGTTTTTGTTGTAGTTAATCTCCTCTATGGGGTTTGGTGTGTGTGTGTGTGTGTGTGCGGAATTTGTGTGATAACCTGTATTATTGTGATGGCTGTATTAGTGCATGCTATGCATTTTTAAATCAGGTAAGGATCGGTAAGGAGGTGGCTGTGGCCTTAATTTTGGAACCATCCCGGCAGTTGCCTGGAGTAGAAGTGGGAAAACACGGAAAACCACTCCCAGGATGGCTGAGATGGGAATCGAATCATCCTCTTCTCAGTTTTGCCTCAAGAGGCCGAGTGTACCCCGTTTCAGTCCTCAAACCAGAAATAAATTTCTTGACAGAGCAGGAAATCGAACCCGGCGACAGCCGAGAATGCCGAGCTTGGAGCAGCCTGACCCTGTTCTGAATGGACAGATGTGTGGATATTCTCTTGGATCAAAGTTACAATTAATTTGAATGCAGATTATTATTGTGGGACCTGGGAAAATGACTACAAAGAGAAGACATTGGAACTGTACAGAATATAGTTTTAGTGCCTTTAACCTTCGCGCACTTTGTGTGGGGGCAAGTGGCACACTATTTAACGAATGCTGTCCCGGCTAATAAGTAATAAACCTCTGCCCTTTCATCTGAATGGTCTGGGACATATTTAAGTACCCAGGTAACTACACTGTTCATAGAATAATTTGTCCCTCTGGGAAGATAATGTTTTACTCACATCGGCAATGGTGCATGGCTTTCCAACCTTTATTCATACCTGGCGCGCAGCACTCATGACTTCAATGTAAATTGAAAAAATGCCATACAAATGTGTGTGCCGTGATATAGTGATCTGCGATCTTAGCTGCCACCTCGGAGGTTCGAGGTTCGATTCCCAGCTCTGCCACGGAATTTGAAAAGTGGTATGAGGACTGGAAAGGGGTCTACTCAGCCCAGTTGGTCCAAATGAGTAGAGGGGTTTCGATTCCCACCTCAGCCATCCTCAGTGGTTTTCCGTGGTTTCCCACTTCGTCTTCGGGCAAATGCCGGGATGGTACCTAACGGAAAGCCACGGCCGCCTCCTTCCCTCTTCCTTGTCTATCCCTCCCAATCTTCCCCTCCTCTCATAAGGCCCCTGTTCGCTTTGCAGGTGAGGCCGCCTGGGTGAAGTGCTTGTCACACTCCCCAATTGTATCCCCCGTCTCAGAGTCTCAAGCTCCGGGACACTGCCCTTAGTGGCGGTAGAGGTGGGTTCCTTCGCTGAGTCCGTGGGTATAGCCAACCAAAGAGGGTAAAACGATAAAAAAAAAAGTGTTCTTAGACCCTTTACACATGGGGCAACTCAAAGAAATTGTAGTAGCATGATAGTGGATACCAGGCAATTGGGCGGCTATAAGTTACTCAAGCTGCTCGTTCTCTACACATGGTATATGATGATGATGATGATGATGATGATGATAATTGTTGTTTTAATGGGCCTAACATCGAGGTTATCGGCCCACATGGTATATGAAGCTTCGAGTAGTGGCCACTTGATAATGGTCGTATCAATGTCTCATTCTAGTAGTGAGGACTATATTACCGTCAGTTATTATTATTATAACCCCTACAAGTCGCCTCCGTAGCGTAGCGGTCAGCGTGGTTAGCTGCCGACCCGGAGGTCCTGGGTTCGATTCCCGGCTCTGCCACAAAATTTGAAAAGTGCTATAAGGACTGGAACGGGGTCTACTCAGCCTCGGGTGGTCCAAATGAGTAGAGGGGGTTTCGATTAACACCTCAGCCATCCTCGAAGTGGTTTTCCGTGGTTTCCCACTTCGTCTTCGGGCAAATGCCAGGATGGTACCTCCTGTAAGGCCACGGCCGCCTCCATCCCTCTTCCTGACCTATCCCTCCTAATCTTCCCTCCCTTCCCTCGTGAGGCCCCTGTTCGCTTTGCAAGTGAGGCCACCTGGGCGCGGTGCTGGTCACACCTCCCCAGTTGTATCCACTCCGATCAGATGTTCCCAGCTCCAGGACACTGCCCGTAGGGGCGGTAGAGGTGAGTTCCCTCGCTGAATCCGTGGGAGCCACCAACTTGGAGGGTAAATTCGATTTTTTTAAAATAAAATAAAAATAACCCCTACAGAAAGAGACGTAGAAGAGAATTCTGGATTCATCCATATATTGAAAAAAATATCAACTGTAGATTTTCATCCCTGAAAAAAAAAATGCAAAAATCGGACTCCAATTTTCGTCTTGAATACTCCTTCATGTTGAATATTGTTTTTCAAATTAGCTAGCGAATTTCGGAATAAAAACTTGTTCTTCCATTGAATTTGACAAGCACCAAATAAGAAATTGGAGACTGGAGTAGCGAGGGGAGAGCCTCCGTGGCTTAGGCGGCAGCACGCTGGCCTCTCATTGCTGGGTACGTGGTTCAAATCCCGGCCACTCCTTGTGTGATTTGTGCTGGACAAAGTGGAGGCAGACAGGTGTTTCTCCGGGTACTCCGGTTTTTCCTGTCACAAATTTCATTCCAGCAACACTCTCCACTATCATTTCATTTCATATGTCATTCATTTAATCATTGCCCCAGCGGAGTGCGACAGGCTTTGGCAGCCGGCACAGTTCATATCCTCGCCGCTAGATAAAGGCTTATCATTCCATTCCCTGACCCGGTTGGTCGACTGGAAGCTGGCTGTGGATTTTCATTTTCAGTAGCGAGGGGGCCAGCTCTCTAGGTCACGGATACTCGAGTCAGTTCGGTCTACCTGTCTTTGCAACCCCAGTAGCGTCGCCCGACTGGTGGCATTAAAACACTCAAGCGGCGTTGCCTGGTCGCCCATTTTGCTGGTATCCAGCCTACTACAGTTTCTTTTGAGTTGCTTCCATGCTGTAGTACAATTCAGAGACCACCTCGTGCTGCAGTGGATAGCATTCTTGGCTGTCGCTTCAGAGATCCGGGTTCGATTCCCGACTCTGACAACATACTCGGATTTTAGAGACCTCGGGGTGCCAGGATTTTGCCCTGATGGATATCTTTAACGTGCCAGTAAATCTTTAAATCTGGTGTGAGGGCTGGAACGGGGTATACTCAGCCTACTGAGTTAAATCTGAGAATAGGTCGGTTCGATTCTCATCTCAGACATCCTGGAAGTTTCCAGTTTTGCACTTCTACTCCAGGCAAATGGTTACTATCTTAAGGCCACGGCCGCCTCCTTCCCAATCCTCACCTATATTACAAATACACACAACTATTACTTCTACTACTACTACTACTAATACTACCACCACCACCACCACCACTACAGACCGTACAATAATACAGGTTATCAGACAAAATCTTTTTCACACACAAATACACAGGTTTACATAACTACGATGTCCAATTCCCTCAAATGAAATAACAACAACAATAGCTTATTGGTAATAGGATACGAATGGTTCGCATATTTGCCTCTTTTCAGAATCGATTGATGAAGGCAGTCGTACCGTGAGATCGATTATAGTCCCCCTTCCTCGTGTCCTGCCCAACGCGATGCTATCTATTGTACACGACGGGTGCTTCTTTCTTCACCAATTCAGTGGACTTCCTCCTGAACTTAAAATGTAATATTCTTTAGACCTTTTGCAAACAGCTTCCTTATACGATGGCGCCTGTTGTTGTTTGGAGCTCTATGTGGTGACAGCCAGAAAGGTGGGTCGAGTTTCTGTCTCACTGCAGTCTCTATCAAGAGCTTAATTAATACATAATTAAACTTGGTGCCACGCAGATCAGAAAAAGAAACTGGGAGATGCGAACAGTGCCAATCAAATCAAAGTGGGAATATTCCCACGAATGCTTGCCTACTCTGCCATGTTATTAGATAGCTCGCAATCTACCTTTACATAGCGATACTATCTCCCTAATGCGAAATCTGAAGGCATGTGAAAATTGAATGGAAACACAGTCCAATGAGACGATGCTATCACCGTTTCTTTACGCTACTTGTAGGAGTTGAGCTAGTATTAGCCGAGCATACCATGTAATCTACAGGGATTATTATGGCAATATATCTGTATAATTAGCTCTGTCTAATCAAACAATCCAGCGCAAGTCAATCTCTAGCCAGTAGCCACTGGTGTATAAAGAGGTTTGAAAATTCGAATCTGCGCTTCGCGACTCGGATCGATTCGGTATTGTGTTGAATAAATTAGTAATCAGACGTTTCTTACATCGGATTTTCGAAACAGTCACCTGTAGTGTCGTGGAGGGTCGTGGATTCGAATCCAAATCTGGAAGAGGTTTGTAAATTCGAATCTGCGATTTGCGACCCGGATCGATTCGGTATTCTGTTAATTAAATTAGTAATCAGACGTTTCGTACATCGGATTTTCGAAAAAGTCACCTGTAGCGCCGTGGAGTGTCGTGGGTTCGAATACAAATCCAGTAGATGTTTGTAAATTCGAATCTGCGCTTTGCGACCCGGATCGATTCGGTATTGGGTTGATTAAATTAGTAATCAGACTTTTCTTACATCGAATTTTCTAAAAAGTCACCTGTAGTGCCGTGGAGGGTCATGGGTTCGAATCCAATTATGGAAGAGGTTTGTAAATTCGAATCTGCGATATGTGACCCGGATCGATTCGGTATTGTGTTGATTAAATTAGTAATCGGACGTTTCGTACATCGGATTTTCGAAAAGTCGCCTGTAGCGCCCAGGAGGGTCGTGGGTTCGAATCCAAATCTGGAAGAGGTTTGTAAATCCGAATCTGCGATTTGCGACCCGGATCGATTCGGTATTGTGTTGATTAAATTAGTATTTAATCGTTTCCTACATTGGATTTTCGAAAAGTGACCTGTGGCACCCTGGAGGTTCGTGGGTTCGAATCCAAATATGGAAGAGGTTTGAAAATTCCAATCTGCAATATGCGACCCGGATCGATTCGGTATTTTGTTGATTAAATTAGTATTCTAACATTTCTTACATCGGATTTTCGTAAAGTCGCCTGTAGCGCCCAGGATGGTCGTGGGTTCGAATCCTAATCTGGAAGAGGTTTGTAAATTCGAATCTGCGTTTTGCGTCTCGGATCGATTCGGTATTGTGTTGATTAAATTAGTATTTAGTCGTATCTTACATCGGATTTTCCAAAAGTCACCTGTAGCGCCCAGGAGGGTCGTGGGTTCGAATCCAAATCTGGAAGAGGTTTGTAAATCCGAATCTGCGATTTGCGACCCGGATGGATTCGGTATTGTGTTGATTAAATTACTAATCGGACGTTTCGTACAACAGATTTTCGAAAAAGTCACCTGTAGCGCCGTGGAGGGTCGTGGGTCCGAATCCAAATCTGGAAGAGGTTTGCAAATTCGAATCTGCGTTTTGCGACTCGGATCGATTCGGTATTGTGTTGATTAAATTAGTATTTAATCGTTTCTTACATTGGATTTTCGAAAAGTGACCTGTGGCGCCCTGGAGGTTCGTGGGTTCGAATCCAATTATGGAAGAAATTTGTAAATTCCAATCTGCAATATGCGACCCGGATCGATTCGGTATTTTGTTGATTAAATTAGTATTCTGACATTTCTTACATCGGATTTTCGTAAAGTCGCCTGTAGCGCCCAGGATGGTCGTGGGTTCGAATCCTAATCTGGAAGAGGTTTGTAAATTCGAATCTGCGTTTTGCGTCTCGGATCGATTCGGTATTGTGTTGATTAAATTAGTATTTAGTCGTATCTTACATCGGATTTTCCAAAAGTAACCTGTAGCGCCCAGGAGGGTCGTGGGTTCGAATCCAAATCTGGAAGAGGTTTGTAAATCTAAATCTGCGATTTGCGACCCGGATGGATTCGGTATTGTGTTGATTAAATTACTAATCGGACGTTTCGTACAACAGATTTTCGAAAAAGTCACCTGTAGCGCCGTGGAGGGTCGTGGGTCCGAATCCAAATCTGGAAGAGGTTTGCAAATTCGAATCTGCGTTTTGCGTCTCGGATCGATTCGGTATTGTGTTGATTAAATTAGTATTTAATCGTTTCCTACATTGGATTTTCGAAAAGTGACCTGTGGCACCCTGGAGGTTCGTGGGTTCGAATCCAATTATGGAAGAGGTTTGTAAATTCCAATCTGCAATATGCGACCCGGATCGATTCGGTATTTTGTTGATTAAATTAGTATTCTGACATTTCTTACATCGGATTTTCGGAAAGTCGCCTGTAGCGCCCAGGATGGTCGTGGGTTCGAATCCTAATCTGGAAGAGGTTTGTAAATTCGAATCTGCGTTTTGCGTCTCGGATCGATTCGGTATTGTGTTGATTAAATTAGTATTTAGTCGTATCTTACATCGGATTTTCCAAAAGTCACCTGTAGCGCCCAGGAGGGTCGTGGGTTCGAATCCAAATCTGGAAGAGGTTTGTAAATCCGAATCTGCGATTTGCGACCCGGCTCGATTCAGTATTGTGTTGATTAAATTACTAATCGGACGTTTCGTACAACAGATTTTCGAAAAAGTCACCTGTAGCGCCGTGGAGGGTCGTGGGTCCGAATCCAAATCTGGAAGAGGTTTGCAAATTCGAATCTGCGTTTTGCGTCTCGGATCGATTCGGTATTGTGTTGATTAAATTAGTATTTAATCGTTTCTTACATTGGATTTTCGAAAAGTGACCTGTAGCGCCCTGGAGGGTCGTGGGTTCGAATCCAATTATGGAAGAGGTTTGTAAATTCCAATCTGCAATATGCGACCCGGATCGATTCGGTATTTTGTTGATTAAATTAGTATTCTGACATTTCTTACATCGGATTTTCGGAAAGTCGCTTGTAGCGGCCAGGAGAGTCGTGGGTTCGAATCCAAATCTGGAAGAGATTTGTAAATTCGAATCTGCGCTTTGCGACCCAGATCGATTCGGTATTGTGTTGATTAAATTAGTATTCAGGTGTTTCTTACATTGGAATTTCGAGAAGTCACGTGTAGCGCCCAGGAGGGTCTTTGGTTCGAATCTAAATCTGGAAGAGGTTTGTAAATTCGTATCTGCGATATGCGACTCGGATCGATTCGGTATTGTGTTGATTAAATTAGTATTCAGATATTTCCTGTGACAGTAGGCTACTCGTAAATATAGCGTATATCATTAGGGCAGATGATTTCGCATTTCCGTCCTTTCATACAATAACTAACCCGTATTTTTAACCTAGGCTTAATTGGCGAATACCACATGTTTGTTCTATTTTTGTGTTTGTATATTTTCTTCTCGTCTGTGAGTGAGTGTCTTGTCTTTCTCGCAATATTCTTTGCTTCAATGGATGTAATCGATAACGTATATTATGCTATCGCAACGTAAATATCTCGACTCTCATCAGATATTTCATTTGTGTTGTTATCTTCTCTTCCCGTCTGATGCATTCTGGCGCATGCGCATTGTCATAGCTACGGACTTAGCCTGAATCCTACCGCGGTGCCGTCGGCTCTGCAGCTGTTTTTCCCTAAATTCACTTAACGTGCACTTCCTAGCGTGAAAATAAAATTGAAAACCTCGTGGACGAAACGCAATACACGTCACCATTGTGTCAAGTCTCCATCCACAGGAAGACCCCTTTAATAAATTATAAAGGCTTGTGGTGCATGAAAATCCAGGTTTTTTTTAGCCTCCAATGGCCCAACTTCCTGAAAGCCGCAAAAATACTAGTTCAGTTCAGCTTAATTCATAGAATTTGAAACACTCATACCTTAAAATTAGCATCATTGGTTCATTGCGCACTTCATCACGGCCGGCGAGGAACGGGCACTCAAACCGTGGCCACTGTGTTGACCATTTACCAAACTGCGACTGAGTGACAGGAGGTCAGGTCCAGTACTTGCGTCTTGCTTGCGTCAGCCGGGAGCGAATAATATTATGGGAATAGAGCACTCTGTTGGTCATTGAAGTAACTACTTCTAGAGCTTCTGGTTTCTTCGCGGGGGGACGTAGCCTATGTAGAAATTAGTAAAAGTAGTATTCTTTTTTATTCGCCCATAATTTACCTTACGTTGTCAAGATTTTAATTACAAAATATTACAGTTCAATCAGAGGAATATGGATATGGTCTGCACTAATTCATTAGATGAGCGGCAATAATATATAAACAAACTCAAATCTGTGATTCAAGTTTTCCATAGCTTACATTTTTGTACGTTTATTGTACCTTTTCTCCTACATCATTAAAGATACAGTGATGAAACTTGGTATGCTGCTGTAAACCATAAATTTAAATAACTTCCTGGAACATTTTTTTTAAGAATATATTCCACATTTTAAGGGGTAACATGTAATTATTAGCCAATTTTCAATTTTGAAAAAATAGGCTTATGAGATCACCTTTTGTCCGTGTGTGTGTGCGTGTGTGTGTGTGTGTGTGTGTGTGTGCGTGTGTGTGTGATTCGTGTGTGTGTCCCCCCCTAATAAAATCGAAACGGCTGGAGCGATTTCAATGAAACTCGGGAAGTTCATAGCACTATTCCCGGCGACCTCGACCGTGCCCTTCAAATTTTGTTACGTCTCTCCAATCCAACATGGCGGCTGTGCGAAATATTTCACTAGCATTCAATATCTCCGAAACTATTACCGATATCGCCCTGAAATTCTGTACGGTGATAAAGGGCACTACTAGAAGTTCACCTATGAGACTTTCAAAAACCTGGTGACTACAAAACCAACATGGCGGCCAAGCGAAGTTGAGATATTTAAATAGACTTTTCTCGCGATTTAACTATCTAAATATAATGAAACTTGGTACAGCAAATGTTTATACACATTGTAATGCACTGGAGTCTAATTTAGTTCAATTGTTTACATAACCTCAAAATGGCGGCTGTGCGAAATATTTCACTGACATTCTATATCTCCGAAACTATTACAGATATCACCCTGCAATTTTGTACGGTGATAAAGGGTACTGATACAAGTTTACTTATGTATATTTCATAAACCTGTAAAGTACGAAACGAACATGGCGACCAAGCGAATTTAAAATATTTTAATAGACTTTTCTCGTGATTTAACTCTCTGAGCGCAGTGAAATGTGGTACATTAATTGATTTTGCAGATTGTAATGCACTGCCATCTAATTTAATTCAATTGTTTACATAACCTCAAGATGGCGGCTGTGCGAAATTTTAAAATTAAGTTTTAATTTCTTGTGTCTTAATCATGCGATCGAAGTGAAAGTTTGAATAATGAACCTAGGCAATAATTGTCCTTGAATGGTACATAACTCTATGGCCTAAACACATAACACTCCTAAATGGTGAGCTCCCGAAATATTTAGACGGTTCTCAATATCTATGAATCTTTTACAGCAACCAAACTGAATTTTTTTATGTTCATAGAGACTATGAACATATGTTCACCTTTAGGACTTTCAGGAACCTGGTGAGCACAAATCCAACATGGCGGCGACGCGAAGTATAAATATTTAAATGGACGTTTCTCGCGAATTAACTATCCGAGTGCCGTGAAACGTTGCACGTTAAATGCTTATACAAATGTTGATCCACTGGCATCTAATTTATTTCAATTGTTTGCATTATCACAAGATGGCTGCTGTGCGTAATTTTAAAATCTCGTTTTTACTTCTTGTTGTCTGATCATGCGATTGAAGTTTGAATACCACACGTACACAATAATCTTAATGTAATAGTACAAAAATAAAAATCCAACCTGGCGACCATCTGAAATATTTAGACGGTTCTCAATATCTACGAATCTGTTACAGCAATTAAACTGAAATTTTGTATGTAGATTGTGGCAGTTAACATAAGTAGGATATATGAAAATAGGCTGCATAGTTCTTCACGGAACTACTTGTTTTTATTTTATTTTTCAAATTAAGTCCATCAGATTTTCAAGTGTTGTTAAAAATAAAGTAAATTAAATATCAAAAATTTGTTCCAAAGATATATTTAAACTGGTCTGTAGACATTACATGTCAAATTTTGTAACTTACAATGGGATGGTTATGTAGAAAAGGTAAACTACATACAGTGGAACTTGGATAATTCGAACCTCAAGGGACCAGTAAAAAAATTCGAACTATCCAAAAATTCGAATTAAGAAAGTTCTTTTAAAAGGGTAGAGAAAATATATTGTATTGGGTTTACATAATGATTTGCGTTCAACAAAGCAGATTAACGGACAACGGTACTTTATAATGACTGTATGTATCGTGATTAACCTCAAATGTTTCAAATGATAATGTTACGGCTGTGAGTTTGTGTCATCGCTCGCCGCATGAGTCACAACTGCCCCAGGGCTGGGCTGTGGCCTGCCTCCCGTATTGGGTGCGCCTTATGCAACAGGGCTACCAGGACAAAGGGATAGTCCAGAATATTCGTGACTGGACCAGCGATGGAAACCTCGAGAAGCCGTGAACCCTGGATGGATCTGGAAGCATTTATTGAGTCACCGGCCTGCTATATAAATGCAACCTGTCACGCAGTGTTGTTGTTGTTGTGTTTTACGAGCTAGTGCGAGCGATTATCTTGTGCGACAGAAGTGTGGTGACGAAGTGCTGTGCGAGTTACGAAATCCAGTGACATTGTTTCTCCAGCTTGTGGACAGCGAAATAGCCTGCAGCAAGTGATCGTAAGTAATTGTGTTCGGTGAACATAAAGGAGAGGAGCAGGTAGTTTCTGTCAAGGCCACCGTACTCATTAGGACGGATTAACTTCTGTGATCTGTTGACAAGTGGAAGGGCCAAGAGCGCTCAAGGAAGAGACTTGAGGAAACTGGAATAAGGCTCCTAATTGCTTGTATTTGCTGACTAGTGTAATTTTCTGGCCACAATAAAGTTAATTATTTCTTTAAGCAGTAATTGGTGTTGTGCTTTGTACCCCCACCGTAATCCAGTTAACAAAGTGCCACTAGGGGGTGGCACGTAACAATAAAATAAAACCAAAATGTACTATTCACCTATTTAACGACAGTAGTAATCCAGCATTCTAGTTAAGTCTTAGAGAATTCTACAGTTTTTCAAAAAAGTTTGAGATTTTTACCTGTTTCCTACGATTAAGTCTCTCGGCCATCACAAAAGATTTAAGGAACGGAAAAGAGAATCACTTGCGTCATTTCTACTTTCCAAAAAAAAAAAAAAAAAAACGTCTAAGTTCTGTGATGTGTTTATCGTTTTTCGGGAATTCCTAACCTAACTGTTTGGCTTCCGATCGGCCTTTTACACGTATAAATTCGAATTATCCAAAATATAATTCGAATTAACCACGATTTTTTAGCATTGATTGTATAGAAAATGCTAGGGACCAAGATAATAAGAAGATTTCGAATAATAGAAGTTCGAATTAGCCACGTTCCACTGTATTAAGGGTACATGTTTCAGAAAATTCAAATATTCCTAGCTGAAGAGCCATTTGAATTATCAACACGAAAATCAATACAGACATGCCTAGCTCAATGATGATCAAGTATGTCAAATGCTATAGCATTATCTTTCAAACTCGGGAAGTTCAATAATTCTTTTACTAGAGTGCAATTTTGCATATGTCCCCCCTTAATGCAACGAAGTGGTGCAGCGCTTGGTGAAGCAAACCAGCATGGAAGGCGGATTGGATTATTGAAATAAAATGACTTCGCGTTCGCTTGGTTAAGAGCGGTGGCGTGCCGTGTAAAATGCGATGAAAAGATATCTTGAGTTTGTGGCTGTAGTTTTAGCCTATAAGTAGTGTACATGCGATTTTATATTGATTTAATTCTGGTCTAAGGGCTGGTACACTCAGCCTCGTGAAGCAAAACTGAGATGATGATGATGATGATGATGATAATTGTTGTTTTAAGGGGCCTAACATCTAGGTTATCGGCCTCTAATGGTTTGGGTGATCGTGAAGATGATAATGAAATGTAAACTATAACTAACACTAACTACTAACTTATATACTAGAAGAAGAAATGGGGGGGGGGGGGGGGGTGGAAGAGAAGAGAATAAGGCAAATAAAGGACAGGAGGAAAAGAAATGCCCTCAACCCTCGAAGAATACGGATTGAGGGACTTGGAAGGAAGGAGAGCCATGAAAGGCAGATAGGAACGTGAAAAAGGAAAAGGTCCGCCCAGGTAATGGAAAAAGGGGGAAAACCGGACCCAGCTCAGGAATCCCTCGGGGTCGCCAACTCCCGAACTCACCAGCCGTGAGCCCCTGAGGGTGTAGCAATATCCAAGATGCACCAGAAGTGGTGGGGCTACATACACCCTGCCTCCTTGAGGGCCTTGAGCAGAAGGCAGGAGATAACATGAAAAGAAAAAGAAGGCTGACCCCACGCAGAAGGAGGGTATCAGAAAAGTTGAGACAAGGGAAAGACGGGAAAGGAAGAGACTCACTAGGCCTCGGATACCCTAATACCGTCGGGGTCGGAAGAAAACAAGACTTGACCAAGTGAGGTCGAAAAGAAAGAAGACGGAGAGGAGCCCGGCACAAGTAAGTGGAAGCAATGCCGGACTCAGTTAGGGCTCCGTGGTCGCCAACCCTCGTCCCACTAGACGTGAGCCTCTGGGGGGGGGACTGAAAAGAGGTGGGTTCAATTCTCACCTCCTGGAAGAGTTTTCCATTTCCCATTCCTACTCCAGGCAAATACCGGGATGGTTCCTAACTTAAAGGCCATGGCTGCCTCCTTCCCACTCCTCACCTGAATTACAAAAACATACTCTAAAACAGACAGCACAGATTATCAAGCAAATTCTACACACATATCAAAGTACACGGGGCTAAATGACCGAAGCCCTCAAATGAAACAACATCATTATTAAACGTGGCATGATCTACTGCTCGGTTCCAAGCTCTGTGAACTTGCGGGATGAAGGGAACAGGCGTGAATTGAGAAGCCTGTCGACAGCCCGCCGTGTTACCTGATATACTCGTCTATTCCAATACTGCTAACATAGGGTCTTTCCTGAAATCAGTGTGGTGTTACGAATAAGTCAGTGAGTCACCGACCAATGTATTTGGTTCGGTACTATGCACGGACCGAGAAACCTCATCACTCGTCAACTCCATTTCTCATAGACCGCGATGCACATTCCTCTCAGGTTCAGGCAGCTTAGACTCGAGCAGTACACACCATGTCATTCCGAGTAACGAGACAATTCAAATATAGAGATGGGATAAGTTTTCTTTTACCAGGGACCACCTTGTGGTGTAGTGGCTAGCATATCTACCTGTCACCCATGAGATCCGGATTCGATTCACGGCTCAGTCAAGAAATTTAGTTTTGGTCTCTGGGTTAGAACGGGATACACTATGCCTTGTGAGGTAAACCTGAGATGAGGTGAGTTGTTGTTGTTTGAGTCATCAGTCTTTGACTGGTTTGATGCAGATCTCCATGCCTCCCTGTCCTGAGCTAATCGTTTCATCTCTACATAGCTACAACATCCTAGGTCCGAGGCAATCTTTATAACATATTCTAAACTTGGTCTGCCCTTACAGTTCTTGTCCTCGACCCTCCCTTCCATAACTAAGCTTGCTATTCCTGGGTGTCTTAGTATGTGTCCTACCAACCTATCCCTTCTCTTCATTAGCAGTCGCCAGAAACATCTCTCCTCTTCCACTCGTCTTAATACCTCTTCATTTGTAACCCTATCTACCCATCTGACCTTCATCATTCTCCTGTAACATCACATTTCACACGCTTCAATTCTCCTCTTTTCTGCTGCACCAATAGTCCAAGTTTCACTTCCATATAGTGCCACGCTCCAGACAAAGGCCTTCAAAAATTACTTCCTAATACCTAAATCTATATTCGATGTCAACAGATTCCTTTTCTGTAGAAATGTTTTCCTTGCCTGAGCTAACCTACTTTTTATATCCTCTTTGCTTCGTCCATCACTGGTTATTTTGCTTCCTAAGTAACAGAATTCTCCTACTTCCTTTAGCTTTTCACCTGCCAATTTGATGTCCATAGAGGTTTCTGATTTATTTCGGCTGCATTCCAATATTTTTGTTTTACATTTATTAATTTTCATCATAAATTGCATGCTATCGTATGCACAGTTAATATTTCATTTGCGGGGCTTAGACATCGTGGTCATGTTTCCCCGTGTACATGGGTGTGTGTGTAGAATTTATGTGACAACCTGCGTTATTGTGATTGTTGCACTAGCATGTGTAAATACGGTACAAAGCTCAATGTTGGTTTGTCTGTTATTTATACAAATCTACACCGTTTCACCGATCTGAACCAACATTTGTATACTTACCCTTTGGAACCCTGCGAGTAACACTGTTTACATGAAATTTTGGACAGACCACTCCATTCCCTGCATTTAGGCCCTTTGGCACAAATCTACACCGTTTCGCCGATCTGAACCAAAATGAGTATTCTTACCCTTTGGAAGCCTGCGAGTAACACTGCCTACGTGAAATTTCGGACAGATCACACCATTCCCTGCATTTAGGCCCTTTGGCACAAGTCTACATCGTTTCACTGATCTTAACCACACTTAATGTACTTCCCCTTCGAAACCCTGCGGGTAACACTATCCACTTGATATTTTGAACAACTCTCTCCATTCCCTACATTTAGAACAACAGACAAAATGAACTTGAAAACTACATTTTAAGGTCCTAGAACCATTCATGTCCGTATAGTGTAACTGTAAGAATATTTTAATAAGTCAATTGTTGGCTGGCAATGCAAGCTGCATCACGTCGCCCTTACCAGAATTGCGAAAATAGTTACAACTTGCGCTGCTTATAAATTGGAGTCACTGGGAGTAATTATTGCAAGATTTCTTAGGCCCCTTAAAACAGTTATCATCATGAAAATATTATGCCTCTGTATAAGTGCGATAGTGTTGGGGCAGTACATAGAGGTAATCAGCTGCAATAAGCGTTGGTGCTTTCAAATTTACTTTCATTTATTCAGATCCTTATCCTTGAGCGGTATGTGGCGATAAATGGCACTATTGCTAGGTCTACTTCAGGAGCTCGGGACAGCCGACGTTTTCCAAAGTGCTGTGATTATTTCCCTATGGCACTATGTGACAAAAGACGACACTATTGATCTCTACTTTTCTAACAGTCAATGAGATTTTGGCCCTAGGCAGTGTCTTTTATGTCACATACTCCTCTTTCTAATCATTTTTTTGTTCAATTCGTTTGTAAATTACATGTGTCAGCACTGTAGTTAGTAAATAGCCGTTTCCCTATTCATTATTGTCATTATCATTACGGGAAAATGACCTGAATGTTACGTCCATTATACTGTACTACTTATGGTAACACTTCGGGAGTGATGAACTAAGTAGAAAACTAGTTAAATTAGCCGAAATACCTTGTGAAATGATGAATAATAATTGTAGGAGTGATGTGGTAATAGATGTTGTCTCCTCCGCTATCTATAACCCACCCATCTTCCCCAATTAATAACACGACTTATATAGTGAAATTTAAGTTGTGTCGTCCATTGTAGGCGTGGCTTATTTGACAAATAAGATATTGTCAATCCCACGTATACGGTAAACACGGCCGTGTGTTGTTTGTTTTGTAGTGGAGTGAGCGATGTGAGCGTGCTCGCAGGGACATCCTGAACTAGCTGCAACAGATAGCGCACAGGTACTATGTGGAATCATTTTGTTCTTTATTTCAAATAGCATTTAACAAAAACACACAATTGACTGTTACAAACTATTTAAAATGAAAATTTACTGTATTTTCAACTCGTCATTCTTCAAATTCGATGTGTATGGAATTCTAACGGAAGGCAAATCAATTGAGTCCCACATAGAACAGTTACGCCATCTGGCGGAAAATTTTCGCATACGATATCCCTATTCTTTGGTGTTGCGATTGTAGATACTCGTATTCGAAAGGCAAAACCCTATTTCTATGTTATTAATGTTTTACATACAAAATCAAACCTAACCTGGGGCTTACGCCCTATAGAGCGTCTCAACCTTAAAAGACAGAATGGAATTAAATGTAGTAGTTGCCTCTCACTCGCACTCCTATGTCCTGCAATTAGCTTCGTCCTCTTCCACCCCGGCGATGTTGCCATTTCCCAATTATTAAAAGTGTCAAATCTAAGAAACTGTTTGCGTGGTCTTATAGAGAATTTTCCGCTCTTTATGATGATGTAAAAATAAAAGCCATAAATAATTAACACATGGCCCAATTTTCACAATTACGATATTTTAGCGCGAATCTATATTTTTGCAGATATAAACCTTATCACGCCATAGATAATGAACTAATGATTGCAACAGATCAAGAATTTATTTTTAGATTGCCTGATGTTGGTAGAAGATACTCTTTCTCAGGGCAGTAATTATTTTCATAGTAAGAAAGTTATGATTTTTTTTCTTAAATGTTACTTGAAAAATCTGAGATGGTATCACAGGAAAATTACGTAGCGACAAACGTTTTTGCTATTGACTTTACGTTGGTGACTAAGCGAGAAGAAATGTTCATTAATATGTGAAAAAGTTTTTAAAACAAACCCGAGCTCGATATCAGATAGCATTCATAAGTTATCGCACTCATTCCTCCCGCCCAGCGCTGACGCTGCGTAAGTTTGTTTACTCAGGCGCCAGTATCTCCCCGACTGATGGTGTGAAGTTATGGTTAAACTGTGAAATGAAGTGGTCCTTGAGTTCTTTATAAATTGTCCGACTCGTTGCGTACCGTAGTGGCTAGCATTCATGGCTGTCGCCGTGCTGTCACCGTGAAGGCCCAGATTTGAATCCCGGCTCCGCCGAGAAATTTAATTCTGGTCTGAGGGCTGGAACGGGGTGTACTCACCTTCAAGAGACAAAACTGAGAAGAGGCGGGTTCGATTCCTACCTCAGCCATCCTCTAAGTGGTTTCCGTTGTTTGCCTTTGTTCATCCCGGGAATAACATATTATATTATCATATTCATGAATAATTGAAAAATATAAATTGTTATAATGTGTACATTAAACTCCCGCTCTGAGGTTCGGCGTATCATATCTAAATATTGTAGCGTTGTTCGCTGCAAGGTATGAGCTACAGTTATATACAACAAACAAATATTTTGGAAATTTCCCGAGTTTTGCGTAAAAGCACGCCTGTATACGAGTTATATTACATCATGTGCCCGCCCTTGCAGAACTTTGTATATGCAGTAGATCTGGCATCAGCGCGCCCCAGTTAGTGCGTACTGTCTTTTAAGGTAGAGACGCACTATAGACCCCCTTGCTTGTGGTACTAGCAGTAATTTTCGGCCAGGCAGTACCTAACCTAGTAGCGGGCATAAATTCTATCTTATTAATGTTTTACATTAAAAAAACTAACCTGGGGCTTACGCCCCAGATCCCCTTGCTTGTGGTACTAGCAGTAATTTTCGGCAAGACAGTGCCTAAGTTAGTAGCGGACATAAATGCCAGTAGTATCTAGCTCCGCTTCGTAAGCCAATAGTTTTTCGCTTCGCTGGATTAACTATCTACGCTCCCGATTCGTAAGCCAATAGTTTCTCGCTTCGCTCAATTAACTCTCCACGCTCTCTTAGCTTGCTACACATGAGCTGTGTCGTGTATTTTGTGTACCATGCATTGGCAACAGTGAAATGACGTCTCGGTAACAATTGAACACGCCCAATGCGCATCCTTCAGTAGCAATAGAGCAACGACAAGCCATGACAATTGCCATCGTTCGCCGTCGTTCAATGAACAATAAATAACTATTTACGTCACATATTTACGTGATTTTAGTACTTATTTCCTGAGCAGTATTGATAATGGACAGTAATTTCAATTGATAATGACTCCCAGAATATCAAATAAGGTATGAAAATCATACATAAGGTAAGTAACAGTGTAGGATCTGGGTTCATCACTCCCGAAGAATTACCCTACTTATCACCCCACCACCACCACAAAATGTTATATTTTTAATTTTTTTTTTCTGTTAGTTTAAGTATCATGTGCCAGTTCTGTAGTAGTATTCATTATCATCCATAAAACAAACAAATCCACCGGGCGAAGCCGGGCACTATTGCTAGTATGGCCTATATGGCTGAAACAGTCTCTTGTGTCCATCTTGGAAATATGTCTCGGGACCCTTCGTTGGAATTTGTCGGCAAATAATGCCCTCATAAGAGCTATTTAGGGTCTGTGATTTCGGTTGGCGCCGGCACGACGGTTTTATAACACCACTACCTTCCTCAACAGGGGCGCGGTACAGTAATCCCGTAATTACCGTACTTCACACGAGTACTTGGAAGGACGCTGTAAACGGGATTATAGCCGCTCCCCTGCTATGGCTAGCGTGCCGGGCTTATCACGACGAGAACTTACAGTTTTGGCGGAACGAATTCCACCAGGTCCTGCTTTCTTTTGCTTATTAGTTTTTGATTTTTTTTTAAGCTTGGTGTTTGATTACATCCTATTAAACGATTTCCTATACATTTTATAATAGGAATCTGTATCATATCCATATGGCGATTATTAGTTTACAATTAGGAAGTTTGTAAATACCGGTGATGGTTGGTTCCTCAGTTTAGGCAGGGACAACGCGGTCATGTAGCCCCGTGTACTTTGGGTGTGTGCAGAATCAGTCTGATAACCGGTGTTAATTGTGATGGCCGTATTAATGTGTGGTCTCTGTAATTCAGATAAGAAGTGCAGAATATCAATTTCAAGTAGTTCCTACGTTTACCACCACATGCTACCGCCAACGACACCTAGCTGTGAACTTGGATGCTAGATGCCACCGCAACCAGCACCTGGCAATGAACATTGGAACTGAATGAGCGTTAATCAAATCTAACCTACAAATTTAGCTTCACACAATTGTAGTTAGTGGTGTAACATTTTTAATATAAGTCCTTAACGTGGTGGTAACTATTGTGGTTCAATAAAAACAAACATGATAATAATAAATAATATACACTGTGGTGTGACCTTACCTGCGATAGTATAATATAATAAGTTGTTGTTGAGCGCCAGATTCCTATTTAAGACAGTGAATCGAAATTTATTGATTTAACCTCGGCTATCAGCAGTAGAGTCGAGACCACTTACCCGGGCCGTAGTGAGACAAAGTCATCTAACCAATCCAGTATTTAATCAAGGAGTATGATTGCCTTAAAGTACTAACTACAATGAAAGAAATAGGCATTACGTTGAAGAGAATGAATTTATTGACTCAAGAACAAAATATTAATAAAACAGAATAGTGATAGTCACACAATTGAATTTAAAATTACTCAATGCGGCAATTAATTTAAAAGGAACTGAACATTTAAAATGAATTGAAAGTTAATTGAAGTTAAATTATAATAGAGACGATAGTTTTATTTAATTGTTTGCTCACCCATTCGAAGATTCGTCATATTTAAGAAATGATCGATGATCTCGATGTTACGTCGCTTATGTTTAAAAAAAATGATGTGATATCTCAATTACTATGAAATATCCTCATTAAATACGTTGCCATCTGTAGAAAGACTCTTGATCAGGGATATAACCCATTATGTATTGATATAGATTTCGGCAAGACATCGTACTTTTCCAACTCTGTTTGCTCAGTTCATTAAGACCCAGAGAGCAAGGTTACCACTTCCTCCCTTCATTGATAGCTATTGATGAATGTCACTCTTGTCCGATGTCGCAGGTACAAATACTTCCTTGTCACGTGGTGTCACAGCCCCCACTCTAGAAGCAAGCTACCCTCTCTTCTGTGTTCATTCCTCCACGAGGGCTAGTTGCAGCTTTGACGCGTATATGGGCTACAGTAGTGACGTATTGGTTACACCATAGTTGAAATATAATGTTCCATTCCTTCTCGAAGGAACTATATGGTGCGCACGTGATGGTTACTCATATTGGGTTTCTTTGCATCCCAGGAAAATGACGCAGTTTGCCGTGGTGAAATTATTACTACGTCGTTCAGTTTGTGACGCATTGGGTTGATCCTTATTGGCAATCTTGTTGCAATATATATATTACTTCGTCTCTTTACAAATAATTGTTAATAAAAGTATTTCTGACTATAATAATAAAAACCGCTTACAATTATCTGATATAAAAATCATCTCATGGATGTACTAATTAATAATAATAATAACATGATAAATGAATAACCCTTTAAATATAATAAGTATGGGATCGAATCGTTACAATCGCCCCTAAGATAAATAATTTAAATGACATTTCACATTATTTCTCTTACCCCATCCAACATAAAAAAAATATAAATTTAAATATTATAACCCCCAAAAAGACAACATACAATATACTCTTCAACAATACACAAAAATATACAAGAAATATATTCTTCGCTAAAATTCACATTTTAACTTTCATTTATCTCATTCTTCCAAATGTTCATAATGTTCATTCTTCTTTATATTTATGCTGTAAAGAAATATACATAAATGCCCTTCACTTTTAATTTTGACATATATGTCAACGCTGCACTTGTCTTGGTGATCGTATGCTTGACATACAATTTTGTCTTCATATCTAGTGAACGTAGTTTTCATCGGTCTGGTGTAGAATTACATTGTTGTATTTCCAGCTGATTAACACATTATACCTATCACAGCACACGATATGCAAACAACACAATATTCCTTTCGTCTCTATAACGGGATTACTCATTGCAGTAAAATTTCAATAATTGAAGAAAAAAAAAAAACTTAGCAAGATACCTAAGGCAATTCCAATTTCAGTGCGTGTCATACATATAAAAATTTCCCCAAATACATAATGACATCGAAATACCTCAAAGCAGTTATTAAACAGTTCACATAAATATCCAAGTTACTACTCACCTGCCTTCGTGGCTTAATTCTTTCTTAGGCCACGGCCGCCTCCTTTCAAATTAATACTTCCTAAGTCTCCACGACTTCTTAACTTTTCATAAAACCATAATTCCTCTTCACTACTTCTCGAAAACAATAACTTGAATTTTCAAAATCACCAATAAACATAAAATCTGACTTCTCGTTCACTTTATAAAATTTAACTTAGCGTCAAGATATAACTTTACTGTATTGTCATTCCTTACTTACCATAACAAAATGATTAAGACTTGGACAAAATACTACTCAATACCTGAATTACGTATATCACTAAACTATTTCACAAAAACACATGACAAACTCCTCGGAATAAATATTTCGTTCCACAAAATATTAATGCTCTTATACTTTAAACTTAGTCTATTCATGATTTGACTTTTTGCTGAATACCTAAAAACCCCCTTTAGTTTTCTCTCAAAACTCTTAATTAAGTACCGTGTTCTCCAAACACCACTTCCTACTTGTTCTGACCGCCTGGAGTATAGCTTATTCCTACTACACCAGAATCTCTCAGAACTCTCAACAATTCATCGTGACATCACACGTCACATACAAAAAAACCTCCCCTATTCGTGGTATAATCCCACATCTTCTTACTGTTACAGGTCACCTCTTACTGACCAATAACACACTAAATTTCAGCTAAAAATCTTACATGCTTCGACTAATTCCTTGGAATAATAACATCACACTTAGCTTTCCTAATTATTGTCTTCCTAAAATAATGACAGTGTTCCTGTTGATAGTCAATAACACCGACACTCTTAATTAGCAAATATTCTCCCATAATCACTTCATAAAGCAAGTCCTGAGTTATAACACAGTTCAGACACTCTCTGCTCTACCAAATTAACTGCGTAAATTACACCTGCCTTTAATTGAAACTTCATTATTACCCCTTAGGTATACACTTATCTTACCAACTTATTCTTGTCTTCAAAATATTAAACTTTTCTTTACTAACTCCGTATGACATAAATAAAACTTTAATTTCCTGTCTACTAAAAAAAATGATTTACTTTTAAAATCCTCAAAACTTCGAATTATAATAAATTCCTTTCAATATTAGTAAATATTATGTCAACCTTTTAATTATAATTATTATCTTTACTTTTACCTGTGTAGGACAACAATCTACCTCATCATTATTTCGTTATTAATCATCAGTAACTTTTTACTACAAAGTGGTTTAGCTCGATAACAAGCCTTGTAATATCTTTAAAACGTGCGTAACTGTAACAAAAACTTGGACAATCTTACCTTTGTAATCTCTTATTACCTTGTGTGCATACATCCATATATACTTTAAAAACCTCCCAACATTAACTTCACGTAGTCCCGTAGACACCTTTAAAAAAAAACTTTGCTCAACGGAATATACCTCGCTGACCTACTTCATCTTACCAAAAACTTCCTCCAACCTATTTCATTTGGCATCTTACCAAAAACTTCCTCAAAAAACAACTTCATTTGGCATCTTACCAAAAACTTCCTCAAAAAACAACTTCATTTGGCATCTTACCAAAACTTTAAAACCACATTGCTCAACGGCATTACCTTCGTTGGCCTACTTCTTCAAACTCACGTCCATTTACGTGAAAATACACACATACACACACACATATCTGTCAACAAGTATCAGATGTCCTAATTAGTTACTACTTCCTCATTTCAACCCGATGTTGGTTAATTCATACAACGCATTACCATTAACAATTCTAAACCACTTATAAATTTCTCAAAATATATCCACTGATGACCTCGCTGTCCTCAAAATGAAACTTCTTTATTAAATCAATACTTAATTCTTCAACTCTTTCGTTTTATTACCATTGTATCATCTTATCTTCACTCACTTTTGAATTAAATCTTTATTACCATTATATTCATAATTATGGTTGCCATAATAATTATTACTACTTTCTTTCGATTACTTACCTATGTAATAACCTTCCTACTTTTTAAATTTAATTCTCACTTCATCCAACTTACCTGCAGTTTAAGGACCCACATTCAACTTACCTGAATTGCTCAATAGCACGACAATCTCTGTCTTCCAAATTAAATGATTTTAGTCAATCTAAATCAATAAGCGTAGGCACTACGCGCCCCTAACCATCCTAACTTCACGACTGAATTAAAATTACACACAGCAGGTTCCTTATCTACCTCTGTTAAATCATATAAAACTTCATTACTTAATATTTAAGTCATACGGAACAGTAACTATCGTTAATATAAATTTACATCACTACGTTCTCTGGCATTTCACAGTTCTTACCACATTCATCTTCAATTCTATCTTTAACTGGAATTCCACATGATTCCTTCCGTGTTACATTAGTTTCTACTTCCTCTGTACTACATTCATCCATAGTAACACAGTACTTCGGCTTTCTCCCTCTCACTTCCCCAAGTCTGGCTAATTCAGTACGACACTGCACGTCATATGCTTTCTTTCTCTCTCCCATCCTGATTTCTTTCTCCTCTAGCAACTTAATTCTCTTTTCTTTCATTTTACTTCTAAAATATCTACCTTTAGGTTTCATTTTCATTTCTCCGTTACTATCACTTAATGCTCTCTTTAGCCGTGGACTACTGCTTCTGCTCTTATCTATCTCTCTCCTCCTCTTAACCTGTTTACTAATTATGTTCTTCTGACTATGACTTAACGCACGCTTCTCTGCCACTAATAATTTCATATTAACTTCCGCTACACCATCATTAAATTCTTCCCTAGTCAACATATCCTCTTCACCTAAGATTTTCTGCATCTTAATCTCTTGAGTGCTTAGTACTTTCTTTATCTTACCTGCTTCTATTCCTATCTTTTCTCTCATCTTCTCCACTTCTTCACTACGTTCTATAGTCTCTTCTATAGCTGTCCTGCTTTCATCCATCATCTCCGCTGATTGCCGTTCCTTAACTAAGCTACTTTCATCTATGTCTAGCATCTCTACCAACTCTACTATGTTTTCTCCTACTATATCCGCTAACTGCTGTTCATCACCCATAATTTCTTTTACAGCTATCCTGCTTTCATCTAAAATCTCTTTCAACTCTACTATGCTTTCTCCTACTATCTCCTCTGACGCTAATCTATTTTCACCTAAAATCTCCTCTACCTCCAATCTGCTTTCACCTAACATTCCCCTTGACTCCAATCTGCTTTCAATTACAGTCTCCTTACAGGCTGTCTTCACTGATTCTGCTGCAGTATCCCCTAAAGTCTCTACCACCTGCCTAGATTCCACTTCTACCAATTTGCTAAAACTTTCACCTTGAGTTGCTATTTTATCTTCAATCACAGTTACTATTCTTTCCTGAATCCTACTTTCTACTGCTTCTAATTTCTTATCTACTGTCTTAATAATATCTTTAGCTTTCATTTCTACCTCCTCCTTAATTTCACCTTTGATTTCCTGTTTCACCCCCTGAATACTCTCCTGTAGCATATCATACTTCATACTTAATTCTCTATTCATCGTTTCCACAATATCTAGTTTTACATTATTCTCTTCCAATTTCTGAATTATTTTACTCATATCCTCTCTCATCTCTTGATTACTCTTATCTAATTTCTCACCTAAATCTCTACTCAATTCCTTCCTACTCTCCAAATTATCTTTCTTACTCTCTTCCATATTTTGATTCATATTTTTATCTAATTTCTCAAATTTATCATTGAATTCCTTCCTACTTTCTAAATTATCTTTCTTACTCTCTTCCATATTTTTATTCATACTCTCATCAAATTTCGCACTTAAATCTCTACTCATCTGCCTTATGAGCGCAGTTAATGGATCTTCAGGAATCTTTATAGACTTTTCTTTCTCTAGACTACCACTAGTCTCAGGATGTACCTCTATATTCGTCTCGATATTTTCCTCTGAATTAGTGTCAGGGTTAACCTCAGGATTATTTTCAGGATTACTCTCAGGATTATTCTCAAGATTTACCTCCGACATCTTGGTATTATTCTCTACGCTCTCAACATCGCTACCGCTATCAACCTCCTTATAATTAACTTTCTTGACTGCATCCCTACTTCTCAACTGCCTCTGTTCCTCCTCCGACATCTCGAAGTACACCGTATAACAATTGCCCTTCCAAAATTTCACTTCACTTCACTGTCCCCCAAAAGCACTGACAATTTGCACTGAAATTATACACTCCTCTCCTAAATACCAAATGGTTTTCGTGCCCTACTTTGTGGCGCCAAATGTAACATTTTTTAATAAGTGTTCAAACGTGGTGATTGACTATTGTGGTTCAATAAAAACAAACATGATAATAATAAATAATATACACTGTGGTGTGACCTTACCTGCGATAGTATAATATAATAAGTTGTTGTTGAGCGCCAGATTCCTATTTAAGACAGTGAATCGAAATTTATTGATTTAACCTCGGCTATCAGCAGTAGAGTCGAGACCACTTACCCGGGCCGTAGTGAGACAAAGTCATCTAACCAATCCAGTATTTAATCAAGGAGTATGATTGCCTTAAAGTACTAACTACAATGAAAGAAATAGGCATTACGTTGAAGAGAATGAATTTATTGACTCAAGAACAAAATATTAATAAAACAGAATAGTGATAGTCACACAATTGAATTTAAAATTACTCAATGCGGCAATTAATTTAAAAGGAACTGAACATTTAAAATGAATTGAAAGTTAATTGAAGTTAAATTATAATAGAGACGATAGTTTTATTTAATTGTTTGCTCACCCATTCGAAGATTCGTCATATTTAAGAAATGATCGATGATCTCGATGTTACGTCGCTTATGTTTAAAAAAAATGATGTGATATCTCAATTACTATGAAATATCCTCATTAAATACGTTGCCATCTGTAGAAAGACTCTTGATCAGGGATATAACCCATTATGTATTGATATAGATTTCGGCAAGACATCGTACTTTTCCAACTCTGTTTGCTCAGTTCATTAAGACCCAGAGAGCAAGGTTACCACTTCCTCCCTTCATTGATAGCTATTGATGAATGTCACTCTTGTCCGATGTCGCAGGTACAAATACTTCCTTGTCACGTGGTGTCACAGCCCCCACTCTAGAAGCAAGCTACCCTCTCTTCTGTGTTCATTCCTCCACGAGGGCTAGTTGCAGCTTTGACGCGTATATGGGCTACAGTAGTGACGTATTGGTTACACCATAGTTGAAATATAATGTTCCATTCCTTCTCGAAGGAACTATATGGTGCGCACGTGATGGTTACTCATATTGGGTTTCTTTGCATCCCAGGAAAATGACGCAGTTTGCCGTGGTGAAATTATTACTACGTCGTTCAGTTTGTGACGCATTGGGTTGATCCTTATTGGCAATCTTGTTGCAATATATATATTACTTCGTCTCTTTACAAATAATTGTTAATAAAAGTATTTCTGACTATAATAATAAAAACCGCTTACAATTATCTGATATAAAAATCATCTCATGGATGTACTAATTAATAATAATAATAACATGATAAATGAATAACCCTTTAAATATAATAAGTATGGGATCGAATCGTTACAGTGGAAGGTTCTCTTACATGCCGTAAATCTATGACATGGGCCTGCCGGCTTTACTTCCCCTCCAAAGGAAAGCATACTGAGGGATTTTTAACGCTCTTAAAAAATCCAACGACTTCAGCCGGGTTTGAACCGCGATCTTCGGCATAGAAGCTCAGCATGCTACCAACTACGCCACCGAAATCGCCTCAATACCGGGGAGTGAAAGGGGGTTGTTTCTTACTATGCAGAAGATTTGGTGTCAGTACGTGAGCGATCAAATGGAAACATTTTGGTTGATGTGTCAAGAATTATTAAATGTAGAGAGAAAAATAAGTTATTTATTAGAGAAAATTTGAAGCCTCCGTGGCTTAGGCGGCAGCACGCCGGCCTCTCACCGCTGGGTCCGTGGTTCAAATCCCGGTCACTCCATGTGAGATCTGTGCTGGACAAAACGGAGGCAGTCAGGTTTTTCTCCGGGTACTCCGGTTTTCCCTGTCAAAATTTCATTCCAGCAACACTCTCCACTATCATTTCATCTGTCATTCATTTAATCATTGCCCCAGAGGAGTGCGTCAGGCCTCGGCAGCCGGCACAGTTCATATCCTCGCCGCTAGATGGGGGCTTCATTCATTCCATTCCTGACCCGGTCGGAGACTGGAAACAGGCTGTGGATTTTCATTCATTAGAGAAAATTTAACTGTTTTACAAGTTGATCAGGCGAAAAACGAGTCCGTTCGTGAAGAGCTGTACTTCATTTTCTTCCTAATGGAGGTGTTCCAACAAGGAATTCATTTACGAATGCACCTTATTTTGTAGCAGAATACATATACTTAGGCTTGCCATACGTCCCGGTATTTTGCTCTTGTCCCGGTGTCCCGCCCTGTTTTATCAATGTCCCGGAAAACGGCTGTAAGATATAAAAAGTAATGACTTTATGTGTTTAAGAATTTTTTATGAATCGGTTACTTTTCAACAATCAACATATTTTTTTGTAATTGTTTTTGTAGTTAGACAAAAAGTTGTAGTTTTTCAAAAAATAATAAGACTTGGTAATTGTTCATTTAAACAATTTTATGAAGTATCATAAATTGTATTTTATTAACACATCTTTATAGATGGTAGACCAGAAAAAATTATCATTAAAGAGGAAAAATTAAACATTTTTATGTAGCAAAAATTCCTTTTTTTTTTAATTCGTAAAAGGTGTGTAGAACTAACAATTTAGGGTCCCAGATTCCCCCCTCCCGTCACTTGCGAGGCTTAAAAATGGCTTAAAACTCACCATTTTGATTCTAATTTTTAAATGATATCCCGGACCCCCCCACCGCTCAATTTCCCCCGACCCCCCGGTAAGGCCATCACATATTAATGTGTCCCGGTTAAACTCACCAAAAATATGGCAAGCCTACATATACTGTAGGCATTTTGGTTCCCACGATAGCGCTTTAAATCTCATGTGAATAGTAGCTGTGAAACACAAAGAAAATAGCCGAACCTTATCTTCATGAAGTTCAAGGCTAAAGAATCCCAGGAATCTGGAATAATGCCAAAAGTTGCTAATGAGTAGTCTGGTATCGAATACGTCTTTGAGATAACAAGAGTAGATAGGGAAGAACACCCTGAGGATCAGCGCAAGTTAACGCATTCCGGCAATAATATTTACCTTCACGTCCAGTTTGGAGAGGGAGGCAGTGAAACACGCCTCAGGCAACTTCCTCCCTTAGGAAGAGCTCATTAGCGAAGCTCTGTATCACCCAAATTCAAGTCATATTTCATAAATGAGCTTCGTTTTTAAATGCCAAATATTTATTTATTAAATAACTACATACAGAGGTGGCCAAATTATTAGACTAAAAGTCTGAAAATGCATTATTCAATTTTGCTGAGTACACATTTATTTGTTTTTCTATGGGAATTGACACTGGTGTTGTTACAATGATATAGCGACATTTGCATAATGATTTTAGGATTTTCTGTCTCATAGTTTGGCAAAACGGTTACAAATAATTGCCTGCTGTCTCAAGGAACTATTTATTTCTGTGCACATGTTGTTGTTTGTTTGAAATTTACCAAGAATTTAGTGATTGTTTAGTTACTATTTTCACTTAATTCCATCAGTAGAGCTTTGGTGCTTTATGCTGACATATTTAATCCTACATTTGCGACGTGATTAGAAGGCAGTGCATAACATCGACCAATCAAGGGAATTTTATGTTTATGGGGAGGAAAAAGTGTTATGTCCCCATGAAAAATTGGGATAACAAGAGCATTGCTTACTGAAGGATACTGCACACAGCAGGAGACAGCAACAAGACTTAATATTGCACAGTAATCAGTAAGTAGAAGTAAGAAAATGGAGGAAAACAGTGAAGTTTGCCAGTCACAACGAAAAGAAAAACGTGGTAGGAAAAGTAAATTAAGCCCTAGAGTTGTACGAAAACTGATGTCAATTTCACGAAACCATCGCTCAGCTACTAGCAATGAACTAAGAAATAATTTGAAGAGTAGTGGCATAGATATATCTGCAAGTACTGTAAGAAGAACATTGTACAATAGTAGATTAAAATCTAGACGACCCAGAAGAAAAGCAATGATCACTCCAGTTTTGACAAAAAAGAGATTGGAAAGGGCAAAGGGCCTACATGTTTGCTCTACAGATGACTGGAAGGTACATGTAACATCAAAATAATAGTTTTTCAAACATTAACTACTCTTATCATAGATTTAACAATGCTCACTGGAAACTTTAAAAAATTGTTGTTATTATTGTTCCTTGATTGATTGTAATAATGCCCCCAATACACTACTAAAATGAAAATTTGACCCTAGGATTGCTTCAGTGATGAATCTATATTTGAAGTAAGTGAAAAAATGAGTCGGTACGTTCGTAGAAGGCCAGAAGAAGAGTTTCATCACCAGTGCATACAACAGACAGTAAAATATCCAATAAAAGTTATGGTCTGGAGTATGATGTCTGTGTATGGAACCAGAAGATTATATATTGTCAAGGGTACCATGATGCAGGACCAATATATAAAAGTCCCTGAGAAGCGTCTCTTACCTCAGATAAGAGATTGGTTTGGAGAAAATCCTTGTGTCTTCATGCATGATGGTGTTCCCTGTCATGCGGCCAAGAAAGTGGCTCAAATCCTCAGTGATAAAAACATTTCTGTGCTTCCGTGGCCAGGAAATAGCCTGGACATGAACCTCGTTGAAATTAGTGGGCTATTGTCAAGAAGAAAATCAAGAAAACCACTTTTACAACAAAAATTGGTCTGATTGAAAGTTTGGTACGGATTTGGCACCATGACAATGACATCAAAAACAATTGCCAAACACTCATTAAAAGTATGCCCAAAAGCATGAAAATGCTTATTTCCAACAAAGGAATGCATGCAAAGTAATGAGGCACATGCATGTTTAATTTTCATTTGTAAGGCTAGCTAGAAAAATTCAATATGTTATTTTGCAAGCTTTAGTCTAATAATTTGGCCACCTCTGTAAAAACAAGTAGTTCCGTGAAGAACTATACAGCCTATTTTCATATATCCTACTTATGTTAAATGCCACTATCAACATACACAATTTCAGTTTGATTGCTCTGTAATAGATTCTTAGAAATTGAGAACCGACTAAATATTTTGGATGGTCGCCATGTTGGATTTTATATATGTAGGTCCTAGAGTTATGTACTGTTTCATGCAGATTATTGTGTACGTGTAGTATTCAAACTTCAATCGCATAATTAGGACACAAGAAATAACAAGGAGATTTTAAAATTTCGCACAGCTGCCATCTTGAGGTTATGGAAACAATTGAAATAAATTAGATGCCAGTGGATTAACATTCTTATAAGGATTTACTGTACCATGTTTCACTGCACTCGGATGGTTAAATTGCGAGAAACGTCCATGTGAATATTTATACTTCGCGTCGCCGCCATGTTGGATTTGTGATCAACAGGTTATTTAAAGACCTATAGGTGAACTTAAGTTCATAACCCCTATGAACATTAAAAAATTCAGTTTGATTTCAATAATAGATCCGTAGATATTCAGAGCCGTCTAAATATTTCGGATGGTCGCCATGTTGGATTGTTAAATGTATAGGCCATAGAGTCATGTACCATTAAAGGAAAATTATTGCGTAGGTTCATTATTCAAACTTCACTTCGATCGCATGACTACATCACAAGAAATAAATACTTAATTTTAAATTTCGCACTGCCGCCATCTTGAGGTTATGTAAACAATTGAACGAAGTTAGATGTCGGTGCATTACAATGTATATAAACATATACTGTACCAAGTTTCATTGCGTTTAGTTGGTTAAATCGCGAGAAACGTCTATTTAAAAGTCGCAACTTCGCTTGGCCGCCATGTTGGTTTTGTAGTTACCAGGTTTTCAAACGTCACATAAGTAAACTTATAGTAGTTCCCTTAATCACCATACACAATGTCAGAGTAATATCGGTAATAGTTTCGGAGATATTGAATGCTGGTGAGATAATTCGCACAGCCGCCATGTTGGATTGGTAGGTCGTAACAAAATTTGAAGGACACGGTCGGGGTCGCCCGGAATAGTACTATGAACTTACCGAGTGTCATTGAAATCGCTCGAGCCGTTTAGATTTTATTAGGGAGGGGACACACACACGAATCACACACACACACATACACACGCACACACACACGGACAAAAGGTGATCTCATAAGCCTATTTTTTCAAAATTGAAAATATGCTAAAAATGGGCGTAGGGTTAATCTTAGGTGTCGTTATTTGATTTAGGGCATTTTCGACATGATGTTCATAGAGCCCCGTGTACTTGGGTGTGTGTGGAATTTGTCTGAATAACTGATGATGATGATCGTGTAGCCTCCGGAGAGACCGAGTGGCAGGTCTTTGTAGTTGACGCTCATGGGCGACCTGCGCGTCATAATGAGGATGAAGTGAGGATGAAGACGTCACATACACCCTGTCCCCGAGCCACGGGAATTAACCCCAGGAGATTAAAATCCCTGATGGCTCGGCCGGGAATCGAACCCTGGGCACTTGGGGCCGAAGCCTAGCACGCTAACCATTTAGCCACGGAGCCAGACGTCTGACCAAATGCGTTACTGCGATAGCTGCATTACGGTGTGTAAATTACCTAGCCTAAGTATCTGGAAGCAGGAGGCCGTGGGGCTTTCCGGCATTTTCCTGGAGTAAAAGCAGGAAACCACTTGCAAGATGGCTGCGGTGGGAATCGACCCTCCTATCCTCAGTTTTTGTCTCACGAGGCTGAGTGTACCCCGTTCCAGCCCTCAGACCAGAATTATATTTCTTGACAGAGCAGGGAATCCAACCCGGAGAATGCTAGCCACTACACCACGAGGTGGATAATTCTGGCATTGATTGTTTTCCTCATGAATTTGCATAAAATGGATGTGATTGAGATTGGTCTATAATTTTGAATGTTTTGTTTGTACTACGTTGGCAATATTCCATTTGCCTAATGGTGGCTTCGGTGGCGTAGTTGGTAGCATGCTGAGCTTCCATACCCAAGGTCACGGGTTCAAACCCGGCCGAAGTCGTCGGATTTATTAAGAACGTTGAAAATACCTCAGTATGCCTTCCTTCGGAGGGGAAGTAAAGCCGGCGGTCCATGTCGTAGATATATTGCATGTAAAAGAACCTTCCACTAATTACACTTGTGTGAAGCTAAATTATACGTTATATTTGAATAACGCTCCTACGTTTCAGCGTTCGTCGCCAGGAGCCGACTGTGGTGGCATCTAGTAACCAAGTTCAGAACTAGTTGTCGTTGACGGTGGCGTTTGGTAGCAAAAGTAGGAACTACTTGATAATTGAATGTCTGCATTCCTTACTTGAATTAAAAACAGAAGCAATGACGTAGCTCACCGGCACCGTTATAACGTGGGCACTTGTACACAAGATCATGATACTGCAGAGAGGAGATTTTAATAAACTAGCATCTCAGTTTCTTATCTCTACAGACATAAAGTGGGAGTGAAGATTTAAGGAGAAATAATTTCAACTCTGAGATTTGCCGATGACATAGTCATCTCGGCCGACACTCCTAAGGATTTGAATGAGTTTCTGAATGGTATGGACGCCGTTTTGAGGAAAGAATTCATGATGACAATTAATAAATGTAAAACAAAAATATTGGAATGCAGCCGGAAAGAAATCATCAGAACAAGTAGTTCCGTGAAGAACTATACTGTCTATTTTCATATATCCTACCACTATCAACATACAAAATTTCAGTTTAATTGCTGTAACAGATTCGTAGATATTGAGAACCGTCTAAATATTTCAGATTGTCGCCAGGTTGGATTTTTATTTTTGTACTATTACATTAATATTTTTGTGTTCGTGTGGTATTCAAACTTCAATCGCATGATTAGAACACAAGAAGTAAAAACGAGATTTTAAAATTACGCACAGCAGCCATCTTGTGATTATGCAAGCAATTGAAATAAATTAGATGCCAGTGGATCAACATTTGTAAAAGCATTTAACGTGCAACGTTTCACGGCACTCGGATAGTTAATTCGCGAGAAACGTCCATTTAAATATTAATACTTCGCGTCGCCGCCATGTTGGATTTGTGCTCACCAGGTTACTGAAGTCCTATAGGTGAACATATGTTCATAGTCTCTATGAACATAAAAAAATTAGTTTGGTTGCTGTAAAAGATTCATAGATATTGAGAACCGTCTAAATATTTCGGAAGCTCGCCATTTAGGATTGTTATATGTATAGGCCATAGAGTTATGTACCATTCAAGGACAATTATTGCCTAGGTTCATTATTCAAACTTTCACTTCGATCGCATGATTACGACACAAGAAATAAAAACTTAATTTTAAAATTTCGCACAGCCGCCATCTTGAGGTTATGTAAACAATTGAATTAAATTAGATGGCAGTGCATTACAATCTGTAAAATCATTTACTGTACCACATTTCACTGCGCTCAGAGAGTTAAATCACGAGAAAAGTCTATTAAAATATTTCAAATTCGCTTAGTCGCCATGTTCGTTTTGTACATTACAGGTTTATGAAATATACATAGGTAAACTTGTATCAGTACCCTTTATCACCGTACAAAATTGCATGATGATATCTGTAATAGTTTCGGAGATATAGAATGTCAGTGAAATATTTCGCACAGCCGCCATTTTGAGGTTATGTAAACAATTGAACTAAATTAGACTCCAATGCATTACAATGTGTATAAACATTTGTTGTACCATGTTTCATTACATTTGGATTGTTAAATCGCGAGAAAAGTCTATTTAAAAGTCTCAACTTCGCTTGACCGCCATGTTGGTTTTGTAGTCACCAGATTTTTGAAGGTCTCATAGGTGAACTTCTAGTAGTGCCCTTTATCACCGTACACAATTTCAGGGCGATATCGGTAATAGTTTCGGAGATATTGAATGCTAGTGAAACATTTCGCACAGCCGCCATGTTGGATTGGTGAGACGTAACAAAATTTGAAGGGTACGGTGGAGGTCGCCGGGAATAGTGCTATGTATTGTCATCTTCGTCTTAGGGATGAGATCATAGTCGCAGGGACTGATGTCGGGAGGATATGGGGGGGTGATAGATGACCTCCCAGCCCCAGCGATCCAACAATGCCGACACAACGCCTAATGTTTTGCCCTAGCATTGTCATGCAGAACGATGGGCGGTGTAACCATGTGGTGGCGCCGTTTCCTTCTCAGAGCTCCTCGGAGATGGTCTTGCAGAAACGAACAATAGTACGCCGCATTAACGGTTTACCCTCGGGGAACAGTATGGCAGCGCTTCTGTACCATTGAAGACGTTAAGCAGGCTGCCGAGCGCTCTCTTCGTACCATCAATAGATTGGGCAGTGCCAACGGGATCCAACGACTTCCGCATCGCTGGGAACACGTTATACGCAACGGTGGGGACTACATCGAGGGCATGTGAAACTTGGAACCATCTAAGTGAGTTATTAATCCAGTTGTAACTAAGGTGCCAAAACTAAAAAAAACAACCCATGTATGTGTTACCTCTATTTAAGGACCACCCCTCTCCCCGACCTACGACCAGGCATTTTCTCAGTCTGACCTCTTTCAAACGACCACTTCTTGTCTGCCTTCCCATTGAAGATGGTGATGAGGGTGATGATGTGAACAATGGTTCTGTTGGCACAGAACTGCATCAGCATACACTGCCATTAGAAAAAGTGTTAAGTAACGTATAAAAATTACAAAAAACCAGCTCTCCTAGAAGATTGTTCGAACCCAGAACAAATTAATGGACTTTCGAACTCACTCAGACATATTCTAGAAGTAGGGGGGTAATAGGGGTTCCAAGCCACTCTAGAACCCTCCTCTTACCACTACTAAGCCTCAGCCATGTTAAATATTTCTCGAACGCGTAGTCCGATTTTGACAAATGAGGTATCGTTGGACTCGGGCTGACGTCTTCTTTGCTATGGACCACTCGTTATATTTTTCAAATTTTTTTGAAAATTTTTGTTTTCGAAACTAGGTGATAGTTTGAAAACCAAAGATGATAGAACGTTGTGCCATGGCTCAAACGAATGGTCTTTATGACCTTTATTTTCTATAATAAAACTTTTTTACTTTTTATGTTTTTTTGAAAACACTCGAATTTTGAAAATCCTATATTTTGGAAACTAGGAACTCTACAAAAAAATTGTTTGACGTAAATCAATGGTCCCTACCCCCTCTACCCCCAAAATAAATTTCAAGTCTCTAGGATGAAAACCTGCAGTAGTGTGGTAAGGACAGAGCTGTTCCACTTAGGAAGTTGTGAGCCCCTGCGACCTTGGAATGGAAGGAGCCATGCTAGGAGGGCGTGCTTGGATTCGTTTTTTTCGTCTCGTCGTGCTCTTTACGGGAATGTCGGTGTCGAAAATGTGAAAATCTGGAAACACAGTCTTTTTGGGGAAAAAACGTGATTTTAGACTTTTTGCTATATCTCGCGAACCAAGTATGCTAGAGGCGTGTACGACAGGTCCAAGGACTCGGAGTGACGTCCTCTTTGCTATGGACCACTCGTTATAATTTTTAATAAAATTGGAAACGCAATTTTGGGGTAAACACGTGTTTTTTGTGATTTTTGCCGATATTTCACGAACCAATAACGCTAGAGACGTGTACGAGGTGTCCTAGGACTCGGGCTAACGCCCCCTTTCAAATGTGGTAGATATTTTTTTTCCAAAAAGATAATTCACAAAGGGCCTAACGCCATACATGTTGAAATAACGTTTTCTTTTTCTTTGCCTGTTTATAATGTCCATGAAGCGTGGCGGTTGAGAGAGAGACGATACTGCTGGATGTGTGTGTTTCAACAAACCTGTCGCTGACCAAGGTGGCTGTGTTCAATAGATCAATCGCTATTTCGACGGGTCGGTGTATGACAGAGCGAGGGTGCTTTTTCTGATATTTTACCTTTAACGTGTAAACGGTGATGAGAACTTGGTTCTATGTTGGTCGAAGCGAGTACAGAAAACAAACTTACAGGTGGTGAATGTCATTTGAGCTTATTGGAAGGCATTGATCTGACTTGACAACAGGTGACGCTTGAAGGTGAAATAATCTGACCATCGTGGTTGCAGGGGAGTGTGAAAGGCATGCACACACATGTGTGAAACCACATGTAGGCTAAACCAGTGACATCCTGTTTTGCTTCGTACGTGACAAAATGCAAGTCCATGTGAAATTTGATCTACCGCAGGTGTTCGCTTGGGACGTTATCTGTCCACATGCGCGATAACTGTTAACAAGTTACATCCTGTCTTGCTTCGTACGTGACAAAATGCAAGTTGATGTGAAATTTGATCCGGCACAGGTGTTCGCCTGGGACGTTAGCTGTCCACGTGCACGATAAGAGAATCTTCAAAGCGTGGGAAAAAAAAGATTATACATGCAACGTAGCATATATATAGACATGTCGTTATCATTTCCACACTCACTTAGGTGACTACCTTTGAACACACTGCGTTGCAAGAAACCCCTGGTCTTGTTTATCAGTTTTGGTGTTGGTGGAAAATACTTAACCTTGTTGTGGGGTAGGTGTATATTTATTTATATATTTATTGATTTTTATATAAATACATGCAATTATTTATTGATTAGGTAATTAATGATTTTTATTTATTTGTTTGCAGATAACGTGTATAGCCTACCTGTCGTGTGTCTGTGGGAAATATATATTAAAGAAAGAGAAAGACAGACCGATAGAAGAGGAAACCATTTCCATACTAGCCCACGAGACGGGAATATAGCAAAGCATTACACGTCAAGGTGAGATTTGTTTTTTTATATAATATAACCTGTTTGAATTTGTTTTTGTTTATGAAATGCATAAACTATATGGAATGGATATACTTATGGTGGTTTATTTTATTTCTTTTTAGATATTTGGAAAACAAAAGGTTCACTGCTATTGCAAATACAGTTGAAAACCAAGAGGCTTTAGAGTGGAACCCTTGTCAAGCAGTCTACAGGTGAAAACTCAGGTGAGAGTGTTCTTTCAAAATAATGTCTTTTGCCACTGCTACCGATAGCCTAACTTGGGAACCCTTAAACAGTTGTTTCAAATCGCGTGTGTGCTCTGGTCGTGTGGTCAATGTTAGAAAAAGTTTGATTCCCAAAGAATTTTTACAATCTTGTTTTGAAATTTTTAAAATTGAAATTTGTACAGCGCAAAGGTTGCATATGGCTTTAAAGGTGAATGCAGAACTGGTTTGCGATTTCATATATAAAAAGAAGGACGTAGAGCATAAAGAGACATTTTATATTTGCAGTAAAATGCAAGAGCTATTCATAGCCCATAATTTGGAACAGTGGTATGAAACCCACGTGGTGAATGCCTTGCTATCAAAATTTGATAAACTGCAACAAGGACCGAGTGGCCTTGCCTTAGACAAAATTCATCATTTACAAATCAACATTTGTCAATTCAACCCGCTGAATGCTGGGTCTAGCTACATTAAAACACCACCAGCCATAGCTTCGAAAAATGCTGTGGTCAATATAAAGAATCGTGACAATGATTGCTTTCTGTGGTCTGTGGCTGCGTATTTGCAGCCAGTACAACAGCATTGTTACCGACCGGGAAAGTACAAGGCCAAGTTTGTCGAATTGAAACATACTTTAAATTTAACTCGAGTATCGTTCCCTATGGACTTAACCGAGATCCATAGGTTTGAACAAGATAACCAGGACTTTTCGTTCATGGTCTATGGCCTTGATGGTAATGAGATTGTGGGTCCTCTTTATGCTACAAAAGAACCGAAACGACACCACATTCATCTTTTATATTTATCTGTAGGAGAGGTGAATCACTATTGCCTCATTAAAAGCCTGAGTAGATTGCTAAGCAGTCAAATGTCTAAATATAAATGTAAAAAACATATTTGTGATCGTTGCTTGCAATATTTTACAACCCCTACGCTTTTGGAACGTCATAGGGTAGATTGTGTTTCTCAGGAAGCGGTGAGACTGATATTGCCACAAGGGGACAAGGCTGTGTTAAAGTTTAAGGACATTCATAAGCGTGACACTGTCCCCTATGTGGTATATGCAGATTTCGAAGCTCTCACTACACCCATGGCGGGATGTGAACCAGATCCCTCCATCAGCTCAACCACACCCATTCAAAAACATGAACCCTTTGCCATAGGATTTAATGTGGTGTGTGCCTATGACCCCACGCAATCCGTTTACAAATACCGCGAGGGGCCAGATTGTGCCAAATGGTTCTTGGATGAACTTGTCAAGTTGGCCGACCATGTACAGGAATTACTGGACCACCCAGTACCCATGAACCTATCTCCAGAACAACAGCAGCAGTATGAGCATGGCATGACATGCCATATTTGCGAAAAGCCTATTTTATGTGGAGAGGAAAAAGTCAGAGACCACTCGCATTTTACAGGGGAGTTTCGTGGAGCTGCGCATAGTAAATGCAACTTGAACTTTCCAGCTCCTCGTTTCATTAGTGTCTCTTTCCACAATCTGGCGAATTATGACATTCAATTTTTGATTCGTGAATTGGGACGTGTCAACAAGGGCTCGTTTACCATTATCCCCCAAAACCATGAGCGTTTTACAGCCCTGACATGGAGGTTGAGCAACTTTAGCATTCGATTTTTGGATTCCTTTAAGTTTATGGCATCCTCGCTAGACAGCCTTGTGAATGGCTTGAATGAGGAGGAATTAAAAAATACTAGAATGCATTTTAATGATCCTGAGCAATTTCAATTGTGCATTCGGAAAGGTATATTCCCGTATGATTTCTGCAACAGCTGGGACGTGTTAAAGCAAAGAAAACTCCCACCACAAGAGAAATTTTACTCGAAACTAACACGCAGTACCGTTTCCGATGAAGACTATGCACATGCATGTCAAGTTTGGCGAGTGTTTGGCATGAACACGCTAAGTGAATATGCTTTGCATTACCTAAAACTGGATGTATTGCTGCTCACTGATGTGTTTGAAAAATTCCGTAACTTGTGTCAACACATTTACGGTCTTGACCCGGCTCACTATTACACGAGTCCTGGACTCTCGTTTGATGCCGCTTTGAAATACACTCAAGTGGAATTGGATTTACTCACTGACGTAGACATGGTTCTATTTTTTGAAAAGGGCATTCGTGGCGGCTTTGTGTCACTTAACCAACGCCATGCCGAAGCGAACAATGTCTACATGCCTGATTATTCACCAGACAAACCAGAATCGTACTTAATGTACTATGACGTGAATAATTTGTATGGTTACGCCATGAGTCAGCCTTTGCCCTATGGGAAGTTTGCTTGGCTGACAGACAAACAAGTGTCAGAATTTGATGTGAACATGGCTAGCCAAGAAACAGGCCGTGGATATGTGCTAGAAGTGGATATTGAATATCCCTCATCCTTGTATGATGAACATGCCGATTTCCCATTCTGCCTTGAGCAAATGGATCCCCCTGACAGTAAAGTGAAAACTGAAAAACTCATGGGCACACTTTACAACAAAAATCGGTATGTGCTACATATCCAAATGTTGGTGCAATGCCTCGCCCAAGGCTTGGTGTTGAAGAAAATCCACAGGGGTATTTCTTTTGCTCAAAAATCATGGCTTGAGCCGTACATGCGACTCAACACAGAGCACCGACAAATGGCAACACAGCAGTTTGAAATTAATTTTTTTAAATTAATGAACAACTGCATCTATGGCAAGTCCATGGAGAATGTCCGCAAATACCGTGACATTAAATTGGTGAATGTCTGGGAGGGGCGGTGGGGTGCCCGGCGGTACATTGCCAAGCCAAATTTCAAATCGATCAAAATTATCGATGAGGATTTGGCTACTATTGAAATGAGTAAGACCAGCGTGACCATGGATAAGCCCATTTACTTGGGTCAAGTCATTTTAGACTTTTCTAAATCGGTCATGTATCGATTCCACTATGAGTTTTCCAAACGCCATTTTGAGGACGTCTCTCTTTTGTATATGGACACGGACTCATTCATTTACCACATTCGCCACTGCAACCCCTATGACGTCATGAGGCAACATAGTGACTCGTTCGACACCTCTTGCTATAGCGCTGACAACGTGTTTCAGCTGCCCATAAAAAACAAAAAGGAAATGGGCGTTTTAAAAGATGAATGTGGTGATTCCATTATGACGGAATTCGTAGGTTTGGTTTCGAAAATGTATGCTTATCGCACACTCGACTGTAAGGAAGCCAAAAGAGCAAAAGGTGTAGGTAGGGCAGTGGTAAAATCGCTACGTGTTGATGACTATCTAGCGGTTTTACGCACGGGCAAAGCTATGTCTCATACACAGTGCAGGATACAATCCAGCAACCATCATTTGCATCTTGTGGAACAGAGAAAACGCACCCTCGCCTCCATGGATAACAAACGTGTGTGGGCTGATGACCTGCTCACCAGCCTGCCCTGGGGTTATGATCGCAAGGAGGAGGAGGTGTGATTTCACTGTTTAATCGTTTATGGGACATAGCTTTATGTAACTTGTAGATTTAGTATTTTGTAAATATTGTTTTTTTGTCATTGTAAATAGTAGATTTTGTAAATAGTGGCAATTCACTTGGACCTTTTGCTCTTTAAAAAAAGTTCTATGCAAACTTATTTTTTTAAATTTTTTTGATTGGTAAATAGTATGATTCTTTTAACGCTGTACAAAGTTTTTTTGTAAATATGAAATAAGTAAGATTTTTAGTAACTTTAATAACTAGTATTTAATTATTTTTCGTAATGTAAATGATCAAATAAAAAAGTTCTTTTGGGATGAGTGTGCATGTCGAGAATGTGCTTTTGGGAATAAATAAAGTGGTTGTGTTTGTTTCCAAAGACAGGTGTGAATGTATGAGTGGAAAGAGAAAGCTGATGTGTATGGTTGACCAGAGCAAACACGGTGAGGTAGGGTGGGTGGGTGGGGAGGGGGTAAATGGTCACTTATATAATCATTTTGTTTTCAATAGTTTCGTTTTTTCATTGAAATGTGGCAGTCAAAAGACATTATTTTTGTAAAAACAGTCTTACCTGCAGTAGTCGTAGACCTCGACGTTTCTCCAAACACACATCAACACATTGCAGTATTATCAAGGTCAAGCACTTGCATCAACATCATTGTCAAATCTCAACTTTCGACATACATCAAATGGAAAAAATATGAAAACAGCAAAATGGAAATTCCATGTTTCCATATCACCAAAACAGCAAAACTTAAAACGGACATTTTTAAAAACTGGAAATGGCCATGTGTGAAATTTGAAAATTCAAAAACTTCAAACAGACATTGTTTAAAATGTGTCATCAGCAAAATGGAAAACTCCATATCATCAAAAACGTTAAACTTGAAACGAACGTTTTCAAAAACTGTAAATTGCAAAATGATAAATGACAGTGTGTGAAATGTGTAAAATGAAAAAATCAGCCATCAACATCACGATTTCTTAAAATTAAAAATAACAAAACATCGTGCTCTGGAAAACTTTTGTTTTTATTTCATAATCATAGTGAATTGACAAAAGAAAAATAGAATACAAACAAATCCCAATTCCTCACTCCTCAATGTTTATGTCCATGCATCATCAACTTTCCTTTCATAGCACTCATGACAATCAGGGCTGCCATTCTTTCACCCACTGAGGCATCATTGGATGTGAAACGTTGTTTAGCTTTCTTCAATAACAATTTATCTGCCACATGTTTTAAACCAGGATGACTATGGCGATAAGAAAGGTCATGTTCCTTGCATGCTTGATCCAAAAGATTAATGGGTACATCACCACGTTGTAAACGTTTTTCGAGACGAGTTCCAGGGCCACAAAAACGATAACCTGGAAGATGGATTTCGAAAGGTAAGTACTGAATCACTTTGTCAATGACGCCATTGCCAGTACAGGTCTGGCATATCCTTTTCCATCGATGGTAAAAAGGTTTGGTCTTCCTCCTCCTCTGTGGACGATGTTTGTGTTTGTTGTTGTTGTTGTTGCTTTTTCTCGCCATGACACCCGTGGAATGATTCAACAAAGTCTTTACATGGACTTTTATGACCGTGATACAGTTTCACTAGCTGGCAAGTCGCACACTGACGCATAGAAGGTATTTTTGCCATGGCCACTTGCTTATGGTGATCGTAATCCGTACAGGGTTGCAATTCACTCAACACAGGGTCTTGAGTCCATGATTTTGGTACATGTTGCCAGATTTCTTTGACCGCGTTGGCGGCCACATAATAAATGAACGACTTGGGCAGTGCCAAGAGTTCCTCTTTGGTAAAACTGTCTAGTTTCTTTTTGCACACAAAGAACTTGCCGATGGCTTTGTCTGTAGCATTGCCTTTCTCCATGGTATCACGTGCTGTAGATGTTTACACGTCGCTTGTAGAAATCTTACTGACGTCATTCACAGGTAAATCTTGAGTTATAATTTTGTTCAACAACTCCCAGCAGGCATGAGTGGTTAACCAATGAAAGAGATGCCACGCATGCGATAGGGCTGTATGGGTAATGTTGCCACAGGAACAAGTATCCATGAGCGTTTGCAGGGAGGGGCAGCCCAACTCCATGAGGTCGATACATTGGCAGTAAGATGCCAAAAATGGTTGCAACCATTGACGTTTTTCATTGCCTTTCACAAATACCACATTGGCCGAGGACAAGTGTGCTTTCATGACCACGTCCAAATATTTATAGGAAATGGTTCCCTGATTCCAGTCTAGTTGCCTATGATTTTCAATCCACTGGGTTTGTTTACGGTCTTTTTCACACAACAAATCAAGAGCATGGGGTGGTTTAAATAGCAAATGCGTAGCTTGCGATATCCAAAACGTGGTACAATCGATCATGGCCACTTGTTTAAATATAAATTTGTTGTCACCAATTTTAAACCCTTGGCAATCCACAATGAGTGTGCGCAACATGTTGACGCTTGCCTGGACCAAGTTCAACTGACGACTGACTGACGATCATGTGTGATCATGACATGGACTTACCTGCCATGCTAGTTTCAAATTAAGGTTAGGGTAGGACAGGGGGACATGCAAAAATAAGAATTTAAGAATTACATCATTTTATTATCATAACACGTCTTACAGGCTTTTCTCATTTTAGGATAAGGACGATAGCAACTGATACAACAATATAGTCTCTTGTGTTTGTAACGTCCATAACACCGATGATGTCCCAATGTCTCTAAACTAGGCGTTTTTGATGGTGAGCTGCTCACCGAAGCACCATGAATACCATACGGCCCACATGTATCGTAACTTGTTTTTTTTTCATCACCCAGAGACACAAGTGAGGGATAGCTTGAATGGCAGGGTATATTTCCCACTTTCATTCTGCACAGGTAGGGGCAGGTGGGTGACCAGCGCTGATGTTCCTGCATGGGTTCATCGCCCTCCTGCCATTGGTCTATGATGATGGGACAAAAGGCACATTTCACTTCATCTCTTTTTTTTAAATAGTAGAATCCAGCGGCCGCCAAGGCTTGAGGGTTTATGAAAGGCACTGGCCATGTGGCAAAAGTCTTGAAACGTTGTTCCTCAGAGTTTAAATTCATGGATGTAACGTCTCTTGAGGCTCTAAAGCAAGACATGACTGAGCGGCTTGACGTGGGATGACCTGTTATTTATACACTCGTCACTTGGTTGGACAGTGGATAATAGTTGACTTGTTTGTGATGAATAATCAAACAGTAGGCCGTCGTATTGGCTGGTACATTGTCATGCGTTTCAAAATCTAGTCGAATGTCGATATTGGATGGCTTGACAGACTCTTCCAGGTAAGAACAGTCAAAGACAATCAGTGGTGCTCTTGCCTTAAACGCTTGGGGTAGTAGCATGGGGCCGTTCTCTTTTTGATAATACGACCATCGAAATTTAGAAAACAAGTCGTACAGGGGCCCAAACTTATTTTTTGAAAAATCCAAATCCAGTCCTTCATAGGGAAACACAGCTCCGTTGAGGAAAAGAGGTGCATTTCTCAATTGCAGGTGATCAAATTGCGAGGCATCTTTGGTTTGTTGATACTTGCGATTCGTTTGAAAACCCACGATCAGGTAGAGAGGTCTCTCTGTATAGCGAGCTGTTTTTACAGACCAACTGTGTGTGTTGGTAGTGGGCAATAGCGGATACTCATGGAGTGCCCAGCTTCTAAATTCCATGGGTAGAGGCATATCTCTCTTTACCATTTTGAGTATGTCCAGTTTTTTGCTATCGTTAAGGGTCACATGAGGCACTTTCCATAGCAAGCGTTGTAGTTGAACTTTTGAATCGATGGGGGCATTGTCGGCTCCCTTGAGTGCATTATTATCACTCCTGTCTCTCACCAGATAAAGCACTTGCCTTGCGTTGACCACAATGCGTTGGTGATCTTCAGCAAAGCCTAGAATCAGTTTAAGAGGTAAATATCCAGTAAAGGTTCCATCGGTGTGTACCATCCAGTCATTGGTCGAGTCAGGACACCAACCTGCCATGCAAAGTGTTTTACCTTCTTCCTCACTATAAGAGGGGTATAGTTTCATGACACTGGAAATGCCCACATTTCGAGTGCTATCCACCACGATATCGTTAATGACGTACTTCAGAAAACAGAAAGGCTAAACCATGGTTGGCCAACTTGGATGTGGTAGGTGTAGAGCCATCGGCTTTGGTGAGCCGACCTTCAATCTGAATGACACTTTCATGCGGTAGGGTGTAAATATCTTGGTTGTTGATAACAAATTGAATTTCATCATTTTTATTGAGTCCAGGTGTTTGAGCTTGATAGGAATGGAGATCAATTCTTACCACTCCTGGTTGCTCCTCGATGCGGTTCGCTATCTCTAGGATAGAATTCATCATGAGGGTTGACGTGGTAACCCAAATGCTGTAAAATCTGCTTGTTCTGAGATGTTAACGTGTATTCACGTGGCAAACAACTAACACCATTCCTAGACGGTGTTGTTGCTTTATACACAAACTTCATAGTGGCTTTAGCACCAACTTGTAAGTCACTGGTGTGGTAGAATCTAGATCAATGAGTTGTTGATCTCTATTGATCAGTCTTAATGTTATATTACTAATACTATCAACAGCCACAGCATGAAAAAGCACCACTGGAGGGTTTTCACGAATAATATAGCCATTGGGCGATGTCACAATAAAGTCATAAAGTGAATGCGATGGTTCTTGATTGGTGTACACTTGGCTAATAATATTACACGTCACCGACACATGATGGTCCTCAATGAATTTCACTTCATGGTCTGATTCATGTTTTTTGTTGGGCTCCAACACACGTGGTTTAAATCCTAGTAATGGACCAATGGAATCGGGGTGTGTTTTAAAGTCAATGTTGAATTAGGAGAAAATACTGCAGCGATGAGTGTTAGTATTGCCTACAAGTTCAAACTTGTGCGTTCCGTCAAGAAATGACTTTAAACCATATTGATTGATCAACACCACATAAATGTGTTCATAAATATCATCGATCGTGTATCCACCAGAGTTCAAGGTGAGCACAGAATCATCATAGTAAAACTTGTTGTTCACATTTTCACGTATGTTGTATATTCGATTGTACGTTTCAAGAGAAACAAGTCCTAAACCATAGGGTTTTTCACTCAATTCGATAGGCGGGTAAAAGTCTAGGCTGACTTCAGGTCCACGTCCATGCACTGTAAACGTTTTACTTTCTGCCGACATACTGGTGGCGTTTTTGCTTATGCTGCGTCTTATATAAAAAAATTAAACACAAACGTCCACACTGTTGGCTGTTAAACGTTTGCTCTCGTTTCACATTATAATATATCTTGATCCTGTTTCCAAAATAGGTCACTAGTTCCATGGGCGGGGGCAAATTCCCAAAACTGTCAAAGTACCATACCGTGGATCCCTCTTTGACATAAGCTACATAATGCGTTCCTGGTCCTCGGTGATCATCCAAATTGACAACAGCACATTCCTGTTTCCAAGGTCGTGGGGGTAATTGGTTTCGCATAAACACACCTCGAAAATGAGAAAGCTTTAGTTGTTTAGCATAGCTTTCCACTTGTTGATGCGTCAGGGCATGTCTTGCTATGGCTGAGGTTAAATTTTTTTTTTTTTAATATTTCGAAATGGTGAAATCCCAAATCCTTGTTGATAAAAGGCTGGCTTTAAATTGGCATTTCTAGCCCCCATGGCAATCGCTTCCATCGTTTCATTGTGTCGCTGACTTTCTTTGAGTTGTTGCTTGCCCTGCTGCGCGGCTTTAATGGTTTTCGCCACTGCACTGGCACCGCCCAAAAGTGAGCCCAGAGCAGCCAACCCGGCAAATAATGCAGGTAAAAATCCCGCTCGTTTGGGGACGGGAATCACTCGCCCTTGGTTTGAAACCTGTCGCCAACGTTTTGGAATAACCTGTCTCTGTGCTGCTCGAAGGGCTTTCCTTATGGTCAATACATTATTTTTTCTTTTTTTCTTTCGCAAGGGCTTGTCCTCGAATGTTGAAAACCCTGGCTTTGCCAAGGACAATGTCCTTTTTTTAGTCTTTCTCACCACATACCTTTGTTTCACCATGATGATAATGACCAACAACCTTTCACAAGAAAGTTTAAATCACAACTAACGTCAGATGGTTATTTCATGGCTGTATATTCCAATTCCACATAAAGTGGGAAGTCGTTTATGGTTTTTCCCGCTTGCTTTTCATCCCATGTCAACATGAGGTGAAAGGATAATTCGTCCCCTGCATTGACCATTTCATGGTTATGGATCAACATCCTATGACCATTTATCTTTATTTGTAAATGGTTCTCATCAGGTATGGCATATTTGATGTGAATGGTTCCATCATAGTGTAATCGATAGTGGCTTAAACCCGAAGCGAGCACATAGGTCGAGTGCTGATCATGGACTAGCGGTAAATGGTTTCTGTCATTCACAGGTTTTTCATTTGTCAGATACACTAAAAATACACATGGGATAAATTTATAAAGCCTTTTCATTTCATGGGTCACGTAACGCTTGGTACAGACATCGTCTTCGTCTTGTGGGTCTTCCACGTGAATAATCCGATGGTGATTAGCGCTATAGCCATTCACCATAAGCTGTGGCACTTTGTCATAAAACTCATACACTTTGTTATCCACATACTTTTTCGTAGTAACGTCTGTAGACACTTGAGGATGTTTTACATGGGTTAACCGCTTTCCCTTAAAGTCATAATCTCCCTGTTTTGTGCGTGGCACTACTGACCTATCCACATAGTGTTTATTAGCAGGATCTGTTTCCTGTTTAGGATCATGTATGAGGACAGGCCTATCTTTGGCCATCAACGCACGTCCAAAGACATCCATCGTCAACCTGTAGTAGCAGTCTACTGTTTCTATGACAAGGTTCGGTGTCCTGTATATAGACAGCCGGCTAGCCTGTCTAAGCCTTAGTTGACATGAAGATTATTAAGCAGCAAGAGTCATTCCCCGTGGGGGACATGGTTTCCCATCTCTGTCCCACATCACGTGAACAACGCCATGGTTCACTGTTTCCATCTTCCATTCGCTGCATCATTGTGGGGCCTTCCGGCTGTGGAAAGACTAATCTTTTGCTAACGCTCATTACAGCGCCCAATGGTCTGCGTTTTCAAAATATTTATATTTTTGCAAAATCTCTCTACCAACCCCTTTACGTGTTTCTGGATCAAGTCATGTCTGGATTACAAAAAGAGAATATGGGTTATTTTACATTTTCCATGCAAGAAAATGTGATTTCACCGGATGAAGTAAAGCCTGATTCACTCATGATTTTCGATGATGTATCCACTGAACGTCAAGGCATCATTCAAAGCTATTTCAGCATGGGTCGACACAAACATATCGATTGCTTCTATCTTGGGCAAACGTATTCTAAAATGTCCAAACAGTTGATTCGTGACAATGCCAATGTCATTGTTTTATTTCGTCAGGACGAGAGGAACAGTCGTTACATTTATAATGAACATGTGAATCCGGATATGACCTTTCAAATGTTTACAGAATTGTGTGCCAAGTGCTGGAACACTCAACGTCATGCCTGTTTAGTGATTGACAAACAAAGTGAACTCAACCAAGGACGGTATCGCTTAGGGTTTGATCATTTTATTGCTATTTAAGGCCTTGTCTCATTCCCCGGCAAGTCATTTGTCAAGACACCATGGCGTTAGCAGAGAGTCAATTGAAAAAGCATATTATTAGAGCAAAAAATACTATTCGCCAAAAGTTTCGTCAATTGAAACAATCACGTGCAAATCATGCTTTGTTTATTCAACAACATTTAGCACCTCCACTAAAAGCCATGTTGAAACCCTCTTTCAAGCCATCTGAAACGCTACCCACCGTTTCACAAGCCACGCAGACGCTGCACGAGGACCCTGAGGAAGAGGAAGAGGAACAGGAAGATTTGACTAGTGTTAGTGAAGTTGAGGATGAAGAGGAACAAGTGTTTACGCCTCAAAAAAAGGCCGCACCCCTTGCAGAGTTTTTGAGAAAAAAGAAATCCTTGGCCATGGTCGAAACACCTTGCCCTTCCAGAGCGTCTCCGTTTTCACAACTCTTGGCCACCCCTCAACATAAAGCTCAACTGAAAACCATTTTAATAAAATATTATGGATCAACATTGGAACCCTATTTCACCGATCTATTTATTGGAAACACAGATACCACGTATGGTGTTCGCTATGAGAATGATAGTTTTAAAATTGGCGATTCATCCATTAAATTTGCTCGTACTAAAGCTGTCATTAAAAACATCAACTATAAATTAACGCCAGGACTGTTAAAGCTGCTCTTTTCTCGGACCCCCTCTTCCCATGATTATACGTCAGAGGATCTTGACAAATATAAATCCATTTTATTGGATACCCATGCTCACAAAAGACAGTATGATCCCACGCAACAAGTGAATGCCAATATATCTCAAAAATATAAAACCATCATTGCAAAAATGTTTCCCACTAGTCAAAGTACTCGTCGTAAAGTGTCCGCTTCGGGAGTGACATTTAAACCATTAAACCCCCTTGTGGATGTTACCTACTGGCACAATCCCAATAAGCTCGTCCAGCGGCTACAGTTGTTGCATGCCTCACGTCAAGCTGGCCATACCGGTCACGATTGGGAAATTCAAGAAATTGAACAAGAACTTCGAAATGCCAAAATTATTGTTTAAGCCCTCACCCATTAAAATGGGTATTGCTCACGAGTTGCATCGCCCAGCTAGGCGTCACTATCCACGACTCAAGGTGATTTCACGAGGTGTGGATGAACTTTGGCAGGCTGACTTGGTTGAAATGATACCATATGCTGGCGTTAACGACGGTGTACGCTATATGTTGACCGTCATTGATGTCTATTCCAAAATGGCCTTTGTTGAACCTGTGCGTCGCAAGTCTGGCCCACTAGTTACCAAGGCCTTTCAACATATTATTCAACACTCCCAACGTCAACCTCAGTTGCTACAAACCGACCAGGGGAAAGAATTTTTCAACAAGGACTTCTCCCGTTTTCTCAAATCTAAGGATATTCACCATTACACCACGTACAGCAATCTCAAAGCCAGTGTGGTCGAGCGGTTCAACCGAACATTGAAAACCCATATGTGGAAAGCGTTTACCGCTCAGGGCAGTTATCGCTGGTTGGACATGTTACCTGAGCTAGTGTCACGTTACAATGACACCAACCATAGAACGATTGGGACCAAGCCACGCCTCGTGACTAAAAATATTCAGCGATTGGATAAACTGTTTAACCCCATAAAAACAGCCGATCCTAAACGTCACCGACTGAACATTGGGGATTTTGTTCGTGTGAGCAAATTTAAGTCTGCCTTCAATAAGGGTTACACGCCTCAGTGGGGGACTGAACTATTTCGAATTCGTCGAGTCAACTTGGACACTCCAGTCACCTATTTACTCGAGGACCTCAATCATCAACCCATAAAAGGTAGATTTTATCTCCATGAACTTCAGAAAACATCATTTCCTCAGCACTATCTTGTGGAAAAAGTGTTGAAACAAAAAGGAAATAAACTCTACGTCAAATGGTTAGGGTTTAACTCTACGTTTAATTCTTGGATCAATAAACTACATGTTGTGTGAACCTGTGTACTTTTTATTTATTCACACATGTTGTACACCACCTATAGCTCTATGTGTACAGTCTTCAGCTCCACATATTTCTTTCTCTTTCCACTTGTGTTCTCTCTTACATTACCCCTCCCCCTCTCCCCCCCCCCCTCCACCTCCCACCACTGGTGTTTGCAGCTCTTGCCTATCTATTGGTTGTGACATCATTCCGACAAGTTGCATCATACTTTTTACTGATTCAGCGATTCCCATGCTTTGAAGATTCTCTTATCGTGCACGTGGACAGCTAACGTCCCAGGCGAACACCTGTGCCGGATCAAATTTCACGTCAACTTGCATTTTGTCACGTACGAAGCAAGACAGGATGTAACTTGTTAACAGTTATCGCGCATGTGGACAGATAACGTCCCAAGCGAACACCTGCGGTAGATCAAATTTCACATGGACTTGCATTTTGTCACGTACGAAGCAAAACAGGATGTCACTGGTTTAGCCTACATGTGGTTTCACACATGTGTGTGCATGCCTTTCACACTCCCCTGCAACCACGATGGTCAGATTATTTCACCTTCAAGCGTCACCTGTTGTCAAGTCAGATCAATGCCTTCCAATAAGCTCAAATGACATTCACCACCTGTAAGTTTGTTTTCTGTACTCGCTTCGACCAACATAGAACCAAGTTCTCATCACCGTTTACACGTTAAAGGTAAAATATCAGAAAAAGCACCCTCGCTCTGTCATACACCGACCCGTCGAAATAGCGATTGATCTATTGAACACAGCCACCTTGGTCAGCGACAGGTTTGTTGAAACACACACATCCAGCAGTATCGTCTCTCTCTCAACCGCCACGCTTCACGGACATTATAAACAGGCAAAGAAAAAGAAAACGTTATTTCAACATGTATGGCGTTAGGCCGTTTGTGAATTATCTTTTTGGAAAAAAATATCTACCACATTTGAAAGGGGGCGTTAGCCCGAGTCCTAGGACACCTCGTACACGTCTCTAGCGTTATTGGTTCGTGAAATATCGGCAAAAATCACAAAAAACACGTGTTTACCCCAAAATTGCGTTTCCAATTTTATTAAAAATTATAACGAGTGGTCCATAGCAAAGAGGACGTCACTCCGAGTCCTTGGACCTGTCGTACACGCCTCTAGCATACTTGGTTCGCGAGATATAGCAAAGAGTCTAAAATCACGTTTTTCCCCCAAAAAGACTGTGTTTCCAGATTTTCACATTTTCGACACCGACATTCCCGTAAAGAGCACGACGAGACGAAAAAAACGAATCCAAGCACGCCCTCCTAGCATGGCTCCTTCCATTCCAAGGTCGCAGGGGCTCACAACTTCCTAAGTGGAACAGCTCTGTCCTTACCACACTACTGCAGGTTTTCATCCTAGAGACTTGAAATTTATTTTGGGGGTAGAGGGGGTAGGGACCATTGATTTACGTCAAACAATTTTTTTGTAGAGTTCCTAGTTTCCAAAATATAGGATTTTCAAAATTCGAGTGTTTTCAAAAAAACATAAAAAGTAAAAAAGTTTTATTATAGAATATAAAGGTCATAAAGACCATTCGTTTGAGCCATGGCACAACGTTCTATCATCTTTGGTTTTCAAACTATCACCTAGTTTCGAAAACAAAAATTTTCAAAAACATTTGAAAAATATAACGAGTGGTCCATAGCAAAGAAGACGTCAGCCCGAGTCCAACGATACCTCATTTGTCAAAATCGGACTACGCGTTCGAGAAATATTTAACATGGCTGAGGCTTAGTAGTGGTAAGAGGAGGGTTCTAGAGTGGCTTGGAACCCCTATTACCCCCCTACTTCTAGAAAGTGAAATTGTAAAAAAAAAAAGAAGATGCGATAATCTGAAACAGAGATCAATTCGTGACTTTTTAAATGACCGAGCTCAGAAAATAACTAACTGTAATTAATTTGTACTAAATGTGAACCAATGCAGATAAATTGTAATTAAGTATGTGTTCCAACTATACTTTATTAATAATGCAGTATAAAATTATTTCTAATACCTACCCCTATTAAGAGACCGCCCCTCTAAAAGACCAGTTTTCCATGGAATCGTCACTGGTCTCTTAATAGAGGTTTCACTGTAATTAATACCGGGTGAGTTAGCCGTGGTGGTTACGGCATGACTGATGGCAGGCGCTCACATCCGGGAGGCGAGGAGGTTCGAATCCCCCCGCCGGCAACCTTGAAGATGGTCTTCTGTGGTTTCCCATCTTCCTTCCAGGCAAATGCCGGGGTTGGTCCCTAACTATAGGCCACAGCCGCTACCTTCCAACTCCTCGTCCTTACATTCCAACTTCCCTTCCCAACGGTACTTGTAGCTCACCCATTGGGTGTCTGTCTCGAAGCAGCTACAAAAACTGGCGAGCCGAACATGTCCTCGGACACTCCCGGCACTAAAAGCCATATGCTAAAAAAAAAAGAAAAAAAAACTGTAATTAATTTCTCGGAAACAGGATTGACAGTTTTCGCCTCGCCATGTGGTCGGGGACCAAGGTTGCCAAACAGTAGGAATAACAAGCGATCACACTGTACAAGCCAGATATACAGCTGCCCAGGCACTGAAGCACGTGGGCTGTAATATTGCAACGCAGAGTATTATGACATCAACTATGCGAACATGGATTGGTCAAGAGGCAGAGGGGTGATGACTGACGTGGAATTTCCGGCTAAATGCCATCCTATTCAGCAGCTCACATAGTTTATTTTTTTATTTTTATAAGAAGCGCACCTTATTTGTACTTGCCCCTGATAATACGCCTGGTCATGTCCTACACGTGTACTAAAGAAGGTTCGAATAGGTGACCCATGCATCATATCCTCCCCTTGTTAGCATAATGCATTCAGCATTGCTATGAGCCTTATATCAATTTGTTTTGTGAGTTTGTTTTTTTTATTTTTTATGCCAATTTTTCTAGTAATAATAGGCTTTTATTTTATTATAAATGATATAGTTATTTTTATTGAGTGGGAGATTTTTAATTTAAATAGATCTTCTTTAATTATAACTTTTTTATTTGATTGAATGTTTTTATTATTATTATTATTTATTACATCATTTTTGCCCTTATGGACAGTGTTTGAAGTAACTTAAATATCTCATGATGTCACAATTTTCACTTCTTTCCCTTCTTCTCTTCCCAAAATCTCTTCATCCTTTGACTGTGTTCCTGTTTCCTTTGTTCCGTCCACAATGTTCCTATCTTCTTCCTTTCACTTACTAAAAATTTGGCGTTCTTAATTTTGTTTCTGAAATTTTCTCTGTCTTCTATCATTTGCTTGTTGATCCCTAATTGCTTTACGTCGTCTTCTATTTCATGATACCAATTTGTTTTCCTTTTTGAACTGTTTACTACATCAAAGATTTTCTTTGTAAGTCGTTTATTGTTCATTCTCTGTATGTGCCCGTAGAAAGTTAGTCTGCGTTTTCTAATGATATCTGTGAGTCTGTCTGTGTGTTCATATAGCTCTTTGGTAGGTCTTTTCATCCATATCCCATCTCTGTGTACTGCTCCAAATATTTTTTCTCAGAGTTTTACGTTCAATTTTTTTGTTTCTATGATGCCAGATGCTCCAATTGTGGTCGTTTCTGACGCATACAATGCTTCTGGTAATACAACTGTTTTCTAGTGTCGAAGTTTGGCCTGTCTTCATATGCTTTTCTTGTAATGTGACCATGTAAGTTTGTATGCTTTCTGGAGTTTTTCCGTTCGTTCTATGTTAGACATCTTGTTTGATCCTCCTATTTGTAGATATTCTCCTAAGTACTTAAATTTTTCAACTCTTTGTATGGATCCATATATGGTAGGCATGGTTTGTACATTGTTGGTGTGTCGTTCCATGTTTTTATTATTTATAGGGTCTGTTCTATTTATTTCTTCATTAACAAGCCATATTTCACACTGCTAAGACCACCCAGGTCCGAGAAAAAGTTGGTTTACAAAATAACACAACAATTATTTTCAGAACCGTAAGATCGCATTAAAACAACGTATACACGTTAACACTAAGTTCCTTCAAGACGTATTAAAGTTTCATTACGATCTGATTAATATGTTTAATTATCTTTCTAATTGAGGACTCCGTTAGACTTGGTAAAAAAAACGGCACTTTTTTTGTTCAAACAGCTATAAAATTTTCACGGGTTACAATACTAATGTTAGCTGCCACCCCGGAGGTCCTGGGTTCGATTCCCGGCTCTGCCACAAACTTTGAAAAGTGGTATGAGGACTGGAACGGGGTCTACTCAGCCTCGAGTGGTCCAAATGAGTAGAGGGGGTTCGATTCCCACCTCAGCCATCCTCGACGTGGTTTTCCGTGGTTTCCCACTTCGTATTCGGGCAAATGCTGGGATGGTACCTACTGTAAGGCCACGGACGCCTCCTTCCCTCTTCCTCGCCTATCCATCCCCATCTTCCATCCCTTCCCATCCCTCATGAGGCCCCTGTTCGCTTTGCAGGTGAGACCGCCTGGGCGAAGTGCTGATCACACCTCCCCAGTTGTATCCATCCCGACCCGATGTTCCAGGCTCCAGGACACTGCCCATAGAGGCGGTAGTGGTGAGTTCCCTCGCTGAGTCCGTGGGAACCACCAACCTAGAGGGTAAATTGACTAAATAAATAATAAATACAATACTAATGTTTACTCTACATAGCTAGTTGTTGTTTGAGTCTTCAGTCTTTTGACTGGTTTGATGCAGCTTTCCATGCCTCCCTGTCCTGAGCTAATAGTTTCATCTCTACATAGCTACCGCACCCTACATCCGAGGCAATCTGTTTAACATATTCTAACCTTGGTCTACCCCTACAGTTCTTGATCTCGACCCTTCCTTCCATAACTAAGCGTTTATTCCTGGGTGTCTTAGTATGTGTCCTACCAACCTATCTCTTCTCTTCATTAGCAGTCGCCAGAAACATCTCTCCCACTAGTCTTAATACCTCTTAGTTTGTAACCCTATCTACCCATCTTATCTTCATCATTCTCCTGTAACACAATATTTCAAACGCTTCAATTCTCCTCCTTTCTACTGCACCAATAATCCAAGTTTCACTTCCATAGAGCGCCAGGCTCCAGACAAAGGCCTTCAAAAATGACTTCCTACTAAATCTATATTCGATGTTAACAGATTCCTTTTCTGTAGAAATGCTTTCCTTCCCTGAACTAACCTACTTTTAATATCCTCTTTGCTTCGTCCATCACTGGTTATTTTGCTTCCTAAGTAACAGAAGTCTCCTACTTCCTTTAGTTTTTCACCTGCCAATTTGATGTCCATAGAGGTTCCTGATTTATTTCGGCTGCATTCCAATATTTTTGTTTTACATTTATTAATTTTCATCATGAATTCTTTCCTCAATACGGAGTCCATACCATTCAGAAACTCATTCAAATCCTCAGGCGTGTCAGCCAAGATGACTATCTCAGAGTTGAAATTATTCCTCCTTGAATCATCACTCCCACTTTACATAGCTAAACGCAGAATAAAGTAAGGAAAAGTTTGGTCTAATTTATTTTTATGTAAGACTATCGGTAACGGTTTTATTGACGTCTAAACTCGAGTATCTATACTTTTTCCCCGACAGCAGTGCTAACACACAGTCGATATAGGCTACCTAGCCTGGAAGTAATGACGCAGCTCACCGGGACAGTTATAACGTGGGCACTTGTATATTTACACATGATCATGACACTGCAGAGTGAAGATTTTAATAAACTGAAGACATAAATAGTCCTGCAGTGAGATACGGTAGAGATAAAGAGCAGAAGGCACGTCAAGAGTTCTATTTATTGTCCGAATATCGCGTGTCACAGCTGGACTTAGTAATTAAAGATCAACAGCCGTGGTTTTGCTGCAGCCCGGACAGGATAGTGGCAGGGCAGGACTTTCATACTGTTATGGAGATTAAGTGCTCTTACTCATGTCGGGAAAAAATGATGATGATGATAATTGTTGTTTTAAGGGGCCTAATATCTGCCCCTAATGATTTGGCTGATAGTAAAAATGCAACTGAAATAAAAAAAACACAACGCTCTTAGGTTCCTACGTTCGTTGCCAAGAGCCGACTGCGGTGGCGTCTGGTAGCGAAGTTCTGAACTAGTAGTCGTTGACGGTGGCGTTTGGCGGCAAAAGTAGGAACTATTTGTAAAATTCAAAAGTCTGCAGTCATTACTTGAATTTAAAAAAACAAAACAGATAACACACACTAATACAGTCATCACAGTTAACACCGGTTATCAGACAGATTCTACACACATCCAAAGTACACGGGGCTACATGATCGCGTTGTCGCAGCCCCTAAACTTAGGAACCAACCTACCAACCAACCGAAAATAAACCTAAAACTCACTACATACTTACATACTAGAAGAGGAAAGGGAAAACAAGAAGTTCCGTGACGAACTAAAGAGCATACTTTTCTTAAAATTTAAGATTCATGCCAATGATTAATCGATATGGATCTATCTAGAATAATGACGAAATTAACTTGGTAATATCGAAATTTCTAATTAGTTCGAAATACTGTATACCTGGCATAATGTAGCCTAATAGAGAACTACAGTTGGCAGCCCTGGTGACTGAATATATTCTTAGTTCCATCTCTTAAGGTACAGAATACAAAATTTGGTTGGAGTCCAATGAATAGCATGGACGTTACATGCAGTTAAACATTGGATCTAACAGCGCGCGTAAAATCATGTTGGCAACAGTGTCATGCATGTATTGGTCAGAACTAATCTGAAATAATATGATCTATTGTTGTGCCAATTTTGAATGAAATCCATTAGTTAGTATAGAAGTTACATGCATTTTAAAATTGGACCTATCAGCAGGCTTAGAATCATGTTGGCAGCACTGACGTATATTAGTTACTCCAAAGTAATCTAGAATGCCAGGTACTATACGTGTGCAAAGTTTAGAGCTGTTGGCTTGCATTCTTTCAGATATATTGATATTAGGGTAAAAAAATAGAGACAGCATTTATTAACAGTTGGCAGCCCTGGTTGCTCTTATGAATACGCATAGTCATAGCTGTTATGGTACACATAGCACATACGAAATTTGGTTGAAATACAAATGATAGTATGAAAGTTACATGTATTTAAAGTTGGACATCTCAGCAGGCTTAGAATCATGTTGGTAGCACTGACGTATATAAGTTACTCCAAATTAATATAGAATGTCATGTACTATACGTGTGCATAGTTTAAAGCTGCCGGCTTGCATACTTTCTGATATATTGGTATTTGGATAAAATAAATTAAGAGCATTTTTTAACAGTAGGCAGCACTGGTGGTTCATAAGAATACGATCAGTCATATCTGGTTATGTACACATACAACATACGAAATTTGGTTGAATTCCAATTGATAGTGTAGAAGTTATATGCATTTAAATATTGGACCTATCAGTAGGCTTATAATCATTTTGGCAACACTGCCATGTATGGCCTTCTGGAAATTAAACTGCAATATTATTATCTATATGTGTGCCGATTTTGAAATAGCTCCCATTCATACCTTCCAAGATATCCAACATGGAGCTCAAATTTCAATTGCGATTTTTCAGCAGTTGGTAGCACTGACATCATTTTCAAATATGGCCGTGAGATATTCAGGTATAGATCTTTACTCCTACCAAATTTTATTTCGTTTGCTCCAGCCGTTTAGGAGTTGATAGGGGGACACACACACACACACAGACAGACAGAAGGATAGACAGACAGACAGACAGACACACATTTACCCGGATCGATCTCATAAGACTACTTTTTCCTCATTTTTGCAAAATGTGAAAAGTAGGCTAAAAATAAGGGAAACAAAAGACAGAAGGAAAGGAAAGGCACTCAACCCTCGAAGAATGAGAATTAAGGGACTTGGAAGAAGGCAGTGCCTCGGAAGGAGTATAGGAAAGTTAAAGTGGAGAGGGACAGTCCAAAAGGCACTGGAAGAAGGAGAAAAACCGGACCCAGCTCTTGAAGCCTTCGGGGTCACCAACTCCTAAACTCACCAGACGTGAGCCCTTGAGGGTGTAGCGAAATCCTGGGTGCACCAGAAGTGGTGGAGCTACATACACCCTGACTCCTTGAGGGCCTTGTGCAGAAGGCAGGAGATTACTGTACAATGAAAAGAAAAAGAAAGAGGTCTGACCCCTCGAGGAATGAGGGATCAAGAAATATGAGACAAGGGCCAATTAAGGCAGGAAAGCGAAAGACTCCCTAGACCTCGGATACACTAATACCGTCGGGGTCGGAAAAGAACAAGACTTGACCAAGGGAGGTCGAGGGGAAAGATAACAGAGAGGAGCCCGGCACAAGTAAGTGGAATCAATGCCGGATTCAGTTGGGGCCCTGTGATCGCCAACCCACGTCTCACAAGTTGTGAGCCCCTAGGGGATGTCGGGAATAGCTCTGATTGATGACAACACCTGTAATGTTCCATACATAAACAGTAGTGTTTTTTATTTTTTTATTTTTAAGCGTATGGCTTTTAGTACCGGGAGTGTCCGAGGACATGTTCGGCTTGCCTGTTTTGTAGCTACTTCGAGACGGACACCCAATGGGTGAGCTACAAGTACCGTTGGGGAGGGAAGTTGGAATGTAAGGACGAGGAGTTGGAAGGTAGCGGCTGTGGCCTATAGTTAGGGGCCAACCCCGGCATTTGCCTGGAAGGAAGATGGGAAACCACAGAAGAACATCTTCAAGGTTGCCGGCGGGGGGATTCGAACCTCCTCGCCTTCCGGATGTGAGCGACTGCCAGCAGTCATGCCGTAACGACCACGGCTAACTCACCCGGTAACAGTGGTGGTGATATCAAGTTGAAGGAACACGCGTCATCCCAATGTCTGCAGGCCAAATGGCTGGGCAGCGGTCGCTTGGTCGGCCTAGGCCCTTCATGGGCTGTATAGTGCCAGGGGTTGACTTTTTTTTAAAGAAAAGTGTAAACGTTAGTGTTTCCAGAAATGAAGAATTTCTTTCAAATGTTCTTCCCTCTTTCGAGAGATTTTATTTCGAACATTACCTTCCGTTAATTTTCAAGCATTGTACATAGTGTTAGTGGTTCCATTCTCCTGCCTTGGTTTTACCACTATAGAACCTTTGGAAACATTACATATTTCCTACTTCAGTTGCTTACTGGAAATTGAAAATAACTGGAGTAAATTGGTGTGAAAATGTACAATTCAGTCCTAACTTCTATTGTCGTATCCAATACACACAAAAAATATAATTATGATCGTTTCTGGATTTAGGTTCCACCTAAAATATATTAGTAACTAGCTGTACCCGGCATGCGTTGCAATGCCAATCAAAGAAAGTGTTGGCGTTGTGACTTTGTTTGTTGAAGTGCTTTTGGATTCCAAATATTTTTTTCTTTTTCCGTTAACCACCTCTAAATTGTTGTAAAATTGATTTACTATATCAGAAACATTCATTCGAGCGTGCTTAACAACTCACCTAAGTTTCATCGCAATGAAATGAATGGTATATGAACGCATACGGGACTTTGTTGAAACGCTTCGCGCGTCTTCGCTCATTTGTTGAATCTACTCGTGCACTACCTATTGTTAAATGGAGTTACTAAGCCAGAAACCTTCCCTGAATTGTACACAACATCTCACCAAGTTTCATCGATATCGGACGAATGGTATATGAACGCATACGGGACTTTGTTGAAACACTTCGTGCGTCGTCGCTCATTTGTTTAATCTACATGTGCGGTACCTATTGTAAAGTGGATTTACTAAGCCAGAAACCTTTCCTGAAGTGTACACAACATCTCACCCAAGTTTCATCGCTATCGTGTGAATAGTATATGAACGTATACGGGACTTTGTTGAAGCGCTTCGCGCGTCGTCGCTCATTTGTTGAATCTACTTATGCGCTACCTATTGTAACATGGATTTACTAAGCCTGGAACCTTGCCTGGATTGTACACAACCTCTCACCCAAGTTTCATCGCTATCGGACGAATGGTGTATGAACGCATACGGGACTTTGTTGAAACGCTTCGCTCGTCGTCGCTCATTTGTTGAATCTACTCGTGCATTACCTATTGTTAAATGGAGTTACTAAGCCAGAAACCTTCCCTGAATTGTACACAACATCTCACCCATGTTTCATCGCAATGGGATGAATGGTATATGAACGCATGTGATACTTGGTTGAAACAAACGCACGCCATTTTGTTGAAACTACTCGCGCGCCATCTATTGTAAATTGGATTTACTATGCCTATAACTTTCCCGGGAATGTGCACAACAACTCACCAAAATTTGATCGCAATCGGATGAATTGTATATGAACGCATCGCCAACACACATTTGTATAAACTACTCAGCGCGCTATCTATTGTAAATTGGATTAACTATGCCTATGACCACCCCGGAAATGTTTGCAACAACTCACCAAAATTTGATCGCAATCGGATGAATGGTTTATGAACGCATAAAAGACGAACAAACGAACAATTTTTGTATATACAGTATATATAAGATATAAGATTAGTAATTGGAAGTGGTGAAACACTTCAAATACTTGGGAAGTGAACTGACTGAAGATGGAAGACTATATTTGGAAATTAGCAGAATAATACAACTCGGGAGTGCTTTCTACCAACATGTACGGGAACTTGTATGGAACAAGGATATGCCAATTAAGGCTAAAGAAGTTATGTACAAAGCATATTATGTTCCTATAATGACATATGCAGCAGAAACTTGGACAATGACTAAGAGGGATGAGACCAGAGTACAGGCAGCTGAGATGAGATTCCTGAGAAGTATGGTCCAGAAAACGAGGAGGGACAGAGTGAGAAATGAAGATATACGGAAAGAACTGGGAGTACAGAAACTAAATGACAAACTGGAGCAAAACAGATTGAGATGGTTTGGACATGTCAAACGGATGAATGAAGTAAGGCTACCAAGACGAGCACTGGAACGACGCATGACAGGGAAGAGAGGACGAGGAAGACCAAGAATGCGTTGGAAGAACTCGGTGAAGTATAGCATTAGAAATCGGAACCTCGATTGGAACACTTTGTCGGAAGAGGAATGGTGGAACGACAGAACAAAGTACAGAGAACCCATATTTGCCCCCACACAGTGTCAGCTGAAAAAGGGGAAATGAAGATGATGATGATTAGTTTTAATGATTGGAGGACTGAAGTTCACCAGGATGCCTATGAGATGAACAATCTTGTCTAAATTAGGAACCAAATCCATAGTAACTCTAATACTTATATTTAAAACAAGTAGTTCCGTGAAGAACTATACAGCCTATTTTCATATATCCTACTTATGTTAATTGCCACTATCAACATACACAATTTCAGTTTGATTGCTGTAATAGATTCGTAGATATTGAGAACCGACTAAATATTTCGGATGGTCGCCATGTTGGATTTTATATATGTAGGTCCTAGAGTTATGTACTGTTACATGCAGATTAATGTGAACGTGTAGTATTCAAACTTCAATCGCATAGTTAGGACACAAGAAAAAACAAGGAGAGTTTAAAATTTTTCACAGCTGCCATCTTGAGGTTATGGAAACAATTGAAATAAATTAGATGCCAGTGGATTAACATTCGTATAAGGATTTACTGTACCAAGTTTCACTGCACGCGGATGGTTAAATTGCGAGAAACGTCCATGTGAATATTTATAATTCGCGTCACCGCCATGTTGGATTTGTGATCACCAGGTTATTTCAAGTCCTATAGGTGAACTTAAGTTCATAGCCCCTATGAACATTAAAAAATGCAGTTTGATTGCTAAAATAGATTCGTAGATATTCAGTATCGACTAAATATTTCGGATGGTCGCCATGTTGGATTGTTGAATGTATAGGCCATAGAGTCATGTACCATTAAAGGAAAATTATTGCGTAGGTTCATTATTCAAACTTTCACTTCGATCGCATGACTACATCACAATAAATAAAATCTTAATTTTAAAATTCGCACTGCCGCCATCTTGAGGTTATGTAAAAAATTGAACTAAATTAGATACCAGTGGATTACAATGTGTATAAATATTTCCTGTGCCAGGTTTCAGTGCGCTTGGAATATTAAATCGCGAGAAAGGTCTATTTAAAATTTTCAAATTCGCTTGGCCGCCATGTTCGTTTTGTAGTTAACCGGTTTTTGAAAGTCTTATAGATGGACTTCCAGTAGTGCCCTTTATCTCCGTACAAAATTTCAGGGGTTTACCGCATATAGTTTCAGAGATATAGAATGCCGGTGAAATATTTCGCACATCCGCCATCTTGTGATTATGTAAACAATTGAACGAAGTTAGATGTCGGTGCATTACAATATATAAACATATACTGTACCAAGTTTCATTGCGTTTGGTTGGTCAAATCGCGAGAAACGTCTATTTAAATGTCGCAAATTCGCTTGGCCGCCATGTTGGTTTTGTTGTTACCAGGTTTTCAAAAGTCACTTAAGTGAACTTATAGTAGTTCCCTCTATCACCATAGAAAATGTCAGGGTAATATCGGTAATAGTTTCGGAGATATTGAATGCTGGTGAAATATTTCGCACAGCCGCCATGTTGGATTGGTGAGTCTTAACAAAATTTGAAGGGCACGGTCGAGGTCGCCGGGAATAGTGCTATTAACTTTCCGGGTTTCATTGAAATCGCTCCAGCCGTTTAGATTTTATTAGGGGGGGGGGGACACACACACGAATCACACACACACACACGGACAAAAGGTGATCTCATAAGCCTATTTTTTCAAAATTGAAAATAGGCTAAAAACTAACGGAGATTGAAAATACTGGCAAAAGATTGGAAAGCACTGACAATTTAGAAGTAAAAGTAATTTAGATTGAAAATACGCACAAAATGCAAGTTAGAGTAAAAAACATGATGTCGAGTAAAGAACATATAGCCTACTTTCTCCAAAATGCATGGGTATTGTTATAACTCTTTGTCCTTTTCAAGGAGTATAATTGAATGTTTGTTGTAGTAGCTTGTTGAAATACAACGTGTTGTACGGATATTAAACATGAATTTGAGGTGCCTTTTACAAGTGCTACCTCTGTACCAAATTTCGTTCATTTTGCTTTCACCGTGTTTGAATTGATAGAGGGAGTCAATTTGCACACATACATGGCCGCCATCTGCAAACTATTGGGCTGATGACCTTGTAGTTTGGTCAAATGATGCTTACTACATAAAGGTATGTTGTTGCAAAATTTAGTAGAGATCAGATGATTAGGTTGGTCGTAATTTGATTTAAGCTATTAACATTTGGGTGGTCGCCATTACGTTTTCGTCAAGATGGCGGCGATATAAAGCATGACACTGACGTGCCCTTTGATAGTGCTACCTCTGTACCAAATTTCGTTCAATTCGGTCTCACCGTATTTCAATAGATAGGAGGAATCGATTTGCACACATACACGGCCGCCATCAGCAAATTATTGGGCTGATGACCTTGTTGTTTGGTCAACAGATTCTTCATACATAAAGGTATAATGTTGCAACAATCGGTAGAGATCAGATGATTAGGTTGGTCGTAATTTGATTTAAGCTTTTAACATTTGGGTGGCTGCCATTACGTTTTCGTCAAGATGGCGGCGATATAAAACATGACACATTAGGTGCCCTTTGCATTGGGCTACCTCTGAACCGAATATCGTTCAATTCGGTTTCACCGTGTTCGAATTGATAGGAGGGGACAGACATTCAGAGAACACACACTCACCCACAGACTCACACACACACACACACACACACACACACACACACACACACACACACGCAGACAGACACACAATGTTTCGCCCTGTGTTGATCTCTTAAGTCTACTTTCATTTTTTGCAAAAATCGCAAGTACCATAGGCTAAAAAATGACAAAGTGCAATTTAGCTTCAAAATACACACAAAATGCAATTTGGATTCACAATACTTATAAAATCCTGATTTGAATAGTAGACTATTTTTTGCTGATTTTAGGAATTTGGGCCATTGGAGGCTAAAAACCTAAATTTTCATGCACCACAAGCCTTTGTAATTTATAAAAGGGGTCTTCCTGTTGTTGGGCACTTGACCCAATGGTTAGGGTCAGTTTGTATGTGTTGAGTATTGCAATTCGTCTACGAGGTTTTCAATTTTATTTTCACGTCAGGAAGAACACGTTAGGTAAATTTAGTTTGAGAGCACATTTTTCTTTGTCAACAAACAGGTTCCAAGCCCTTGCCATTGCAGCCGTAGCTCAATAACGTCTGGTTATTAATACCGAAGACCGTTCGAAGAATGGGTACTTCTGCTAGTCTATATACACACATCAAAAAAAGTTTTGCATCACCTCGGTTCCAAGAGTTCCGGAACCGTTAAATACAAAGGGAATAGAGATCAACACAAACAACATTTCAGCTCGTTTTATTGCTCATGAGACCCACACAGTGCATGTTGTACCATCATACAGCTAGACTTTCAGCATTTGTGGTCCAGATTGCAGTACACACCACTACCTCTAATACCCAGTAGCACGTCCTCTTGCATTGATGCATGCCTGTATTCGCCGTGGCATACTATCCACAAGTTCATCAAGACACTGTTGGTCCAAATTGTCCCACTCCTCAACGACAATTCGGCGTAAATCTCTCAGAGTGGTTGGTGGGTCAAGACGTCCATAAACAGCCCTTTTCAACATATCCCAGGCATGTTCGATAGGGTTCATGTCTGGCGAACATGCTGGCCACTGTAGTCGAGCGATGTCGTTATCTTGAAGGAACGCATTCACAAGATGTGCACGATGAGGTCGAGAATTGTCGTCCATGAAGACAAATGCCTCTCCAATATTCTGCCGATATGGTTGCACTATGGGTCGGAGGATGTCATTCAGGTATCGTAAAGCCGTTTCGGAGCCTTCCATGACCACCAGTGGCGTACGTCGGCCCCACATAATGCCACCCCAAAACATCAGGGAACCACCACCTTGCTGCACTCGCTGGACAGTGTGTCTAAGACGTTCAGCCTGACCAGGGTGCCTCCAAACACGTCTCCGACGATTGTCTGGTTGAAGGCATATGCGACACTCATCGGTGAAGAGAACGTGATGCCAATTCCGTGGGGTCCATTCAGCATGTTGTTGGGCCCATCTGTACCGCGCTGCATGGTGTCGGGGTTGCAAAGCTGGACCTCGCCATGGACGTCGGGAGTGAAGTTGCGCATCATGCAGCCTATTGCGCACAGTTTGAGTTGAAACACGACGTCCTGTGGCTGAACGAAACGCATTATTCAACATGGTGGCATTGCTGTCAGGGTTCCTCCGAGCGGCAATCCGTAAGTAGCGGTCATCCACTACAGTAGTAGCCCTTGGGCGGCCTGAGCGAGGCCTGTCATCGACAGTTCCTGTATCTCTGTACCTCCTCCATGTCCGAACAACATCGCTTTGGTTCACTCTGAGACGCCTGGAAACTTCCCTTGTTGAGAGCCCTTCTTGACACAAAGTAACAATGCGGACGCGATCGAACTGCGGTATTGACCTTCTAGGCATGGTAGAACTACAGACAACATGAGCAGCGTACCTTCGTCCTGGTGGAATGACTGGAACTGATCGGCTGTCGTACCCCCTCCGTCTAATAGGCCCTGCTCATGCATGGTTGTTTACATCTTTGAGCAGTTTTAGTGACATCTATGAACAGTCAAAGGGACTGTATCTTGGATACAATATACACAGTCAACGTCTATATGCCGGAGATCTGGGAACCGTGGTGATGCAAAACTTTTTTTGATGTGTGTATATTAAAATGAATTGCTGTTCGTTAGTCTCGCTAAAACTCGAGAACGGCTGGACCGATTTGGCTAATTTTGGTCTTGAATTATTTGTGGAAGTCCAGAGAAGGTTTAAAAGGTGAATAAATATGAAAGTTGTAGCGCACGAGTAGATTCAACAAATGAGTGACGGTACGCGATTCGCTTTAAAAAAAAGTCCCGTATGCGTTCAAATACCATTCATCCGATTGCTACGAAACTTTGGTTAAATTGTTGTTCACACTCCAGGAAAGGTTTCTGACTTAGTAAATCCTTTTTACAATAGGTAGCGCACGAGTAGATTCAACAAATGAGCGACGACGGCCAAAGCGTTTCAACAAAGTCCTGTAAGCGTTCACATACCATTCGTCCGATAGCTATGAAACTTGGGTGAGAGGTTGTGTATACTACAGGCAAGGTTTCTGGCTTAGTAAATCCATGTTATAATAGGTAGCGCACGAGTAAATTCAACAAATGAGTGACGACGAGAGAGGAGACTCCCTAGGCCTCGGATACCCTAATACCGTCAGACGAGAACAAGAGTTGACCAAGGGAGGCCGAAAGGAAAGAAGACGGAGAGGAGCCCGGCACGAGTAAGTGGAAGCAACGCCAGACTCAGCTGGGGTCCCGTGGTCGCCAACCGACGTCCCAGTGGTGTGAGTCCCTGGAGGGTGGAACCTCTAATGCAAGGACGTGGACCAATCGTATCACCAACTTACAATTAAACGGCCATCAAAATAACACTAGACATCGCACACACACCCAAGTGAGCAAAAACATCCCCACACTTGACTAAAGTAGAGGGTGGCGCTTGCAAGTAGTGTATCTTCCCCTTGAAAAAATTAAGTACTGAAATTACCTGAATTATAGTCGGGAGAATATCTGGAGAAGATTAAGTATTAGATGTTCACTCCTCCGCTGTCATAGACCCACCCAGCCATCCCTAATAAGATCACGACTTATATAGTTGAAATTGCAGCTCTGACGGCCATCTTTGTGAAGGAGTCAATAATGCCAACCCCACGCATTCGGTGCTATATCGCATTCGGCAGACCAATGGTTTTGCCTAGACCGATATTTTCGTCCAGACAAATGGTGGTTAGGTAGCGCGGCCCTCAGAGCCGCGTTAGCTCATAGATAACACCCCTGGTTTTATCAATTCAAACGATCTTGTCGACTTCATCGTTATGCTTTGGTCTACCGTTATGCGTTACGGTTACGGCGTGTATGACGTCATCATGTTGTTCAGTGCATATGCACCGAGTTTGAGTTTACTCCTGGGGTCTGGCGTTATGCGTTACGGAGACGGTGAGTGCGTGACGTCATGCAGCAGAGTGCACCTCCCGCTCTCCGTTCCCCGCGCGGGAAGCCTAAGTTAATGGGTAATGGAGACTGTTGAAAGAGTCCCACCTGAGCCTTTCTAACATGTGTAGCATTTGTTGCATGCATCATTTGAAATGATATAAAGTCTAGTCTCTCAGACTGACTGTATCTTTTATCATTTTAAATGATCTTGTCGACTTCGTCGTTACGCTGGGGTCTGGCGTTACGTTACCGTGACGGACGGAGAGATGCACTGAGGTGTGTGACGTCATAGTACCTCTCGGTGCATGTGTACCCCGACAATCTCTACTTCGTTAGTATAAGACAAAAATCCCCGATTTTTTGATGTCACGGGTAATCTCGAGAACCACTGGATGGATTTTGATGCGATTTTCACCATTCTGTAAAGAATATCTCGAGGAAAGATTCTGTAGAAAATAAGTTATGTATGATCAAAGGAAGCCAAGCAGTAACGATTTCAGTGGGAAAAAAACGAAAACAAACTCGGCGTCCGTGCGCTTCTTAAGCTTACGCTGGACAAACCGTTAAAAATATCAATATACTATGAGCGTAAGAATTGGTCAGCATGAAAAGTTCTACAAAAAGTGACAGTCAGTCTGATTTTGAGAGATGATTTCTGAATATTTTGAGCGATTATAAAATAAAAAGAGACAGACAGTCTGAAAGACTGGACTTTATATCATTTTAAATGCTACAAATGCTGAAAAATGCTAGAAAGGCTGGAGGCTTCTCGCTTCTCTCGAAGCCAAAGACTCTTGACATGTTAGCCTTTCTAGCATTTTTCAGCATTTAAAATGATATAAAGTCCAGGCTTTCAGACTGACTGTCCCTTTTTATTTTATAATCGCTCAAAATATTCAGAAATCATCCCTCAAAATCAGGACGCCAGTTTACAGTCATTATTAACCCTCTACGGTATAGGTACCGCCCTGCACGGATAAACTTTTCGCCGTGCGGATATAGTTAGCCCTAGCTGTGTGGATAGCGGATTAGCTGCGAATAATGTTTGGAGTAAATTTGCGGATAGTTTTTAGAATACAATCCGAACTTGTTTGATATCATTATTAGGACCCGGATGTTTATGATATATCATATTTTTTCGTTATGTTTTTTTTTAAATGACAAATGTAAGACGATGATTTTAGCTAATCTCATTAAGCATAATTAACATTCCGAACAGGAAAGGATTGCAATTCTGGATGTGTAACATTCATTTCAAACATAGCACATGACATACAAAGTCTAAGGCAGTGGTTCCCAACCTTTGCCAGCTGACGCCCCCCTTTTCAGATACGGGTGGTCATCGCGCCCTCCATCCGTCACTTCTATAACCTCTTCGATAAACCTACGCGGAGGATACAGACCTAACCTAATGTAATAACACTACATAATGGAATATTTATTTCTGAGAAAATAATATGTAGTACGCGTTTTATATCTATTACATACTAAAAAGATGGCATATTGGCTTTCAGGGCCAGTGAATTATAGCTCAGCAATTTTTCTAGGATTATGCCTAGTCTTGTGTGGGGTTTCGCCCAGGAACACCAAGCTGGCTGATGCCACATACTAACTTCATTTTATCACAATACAAAGAACACATTTTTATAATACATCCTTAAATTAGTCAACAAATGTCAGTGAGAGGGTTGACACTGTTTTCTCTTGGTAAGACTCGGTATGTTTGGTTTGATACTAGACAGAGCATCGTGGAGATCACTTGCAACATTACCAGTGCTTTTGAATGATTGACTTGGCGCGGCAATCACTTGGAGAGATTCGAAAAATATTTATTATACAAAATTGTAATGTTCGAGTTTAAAAAAATAAATTCGGAAGTCACTTCACATCCCTCCCCCCACCCTAGCCACCCTCCTCCCCCCGATAAATCCCCCCACACCCCCCTAGGGGGGGGGGGCGCCCCCCAGGTTGGGAACCCCTGGTCTAAGGGAACAACTTTTTTCTCAGATGTATAAATATGTTGCTTTAGTAATTTATGCTTTACCTAATTAAAAAAGAAGTTGTCTGACGAACGAAAGAGCCTACTTTTCTTAAAATTTAAGATTCAAGCCAATGATTAATCTATATGGATCTATCTAGAATAATGACGAAATTACTGTACGTTGGTAATATCGAAATTTCTAATTAGTTCGAAATACTGTATTCCTGGCATAATGTAGCCTAATAGAGCACTGCAGTTGGCAGCCCTGGTGACTGAATATATTCTTAGTTCCATCCCTTAGGGTACAGAATACAAAATTTGGTTGAAGTCCAATGGATAGCATGGAAGTTACATGCAGTTCAACATTGGATCTAACAGCGTGCGTAAAATCATGTTGGCAACAATGTCATGCATGTATTGGTCAGAAATAATCTGAAATAATATGAACTAATGTTGTGCCAATTCTGAACGAAATCCATTAGTTAGTGTAGAAGTTACATGCATTTTAAAATTGGATCTATCACCAGGCTTAAAATCATGTTGGCAGCACTGACGCATATTAGTTACTCCAAATTAATCTAGAATGACAGGTACTACACGTGTGCAAAGTTTAGAACTATTGGCTTGCATACTTTCTGATATATTGATATTAGGGTAACAAGTATAGAGACAGCATTTATTAACAGTTGGCAGCCCTGGTGGCTCTTAAGAATACGCTCAGTCATATTTGCTTATGTACACATAGCACATACGAAATTTGGTAGAATTACAATTGATAGTGTAGAAGTTATATGCATTTAAAAATTGGACCTATCAGCAGGCTTATAATCATTTTGGCAACACTGCCATGTATGGCCTCCTTGAAATTAAACTGAAATATTATTATCTATACGTATGTCAATTTTGAAATAGCTCCCATTCATACCTCTCTTGATATCCAACATGGAGCTCAAATTTCAATTGCGATTTTTCAGCAGTTGGTACCATTGACATCATTTTCAAATACGGCATTGAGATATTCAAGTATAGATCTTTACTCCGACCAAATTTTGTTTCGATTGATGCAGCCATTTAGGAGTTGATAGGACACACACACACACACACACACACACACACACAGACAGAAGTACAGACAAGACGAAACGCACTCACTACCTCTTCAAATGCCTCTTTAAATAAATACCTTAAAACATGTAGTCTATATTTACAATGAAATAATGAAAGAATGCAACACGGGGTAACCATGGTAACAGAATCTCACAGGTGCATCTATTTCTGTAAGACGCAATGCAATTCCAATTATTACATTACTGTAAAAGTTTCCAGACGGTTATAAGGTTATCACTGAACCAAATTAAGCGGTAAAATTCATCAATACATACAGTATAATGCGCTTAAGGGAGTCAAGAGGCACTCTAGAATTTTTTCAGGCAATTTTCACGTGTGAGTGTGGTACGAAAGGTCTTTTTCACCGGACTATAAAGGGTCTCCCAAAACCACATTTAAAGGCTCTTAAATTAACAGTGTCTGTGATATTCCCAGAAAACTAACCTCGCTCTGAGGAATGACAAACCCCTAACCACTGCACCAGTAGCTGAATTGATAAAGTCTGATTATTCATACCAAGGATGAATCAGTCATAGCATTCATGATTGAGATTTTGCCAAGTGTACTCTTTACAACTAGAATATTCACGAGTGTTGCCTCGACGCGTAATGCTAGTTGTTTAATAATGCTTAATGTACCTCTAAGTTTTGAAAATAAATAAGCTTATAAAAATGAAATTTCTAATGATTTTACCATCTTAAAATTTTAAAATTATAAATGAATTATGAGCATTAAAATGTTAAAGAAAACAAAAATTAAAATTAATAATAATTAGGCTAAAGTAATTAAATGTTAATAAATACCAATAAAATATATTTACTACTGTATTATTCTGCACTATAAAGGGTTAAAGAGTATTTTCGTCAAGGACCAGCAAGGTGATATTATACGGTATGTGACTTACCTTAAATTTGATCAGATGAAGTCCGCACCTATCTGCTTTGGTCTGCACACAACACAATACTGACACAACTTTTTCAAAACACAACGGATCCGAACTCTGCTGGCTCTGCGCGAGTGATGGTTGCCAGGGGAGGCCACTCCGGGCTCCGCGCTTCAGCTTGCCAGAGCATAGGCTGCAGCTTGACGTCACCGGTTGGTCACTTGCTGGGCGACCATATATAACAAACAGTTCTCAGCTGTCTCTAGCAACAAAAAGGGACGCTTTTAAAGAGAAATATGAATGTGGTGGTCCTCGCATGCCCTTCTGCAGTCAACTAATACCCTATAAAGGGTTTATCACTACAGTCTGTACCATTAAAATTGCTACCCTCCTGTCAGGAGACTGATAAAATAACCCGGTCAACGCATGTGAGATTTTCGAAGTGAAATGACATGTCCTGTGGTTCGGATTCCACGTAAAAAGGAGGTCCCATGGCTCATAATCACAAGATTCACGGTTACGTAAAACTAATAAATAGAACTCCAAAGTTGTAATATTGAAAATTAATCAGTGAGGTAAACAACATTGAACCAAGAGCTATAGGCTACGGTTATCGGAGTCCCAAGTCCGACTACTGTGTAACCACCACATAGTGTACCGGTTAGTATTCGTGGCTGGCCGGGTACACTCAGCCTCGTGAGGCAAATCTGAGAAGATGTGGGTTCGATTCCCACCTCAGCCAGACTGGAAGTGGTTTTCCGTGGGGTGCCACTGCCGGGATGGTTCCTAACTTAGGCCACGGCCGCCTTTTTCTCAATCATCATCTGATTTACAACTACACAGATACCACAATAACACAGGTTACCAGACAAATTTAACACACACACCCAAGTGCACGGGGCTAAATGTCCACGATGTCCAAACTCCTCAAATGAATCAACAGTTATATTTTGGGCTGCACCCAACTGATTTACTACTTCTTGAAAAGTACTGTAGTTTTAAATAAGGAATATAATAAAATGCGAAATAATCAATAAGCTAATTGCATTGGACACTTAAATTCTTTGGCATTGTATCGTGCAAATAACTTGAAAAATGAGAGTATTCTGGACTCTCATAATATGCATAGATCATACAAATGCACATCTTTTAAATGGGTTAAATATCGTAGTTCTCAGTTCTTAACATTTTCTAGGATCAAGCACACCCTCGCAGGAAGTTGTGGTACAGTTACGAAAGGACTCTCGCACTTACGAAACTACAGGGTCTTTCTTATCGGTCTATATAGTAATATATAGGCTGGCTGCGTGGCTCAGCGGTAACGTTCTCGCCTGCTATGCCCAAGGTTGCTGGATCGACTCCTGGTGCAGTCAGCTGGCATTTGAGGGTGCGCAAATGCGAGGGAGCCGTGTTAACAGATTTACTGGCACATTAATGATCCCCTTAGAGGCGAAATTCCGGCACCCCGGCGTCTCTAAAAGCAGCAGTTAGAAGGGACGTTCAACCAATAACATTAATTTTATTATCTAGCAATATAGCAGCTGCATTAATATAATCTCTCGGCTGTGAGTCACCCGGCTACGCACGCATTTTGCTGGTCCCCGCTTTATTGCTAGACCGATAAAATATGTCCCGGTAATATTGTGAGCATCTGAGTTATAGTCTTCTTATCTTGGTTTTGAGTCATCTAACGTGCTCGCCAGAAGCTGAAAATTAAAACTTGCTACCAGTTGCATCGGTAATACCTCTCCAGCACGGACGGAAAAATTGAGCGTTTCTTTATCAAGTTTAATCCCTATTGCTTACATCGTTGTGTAAATAATTTGACTTTACTATCGTTGGTTATACCGCAAATCTTTATTTATGTTGTTGTTTGAGTCTTCAGTCTTTTGACTGGTTTGATGCAGCCCTCCATGCCTCCCTGTCCTGAGCTAACCGTTTCATCTCTACATAGCTACCACACCCTACATCCGAGGCAATCTGTCTAACATATTCTAACCTTGGTCTACCCCTACAGTTCTTGTCCTCGACCCTTCCTTCCATAACTAAGCTTGCTATTCCTGGGTGTCTTAGTATGTGTCCTACCAACCTATCTCTTCTCTTCATTAGCAGTCGCCAGAAACATCTCTCCTCTCCCACTCGTCTTAATACCTCATTGTTTGTAACTCTATCTACCCATCTGATCTTTATCATTCTCCTGTAACACCACAATTCAAATGCCTCAATTCTCCTCTTTTCTGCTGCACCAATAGTCTCAAGTTTCACTTCCGTAGAGCGCCACGCTCCAGACAAAGGCTTTCAAAAATGACTTCCTAATACCTAAATCTATATTCAATGTCAGCAGATTCCTTTTTTGTAGAAATGCTTTCTTTGCCTGAGCCAACCTACTTTTTATATCCTCTTTGCTTCGTCCATCACTGGTTATTTTGTTTCCTAAGTAACAGAAGTCTCCTACTTCCTTCAGCTTTTCACCTGCCAATTTGATCTCCAAAGAGGTTTCTGATTTATTTCGGCTGCATTCCAGTATTTTTGTTTTACATTTATTAATTTTCATCATGAATTCTTTCCGTAAGACGGAGTCCATACCATTCAAAAACTCATTCAAATCCTCAGGCTTGTCGGCCAAGATGACGATATCAACAGCAAATCTCAGAGTTGAAATTATTTCTCCTTGAATCTTCACTCCCACTTTAAATTTTTCTCTAATTTCCTTCATTGCTTGTTCAATGTAAAGATTGAAAAGTATGGGTGATAAGTTGCAGCCTTGCCTTACACCTTTCTGAATACCAGCTTCTCTCTCATGTCCTTCAACTCGAATGACTGCTGTCTGGTTTCTGTACAGATTGTATATCACCCTCCTATCCCTGTACTTTATTCCAATTGATTTCAAAATGTCAAACAATTTAGTCCAATCAACGTTATCAAAAGCCTTTTCTAAGTCTACAAAAGCCATGAACGTTCTCTTATCTTTCCTTATTCTACCTTCTAAAATCAGCCTAAGACTTAGTACAGCTTCCCTTGTTCCTACATTTCTCCTGAAACCAAACTGGTCTTCACCCAACTCCGTTTCTATCTGGCTTTCAATCCTCTTGTAAATTATTCTAGACAGGATCTTTGAAGCATGAGTAATCAAGCTGATTGTACGGTAATCTTCTCATTTGTCATCTCCCACTTTCTTTGGTATAGGGATGATTACATTCTTCATGAAATCAGGGGGTACCTCACCTGTCTCATAAATCCTACACACCAAGTGAAATAACCTGATCAGACCATCTCCTATGCAGCATAGCAACTCAATCGGTATATCATCTATGCCTGGTGCTTTGTTCCTGCTTAAGTCTTCCAAAGCTCTATCAAATTCTGATCGCAATATTAAATCTCCTTTCGCATCCTCATCAATTTCCTGCTCCCTTTCCATTACATGATTCTCAATCTCCTTTCCCTTATACAAACACTCTATGTAAGCTTTCCATCTCTCAACCTTTTCTTCCCTATCTGTTAGAGGCTTTCCATTTGTGTCCTTAATACACACATCAAAAAAAGTTTTGCATCACCTCGGTTCCAAGAGTTCCGGAACCTTTAAATACAAAGGGAATAGAGATCAACACAAACAACATTTCAGCTCGTTTTATTGCTCATGAGACCCACACAGTGCATGTTGTACCATCATACAGCTAGACTTTCAGCATTTGTGGTCCAGATTGCAGTACACACCACTACCTCTAATACCCAGTAGCACGTCCTCTTGCATTGATGCATGCCTGTATTCGTCGTGGCATACTATCCACAAGTTCATCAAGACACTGTTGGTCCAAATTGTCCCACTCCTCAACGACAATTCGGCGTAAATCTCTCAGAGTGGTTGGTGGGTCAAGACGTCCATAAACAGCCCTTTTCAACATATCCCAGGCATGTTCGATAGGGTTCATGTCTGGCGAACATGCTGGCCACTGTAGTCGAGCGATGTCGTTATCTTGAAGGAACGCATTCACAAGATGTGCACGATGAGGTCGAGAATTGTCGTCCATGAAGACAAATGCCTCTCCAATATTCTGCCGATATGGTTGCACTATGGGTCGGAGGATGTCATTCAGGTATCGTAAAGCCGTTTCGGAGCCTTCCATGACCACCAGTGGCGTACGTCGGCCCCACATAATGCCACCCCAAAACATCAGGGAACCACCACCTTGCTGCACTCGCTGGACAGTGTGTCTAAGACGTTCAGCCTGACCAGGGTGCCTCCAAACACGTCTCCGACGATTGTCTGGTTGAAGGCATATGCGACACTCATCGGTGAAGAGAACGTGATGCCAATTCCGTGGGGTCCATTCAGCATGTTGTTGGGCCCATCTGTACCGCGCTGCATGGTGTCGGGGTTGCAAAGCTGGACCTCGCCATGGACGTCGGGAGTGAAGTTGCGCATCATGCAGCCTATTGCGCACAGTTTGAGTTGAAACACGACGTCCTGTGGCTGAACGAAACGCATTATTCAACATGGTGGCATTGCTGTCAGGGTTCCTCCGAGCGGCAATCCGTAAGTAGCGGTCATCCACTACAGTAGTAGCCCTTGGGCGGCCTGAGCGAGGCCTGTCATTGACAGTTCCTGTATCTCTGTACCTCCTCCATGTCCGAACAACATCGCTTTGGTTCACTCTGAGACGCCTGGAAACTTCCCTTGTTGAGAGCCCTTCTTGACACAAAGTAACAATGCGGACGCGATCGAACTGCGGTATTGACCTTCTAGGCATGGTAGAACTACAGACAACATGAGCAGCGTACCTTCGTCCTGGTGGAATGACTGGAACTGATCGGCTGTCGTACCCCCTCCGTGTAATAGGCCCTGCTCATGCATGGTTGTTTACATCTTTGAGCAGTTTTAGTGACATCTATGAACAGTCAAAGGGACTGTATCTTGGATACAATATACACAGTCAACGTCTATATGCCGGAGATCTGGGAACCGAGGTGATGCAAAACTTTTTTTGATGTGTGTATTAGAGCACGTAGTCTTCTTTTCCCCAAAAGTATTCTTAATCCTTCGATAAGCTGTGTCTACTTTTCCTAATTTCAGACAATTTTCTATACCTGCACATTTCTCTTTCAACCATTCTTCTTTCGCTTCCTTGCACTTCTTGTTAACCTCATTTCTCAGACGTCTGTATTCTGCTTTCCCCTTTTCATCTCTTACATTCTTGTGTTTCCGCCTTTCATCCATCAATTCTAGTATATCCTGAGTGATCCACGGTTTTCTACCTATTCTTTCTTTCCTACCAAGGTTTTCTTCTGCGGATTTTGTTATTTCATTCTTCAAAAGTGCCCATTCGTCTGCAATTGAAGTTTGTTTAGGGTGTTTCATTAGTCCTTCCTTTATACTCTTCTTGAATCTTTCGTTTACATCCTTCTCTTTCAGTCTGTCTATTGCCCACCTTTTGGCTTTTGACTTTTCTTCACTTTCTTCAACTTTAATCTGAATTTCATTACAACCAGATTGTGGTCAGAGTTTATGTCAGCACCAGGATATGTTTTACAATCCAAAATCTGGTTTCGAAACCTCTGCTTGACCATAATGAAGTCGATTTGGTAACGCCCTGTATCTCCTGGTCTCATCCATGTGTATATTCTTCTATTGTGGTTATTGAATAAGGTGTTAGCTATGACCAATTCATGCTCGGTGCAGAATTCTACCAGCCTGCTTCCTCGATCACTCCTTTCACCTAATCCGAAATCTCGTACTATCTTCCCTTCTCTCCCTTTTCCTACCACAGCATTCCAATCTCCCATTACTATAACATTTTCATCACCCTTGATATACCTCAGAATTTCGTCTATTTCTTCGTAGACCTTTTCAACATCCTCATCAGCTTGACTGGTAGGCACATAGACTTGTACCACTGTGGTGCAGGTAGGTTTAGTATTGATTTTTGCTACAATAATCCGTTCACTATATTTCTCATAATATTCCACCCGCTGTCCAAGTTTCCTACTCAATATGAGGCCAACCCCTGCTTGGCCATTGTTTGATATAGTGCTAATGACCCTATAGTCTCCTGACCAAAAGTTTTGTTCTTCCTGCCAGCGCATTTCACTAATCCCAACCAAATCCAACCTCAACCTATCCATTTCCCTTTCTAAGTTTTCTAACCTTCCACTTCCTAGCAGACTTCTAACATTCCACGCTCCGATCCGTAGAATGTCAGATTTCCTCTTTGTCACTTCTGTGATGTTAACCCCCTCTCGAGTAGTCCCCACCCGGAGATCCGAACGGGGGACTAGTTTACCTCCGGATTGAAATTTTACAAGGGAGGAGGCCATCATCACATGTAATTATGCATAGAGAGGTGCATATCCTGGAGAATAGCATACGGCTGTAGTTTCCCGTTGCTTTGAGCCGTGCAGTAGGACGCAGTGTAGCCATTATTTGGCTTATATTATCAATATCTTAACCATCTATAAGGCTAGTAAAGAATTGATTTATTCTGAAAGGCTGCTACTCCCTTTCAGAATAAGTAAAGAGCAATTCTACTAAAAAATACTAACCTTCTACCGTACTAACAATTAAATACCAACATTCTACTAACGAAAAAAAATACTTAAGTTCCACCAACAACAAATACTACCACTAAAACAGTCTGTCACCAGGAACACTCACATGCACCCTCACACATCACAGTCTACTGAAACAATGAACTAGAACTAATAAACAATGCAACTGCTACCAGACACACTCACACACCACAGTCTAATAGAACAATGACATATATCTAATAGACAAACTAACTACCTACTTACAACTAAAACTAACTACATACGTACTGTACTGTTATTTGAATTGACAATATTTACAAAATGCAATTTAGATAGAAAATACTTACAAAATGTAATTTAGATTCAAAATAGTCACAAAAAGCAATTGAGAATAAAAATACTCGAATAATACTCGAGTAATAAGTAATGAAAAGTTATTAAAATATTGTTGTTAAGCATTATAAGATAGATAAGATAGATAGATTTAATTTTGATATTTATATTGAATTATTTAATTAACTAATTTCAAATTGATTTTTACAATTATTTTATAATGTTTTATAGTTAAGTTTCTTATTTAAATTTATATATTTCTTTTATTGTTGCAATTTCATTTTTATAATTTTTATTTCTTCATTCATATTATATTTCATTTTTACACTTGACTTGTTAATGATTTTACTTTTAAATCGTTTGAAATTTTATCCAATACCGTACATTACGTCAAGTACAGTGTTCGCATTATATCTCTGCCGGTGAGGACAGTTATATTTCTGAGAATTCGAGCCGTCAACTCCTCTTCTCCTATTCATAATTCATTACCTCACAGTGTGGGGCTCGGGAGTTCTGACGGTCGACTTAGCATAATGCACTCGGCGCACTTATTAGTGCTTGCCACACAATTGTTGATGTGTCAATTTGAGAAATGTCTTTGGTGATGTTTTTACAGTCTGTGTACTGTGTACCTGGTTGTAGCATGAAAATATATACATAGGCCTATGTAAATATATACATATATACACATATACATATATATACATAATTATACATACATACATATATATACATATGTATTTTGAAGACCCATCAGGTTTCCTTAACCATTACTATAGGTTAGATGTTCAGAACTAACAGCATTTGGAGATGAGATGTGTCAATCTTTACAAAATGCAATTGAAGTTGAAACCAATCGCGAGATGTAATTTAGATCGAAAAAACTTACAAAATGCAACGTAGATTAAAAATACCTTTAAAAATCGCTAAAAGTGAATTTAGATTTTCCCTTATAAGATTGTAATGGGACTCTAGAGAGGATATCATGATTGGTTCAACCAGTAGCTCACTTAGGCAAAGAAAGTTAAGTTTGCTACTATTCGGATTTGATTTAGATGGCGGCAATATAGAACGTGCAGTAAAAGTGCCCCTGTACCAGGTTTCATTCAATTTGGATCAGGTGTTTAGGAATGGATAACCAGGATACACTCACCCACTCTCTGACCCCCGAGTGGTCTAATAAGCCTATTTCATTTTTATGAAAGAAGGCTAACAAAGGATAAATACTCAAGAAGAAATGTTCCAAATCCTGAGGAGCGTTGAATAATAGCTTAAGACAAACGTAGAAAAATCAATGAATTAGTGCTCCGAAACTGGTTTCGATTCAATAAGAAAATACAAATATGAAAGTCCATCCTGAATCCATCAGACGTATCCTTATGCATACAATGCACACTTTACCTATTTCACAATTTTAACCAACCCCATAGTGATGTTTACAAATCGAACATTTAAAACCTAGCAACTGAAACCCAACAGTGAAGGATTCTATTATCAACCAATATGACAAAATTTTCTCTACTTTGTGATTGTAGTTAATGTATCAGAGACGATCTTCAAATGGCATCCGAGTTGTGGGGGTTTGAAGATACTGTAAAGCTATCAGCGAACTGAGAAACTCTCCCTTCTAAAAATATATATTCACATGATTATTACACTTTTATTGTAGCAGTATTTTCAAGCTATCTACGAAACTTCCGTTACTTTCGTTTTTTCCCCTAACGAGAACACTGGACACATCTGCTGTTGTAGATTGGTAGACCCTATGTGGTAAAGTGGATTTAAATCTCATTTGACTCGGTAATGGCTATCTGATAGAGAACCTGCCATGATTCCATTGACCAAGTCCAGGTGAACACAACTACGTTCATAGCATAACACCCCCCTCCTGAATCCGATTACCCGGCCTGGACAACACGAAACACGTGGACCCTCAAGTTAGTTACCATTTTATAACATATCCAGGAACTACTTGATAACTTGTTTTCATCATGGGAACTTTGGTTAGAATTTGGCAACTAAAACAGTTTCGCGCTAAAATAAAAACGATTTGTATTTCATCATAATGTAGTTTTGCATTGGGAACTGAAAGCAATATTATACTGATTGAGATAGACATTGGAGGATAGATCTTCAAATTAGACAAACCTTAAATAAAGAAGCCCGGCTCCTAATTGGAGTGATGCCACAATTTTCAACACTTGTTCCTGGATCGATCTGTGGCAGAGCGTCCGCCTCGTGATCCCAACATCGCCAGAGTCGACGGCACCGCGGGAGTATTCAGGCTGTGCGTAACTATGACAATGCGCATGCGCCAGTATGTATCAGACGGGAAGAGAAGATAACAGCACAAATGAAATATCTGATGAGAGTCGAGATATGTACGTTGCGATAGCGTAATAAACGTTATCGATTACATTCATTGAAGCAAAGAATATTGCGAGAAAGACAAGACACTCACTCTCAGACGAGAAGAAAATATACAAACACAAAAATAGACCAAACATGTGGTATTCGCCAATTAAGCCTAGGTTAACAAGTAGTTCCGTGAAGAACTATACAGCCTATTTTCATATATCATATTTATGTTAATTGCCACTATCAACATACAAAATTTCAGTTTGATTGCTGTAATAGATTCGTAGATATTGAGAACCGAATAAATATTTCGGATGGTCGCTATGTTGGATTTTTTTATATGTTGGTCCTAGAGTTATGTACTGTTACATGAAGATTATTGTGTACGTGTAGCATTCAAACTACATTCGCATGATTAGGACACAAGAAGTAACAAGGAGATTTTAAAATTTCGCACAGCTGCCATCTTGTGGTTATGGAAACAATTGAAATAAATTTGATGCCAGTGGATTAACATTCGTGTAAGGATTTACTGTACCAAGTTTCACTGCACTCGGATGGTTAAATTGCGAGAACCGTCCATGTGAATATTTATACTTCGCATCGCCGCCATGTTGGATTTGTGATCACCAGGTTATTTAAAGTCCTATAGGTAAACTTAAGTTCATAGCACCTATGAAAATTAAAAAATTCAGTTTGATTGCTATAATAGATTCGTAGATATTCAGAGCCGTATAAATATTTCGGATGGTCGCCATGTTGGATTGTTGAATGTATTGGCCATAGAGTCATGTACCATTAAAGGAGAATTATTGCGTAGGTTCATTATTCAAACTTTCACTTCGATCGCATGATTACGACACAAGAAATAAAAACTTAATTTTAAAATTCGCACAGCCGCCATCTTGAGGTTATGTAAACAATTGAACTAAATTAGATACCAGCGCATTACAATGTGTATAAACATTTCCTGTACCAGATTTCATTGCGTTTGGAGCATTAACAGCGAGAAACGTGTATTTAAAATTTTCAAATTCCCTTGGGCGCCATGTTCGTTTTGTAGTTAACCGGTTTTTGAAAGTCTTATAGATGAACTTCCAGTAGTGCCCTTTATCGCCGTACAAAATTTCAGGGTAATACCGTTAATAGTTTCAGAGATCCGCCATCTTGTGGTTATGTAAACGATTGAACGAAGTTAGATGTTGGTGCATTACAATATGTATTAATATATACTGTACCAAGTTTTATTGTGTTTGGTTGGTTAAATCGCGAGAAACGTCTATTTAAAAGTCGCGAATTCGCGTAGCCGCCATGTTGGTTTTGTAGTTACCAGTTTTTCAAAAGTCACATGGGTGAACTTATAGTAGTTCCCTTTATCACTGTAATGAATTCCAGGGTGATATTGGGAATAGTTTCGGAGATATTGAATGCTGGTGAAATATTTCGCACAGCCGCTATGTTGGATTGGTGAGACGTAACATAATTTGAAGGGCACGGTCGAGGTCGCCCGGAATAGTGCTATGAACTTACTGAGTTTCATTGAAATCGATCCAGCCGTTTAGATTTTATTAGGGACACACACACACACACACACCTCACACACACACACACACACACGCACACACACACGGACAAAAGGTGATCTCATAAGCCTATTGTTTCAAAATTGAAAATAGGCTAAAAATACGAGTTAGTTATTGTTGTATGAAAGGACGGAACTGCGAAGTCATCTGCCCTAATGATATATGCTATATTTACGAGTAGCCTACTGTCACAGGCAAAGCATCCAACAGCATCAATGTAAATATAACTTTTATTTTATTCTCTCCAATTTCAGATAACCTGTATTATTGAGGTGACTGTCATAGTCTGTTTAATTGCATCTCAAGTTAGGATTGGGAAGGAGGCGACCGTGACCCTACGAAAGACACCATCCAGGCACCAAGACGCTACGGGCACGGCAACACAAAACCGTACTGATCCGGGATTTAGGCCTACATCGCAAATCGAATTTACCACCGACTTAGGGAAAGCGGATCGAACACTGAAATATAAACTGCGCTACGGGTAACTTTTCGTATATCCGATGTAAGATACGTATTAATACTAAAGTTATCAACACAATACCGTACAGATCCGGATCACAAATTGCAGATTCGAATTTATACTCTTCTACGGGATTTGGATTCGAACCCTCGACCCTCCAGAGCGCTACAGGCAGTGGCGTACCGACGGGCGGGGTTCAGGGTTGAAACCCATCCCCCCAGAGATATTCCTTTATTTGAATCTATATATTGTCCCATCTATCACCTGTTTTACGGCATCGCTGGTTAGGCGTCTTAAATCCCGCATACACCTTAGGTGTGGTCACGTTCCTCACTTAATAAATGCCCTGCACTCTACTCGCAGAGTTGGAGCTACCCATGGATCAGTTTTGCTGTTTAAGTGTGCGAACGGTAAGTCTTTTCACGTCGCTTCGGGTTGCTTTAATTGTGTGTGCCCGTTTCCTTATAGATAATTCAGTAAAAGAGGAGTTTCTGCAATTTATTCCAATTAATGATACAGATAAAATAATCAAGATAGGCAGATTTTGAGAGCCAATAGCAATTGCAGTAGGAACACGAAGAGCAAAACATTAATTTTCTCTCACATAATATCAATATTTTAAGCAACCACGTCACAATGGTCATGATTAAACCACTGCATCGTTTCAGTCTTAATATTTAGTTACTGTTGTCCATATTTTTAGCCTATTTTCAATTTTGTCCGCGTGCATGTGTGTGTGTGTGCGTGTGTGTGTATGTGAGGTGTGTGTGTGTCCCTAATAAAATCTAAACGGCTGGAGCGATTTCAATTAAACTCAATAAGTTCATAGCACTATTCCCGGCGACCTCGACCGTGCCCTTCAAATTTTGTTACGTCTCACCAATCCAACATGGCGGCTGTGCGAAATATTTCACTAGCATTCAATATCTCCGAAACTATTACCGATATCGCCCTGAAATTGTGTACAGTGATAAAGGGCACTACTAGAAGTTCACCTATGAGACTTACAAAAACCTGGTGACTACAAAACCAACATGGCGGTCAAGCGAAATTGAGACTTTTAAATAGACATTTCTCGCGATTTAACTATCCGAACGTAATGAAACTTGGTACAGAAAATGCTTATACACATTGTAATGCACTGGAGTCTAATTTAGTTCAATTGTTTACATAACCTCAAAATGGCGGCTGTGCGAAATATTTCACTGACATTCTATATCTCCGAAACTATTACAGATATCATCATGCAATTTTGTACGGTGATAAATCGTACTGAAACGTTTTGCTAGCCCCTAACTGTTGGGTGAGAAATGTAACTGTTTACCTTTGCCTAAGCTATGTTGTTTTAATGGGCGCCAAGACCTCAATGCAATGTTGAAATCTAAATTTGTATTTAACAACGTCTAGCTCTGGCAGAACACATTCAAGACTCTATTCACTCAGATCGTGGTATGATTTGATCATTAACCCAACAAACAATTGTATCAGGAGAAGGAATTGGTCTATATCTAATGCTACCTACTGAAAGCAAAGATTGCATTGTAAAAGAAATGAATTTATTATATAAAACAAGTATAGCAAAATTAATAATAATAATAAGTTTAAAATTTAAATTGGAGCGTTGCGATTTAATATTACCGATAGAAAATTACGTGAAAACGGAGGCTGATAAATTGATTTTACTCTTATTTCCAAGCTATGAAGTTACTGAAATATGAAATGTAAAACAAAGAGAAATGAGAGATTGCGTATTTCTGCGTCATTTGCGCTTACCACTGGAAATTGCCAAAGCATTTCCCTCGTTCTTGATGATGCTGTGTGCTTCCCACAGTCTCCTGGACGTCGTCATCTTCGTCGAACTATTTGATGATATTCTGGTAGATTAGATAATTCTATGGTCCGTACATCGGACCCAAACACTCGTACAACTCCACGGAACATTGGAGCGACTCCCGCGTCCAACCGTACTACTTTCGTCTTACACAGAATGTATAACCACACTCGGCAAGAACTACACAGATTGTCCCCGTTTCACGGCGCGTCGAACGATATATCCACACGTTGGCTCCCCCACCATGGTACCGTCTTCCAGCTTACGTTGTCTCCGCTGATTGGCTGCACCCCACGCGCTATACTCCCCTCCTCTGGGTCATTACACTCGGCGGCAGGGTTCCGTTTCAACAATTCGCCTTTTCTAGACCTTGCGACCCAGCCTTGCGTAATACTTCTCGACAGGAATCAGCTTGTACTTGAAATCCCAGTGAGTCACGTCTCTCGATATACCCTAACTGACGAAAACTCCGTAAAATTCCGTAATCAGATAATTTTCTATGATATCGTCGTTCGTAATAATTTGCTGGATAGCGTTTTCTAAGACATAGAAAACCTATCTGAATGCTAATAATTTTTATAAAATGCTCCGATAATACCTTAATAATAATTATAATAAATTATTAATAATAATAAATTAACATGAAAATTTATCTTGGCTGAACAATTTGCCGCGTAAATAAATATAGAATGGCTTCCTACTGACTTATGCCAGTGGCATAAAAAACCCTCGAAAAACACGTTACATATTCGCCTCGGATCATCGGATGATTTACCGTGACGACGGTCCATTATCCGATTATCCCAGACACGTTAATAAACCCCATCCAAAATACATATTACATAAATGAAATCACCCTAAATTACAGATATGTACACTCATAATTTTTGTTCACGCACTTTGCGTCAAAGTTTGTTGTCACTATGGATTGCACTTTGCAACCAGTCCAATGTTTTACATATTGAATAGTGTTCCACGGATATTTCCGCCTCTCAAATTGCTCTATGTTGGAGAAATAGACATAATTAATGTGTGAGCACTATGTATTTATGATGTCATATCACACGCATTGAAGGTGTTCTGATATATTTATATCACCATTGAACTTCCTAATTTCACTGGAGGTCCCTTCCTTATGGTGAAATTTAATCTCACTTATCACTGAGCACACGATCACACTATTGTGGCAGCGCCTCGTGACCATAATACTTAATCTCTCTTTAAAGTAGATTAAATTAATATTGACTTCTGAAAAAAAAACAGTAAATGTGCATTACATATAACACCAAATATTTCTGTGCCGTAATCGCCCTGTCTTGTTAAGTTCCCGTAGACCATATTCTACTTAATACTAGTTCACAACACAGACCATTTCTCCTCACACAAATAATACCATTGTACAAATTATCTTAAATTACACACTTACAAATCTTACATGGCGAGGCCGTAAACAGAAATCACGTGTGCTGATATGTATGAGTTTCATGAAGGACTGTCTCGCATTCTGATGGCCCATCTTTTATCTCGTGGACGCCTTAAGCTAACAAGCCCTATACAAGCGCTCCCCCATCTCTTGGAGATAAATGGGAACCCATCAGCGCTGCCAAAATGGCCTTGGTGCATCGAGACAATTTAGTGCTCAACAGCATCCGACAATCCCGTCATATTTCCCTGTACCTTAAAAACTCTCATTTACTTACATACTACCCCCCTGTGTGACTTCTGATATGCCTGCCTGGAAGACCAACTCCTCCCACGCACCAAATACCACACTTACTCCTTTGATAGGCTGGCTCGCCAGCTAAACACACTCACTTTATGACACATACTTTCGTAGACTATGTATATTATACGTCCCGTATAATCTGTTTCCCTCACTATTCTCCAGCACATATGCTGTTTTCCCAATACGTTTGGAAACTATAAATGTTTCTGCGTCACCTGCTTCCAACCTTGCAAGTGGCTCCCTTTAAATGAACGTCATCACGTTGCTCCACTAGCATATTTCTCAGTGTCTGTAACGATGCCCTGTTGCTACTGTCCACACATGCACATATTAAAATACCGTCCTCTGCTTTAACCACAGGATAATCCCTACATAAATTAGTGTCCCTCGATAGCATGTCTGCAAGAATGTTATCTTTACCTTTAATATATTTTACTGTGAATTCGTATTCCTGCAGAGCAAGAATCCACCTACTAACTCTGTTAGAACTGAGTTTACAAGTCCTCATATACAGTAATGCATGGTGATCTGTGTGGATCTCAAATTTCCCCCCTACTAAATACTTTCTAAATTTCCCTAAACTGAAAACAATACCTAAAAGCTCTAACTCAGTAATCGTGTATCTTTTCTCTGCTGCAGTCAGTCCTCGCGAGGCTGAAGATACAATGCACAGATTACCCTCATCATCTTTCTGACATAATACTCCAGCAATGCCTATATGTGAAGCATCTGTCATAACCACATATTCCTTATCTTTTAACGGATATTTCAGCACTACAGCCTTCTCAAAACCTTCCTTCAGCGCTTTAAAAGCCTGATCATGCTTGGACTCCCATCTCCACCGAGTCCTACTTTTAATCAATTCCCTGAATGGTTCTACCAACCCTGAGTATTTAAGAACGAACCTCCTGAAAAAGTTGCAAATTCCCAGGTAAGTTTTTAACTGTTTAACATTCTGTTGCACCTCTGCGTTAAGTATCTTATTAACCCTACTTTCTTCTGGTGTTACACCTCTACTCGACACTCTATGACCTAAAAATGTCACTTCTGACTGACAGAATGACGACTTAGACAGCTTCAAAGTGAACCCTGCCTGATCTAACTTCTGAAAAACTATATCTAAATGACCTAGATGCTCCTCAAAACTGCGTGAACTAATTACCATATCATCAATGTAAATGGTTACAAACTCTCCTGTGTCATCCCCTAATGCGATGTTTAAAGCCCTAATTAAAGCTGCTGAACTACTCTTTAACCCATAAGGTGTTCTACAAAATTGATAAAGGTTATATTTATGACTAAAAGCTGTAAATGGTCTATCTTCGTACATAAGTGGCACTTGCCAAAAACTGGAACTCAAATCTACACAAGTGAAATACTTCTTCCCCTCAAATGTTTGCATTAATTCCTCTATTGACATAGATTTCAGCTGATCTGAACTAATTCTACTGTTAACCAAACGAGCGTCTAAACAAATACGAACAGTGCCGTCGGTCTTGGGTACCGTGATCAAAGAATTAACATATGGACTGTTAGAGTGCTCAATAATCCCATCTTCAAGCATCTGGTTAATTTGTGCCTCAACTGCACTCTGATAAGCGAAAGGTTCAGGATATCTATGTCCTGTGAATACTGACCTATCAATAACGTTCAATGAATGGGTATAGCAATTGGCCATACCAATGCGATCCTCAAAAACTCTCCTATTACACAATAACACATCATAGAGCCGAACACACTGTTCATCCTCTATATTTCCCTGAAATGCAGCCTCACGTAACGAGTCCTCTAGACTTCCGTTCGTAATCACACTGCCCACAAAACATGGAGAACCCCGCTCTACGGCTGGCGATATCTCATTTAAAGTACAAATCACACCTACAATACTACTTCTCTGAATTTGGTCATTGAACGCTACTTCTACTTCAGAATCTCCCCATTTAAATTTCAAACTCCCTACATCATAACATAAGTTACCAGACACTCTACTTAGCCACTCTGAACCCAAGATAACACTGAATACTAAATTTGGAATTACAAGGCAAATCTGCTTCTCTACATGATTATTAATTTTAATGTCTACTAAAACTTGCTTAGAAATTACTTTAGACCTCTTCCCAACAGCTGTGATAACAAAAGTGCTTTTAATTGGCATCTCCTCAAAATTTACTCCAGTTCCTTTCATTTTATCATAAAATGCACTACTTATGCAACTCTTCATACAACTACTATCAATTAAAACATCTGTGTACGCCTCGGACACGTTAAATTTAACTATGGGGCTCTTACTAACCACTTCCTGAATAATACCTTCATCATTTAGTTCATGTAATAATTCATTTCTTACATTTAGGTCATAGGGTTCCCGTATAATTGTATGGACAGGGCATGCTACAGACTGAGATTCTGACCTTACTTCGCAGCCTGGTTCGCGTTTAAAGAACCGCTACAGCTGGCCGTAGTACTACTTACTATTGCACTGGTCTGGTTGTTCTGAGTTGTGTTGTCATTGTTTGGCTGTATATTACTACCACTAGGCTGTCCTCTTCCTTGACCCCTATTCTGGTTGTAATTATTGTCATTATAATTTCTTCCTTGATTTCCCCTGAAATCATTGTTTCTCCCTTGATTTCCCCTGTAATCATTGTTCCTCCTTTGATTTCCCCTGAAATCATTGTTCCTCCCTTGATACTGATTACCATAACCATTTCCTCTGTTCTGATTTAGCTGATTATTATTATTTCTATTTTGAGCGTTGGCTCCTTCGCCACCGTTCCCTAGAACTTCCTGATGCCTGGCTTCATTAGGTCTATTATTATTATTACCCTGGTTCCTATTGAAATTGTCCTCATAACCCCCTCTCCCTAGTGCATCAAATGTGCTTAACAAATTTTCTACTTGCGATATAGTCTTTACATTCTGGATACAAGCAGCCTCCTTGATCCTATAGGGAAAGTGCCTAAGTAGCAACCTCACCACATCACTTTCCTCCTTCAAGCCATCCAGATATTTACACACTAATACCTGCCCTAAAAAGTATTAGGTCATGGTGGAGCTTCCTTTAGGGTTATATTTACCACACACTACTCCCTCACGATGCTGCGACTGAATAACCTCATTCCAGAACTTTTCACAGAATTTCATTTTAAAATCATTAATATCAGTAAACTTGTCTCTGTAGACAGCAAACCAATTCCTCGTTTCCCCCCACAAACACTTGTTCTAAAATTTCAACTACCTGGCACCACTCAATACTACCATTTTCCAACCTCTCCCCGAATTTATTTTCTATAGTGTTCATGAACTCCATTGGGCCCTATTCTGACTATTTTCTTGCCTGATCCTAGCTTTTAATTTTAACTCTAATTCTGCGATTTTCTCCTCAGCCTTCCTCTCAATACTGTTTACTGTTAATTTAATGTTTCCTTCTGATTCTTCTACTTTATCATATAGCTTTGCTTGTTTCTCCTCAATCTTGCTAATGCTCTCTCTATTACTCTCTCTTAAATCATTTACTTCTGCAACTATTTGCGAGTGGACTTTCACAATTCTACCCCCCAGCTGTTCCTTAACCTCTTTAGTAGCCACCTGAATTTTGTCAATTTCTCCCCCCAATTGCTTTTTGACCTGCTGTGTTTCCAGTTGCACTAGTTCTTTTAAATTTTCAGCCTGTGTACTGATTCTAATTTCCAACTCCTCCTGTACTTTTCCTAATTTTCTGTCTACATCTGCAATAATCTCTTTAGCCTTTTCTTCCATCACCCCCCTGATCTCACCTCTAATCAGTTCGAATTTGTCACTCATTTCCCTACTGTTTTGTTCTAATTTAGCATTTAAAGTTTCAGTACTCTCTCTATTTTCCTTACTGTTTTGTTCTAATCTGGCGTTTAAAGTTTCATTACTCTCTCTATTTTCCCTACTGTTTTGTTCTAATCTGGCGTTTAATGTTTCATTACTCTCTCTATTTTCCCTACTGTTTTGTTCTAATTTAGCATTTAAGGCATCTGTACTTTCTTTATTTTCCCTACTGTTTTGTTCTAATTTAGCGTTGTTTTGTTCCAGTTTAGCATTTAAAGCATCACTACTAACTTTGTTCTGATACATGAACTCGAGAAGTAAAGTTTTTAATTCTGGTTGGCCGCCTACACTCCCTGTTTCAGTATCGGGATTTACCTCCGCTACCCCGGTACTACCATCACTCGACATACTGCTCGTATCATCACTCTCCAGTTGATGACCACTACGTAACCTCATCTGTCTTTCTTTCTCATCCCCCATAATGATATACACTGATAAAGACAAATAACCCCCAAAATACAGGCACAGAAATATATACCCTTCTCCTTCCACAAATGTTATTAGGTTTTCAGCCCCAAGTTGTCGGCGACAAATGAAACGTTTTGCTAGCCCCTAACTGTTGGGTGAGAAATGTAACTGTTTACCTTTGCCTAAGCTATGTTGTTTTAATGGGCGCCAAGACCTCAATGCAATGTTGAAATCTAAATTTGTATTTAACAACGTCTAGCTCTGGCAGAACACATTCAAGACTCTATTCACTCAGATCGTGGTATGATTTGATCATTAACCCAACAAACAATTGTATCAGGAGAAGGAATTGGTCTATATCTAATGCTACCTACTGAAAGCAAAGATTGCATTGTAAAAGAAATGAATTTATTATATAAAACAAGTATAGCAAAATTAATAATAATAATAAGTTTAAAATTTAAATTGGAGCGTTGCGATTTAATATTACCGATAGAAAATTACGTGAAAACGGAGGCTGATAAATTGATTTTACTCTTATTTCCAAGCTATGAAGTTACTAAAATATGAAATGTAAAACAAAGAGAAATGAGAGATTGCGTATTTCTGCGTCATTTGCGCTTACCACTGGAAATTGCCAAAGCATTTCCCTCGTTCTTGATGATGCTGTGTGCTTCCCACAGTCTCCTGGACGTCGTCATCTCCGTCGAACTATTTGATGATATTCTGGTAGATTAGATAATTCTATGGTCCGTACATCGGACCCAAACACTCGTACAACTCCACGGAACATTGGAGCGACTCCCGCGTCCAACCGTACTACTTTCGTCTTACACAGAATGTATAACCACACTCGGCAAGAACTACACAGATTGTCCCCGTTTCACGGCGCGTCGAACGATATATCCACACGTTGGCTCCCCCACCATGGTACCGTCTTCCAGCTTACGTTGTCTCCGCTGATTGGCTGCACCCCACGCGCTATACTCCCCTCCTCTGGGTCATTACACTCGGCGGCAGGGATCCGTTTCAACAATTCGCCTTTTCTAGACCTTGCGACCCAGCCTTGCGTAATACTTCTCGACAGGAATCAGCTTGTACTTGAAATCCCAGTGAGTCACGTCTCTCGATATACCCTAACTGACGAAAACTCCGTAAAATTCCGTAATCAGATAATTTTCTATGATATCGTCGTTCGTAATAATTTGCTGGATAGCGTTTTCTAAGACATAGAAAACCTATCTGAATGCTAATAATTTTTATAAAATGCTCCGAAAATACCTTAATAATAATTATAATAAATTAATAATAATAATAAATTAACATGAAAATTTATCTTGGCTGAACAATTTGCCGCGTAAATAAATATAGAATGGCTTCCTACTGACTTATGCCAGTGGCATAAAAAACCCTCGAAAAACACGTTACAGTACTGATACAAGTTTACGTATGTATATTTCATAAACCTGTAAAGTACAAAACGAACATGGCGATCAAGCGAATTTAAAATATTTTAATAGACTTTTCTCGTGATTTAACTCTCTGAGCGCAGTGAAATGTGGTACAGTAAATGATTTGGCAGATTGTAATGCACTGCCATCTAATTTAATTCAATTGTTTATATAACCTCAAGATGGCGGCTGTGCAAAATTTTAAAATTAAGTTTTTATTCTTGTGTCGTAATCATGCGATCGAAGTGAAAGTTTGAATAATGAAGCTAGGCAATAATTGTCCTTGAATGGTACATAACTCCATGGCATATATATATAACAATCCTAAATGGCGAGCTTCCGAAATATTTAGACGGTTCTCAATACCTATGAATCTTTTTCAGCAACCAAACTATTTTTTTAATGTTCATGGAGACTATGAACATATGTTCACCTATAGGACTTTCAGTAACCTGGTGAGCACAAATCCAACATGGCGGTGACGCGAAGTATAAATATTTAAATGGACGTTTCTCGCGAATTAACTATCCGAGTGCCGTGAAACGTTGCACGTTAAATGCTTATACAAATGTTGATCCACTGGCATGTAATTTATTTCAATTGTTTGCATAATCACAAGATAGCTGGTGTGCGTACTTTTAAAATCTCGTTTTTACTGCTTGTGTTCAAATCATGCGATTGAAGTTTGAATACCACACGTACACAATAATCTTAATGTAATAGGACAAAAATAAAAATCCATCCTGGCGACCATATGAAATATATAGACGGTTCTCAATATCTACGAGTCTGTTACACCAATTAATCTGAAATTTTGTATGTTGATAGAGACAATTAACATAAGCAGGATATATGAAAATAGGCTGTATAGTTCTTCACGGAACTACTTGTTTAGAATTTCTTTTCATTTTTTTATTGTGTCGAAAAAATGAGACCTAAAATATTTTTCATGCAATGAGAGCGGTTATTTAATTGTTGCTTTTTATGAATATTAATCAAAGTATCATTTTAATTTTGATGATGACTGTCGTTTTAAGGGGCGGAAAAGCAAGGTCATCTGTCCCTGTAATACCGGTAATGTACACAATTACCCTATTATATTAATGAACCCCCCCCCCCCAGATGGAAATCCTGCGTACGCCACTGGCTACAGGTGACTTTTCGAAAATTCGATGAAAGAAATGCCTGAAAACTAATTTATTCAACACAATACCGTACCGATATGGATCACATATCGCAGATTCGAATTTACAAACATCTACTGGATTTGGATTCGAACCCACGACCCTCCAGGGCGCTACAGGTGACTTTTCGAAAATCCGATGTACGAAACGTCCGATTACTAATTTAATCAACACAATACCGAATCGATCCGGGTCACATGTCGCAAAATCGAATTTACAATCCTCTTCCATAATTGGATTCGAACCCACGGCCATCCAGGGCGCTACAGGTGACTTTTCGAAAATCCAATGTAAGAAACGACTAAATACTAATTTAAACAACACAATACCGAATCGATCCGGGTCGCAAAGCGCAGATTCGAATTTAGATACATCTACTGGATTTGGATTCGAACCCACGACCCTCCACGGCGCTATAGGTGACTTTTTCGAAAATCCGATGTAGGAAAAGTCAGAATACTAATTTAATCAACACAATACCGAATCGATCCGGGTCACATATCGCAGATTCGAATTTACAAACCTCTTCCATTTATTGGAGTCGAACCCACGACCCTCCAGGGCGCTACAGGTGACTTTTCGAAAATCCAATGTAAGAAACGACTAAATACTAATTTAAACAACACAATACCGAATCGATCTGGGTCGCAAAGCGCAGATTCGAATTTACAAACCTCTACCAGATTTGGATTCGAACCCGCGACCCTCCAGGGAGCTACAGGTGGCTTTTTGAAAATCCGATGTAAGAAATGCCTGAAAACTAATTTATTCAACACAATACCGTACCGATATGGATCACATATCGCTGATTCGAATTTACAAATATGTACTGGATTTGGATTCGAACCCACGACCCTCCAGGGCGCTACAGGTGACTTTTTCGAAAATCCGATGTATGAAACGTCTGACTACTAATTTAATCAACACAATACCGAATCGATCCGGGTCGCAAATCGCACATTCGAATTTACAAACCTCTTCCAGATTTGGATTCGAACCCGCGACCCTCCTGGGCGCTACAATTGACTTTTCGAAAATCCGATGAAAGAAATGCCTGAAAACTAATTTATTCAACACAATACCGCACCGATATGGATCACATATCGCAGATTCGAATTTACAAATATCTACTGGATATGGATTCAACCCACGACCCTCCAGGGTGCTACAGGTGGCCTTTTGAAAATCCAATGTAAGAAATGCCTGAAAACTAATTTATTCAACACAATACCGTACCGATATGAATCACATATCGCTGATTCGAATTTACAAACATCTACTGGATTTGGATTCGAACCCAGGACCCTCCAGGGCGCTACAGGTGGCTTTTTGTAAATCCGATGTAAGAAACGACCAAATACTAATTTAAACAACACAATACCGAATCGATATGGGTCGCAAATCGCAGATTCGAATTTACAAACTTCTTCCAAATTTGAATTCGAACAGACGACCCTCCTGGGCGCTACATGTGACTTTTCGAAAATCCGATGAAAGAAATGCATGAAAACTAATTTACTCAACCCAATACCGTACCGATATGGATCACATATCGCTGATTCGAATTTACAAATATCTACTGGATTTGGATTCGAACCCACGAGCCTCCAGGGCGCTACAGGTGGCTTTTTGTAAATCCGATGTAAGAAATGCCTGAAAACTAATATATTCAACACAATACCGTACCGATATGGATTACATATCGCAGATTCGAATTTACAAACATCTACTGGATTTGGATTCGAACCCACGACCCTCCAGGGCGCTACAGGTGGCTTTTTGAAAATCCGATGTAAGTAACGACTAAATACTAAATTAAACAACACAATACCGAATCGATCCTGGTCGCAAATCGCAGATTCGAATTTACAAACCTCTTCCAGATTTGGATTCGAACCCACGACCCTCCTGGGCGCTACAGGTGACTTTTCGAAAATCCGATGAAAGAAATGCCGGAAAACTAATTTATTCAACACAATACCGTACCGATATGGATCACATATCGCAGATTCGAATTTACAAACATCTACTGGATTTGGATTCGAACCCACGGGCCTCCAGGGCGCTACAGGTGACTTTTCGAAAATCAGATGTAAGAAATGCCTGAAAACTAATTTATTCAACACAATACCGTACCGATTGGATCGCATATCGCTGATTCGAATTTACAAATATCTACTGGATTTGGATTCGAACCCACGACCCTCCAGGGCGCTACAGGTGACTTTTCGAAAATCAGATGTAAGAAATGCCTGAAAACTAATTTAATCAACACAATACCGTACCGATTGGATCGCATATCGCTGATTCGAATTTACAAATATCTACTGGATTTCGATTCGAACCCACGACCCTCCAGGGCGCTGCAGGCGACTTTTCGAAAATCCGATGTACGAAACGTCCGATTACTATTTTAATTACTATTAAGAAATGCCTGAAAACTAATTTATTCAACACAATACCGTACCGATATGGATCACATATCGCTGATTCGAATTTACAAATATGTACTGGATTTGGATTCGAACCCACGACCCTCCAGGGCGCTACAGGTGACTTTTTCGAAAATCCAATATATGAAACGTCTGACTACTAATTTAATCAACACAATACCGAATAGATCCGGGTCGCAAATCGCAGATTCGAATTTACAAACCTCTTCCAGATTTGGATTCGAACCCACGACCCTCCTGGGCGCTACAATTGACTTTTCGAAAATCCGATGAAAGAAATGCCTGAAAACTAATTTATTCAACACAATACCGCACCGATATGGATCACATATCGCAGATTCGAATTTACAAATATCTACTGGATTTGGATTCAACCCACGACCCTCCAGGGTGCTACAGGTGGCCTTTTGAAAATCCAATGTAAGAAACTAATTTATTCAACACAATACCGTACCGATATGAATCACATATCGCTGATTCGAATTTACAAACATCTACTGGATTTGGATTCGAACCCAGGACCCTCCAGGGCGCTACAGGTGGCTTTTTGAAAATCCGATGTAAGAAACGACTAAATACTAATTTAAACAACACAATACCGAATCGATCTGGGTCGCAAATCGCAGATTCGAATTTACAAACTTCTTCCAAATTTGAATTCGAACCCACGACCCTCCTGGGCGCTACAGGTGACTTTTCGAAAATCCGATGAAAGAAATGCCTGAAAACTAATTTATTCAACCCAATACCGTACCGATATGGATCACATATCGCATATTCGAATTTACAAATATCTACTGGATATGGATTCGAACCCACGAGCCTCCAGGGCGCTACAGGTGGCTTTTTGTAAATCCGATGTAAGAAATGCCTGAAAACTAATTTATTCAACACAATACCTTACCGATATGGATCACATATCGCTGATTCGAATTTACAAACATCTACTGGATTTGGATTCGAACCCACGACCCTCCAGGGCGCTACAGGTGGCTTTTTGAAAATCCGATGTAAGAAACGACTAAATACTAATTTAAACAACACAATACCGAATCGATCCTGGTCGCAAATCGCAGATTCGAATTTACAAACCTCTTCCAGATTTGGATTCGAACCCACGACACTCCTGGGTGCTACAGGTGACTTTTCGAAAATCCGATGAAAGAAATGCCGGAAAACTAATTTATTCAACACAATACCGTACCGATATGGATCACATATCGCAGATTCGAATTTACAAACATCTACTGGATTTGGATTCGAACCCACGACCCTCCAGGGCGCTACAGGTGACTTTTCGAAAATCAGATGTAAGAAATGCCTGAAAACTAATTTATTCAACACAATACCATACCGATTGGATCGCATATCGCTGATTCGAATTTACAAATATCTACTGGATTTGGATTCGAACCCACGACCCTCCAGGGCGCTGCAGGTGACTTTTCGAAAATCCGATGTACGAAACGTCCGATTACTATTTTAATCAACACAATGCCGAATCGATCCGGGTCACATATAGCAGATTTGAATTGACAATCCTCTTCCATAATTGGATTCGAACCCACGACCCTCCAGGGCGATACAGGTGTCTTTTTGAAAATCCTATGTAAGAAACGACTAAATACTAATTTAAACAACACAATACTGAATCGATCCGGGTCGCAAATCGCAGATTCGAATTTACAAACCTCTTCCAGATTTGGATTTGAACCCACGACCCTCCTGGGCGTTACAGGTGACTTTTCGAAAATCCGATGAAAGAAATGCCTGAAAACTAATTTATTCAACACAATACCGTACCGATATGGATCACATATCGCAGATTCGAATTTACAAACATCTACTGGATTTGGATTCGAACCCACGACCCTCCAGGGCGCTACAGGTGACTTTTCGAAAATCCGATGTAAGAAACATCTGAATACTAATTTAATCAACACAATACCGAATCGATCCGAGTCGCGTATCGCAGATTCGAATTTACAAACCTCTTCCATATTTGGATTGGAACCCACGACCCTCCACGACACTACAGGTGACTTTACCGATAATCCGATGTAAGAAACGTCTGATTACTAATTTAATCAACACAATACCGAATCGATCTGGGTCGCAAATCGCAGATTCGAATTTTCAAACCTCTTCCAGATTTGGATTCGAACCCACGACCCTCCAGGGCGCTACAGGTGACTTTTCGAAAATCCGATGTAAGAAACATCTGAATACTAATTTAATCAACACAATACCGAATCGATCCGAGTCGCATATCGCAGATTCGAATTTACACACCTCTTCCATATTTGGATTCGAACCCACGACCCTCCACGACACTACAGGTGCCTTTTTCGAAAATCCGATGTAAGAAACGTCTGATTACTAATTTAATCAACACAATACCGAATCGAACCGAGTCGCAAAGCGCAGATTCGAATTTTCAAACCTCTTTATACACCAGTGGCTAGAGATTGACTTGCGCTGGATTGTTTGATTAGACAGAGCTAATTATAAAGATATATTGCCATAATAATCCCTGTAGATTACATGGTATGCTCGGCTAATACTAGCTCAACTCCTACAAGTAGCGTAAAGAAACGGTGATAGCATCGTCTCATTGGAAAATGTTACTAGTATATGTTGTTAATATTTATATGTTTCCATTCATTTTTCACATGCCTTCAGATTTCGCATTAGGGAGATAGTATCGCTATGTAAAGGTAGATGGCGAGCTATCTAATAACAAGGCAGAGTAGGCTAGCATTCATGGGAATATTCCCACTTTGATTTGATTGGCACTGTTAGCATCTCCCAGTTTCTTTTTCTGATCTGCGTGGCACCAAGTTTAATTATGTATTAATTAAGCTCTTGATAGAGACTGCAGTGAGACAGAAACTCTACCCACCTTTTTGGCTGTCACCACACAGAGCTCCAAACAAACAACAGGCGCCATCGTATAAGGAAGCTGTTTGCAAAAGGTTTAAAGAATATTAAATTTTAAGTTCAGGAGGAAGTCCACTGAATTGGTGAAGAAGGAAACACCCGTCGTGTACAATAGATAGCATCGCGTTGGGCAGGACACGAGAAGGGGGACTATAATCGATCTCACGGTACGACTGCCTTCAGCAATCGATTCTGAAAAGAGGCAAATATGCGAACCATTCGTATCCTATTTCCAATAAGCTATTGTTGTTGTTATTTCATTTGAGGGAATTGGACATCGTAGTTATGTAGTCCTGTGTATTTGTGTGTGAAAAAGATTTTGTCTGATAACCTGTATTATTGTACTGTCTGTGGTGGTGGTGGTGGTGGTGGTGGTAGTAGTAGTAGTAATAGTTGTGTGTATTTGTAATATAGGTGAGGATTGGGAAGGAGGCGGCCGTGGCCTTAAGATAGTAACCATTTGCCTGGAGTAGAAGTGCAAAACTGGAAACTTCCAGGATGTCTGAGAGGAGAATCGAACCGACCTATTCTCAGATTTAACTCAGTAGGCTGAGTATACCCCGTTCCAGCCCTCACACCAGATTTAAAGATTTACTGGCACGTTAAAGATATCCATCAGGACAAAATCCTGGCACCCCGAGGTCTCTAAAATCCGAGTATGTTGTCAGAGCCGGGAATCGAACCCGGATCTCTGAAGCGACAGCCAAGAATGCTATCCACTGCAGCACGAGGTGGTCTCTGATGTGTACTACAGCATGGAAGCAACTCAAAAGAAACTGTAGTAGGCTGGATACCAGCAAAATGGGCTACCAGGCAACGCCGCTTGAGTGTTTTAATGCCACCAGTCGGGCGACGCTACTGGGGTTGCAAAGACAGGTGACGGAACTGACTCGAGTATCCGTGACCTAGAAAGCTGCCCCCCTCGCTACTGAAAATGAAAATCCACAGCCTGCTTCCAGTCGACCAACCGGGTCAGGGAATGGAATGATAAGCCTTTATCTAGCGGCGAGGATATGAACTGTGCCGGCTGCCGAAGCCTGTCGCACTCCGCTGGAGCAATGATTAAATGAATGACATATGAAATGAAATGATAGTGGAGAGTGTTGCTGGAATGAAATTTGTGACAGGAAAAACCGGAGTACCCGGAGAAACACCTGTCTGTGTCCACTTTGTCCAGCACAAATCACACAAGGAGTGGCCGGGATTTGAACCACGTACCCAGCAATGAGAGGCCGGCGTGCTGCCGCCTAAGCCACGGAGGCTCTCCCCTCGCTACTCCAGTCTCCAATTTCTTATTTGGTGCTTGTCAAATTCAATGGAAGAACAAGTTTTTATCCCGAAATTCGTTAGCTAATTTGAAAAAAAAAATCAACATGAAGGAGTATTCAAGACGAAAATTGGAGTCCGTTTCTTGATTTTTTTTTTTTTCAGGGATGAAAATCTACAGTTGATATTTATTTCAATATATGGATGAATGCAGCATTCTCTTCTACGTCTCCTTCTGTAGGGGTTATTTTTATTTTATTTAAAAAAAATCGAATTTACCCTCCAAGTTGGTGTCTCCCGCGGATTCAGCGAGGGAACTCACCTCTACCGCCCCTACGGGCAGTGTCCTGGAGCTGGGAACATCTGATCGGAGTGGATACAACTGGGGAGGTGTGACCAGCACCGCGCCCAGGTGGCCTCACCTGCAAAGCGAACAGGGGCCTCACGAGGGAAGGGAGGGAAGATTAGGAGGGATAGGCCAGGAAGAGGGATGGAGGCGGCCGTGGCCTTACAGGAGGTACCATCCTGGCATTTGCCCGAAGACGAAGTGGGAAACCATGGAAAACCACTTCGAGGATGGCTGAGGTGGGAATCGAAACCCCCTCTACTCATTTGGACCACCCGAGGCTGAGTAGACTCCGTACCAGTCCTTATACCACTTTTCAAATTTTGTGGCAGAGCCGGGAATCGAACCCAGGACCTCAGGGGTGGCAGCTAACCACGCTGACCGCTACGCTACGGAGGCGACTTGTAGGGGTTATAATAATAATAACTGACGGTAATATATTCTTCACTACTAGAATGAGACATTGATACGACCATTATCACGTGGCCACTACTCGAAGCTTCATATACCATGGGTAGAGAACGAGCAGCTTGAGTAACTTATAGCCGCCCAGTTGCCTGGTATCCACTATCATGCTACTACAGTTTCTTTGAGTTGCCCCATGTGTAAAGGGTCTAAGAACACATTTTTTTCTTTTTTATCGTTTTACCTTCTTGGGTTGGCTATACCCACGGACTAAGCGAAGGAACCCACCTCTACCGCCACTAAGGGCAGTGTCCCGGAGCTTGAGACTCTGAGACGGGGGATACAATTGGGGAGTGTGACAAGCACTTCACCCAGGCGGCCTCACCTGCAAAGCGAACAGGGGCCTTATGAGAGGAGGGGAAGATTGGGAGGGATAGACAAGGAAGAGGGAAGGAGGCGGTCGTGGCTTTCCATTAGGTACCATCCCGGCATTTGCCCGAAGACGAAGTGGGAAACCACGGAAAACCACTGAGGATGGCTGAGGTGGGGATCGAAACCCCTCTACTCATTTGAACCAACGGGGCTGAGTAGACCCTTTTCCAGTCCTCATACCACTTTTCAAATTCCGTGGCAGAGCTGGGAATCGAACCTCGAACCTCCGAGGTGGCAGCTAAGATCGCAGATCACTACATCACGGCACACACATTTGTATGGCATTATTTCAATTTACATAGAAGTCATGAGTGCTGCGCGCCAGGTATGAATAAAGGTTGGAAAGCCATGCACCATTGCCGATGTGAGTAAAACATTATCTTCCCAGAGGGACAAATTATTGTTCTATGAACAGTGTAGTTACCTGGGTACTTAAATATGTCCCAGACCATTCAGATGAAAGGGCAGAGGATTATTACTTATTAGCCGGGACAGCATTCGTTAAATAGTGTGCAACTTGCCCCCACATAAAGTGCGCGAAGGTTAAAGGCACTAAAACTACATTCTGTACAGTTCCAATGTCTTCTCTTTGTAGTCATTTTCCCAGGTCCCACAATAATAATCTGCATTCAAATTAATGGTATCTTTGATCCAAGAGAATATCCACACATCTGTTCATTCAGAACAGGGTCAGGCTGCTCCAAGCTCGGCATTCTCGGCTGTTGCCGGGTTCGATTCCCTGCTCTGTCAAGAAATTTATTTCTGGTTTGAGGACTGAATCGGGGTACACTCGGCCTCTTGAGGCAAAACTGAGAAGAGGAGGATTCGATTCCCATCTCAGCCATCCTGGGAGTGGTTTTCCGTGGTTTCCCACTTCTACTCCAGGCAACTGCCGGGATGGTTTCTAAATTAAGGCCACAGCCACCTCCTTACCAATCCTTACCTGATTTAAAAATGCATACACTAATACAGCCATCACAATAATACAGGTTATCACACAAATTCCACACACACACACACGCACCAAAACCCCATTGAGGAGATAACTACAACAAAAACTCCACACTCGGGACACGAGTATGTTTCTAATCCCACCACTGGCCATCATTGGAATGGCTTCCTGTCGTTTCCCATTTTCAACTCCAGGCAATTGCTGGGACGGTAATTTCCAACCGGCTACGGCCGCCCCCTTCCAAATCCTCTTAACATTTTCATTCATTGATTCAATCAGAACTCGCGACGCAGCCGTGTGCGCTAATTCGCTCACCACGACAACGATGTGGAGCAGCAGTAAGTCCTGAGATTGAAGGTTCGAATACCGGGGCTGACAGTGATCTAATGAGTGAGGTTTCCCCCGCATTTCTTTCACGCTCTCTCCAGAGAAATTCTGGTATAGTATCTTATTTCAAGTCCCGGGGCACATATCCCTTTCCCAACCCTAATAATTACAGTTACAGACACTTCTACAGTCACCACAAATCACAAGTTATCAGATAAATTGAACAGACACCTTAGTAGTTGAGTGCAGACAGTGATGGATCACGTATGACTCAATCAGCTAAGTAGCCTCGACAATAAAATCTGAACAGACCATTTAACAACAATCACATACTCACACTAAGCAAGCACATTTGGAGGTCAATCACCACTTTCAGTAATTTAACAAAATATCACATAGACTATAACTAATGGGGCTGATGACCTCGTAGTTCCCCCCCCTTAAAACAACAATAACTAACAATAACTATCCAATATTGACTAGTTGCATTGCATTGCAACTAGCTTAATAAGTGTGCATATTGTAAATACTGATTCCTGAGAAGTATGGTCCAGAAAACGAGGAGAGACAGAGTGAGAAATGAAGATATACGGAAAGAACTGGGAGTACAGATACCAAATGACAAAATGGAGCAAAACAGATTGAGATGGATTGGACATGTCACACGGATGAATGATGTAAGGCTACTGTAACGATTCGATCCCATACCTGTTAGATATAAAGGGTTATTCATTAATTTATTATCATATTTATTATTCTTATTAATTAGTACATCGATTAGATGATTTTTATATCAGATACTTGTAAGCGGTTTTTATTATTATAGTCAGAAAGATTTTTATTAATATTCATTTGTAAAGAGACGAAGGATTGTATGTCTCATAAATTGCAACTTGTTGCAATAGTATAAACCCCAGAGTGACGCAGTAGTTATTTCACAACAGCAGGTAGCCATTGTCACAAGATTTTAGAAACCCACAATGACTAAGAATCACGTGCGGCCCATCGAGTTCCTTCTGGAAGAAAAAGAACAATATATTACACTCATGGTGCAACCAATACGTCACTACTGGAGCCAAGGTACGCTTCAATACTGTCTCGTGAGAGAATGAATAGAGAGTGGGAGATGTACTATGAAGAGAGGGAAGTTGGCACACCACGTGACAAGGAAGATATAAGCTGTAACCCGCGTCTACCATATAATTAGTGAACGACAAGTCATTAGTGACAGATTATTGAGAGGGAGCAGCGACTGAGGTCCACCGACTGCTACCTGAAAGCTCATTCATAGCTTTAGCATACATCATGTCTCGACATAATAACCACAATTTTGACAAGATATATATAAAAGCCGACAATGGCTTATAGTTCAATACTACAATAAATCTAGAGATGGCAACACAATGGAACGTAGTATGCTGTATCTTACGATATAATACAACATTTTTACATACGTGACGGAATATTAAGGTGATCTGCCATAACCTTATATATTATGAATCTTCGACTGGGTGAGCAGGCAATTAAATAGCTCTCGTCTCTATTAACATGTAACTTCAAGATAGATTCAATTCATTAATGTTTATTTTCTTTTAAATTAATTGCCGCATTGAGTAATTTTAAATTCAATTGTGTGACTATCACTATTCTGTTTTATTAATATTTTGTTTTTGCATTTAATAAATTAATTTTCTTTAACGTAATGCCTATTTCTTTCATAGTGGTTAGTAAATACTATAGGCAAATTCAACTACTCCTTATAAATAAATACTGAATGGTTAGTCAACTAAGTAACACTACGACCAGGGGTAAGTGGTCTCGAACTCTACTGCTGACTGCCGAGGATATATTTATAAATTTTGGTTCTATATCTTAAATATTGAACCTGGCGCCCTAATTATATCCTATTATACTATCAAAGGTAAGTGCACACCACAGTGTATATTTATATTCTTATGATCATGTTTGTTTATCGTAAGGCAACATAAGTAAATGTTACATTTGGCGCTACAACGTCGGACACGAAAACCATTCGGTATATAGGAGAGGAGTGTATAATTTCAGTGCAAATTGTCAGTGCTTTTGGGGGACAGTGAAGTGAGTGCATTTTGGAAGGGCAATCTTTATACGGTGTACTTCGAGATGGCAGATAAGAAACAGAAGTCTTTAGAGGTCCATGAAATTTCATTAGCTGATATCTTGAGGGAGATGAATAAAAATAGTCAGGAGATGAAAGAAGATATGGGTAGGCTAAATCAAAATATGGAAGAGAGTAAGAAAGATAATTTGGAAAGTAGGAAGGAATTGAGTAGAGATTTAGGGGAGATGAATAAAAATAGTCAAGAGATGAGAGAGGATATGAGTAAAATAAATCAGAAACTGGAAGAGAATAATGTAAAACTAGACAGTGTGATTAAAGTAAATGAAGGGTTGAGTATGAAGTATGATATGCTGCAGGAGAGTATTCAGAGTGTGAAACAGGAAATCAGAGGTGAAATTAAGGAGGAGGTAGAGATGAAGGCTAAAGATATAATTAAGACAGTAGATAAAAAATTAGAAGCAGCAGAAAGTAGGATTCAGGAAGGAATAGTAACTGTGATTGAAGAGAAAATAGCAACTCAAGGAGAAAGTGTTAGCAAATTGGTAGAAGCGGAAACTAGGCAGGTAAGAGTAGATTTAGGGAATACTGAAGTAGAATCAGTGAAGACAGCCTGTAAGGAGACTGTAATTGAAAGTAGATTAGAGTCAAAGGAGATAGTAGGAGAAAGCATAGTAGAGTTGGTAGAGACGTTCGACCAAGATGAAAGTAGCTTAGGTAAGTAACATCAGTCAGCGGAGATGATAGATGAACGCAGGATAGCTGTAGAAGAGATTATAGAACGTAGTGAAAAAGAAGTGGAGAAGATGAGAGAAGAGATAGGGATAGAAGTAGGTAAGATAAAGAAAGTACTAGGCACTCAAGAAATTAAGATGCAGAAAATCTTAGGTGAAGAGGATATGTTGACTAGGGAAGAATTTAATGATGATGTAGCGGAAATTAATGTGAAATTATTAGAGGCAGAGAAGCGTGCGTTAAGTCATAGTCAAAAGAACATAATTAATAAACAGGTTAAGAGGAGGAGAGAGATAGATAAGAGCAGAAGCAATAGTCCACGGCTAAAGAGAGCATTAAATGATAGTAATGGAGAAGTGAAGGGAAGACATGTAGGTAGATATTTTGGAAGTAGAATGAAAGAGAAGAGAATTAAGTTGCTAGAGGAGAAAGAAAACAGGATGAGAGAGAGAGAAAGAAAGCATATGACGTGCAGTGTCGTACTGAATTAGCTAGACTTGGAGAAGTGAGAGGGGGAAAGCCGAAGTATAATGTTATTGTTGATGAGTGTAGTCCGAAAGAGGTAGAAATAAATGTTATAAGAAAAGAGGAAAGTGGAATCCTAGAAAGAGATAGAATTGAAGATGAATGTGGTAAGAACTGCGAAATGCCAGAGAAAGTAGTGATGTAAATTTATATTAACGATAGTTACTGATCCGTATGACCTAAATATTAAGTAGAGAAGTATAGTATGATTTAACAGAGGTACGTATGTAGTTAGTTTTAGTTGTAAGTAGGTAGTTAGTTTGTGTATTAGATATATGTCATTGTTCTATTAGACTGTGGTGTGTGAGTGTGTCTGGTAGCAGTTGCATTGTTTATTAGTTCTAGTTCATTGTTTCAGTAGACTGTGATGTGTGAGGGTGCATGTGAGTGTGCCTGGTGACAGACTGTTTTAGTGGTAGTATTTGTTGTTGGTGGAACTTTAGTATTTTTTTTCGTTAGTAGAATTTTGGTATTTAATTGTTAGTACGGTAGAAGGTTAGTATTTTTGTTTAGTAGAATTGCTCTTTACTTATTCTGAAAGGGAGTAGCAGCCTTTCAGAATAAATCAATTCTTTACTAGTCTTATAGATGGTTAAGATATTGATAATATAAGCCAAATAATGGCTACACTGCGTCCTGCTGCACGGCTGAAAGCAACGGGAAACTACAGCCGTATGCTATTCCCGAGGATATGCACCTCTCTATGCATAATTACATGTGATGATGGCCTCCTCCCTTGTAAAATTTCAATCCGGAGGTAAACTAGTCCCCCGTTCGGATCTCCGGGTGGGGACTACTCGAGAGGGGGTTAACATCACAGAAGTGACAAATAGGAAATCTGACATTCTACGGATCGGAGCGTGGAATGTTAGAAGTCTGCTAGGAAGTGGAAGGTTAGAAAACTTAGAAAGGGAAATGGATAGGTTGAGGTTGGATTTGGTTGGGATTAGTGAAATGCGCTGGCAGGAAGAACAGGACTTTTGGTCAGGAGACTATAGGGTCATTAGCACTAAATCAAACAATGGCCAAGCAGGGGTTGGCCTCATATTGAGTAGGAAACTTGGACAGCGGGTGGAATATTATGAACAATATAGTGAACGGTTTATTGTAGCAAAAATCAATACTAAACCTACCTGCACCATAGTGGTACAAGTCTATATGCCTACCAGTCAAGCTGATGATGAGGATGTTGAAAAGGTCTACGAAGAAATAGACGAAATTCTGAGGTATATCAAGGGTGATGAAAATGTTATAGTAATGGGAGATTGGAATGCTGTGGTAGGAAATGGGAGAGAAGGGAAAATAGTAGGAGATTTCGGATTAGGTGAAAGGAATGACCGAGGAACCAGGCTGGTAGAATTCTGCACCGAGCATGAGTTGGTCATAGCTAACACCTTATTCAATAACCACAATAGAAGAATATACACATGGATGAGACCAGGAGATACAGGGCGTTACCAAATCGACTTCATTATGGTCAAGCAGAGGTTTCGAAACCAGATTTTGGATTGTAAAGCATATCCTGGTGCTGACATAAACTCTGACCACAATCTGGTCGTAATGAAATGCAGATTAAAGTTGAAGAAACTGAAGAAAAGTCAAAAGCCAAAAAGGTGGGCAATATACAGACTGAAAGAGAAGGATGTAAACGAAAGATTCAAGAAGAGTATAAAGGAAGGACTAATGAAAAACCCTAAACAAACTTCAATTGCAGACGAATGGGCACTTTTGAAGAATGAAATAACAAAATCCGCAGAAGAAAACATTGGTAGGAAAGAAAGAATAGGTAGAAAACCGTGGATCACTCAGGATATACTAGAATTGATGGATGAAAGGCGGAAACACAAGAATGTAAGAGATGAGAAGGGGAAAGCAGAATACAGACGTCTGAGAAATGAGGTTAACAAGAAGTGCAAGGAAGCGAAAGAAGAATGGTTGAAAGAGAAATGTGCAGGTATAGAAAATTGTCTGAAATTAGGTAAAGTAGACACAGCTTATCGAAGGATTAAGAATACTTTTGGGGAAAAGAAGACTAAGTGCTGTAATATTAAGGACACAAATGGAAAGCCTCTAACAGATAGGGAAGAAAAGGTTGAGAGATGGAAAGCTTACATAGAGAGTTTGTATAAGGGAAAGGAGATTGAGAATCATGTAATGGAAAGGGAGGAGGAAATTGATGAGGATGCGAAGGGAGATTTAATATTGAGATCAGAATTTGATAGAGCTTTGGAAGACTTAAGCCGGAACAAAGCACCAGGCATAGATGATATACCGATAGAGTTGCTACGCTGCATAGGAGATGAAGGTCTGATCAGGTTATTTCACTTGCTGTGTAGGATTTATGAGACAGGTGAGGTACCCCCTGATTTCAAGAAGAATGTAATCATCCCTATAACAAAGAAAGTGGGAGCTGACAGATGTGAAGATTACCGTACAATCAGCTTGATTACTCATGCTTCAAGGATCCTGTCTAGGATAATTTACAAGAGGATTGAAAGCCAGATAGAAGCGGAGTTGGGTGAAGACCAGTTTGGTTTCAGGAGAAATGTAGGAACAAGGGAAGCTGTACTAAGTCTTAGGCTGATTTTGGAAGGTAGAATAAGGAAAGATAAGAGAACGTTCATGGCTTTTGTAGACTTAGAAAAGGCTTTTGATAACGTTGATTGGACTAAATTGTTTGACATTTTGAAATCGATTGGAATAAAGTACAGGGATAGGAGGGTGATCTACAATCTATACAGAAACCAGACAGCAGTCATTCGAGTTGAAGGACATGAGAGAGAAGCTGGTATTCAGAAAGGTGTAAGGCAAGGCTGCAACTTATCACCCATACTTTTCAATCTTTACAGTGAACAAGCAATGAAGGAAATTGGAGGAAAATTTAAGGTGGGAGTGAAGATTCAGGGAGAAGTGATTTCAACTCTGAGATTTGCTGATGACATAGTCATCTTGGCCGACGGGCCTGAGGATTTGAATGAGTTTTTGAATGGTATGGACTCCGTCTTACAGAAAGAATTCATGATGAAAATTAATAAATGTAAAACAAAAATACTGGAATGCAGCCGAAATAAATCAGGAAACTCTATGGAGATCAAATTGACAGGTGAAAAGCTGAAGGAAGTAGAAGACTTCTGTTACTTAGGAAGTAGAATAACCAGTGATGGACGAAGCAAAGAGGATATAAAAAGTAGGTTGGCTCAGGCAAAGAAAGCTTTTCTACAAAAAAGGAATCTGCTGACATCGAATATAGATTTAGGTATTAGGAAGTCATTTTTGAAAGCCTTTGTCTGGAGCGTGGCGCTCTATGGAAGTGAAACTTGGACTATTGGTGCAGCAGAAAAGAGGAGAATAGAAGCATTTGAAATGTGGTGTTACAGGAGAATGATGAAGATCAGATGGGTAGATAGGGTTACAAACATAGAGGTATTAAGACGAGTGGGAGAGGAGAGATGTTTCTGGCGACTGCTAATGAAGAGAAGAGATAGGTTGGTAGGACACATACTAAGACACCCAGGAATAGCAAGCTTAGTTATGGAAGGAAGGGTCGAGGACAAAAACTGTAGGGGTAGACCAAGGTTAGAATATGTTAAACAGATTGCCTCAGATGTAGGGTGTGGTAGTTATGTAGAGATGAAACGATTAGCTCAGGACAGGGAGGCATGGAGAGCTGCATCAAACCAGTCAAAAGACTGAAGACTCAAACAACAACAACAACAGAGGTAGATAAGGAACCTGCTGTGTGTAATTTTAATTCAGTCGTGAAGTTAGGATGGTAAGGGGCGCGTAGTGCCTACGCTTATTGATTTAGATTGACTAAAATCATTTAATTTGGAAGACAGAGGTTGTCGTGCTATTTAGCAATTCAGGTAAGTTGATGTGGGTCCTTAAACTGCAGGTAAGTTGGAAAAAGTGAGGATTAAATTTAAAAAAGGTAGGAAGATTATTACAAAGGTAAGTAATCGAAAGAAAATAATAATTATTATGGCAACCATAATTATGAATATAATGGTAATGAAGATTTAATTCTAAAATGAGAGAAGATAAGATGATTCAGTGGTAATAAAATTAATTAGTAGAAGAAGTATTGATTTAATAAAGAAGTTTTCGTTGAAGACAGCGAGGTTATCAGTGGATATATTTGAAGAAATTTAGAAGTGGTTTAGAATAGTTGATGGTAATGCGTTGTATGAATTAACCAACATCGTGTTGAAATAAGGAAGTAGTAACTAATTAGGGCATCTGGTACTTGGTGACAGATATGTGTGTGTGTATTTGTGTATTTTCACGTAAATGGACGTGAGTTTGAAGTAGTAGGCCAACGAAGGTAATGCCGTTGAGCAATGTGGTTTTAAGTTTTTGGTAAGATGCCAAATAGAGTTATAATGGAGGAAGTTTTGGTAAGATGCCAAATGAAGTTTTAAGAAGTTTTTGGAGGATGAAGTAGGTCAGCGAGTTATATTCCGTTGAGCAAGGAGTTTTTAATGGTGTCTACGGGACTACGTGAAGTTAATGTTGGGAGGTTTTTAAAGTATATATGGTTGTATGCACACAAGGTAATAAGAGATTACAAAGGTAAGATGGTCCAAGTTTTAGTTAAGGTTACGCACGTTTTAAAAATATTACAAGGCTTGATATTGAGCTAAACCACTTTTAAGTTTTAAAAAAAGTTATTGATGAATAATAACGTAATAATGATGTGGTATATTGTTGTCCTACACACTGGTAAAAGTAAAGATAATAATAATAATTAGATGGTTGGCATAATATTTACTAGTATTGAAAGGAATTTATTATAATTCGAAGTTTTGAGGATTTAAAGTTAAATCATTTTTTTAGTAGACGAGAAATTAAAGTTTTATTTATGTCATACGGAGTTAGTATAGAGAAGTGTGTAACTATCTTTTTGAGGATAAGAATAGGTTAGTAAGATAAGTGTGTACCTAAGGGTAAAATGAAGTTTCAATTCTAGGCAGGTGTAATTTACTCATTTAATTTAGTAGAGCAGAGAGTATCTGAACTGTGTTATAACTCAGGACTTGCTTTATGAAGTGATTTTGGGAGAATATTTGCCAATTAGGAGTGTCGGTGTTATTGACTATCAACTGGAACACTGTCATTATTTGAGGAAGAAAATAGTTAGGAAAACAAAGTGTGATGTTATTATTCCAAGGAGTTAGTCGAAGCATGTAAGATTTTTTTAGCTGAAATTTAGTGTTATTGGTCAGTAAGAGGTGACCTGTAACAGTACGAAGATGTGGAATTATACCACGAATAGGGGAGGTTTTTGTATGAGACGTGTGATGTCACGATGAGTTGTTGAGAGTTCTGAGAGATTCTGGTGTAGTAGGAATAAGCTATACTCCAGGCGGTCAGAACAAGTAGGAAGTGATGTCTGTAGGACACGGTACTTAATTAAGAGTTTTGAGAGAAAACTAAAGGGGGTTTTAGGTATTCAGCAAGAAGTCAAATCATGTATAGACTAAGTTTAAAGTATAAGAGCATTAATATTTTGTGGAACGAAATATTTATTCCGAGGAGTTTGTCATGTGTTTTTGTGAAATAGTTTAGTGATATACGTAATTCAGGTATTGAGTAGTATTTTGTCCAAGTCTTAATCATTTTGTTGTGGTAGGTAAGAATGACGATGCAGTAAAGATATCTTGACGCTAAGTTAAATTTTATAAAGTGAACAAGAAGTCAGATTTTATGTTTAATGGTGATTTTGAAAATTCAAGTTATTGTTTTCGAGAAGTAGTGAAGAGGAATTATGTTTTTATGAGAAGTTAAGAAGTGTGGAGACTTTAGAAGTATTAATTTGAAAGGAGGCGGCCGTGGCCTAAGAAAGTAAGAAGCCACAAAGGCAGGTTTGTAGTAACTTGGGTATTTAAGTGAACTGTTTAATAACTACTTTAAGGTATTTCGATGTCATTATGTATTTGGGGAAGTATTTACATGTATGACATATGCACTGAAATTGGAATTGCCTTAGGTATCTTGCTAAGTTATTTTTTTCTTCAATTATTGAAATGTTACTGCTTTTGAGTAATCCCTTTATAGAGGCGACAGGAATATTGTGTTGTTTGCATATCGTGTGCTGTGATAGTTATAATGTGTTATTCAGCTGGTACGACATCCATGTAATTCTACACAAGAATGACGAAAACTACGTTCACTAGATATGAAGACAAAATTGTATGTCAAGCATACGATCACCAAGATAAACAAGTGCAGCGTTGACATATATGTCAAAATTAGAAGTGAAGGGCATTTATGTATATTTTTACAGCTCGCTAATACATTATATAAAGAAGAAAATTTGGAACATTTTGAACATAAAGAAGAATGTATGTATTCAAACGAAAAGTACTATGAACATTTTAAGAAATGATAGTACAAATATGTAAAGTGAAAAGAGTATATTTCTTGTATATTTTTGTGTATTGATGAAGAGTATATTGTATGTTGTCTTTTTGGGGGTTATAATATTTATATTTATAGTTTTTTTATGTTGGATGTGGTAAGAGAAATAATGTTAAACGTCATTTAAATTATTTATCTTAGGGGCGATTGTAACGATTCGATCCCATACCTGTTAGATATAAAGGGTTATTCATTCATTTATTATCATATTTATTATTCTTATTAATTAGTACATCGATGAGATGATTTTTATATCAGATACTTGTAAGCGGCTTTTATTATTATAGTCAGATTTTTTTTATTAATATTCATTTGTAAAGAGACGAAGGATTGTATGTCACATAAATTGCAACTTGGTGCAATAGTATAAACCCCAGAGTGACGCAGTAGTTATTTCACAACGGCAGGTAGCCATTGTCACAAGATTTTAGAAACCCACAATGACTAAGAATCACGTGCGGCCCATTGAGTTCCTTCTGGAAGAAAAAGAACAATATATTACACTCATGGTGCAACCAATACGTCACTACTGGAGCCAAGGTACGCGTCAATACTGTCTCGTGAGAGAATGAATAGAGAGTGGGAGATGTACTATGAAGAGAGGGAAGTTGGCACACCACGTGACTAGGAAGATATAAGCTGTAACCCGCGTCTACAACATAATTAGTGAACGACAAGTCATTAGTGACAGATTATTGAGAGGGAGCAGCGACTGAGGTCCACCGACTGCTACCTGAAAGCTCATTCATAGCTTTAGCATACATCATGTCTCGACATAATAACCACAATTTTGACAAGATATATATAAAAGCCGACAATGGCTTATAGTTCAATACTACAATAAATCTAGAGATGGCAACACAATGGAACGTAGTATGCTGTATCTTACGATATAATACAACATTTTTACATACGTGACGGAATATTAAGGTGATCAGCCATAACCTTATATATGACGAATCTTCGACTGGGTGAGCAAGCAATTAAATAGTTCTCGTCTCTATTAACATGTAACTTCAAGATAGATTCAATTCATTAATGTTTATTTTCTTTTAAATTAATTGCCGCATTGAGTAATTTTAAATTCAATTGTGTGACTATCACTATTCTGTTTTATTAATATTTTGTTTTTGCATTTAATAAATTAATTTTCTTTAACGTAATGCCTATTTCTTTCATAGTGGTTAGTAAATACTTTAGGCAAATTCAACTACTCCTTATAAATGAATACTGAATGGTTAGTCAACTAAGTAACACTACGACCAGGGGTAAGTGGTCTCGAACTCTACTGCTGACTGCCGAGGATATATTTATAAATTTTGGTTCTATATCTTAAATATTGAACCTGGCGCCCTAATTATATCCTATTATACTATCAAAGGTAAGTGCACACCACAGTGTATATTTATATTCTTATGATCATGTTTGTTTATCGTAAGGCAACATAAGTAAATGTTACACTACCAAGACGAGCACTGGAGCGACGAATGACAGGGAAGAGAGGACGAGGAAGACCAAGAATGCATTGGAAGGACTTGGTGAAGAATAGTACAGTGTAACGTGACTAATTCGAACTTCTATAATTCGAAATCTTCTTTAATTCGAATTTTTCTCTTGGTCCCTAGCATTTTATATACAATCAATGCTAAAAAAATCGTGGTTAATTCGAATTATATTTTGGATAATTCGAAGTTTTTACGTGTAAAAAGCCAATCGGACGAAAATGTCGCAGTTTGTGGTAAGCTGACCGATGCACAAATCATCGCCGATGTACTGAACTCCGAAAAACAAGATGGTGACGACGCATCTGGCAATGAACTCGTGGAGGAAGTACCCGAATAAACTGTTCCAATTGCAGCCCAAGTAACAAACCACATCACAGAACTTAGGCGTTATCTTTTTGAAAGTATAAATGCCGTAAGTGATTCTGTTTTCTGCTCCTTAAATTTGTTAGATTCTTTTGTAATGGCCGAGAGACTTAATTGTAGGAAATAGGTAAAAATCTCAAACGTTTTTGAAAGCTGTAGATTTCTTCAAGACTTAACTAGATTGCTGGATTACTACTGTCGTTAAATATGTGAATAGTACATTTTTGTTTTATTTTATCATTTGAAACTTTTGAGGTTATTCACGATACAGTCATTATACAGTACCGATGTCTTTCAATCTGATTTTTTGAACTTAAATCATTATGTAACCGTAATACAGTATATTTTCTCTACCCTTTTCAAAGAACTTGCTTAATTCGAATTTTTGGATAATTCGATTTTTTTACTGGTCCCTTGAGGTTCGAATTATCCACGTTCCACTGTATTAGAAAACGGAACCTGGATTGGAACACCGTGTTGGAAGAGAAATGGTGGAACGGCAGAACAAAGTGGAGAGGAACCATATTTGCCCCCACCCAGTGTCAACTGGAAAAGGGGAAATGAAGATGATGATTGTAAATATTATCACCGATACTTTTAGACATACATTTAATAGCCTAAGTGTAATTGATCTGATAATGATCGATGACGATCGAAACTGGTCAGCCAAGTTTATTTATTAATCGGATGTAAATATTTTTCACGATTAGGGAATAACCCATCACAATTGGGTACAATCGTGTTGACAGACTGAAAAACATCAAATTTCAATTAGTGGACGGAGCTGATGACCACATTCCTCTACGCCCTAACCCGAATTCACAACAACAACAAAAAACTGTAATCTGTGCAAATAAATATTGATTAGCTGTAAATGTTTTCGGGTAGGGTCTTAAATCCCTCAGTATGCCTTCCTTCGGAGGGGAAGTAAAGCCGGCAGGCCCATGTCATAGATTTACTGCATGTTAAAGAACCTTCCACTAATTACATCTGTGTGAAGCTAAATTAATTATAGGTTAAACAACGCTCTAATTAGGTTCATACTTTCGTCACCAGGAGCCGACTGCGGTGGCGTCTAGTAGCCAAGTTCTGAACTAGTAGTCGTTGACGGTAAAAGTAGGAACTTCTTGAAATTCAATGTCTTCAGTCCTTACCTGAATTAAAAACAGATAACACACACTAATACAGTCATCACAATTAACACCGGTTATCAGACATATTCTATACACACCCAAAGTACACGAGGCTACATGACCGCGTTGTCACAGCCCCTAAACTGAGGAACCAACCAACCAACCAACCAACCAACCAAGAGTCTTAAATATCCCACCTACTATAATGAAGCATAAATACGTGGTTGGTTGGTTGGTTGGTTCCTCAGTTTAGGGGCTGCGACAACGCGGTCATGTAGCCCCGTGTACTTTGGGTGTGTGTAGAATCTGTCTAATAACCGGTGTTAATTGTGATGGCTGTATTAGTGTGTGTTATCTGTTTTTAATTCAAGCAAGGACTGCAGACATTCGATTTTCAAGTAGTTCCAACTTTTGCTACCAAACTCCACCGTCAACGACCAACTAGTTCTGAACTTAGTTACTATATGTACCGCAGTCGGCTCCTGGCGGCGAACGTTGGAACCTATGAGCGTCAGTCAAATCTAATCCATAATTTAGCAGCATCACACAAGTGTAATTAGTGGAAGGTTCTTTATCATGCCATACATATATGGCATGGGTCAGCCGGCTTTACTTTCCCTCCGAAGGAAGGCATGCTGAGGGATTTTTACGCTCATAAAAATCCGACGACTTCGGTGGGGTTTGAACCCGCAACCTTCGCCATACAAGCTCAGCATGCTACCAATTACGCTACAGAAGCTGCCTATAAAAACGTGTTTACTGATTGAAAATTTAATTAGACTAGTCAGAACTGAAAAAGGCTTCAAAATGTTCTTTGCAGTTAGCTACACTGTAGAGCCCTGCGCGGATAAACAAAACACTATCCGCATCCGTCCCGCATCCGCACGAGTTTTATCCGCATCAGCTTGTATGTTATCTAAATCTGCTGACACTACAATGATATTTCTAATTTATTACATAAAGTACCGTATTAAACAACACAATTAGACATTTGATTAAAAATTGGTTCCCCTAGGCTATGTGTGAATCGCAAAGCAATGTTGACTGAGTTGTGTCCCTCTGTGTATCGGCAAGTGAAACCGGATGGCTAATATATAGCACTTAGTCGTTGGATGTACCCACGTGAGCAAGCGCAGGTATAAATGACTTTTTTTTTTCATAAGTCAACACTAATTGAGGGTGTTTTCCGGACTGGCTTCTCTCACTTCTCTATCATTCTCATGCAATCCAAGCGATAGCAAATAGGGAAATAACAAGAAACGTGATATATGCAGATCTTAGCTAAAACGTTTTTTCAAAATCCAATTCAACCTTGTATTCTAAAAACTATCTGCAAATTTAATCGAAACATTATCCGCAGCTTATCCCCTTTCCGCTCAACCATGCAAACTATATCCGCAAGGTGAAAATCCGCGCAGGGCTCTACTGATGAGTGCATATGTTTGTGTATGGATCCTTATAGATGTTACTGTTACATATATGTACCGTGAAGCCAACAGGTCTCTGGTGACGGATAAGAGGCGTGTATTTGCTCATCCATAAATAAGACTGTCATTTTGCCTGAGGCCTGTAGTGTGTTTACTGCAGGGCTTGTTGCCTTCTATAAAGCTCTGCAGTTTGCACTGCAGGATGCACGAATCCTCTTTCTTGTGTGTACCGACTCTTTGAGTCCGTTGCAGTCAATTGCTACATGTTTCCCGCAACACCCCTTAGTGCAACGAATCCACGACCTACTAGCCGGGTTGTGCCGCACTGACACTGAAATCGCCTTTCTATGGCTTCCAAGCCACATGGGAATTGCGGGAAATGAGTTAGCTGATCAAGCTGCAAAAGAGGCGGTATCGCTACCACCTCGACTAATGCAAGTACCCGCTAGAGATATTCGCTCTCAGTTACGTCTACACGTTCTGGCATTTTGGGAGCGTCAGTGGCTAGCTGACCCACTGCCCAGTAAACTGAGAGCGATCAAGGGAACTACTCGCGTGTGGCGGAGCTCCTTCCGGGCCCGGAGAGAGTCCGTCATATTGTGTAGACAAAGGATAGGTCATACAGGATCCACCCACTCGTACCTAATGAGAAGGGAAGACCCCCCTCTTTGTACCTGTGGAGCCGATTTCACCGTGGCCCACATTTTAACCAAGTGTGTAGATCTTGCTGATCTACGAAGAAACCTTGGTTTGCAGATGACACTCAAACTTATATTAGCCGATGACGTGGCGGCTGCTGATTTCGTCATCCGCTTTATGATCAATCTAAATTATCCAGTGTACAAAGACTTGTTCCTTTTTGAATCCTTATTTGTAATTTCCATAATTTTGATTTATTATTTTCATTAGTTTTATTTTTTGTTTTATTACTTTTAGGTCATTTTCATATTTAGGAGTCCACCTCTCAATTTTAATATGTTCAAAATTTGTGTAATTTAATCTGTGTTAAGAGCGCATATGACCTTCCTCTTCTGCTCCTTAAAACTTCATTAACTAACTAAATCCCCAGAGAAACGATTATCAAGGCCACCACTTTCAAACCAATTGAGTAACATAGGTTTCCTTGTCCACTCATGGTAGGGACAACTTTTACCATAATGGGCGTATGCTCTCTCAAAAATGTGCTGTGCCCCACCCTTTTTAAAAAGCATGAACTGTCAGTGTGGATATAAATACTTAAGGCTCATAATCTAGAGATTGTGTTCTCTGACATAGTGTTTTGGTAATAAAAACTACGAGAATGTTCCGCCTAGTCAATACCTTTCCGTTTGTAGGTAGATTTCATTAGAAAGCTAACTACTGTATTGCAATGGGTACCATGTTTGACTTCCGGAAAATTTCGACATATCTTCGCGTTTCACATCCCCTAGACCCCAAAACCACCGTCAGTAGATATCAGTTTCTTGTGGACACGATAACTGCCGTAATTTTGCACCAACCACTTTGAATCTTTTACATAATATGTATCCCCTTAAAATCTCGGTCGAGTTCGTTAATGGAAAAAATCGGTCAAAGGGGGTAAAAATGGGCGGGGGGGGGGAGGCTTTTTCGAAAAGGAGAAATATGGCTATAACTCTCTTAATATCTGAAATATTTAATCCATTCGAAGTTCATACTATGTGTCGGATAAGGCCCTAAAATTTATGTTTGAAAAGTTTTTTGATAGCACCAACCATTGACCAAAGGGGTGGGAAAAAGTTTTTTTTTTTCGGGAAACATTAATCATATCTCTGTTAATAGACACAATATCAAAACCGTACAAAATGGACAATATTCCTCCAATAATTACCTAAAACGTTTGTCTGAAAGAATTTTTGATATGACCCACCATTACGCCACGGGGTGAGCAAAATGATTTAAATTATAAGAAAATGCCATGACAACTTTACTAAATTGATAAGGCATGAGCCATCAGCAGTTGCTATGACAACGCCACTGCACGAGATCACATTCAGTTTCCCATCTGTCTGTGGAAAGCGACTTTGGTGTCGGAACTGGTAGCATGCTAAACTTCTATGCCCAAGGTCGCGGGTTCAAACCCGGCTGAAGTCGTCGGATTTTCTAAGAGCGCTAAAACTCCCTGAGTATGCTTTCCTTCGGAGGGGAAGTTCCAACGTTCGTTGCGAGTTGCTGTTTCCGGTGGAATCTAGTAGCCAAGTTCACAGCTAGGTGTCGTTGATGGTAGTATTTGGTAGCAAAATTAGGAACTACTAGTCTACTTGAAATTAACCGTCTGCAGTCCTTACCTAATTACAGACTAATACAGCCATCACAATTAACACCGTTTATCAGACAGATTCTACACACACCCAAAGTACACGGGGCTAGATGACCGCGTTGTCGCAGCCCCAAAACTGAGGAACCAACCAACATCTCTGCGGGTGAAAAAATTTTGCGTGAAGAAGTAACAGACCGTTAGATAGTTACACATCAGTGTCGAAACCTTTCATAAGGACAGTGTGACCACAAATATATATATGGACCCCAAATGACAAAAAGGTTACCGTCCCCATAAGATAATAAAATGTTAAAAATATGCATAGAAAGACGAAAAAGGAATTTAATTAAGCTCCAAATTGTAAAATACTTTCTCGCAATAAATGTGGTCTGATCCTTCTACAAAAACCTGCCTATTTTGCCTATAACCTATCCCCTAGTTTGCCTTAGATGGTAGCATGCTGAATTTCTATATCCAAGATCGCGGGTTCAAACCCGGCTGAAGTCGTCGGATTTTTTATGAGCGTTAAAAATCCCTCAGTATGCCTTCCTTCGGAGGGGAAGTAAAGCGGCGGGCCCATGTCATAGATATATGGCATGCAAAAGGTCATTCCACTGACTACAACTGTGCGAAGCAAAATTTGTAGCTTAGATTTGATTAATGTTCTAAGTTCCAACGTTCGTTGCCAGTTGCTGGTAGGGGTGGCATCTGGTAGCAAAAGTAGGATTTACTACTTGAAATTGACCATCTGCAGTCGTTACCTCAATTACACACTAATACAGCCATCACAATTAACACCTGTTATCAGACAGATTCTACACACACAAAGTACACGGGACTACACGACCACGTTGTTGCAGCCCCTAAACTGAGGATCGAACCAACATCTGTGCGGGAGATAACGTTTTGCGTGAAGAAATAACAGACCGTTAGATAGTTACACATCAGTGTCCAAACCTTGCATAAGGACAGTGTGACCACAAGTATAAAAATAGACTCCAAATGACGAGAAGGTTAGCGTCCCCGTAAGACAATAAAATTTAAAAAATAAGCATAAAAAGACGAAAAACAAACTGTATTAAGCTCCAATTGTAAAATACTTTCTCGTAATGAAGTGTATAAAATGAGGTATGATCCTTCTACGAAAACCTGCATATTTTGCTTATTTCACCTTGTCCGAGTGCCAAAAAATAACGGAAATAAGAAGAATACGTTAAATTTCGAAACGGACATAGTCCTATGTTTAATCTGGGTATCAAAATTATGTTCATGCAAAATTAGAGCTTAATCGGTTGGGTAGTTTTTGCGTGAAAGAGCACCAGAAAGACACCACTACATGTAGGTAGATTTCACTAGAAAGCTAACTATTGCAATGGGTACCATGTTTCGACCTCCGGAAAATTTCGACATATCTTCGCGTTTCACATGCCCCAGACCCCCAAAACACCGTCAGTTCAAAAGTTTATATATAATTTATGTGTATATATATGTGAATATATCAGTTTTTTGTGGACACGATTACTACCGTAATTTTGTACTGCCCCCGTAATTGAATTATATAGAGACCACGGTGGCTATTTTGGAAATTATAGCGAAAGTTATGGCTGTCATAGTTATGACGTGGGTAGTCATGACGTAAGCACGGATGACGCAGACGATATGCCAGCAGGCTACTTGAGCTGAGATTCTCAGTGACGTCAGCATTTATTCGAGAAGGATCCGAGATCTACGACGCAGTCGCGAGAAACGTGGAATTCTGCTGAGGAAGAAATTATGCTATTGGAGGGGAGACTTAAACCAATGAAAGATAGTCTAAAGGAAGACGGAGATTGCTGAAACTATGGTATTTTTATTACTTTTTGGAATGCAGAATTGTGGAAATCCATTTGCAGTAGAGGCATTGTTCTGGAATTTTGGTGAAATTTATTTTCAGTTTTTGAATTATGAAAATCCGTCATGTATTGACGAAGTTGGAACTTCTAGCGATGACGCAGTAACACGCGATGGAAGGGATAGATACGCCCCTCATGAAGTTCATAAAAGGCCGTGCGCAGAAGAGAGGAGTCTCATTCGCTCATTCTCTCAGATTATAAATCTATCGTCAGATCTCAAATAAGCATTTCAGTGAAACGTCGAGTGAGACTATTAGTGAAAAAGTCGTCTTTGTAACGCGTGGCGAAGCCACTAGTCGAACTTACGAGCAGTGCAGGTTTACTGTGAAGTAAATCTAGGTGAAGTTGAAACGACACTTATAACGCTTCTACAAGATTAGCTGTGAACAGTTAGCGGTCGCCTATAAGCTAATTCTCTTGTGCATTGCTACAGTAAGGACTGTAGAAAAGCTGAACAATTTCGAGGAAGTATTTTGGAAGTTATTGACAATATTAGACGACTGACAAAAGTGATTTTCTCGCCACAGGAGAAACACTTTGTATAGCCAGACTCAACGCTACGGCTGACAGGGCTAGTGAAATAGGGAGACTTCAGATTGCTTTTGTAACACAACGCTGCAGTATAATGGAGCAATTTAATAAGGCAGTTTGTTCTTCTAATACTTCAACCGAAGAGCAAATGGAAGGCTAAAGGACTTAATGCAATTGGGACATATTTCAACGGAGTAAAATAGCGACATGGAACTTCGCTAATTGCTATTCCATACAAGCGAACATGTGGTAAATAACCATCTACACCCATGTTTCGTGAATAAAGGCTGAATACTATCAAACAGCAATAGAAATGATTTCATACTTTCTGAATATGAATATTTCTTCGGAAATTTATACAAAAACTTCATGGCGATTTTCAACTGGAACTTCAGGGATTTTTCAAGAGAGGTCAGGGTTGTCCCGACTCACAAAGAAGATTATTGCCGGAACGATGTCGTTCGTCTTCGTGAAGCAGTTCGATTCTTCGATGGTGCTGTTTCTGGTTTCGAGGATGGAGCTCAGCTTTAACTTGGTGAAATGGATCCATCAACAGTCTTCTTTGGGGAATTTTCCTCTGGAACGCCAATCGGCAGATAAGGTAGTCGTGAACGTTTATTGTATTTGAGTTTCTTAGCAATATTTGAGCAACCATTTTTCCCATATTTTTGTCCTCATGTATTTTTGCCCGATATTCTTGTTTGAGATTCCTATTCTCAGTACACCTTGATGAGTTATGCCTTTTTCGACGTTTTATTAAGACATTGTTATGTCATGGGCATAGTTAAATGATTTTGAATCAGTTGAGACTGATATTTAGATTTTTCAGTAATTTGCTTATTTTTGTAGTCACGATTTGACTGTAAGTTAATGATTTTTATGGCAGATTTAAATTCAGACAGCGTGTCACTTTATTAAAGTAATTCTACCCCAGTTTAATTACTTTGAACAATTTCCTGTCATCATCAAGAAGGAAGAACATTTAAATGATTTTAGAGCGTTAAAATCCAGTACGTTGTCGACGATCTTGGAAATACTAGTCGGTATTTGAATTGACTGCAACACAGACATTTATCGTCAGTCATCAACGACCATTGCATCTTAGGCAATTTTGTGAAAGATGAACATTAATTATGAATTATTGAATGCATTAAATTCGTGAAACTTGTGTTAGGTTTTTTCTCATATAGAGATTTATATAATGATGTTTGCATTCCCCAGTCTAATTGGATTCTATTCGACTACTTTGAAGTTTTAGTCACATTTATTTGATGATAGTATTTTGATACTACAATTCTTTGAAGATGTTAATCTTAAATTTTGATAGACCAGACATGCGTATATAAGCGTATTCACTATTAAATTTGTTTGTGATTGGCAGATTTTTATTAATCAGTAATCAGACGTTTCTTAAATCGGATTTTAAATGACAACAGTTTTGAAACAATTATTGATATATGAATTTTTAAGTGGAACTATGAATGTATAATCGATAGTGCAGCGGACATGTTGAAAGTCGCTGTTGTATAATGCCCTTAAATAAATGAAGGAGATTCCCACAGTAGTTAATAATGATAAAGAATTATTTGTGGAAGTTTTGTAAGTTCGGTGGAAGTTTTAATGCCATATAGATTAATATATGATGAATTTTGGGCTATTTTGAATGCAGTTTGTGCATTATTTTGTAAGCGAAGTATTTTCCGCTAGAGTGTATTGTCATAGTTCGTTGAAAATTAATCAAGTGAATTTACTGTTATAATTGACAAGAGTTTGAAAGAATTTGAGATAAGATTTTGAATGAAGATTGCCGTCACAAATAATTAAAATTATTACAACCTTTATTAAACCAGATTGTGACATGTACATGTATAACTAACCTTCATTGGTCGATTATATTAAACACGATTATGAATTTACCAAACGGATAAAACATGTGGTTCAATGTATTTCTTAAATTATTAATTTAAATAATTTAAATGTTGATAGTGTAAATAATAAATGTAAATATCTTTGACAATAATGTGGAACGAAAGTAATGTTAAAGGCGTGTTTAAAAGTTTTGTAATTATCTTCGACAATATTATAAACAATTTCTAATTGTTATAAATAATTTATGTGATTTTGTTATAAACATTTAAGAGTGTGTTTGATACTCTAAACTATGCTAATTAAACATTTGGATGATAACTTAACAAGTTTAAGTAATGTTAAAATAATCCAGTGGGATGGAAGTTAAACATTTGAAAGATTTGCGTCAATATGTATGAGTTGTCTTGTAGACATTTAAAGCTTTAAAAGGAGCTGTATTCTTACGCAAGTGTGGGGAGGAGTGCGCCCCATTCGACAGGTGTGAGCCAGGTTAAAGAGTAGACCAGCCGGCCAGACATCTGGTTACAAGCGGGTGAGGTCGATACTCCGGCCTTGTGCCTATTTATACAAGTGCAATGTTTATTAAAAGGAAACCAAATGCTCTATATATGTCGTTCCCTGACTTCCTCATCCAATCCAAATGTGTATTAAAATGTTACGTTATTTTGAGCTCAAGGGAGCTAACATACTGTTTGATAATTTGCAAGTCCTTTAGGAGGACGTAGTCAGATTGACATAGGCTACTGATAGCCACGTTTATTTTGTTGAGTTGTGAAAATCATACTCTTTATTTTGAAAATAAAGCTTTTGTACAGTTCAAAGTTCTCGTCTTCGGTCTGGTTCATTTTTAAATGTCATGGTGAAGGTTATTGTGAGAGCATACTTTAATGATCCTGTTGTCAACCCAATCCCCGAGATATTTATAAGAGGTAAGTAAAGTAAGTATGAAACCCCCGTCTATTTTGGTGTGTTCCACAATAATTTTTCTTGGTAACTTCTGTGTTCAAACCTCGGTAGTATCTGTCAGTGCCATTTTCATTGATGTAGCTGAGCTGGTGCGATTGATTGTTGGCAATCCGATTGAGGGGGCGGATATCTGACAGCCTACTATCCGGGTAAACGGGGACAGTACCAATCACTTCGAATCGTTTACATAATATGTATCCCTTCAGTATCTCGGTCGAGTTCGTTAATAGGCAAAATCGGTCGAAAGGGGTGAAGATGGGGGGCTTTTTATTTTCAAAAAGGGAATTATCGCCATAACCCTCTTAATACATGAAATATAGAGTCTATTCAAAGTTCATACTATGTATCGGATAAGTGCCAAAAATGTACATGTTTAAAACATTTTTGATAGCACCAAGGGGTGGGAATAAGTGGGTTTTTCGGGAAACATTAACCATATCTTAGTAGGCACAATATCAAAACCGTACAAAATGGACAATATTCCCCTAATTATTACCTAAAACTTTTGTTTGAAAGGATTTTTGATATGACCCACCATTAAGCCAAAGGATGAGAAAAAAGATTTCGGAATTATAAGAAAATACCAAGAGCCATCAGAGGTTACCATGCACACGCTTCTAGATTGACAAGGGATGAGCTGTCAGAGGTTGCCATGACAACGACACTGCACGAGATCACAATCAGTTTCCATCTGACTCTGTGGGAAGCGTCTTCGGTGACGTAACTGGTACCATGCTGAACTTCTATGCCCAAGGTCACGGGTTCAAAGCCGGCCGAAGTCATCGGATTATCTAAGAGTGTTAAAATCCCTCAGTATGCTTTCCTTCGGAGGGTACCTTCCAACGTTGCGGGTTGCGGTGGCATCTAGTAGCCAAGTTCACAGCTAGGTGTCGTTGACGGTAGTATTTGGTAGCAATATTGCGAACTACTACTTGAAATTGACCGTCTGCGGTCCTTACCTGTATTACAGGCTAATACAGCCATCACAATTAACACCGTTTATCAGACAGATCCAACACACACCCAAGTACACAAAGTTACATGACGGCGTTGTCGCAGTCCCTAAACTGAGGAACCAACCAACATCTCTGCGGGAGATAAAATTTTGCGTGATGAAGTAACAGACTGTTAGATAGTTACACATCAGTGTCGAAACCTTGTATAAGGACAGTGTGATCACAAGTATAATAAAAATGGACCACAAATGACTAGATGATTACAGTCCCCATAAGACGATAAATTGTTAAAAATATGCATAGAAAGACGAAAAAAAAAGTTAATTAAGCTCCAATTGTAAAATACTGACCGTCTACGAAAACCTGCACATTTTGCCTATTATAGCCTGTCCCCTAGTTTGCCCGGTGAAATCTACCTCCGCCTTCCGGCGTGCCGAGAGGAATTTTGTAAATATTATTTTAGTAACACGGTACATGTTTCTGGGCTATCATATATTGATTGCTCCCTTCATCAGCCTTTAATGAAATGTGTATTCACTAGCTCATACAAGGACATCATAAACTTTGTAATCTATATAAAATATTGTGAGGTTTAAAGCCATTTTTCAGTGTTGCCTAAGTAAACAAAATTTTGGTGCTTTTCAGTCGGTCAACACGAATGTACCCAAAAAGAGCTGGGTTATGCCCTAATCCTGAAGAAAATTACACGAGATTAATAAATACACTAGGATGACCAGTTTCGATCGTCAAGCGATCATCATCAGACCCATTACACTTACTGTCGACCAAAGTATTATGTGTACTCGAGTTTGAAGGTTGTTTGTGAAGTAACCAATACACCTACATAAAATGCAATACCATCAACATTTTCGTCGTTCTATTTTACGTTAGTTCATGTAGGTTTGGAATTTTTAATTTATATTTTAATATTTTTTATCGCAGTTGGAACACAAAAAGTGCACGTTTTTAAGCGTGTTTCAACCATGCGTCACATTTAAGAATTATTATATCAAAAGCCCGTCATCAGATCGAATCCAAATTTTAGCACAATATACATTGGAATGTTGTATAAGTGGTTTAATAATTTCACAATTTTGTGTGTCCAAGAAACAAAGTTGTTATCATTGTTGAAAGGTAACTTTTTGTCAGCTCGAGGTGGTTGGAAAATGTAGTTCTTGGTTGCGTTATAATCGTTATACATCAAAAAGTTATGCTGTATGACTGTGAAATACGTAAATTAATTCACTTCTTTTATATCGGTTTGTATTTGTACGAGAAAATAACACATGGTTCACCAGCTAGCCTCTCCGGGAAAAGCTGTACAGCGTTGCTGAGATGGAGCCCATCACTTCCGAGCGAGACGCGCCATGATGAGTGAAAATAAGTGAATTAATTTACGTATTTCACAGTCATAAGTAGTGTGTTTTGGCCGGTTCAAGGCCCGCCTCCACCTCCCCACCTCACAAGATGGCGGCGGCGCGATATCTCTCGAACGCATGGTCGGATTTTGACGAATGAGGTGTCATTGAACTCAGGCTGATACCCCCTTTCCAATGGACAACATATTTCAACCCTAAAATAAAAACCTACCCCTACTAGGGGGTGAAATTGTAATTTTTTAGAGAATCTCTCTTTCCAATTGCAACATGTGAGAGTTTGAATGCCGATATGGATTTAAACGTTGTTCTACATAAAGTGCATGTGTTTGGTGGATAGCCACTATGAATTAACATGCTTGTTTTTGTTTTTACGCATGCCCACTCATGGCTTTTGTAAGAGGGTGGGAGAGCGGGTCCCTATGGATGGGTTATTGTTGACGGGTCATTGTTGGCAGGTCATTGATGACAGGTCCTTGTGGACGAGTCCTTGTGGACGAGTCCTTGTGGACAGGTCCTTCTGGACGAGTCCTTGTCCCTTTGGACTGATCCCTTTGGACCGGTCCCTTTGGCTTGGTCCCTATGGACTGGCTCAAGAATTTATTTAAATTATGTCAAAGGGTCTAACTACATTTGTGTGTGTTGAACTGACGTTGTTCACCACTAGTATAATGTGATAACGATATGAAAGTAAAGTGACGAAATACATGTGAACATACAAGGGATCTAACTTGGTGGATGGATGTGTTCTAACGAGTCATTTGTAGTTGAAAGAGAATAATACATGTTCTTAAGATGTTAAAACTGAGGAGATGGTACGTGCAGTAAGACGTCTTGTTACTTCCTGTGTCATATTACAGACATGACAGAGAGCACGCAGATCTGTTGCTATGACTAACACTGCAGTAATTTGAAACCGCATGTGTTCATTAAGACAATGGATGATGATCATGCAAAGTTAGCAGTTATTGGATATTACACAGGTGTTCCTTCCGGTGTCATGTTGCTGACATACCAGAGAGCGCACACTGCTGCTGCTATGACTGTCGCTGCAGTAATTTGAAACCCCATATGTTGATTAAGACAATGGGTGATGATCATGCAAAGTCAGCAGTCATTGGATACCACACAGGTGTTCCTACTTTGGACTCTCAACTGTATTGGAAAAGGAATTGCAATGATCTACAAAAAACTGCTGACACGAGCGATGAGAGTTTATATAAGAGGGGTGTCATATATCTCCCTACTGTCAGTCTTTATTACTCGCTTTGAGTGAACAGTGCTCTATTACTGCTCAAGATTTGGTAGAAAATCATTAAATTATTTTGCAAGGTAAGTACTTATTATTAATGGATTGTAGTCTTTTATTACTAATTGATGTTGAAGTTATTGATTGGAATGTATTTATTGATTGATTGATTAATTGATTGATTGATTTGTTTACAGATAATTGGGTACCTGTAGGATACGAGATTCCTACAATCTGTTCATTCAGTGACAGCAGTTGATCAATTATAAAAAGGTAAGTGCCCCTCTAATAACTTTTAAACAGCTAGAGTATTATTTTCCAATGTTCACCACTACATGTCAGTGAAAATGGTATATTTAGCAGTAAAAAGTTGGAACTACTTGACCATGATGTGTAAAGCTAAATATGTAGGTTAGATTTTGATTACCACTATATTAAGTTCGAATGTTCATTGCTAGGTGTCAGTGACAGAGGGAATATTTAAAGTCTTAACCTCAGTTCACTTAACTTTACCTAACTTAACCTTGTCATGTGACTTGTTTTACAAGTTTAAACTTGTTTTAAGACTGACTATGACGTCACACTTAGGTCACTTAACTGGCGATCGCTGGTTTCCAATATGTGACATGTTCTACAAGTTTAGACTTGTTTTAAGACTGGCTATGACGTCACACTTAGCTCACTTAACTGACGATCACTGGTTTATATCACTCTATCATGTTCCAATGTTCACCGCTAGGTGTCAGTGACAGTGGTATATAGTAACCCCCAGTTAGAAATACATGAAGTTAGACTTGCTAGGAGTTCACAGATGATCGATTTAAATACCCTGCTATAACCATTGACTGGAATGTAATTAAACTATTTATATTGTACTTTTTTTATCATTTATTAACATTTATGATTTCTTTCTTTTATAGGTAATTTCGAAAGTGATCATAATGTTCAAGTGTGGTGACTGTAAGAAACAGTTCTCAAGACCTGACAGCCTTCAACGACACGCAAATGTTAAACATGACATTAAATGTTTGTGTGCAGTCATTGTGCTACCACATTTAACAGACAAGATAATCTTGCACGTCATGTAAATTTAATGCATGTTAGTTCAGCACCATTTTCATGTTCAGTTTGTGAACTTGGTTTTTCTGCTGTAAAGCGATATCAATCCCACATGGTTGAAGTGCATGGTGAACAACAAGAATTAAAAACTGTAAAACCAACAACTAGCATGGAACCTTTAAATGAATGTAATGCTCAAAAGCGTAAACGTTCTCAAGATTGTGAAAATAGTTGTGCATCAAAAAGAAAGAAGAATGGTGAACCTTCAATAACACATTGTGATGTATGTAATATTGATATACCTTCTTCAACCATTCATGGACATTTACGCAGTATTCAACATAAAAATAACACTTGCCATGAAAGAAATTCTGGAAATGTTCAACAAATTGGTAGTGCATTTAAAAGTCGAATTGCTGGTTATAGACTTCATAGCGAAGAAAAAACTCAAAGTATTGAATCATTTCAAAAAAATGTTCAACCTACTGTGTTTGGCTTGGTAGGTAATGTTTTATTAGAGCATAAAACATTTAAAATGAATTTTGAACTTTTTGGCCTCTATGTAAAAACTGGGAGCGAAGGTGAAATTACGGATATCAAATCTTTTAATACAAAAAACGTAATTGTTAGTGAATTAACTAATATTAGTGATATATATCAAAATATTTCAAGTGCTCTCATCGTGAAGAGTGAAGAGTTCCAGGAAAGGGAGTCGGGCTGGGCATTGGTTGAAGTACTTTATTTAGAAACCAACATGAATAAATATAATCCCCTTCGAGCCTCATCATACATTGATTTGCCAGCATGGATCAAACGTAAGAAAGCTGTTGTGAACTTTATGAATAATGATGACGCATGCTTTGCATGGGCTGTAACCTCAGCTCTCCATCCAGCAGAGGAGCATCTGTATAGAACATCATCATATCCTCACTATTCCTCAGTGTTAGATTTAAAAGAAATAGAATTTCCTATGGCGATAATAGACATTCAACGTTTTGAAGAGCTGAACAATGTAAGTATTAATGTTTATGAAATTGAAAATAAGAGTATAGTAGGCCCTCTATATTATACTCAGGAAAAAAAGAATATTCATGTAAATTTACTTTACATAACTAAAGGTGAAAATGCCCACTATTGTTGGATAAACATTTAAGTAGACTTGTTGGTAGTCAGATAACAAAAAGAGAACATAAGAAGTGGTTGTGTGATGGCTGTTTGCACTATTTCAGAAAAGAGGACCAACTAACTCAACATCCAAAATGGGGGTGTAATCATGTTCGTACGGTATTACCGATTCCTAAAAATAACATTCTAAAATTTAAGGATTATGAGAAACAGCTTCGAGTACCATTTGTTATATATGCTGACTTCGAGGCTTTGCTAAAACCATTTAATACATGTTCATCGAATCCAGCCCAACCTTTCACCAACACTACTCACATTCATGAACCTTTTAGCTTTGCATATTATATTAAATGTAGTTATGATGACTCTTTAAATAAGTTTGAGCTCTATAGAGGACCTGATGCACCTAAAGTTTTTATGGAAAGGCTTGAGAAATATGCCGTCCGTATATCCTCTATTTTAAATACGATCATTCCAATGGAGCCACTAACTTCATTAGAGCAAATGAATTTTGAAACTGAAACTAATTGTTTTATATGTGGTGAATGTTTATATACAGACAGGGTTCGCGATCATGACCATTTAACAGGAAAATATCGTGGTGCGGCTCACCAAGAATATAATTTAAATTATAGAGTAAATAAATTCATTCCGGTCATTCTACATAACGTTAGCAAATACGATTACCACTTTATCGTTAAAGAATTTGGAGCTTCAGATGTGAAAATTGATGTTATTGCAAATAATAAGGAACAATACATATCGTTCACAAAATACATCAAAACTAGCAATAAAAAAAACCATTAAACTGCGATTTTTAGATTCATTCCGCTTTATGTCGAGTAGTCTTGATAAGCTGGCTAGTAATTTAAAATCAGACCAGTTTCATGAAATTCAACGTGTCTTTCCTAAAGAAGATGATTTTAATTTGATTCGTCAAAAGGGTATATTCCCTTATGAATATATTAACTGTGTGGAACGTCTTGAGGAGTGTTGTTTACCACCGAAAAATGCATTTTACATTTCCTTAAACACAAGTCATATCAGTGATCAGGAATATTTACATGCACAACGTGTATGGACCCAGTTCCACATTCAAACTTTAGGAGAATTTTCAGACATATATTTGAAGACAGATGTGTTGTTATTAGCAGATGTTTTTGAAAATTTTCGGAATGTTTGTATGAAAACTTATGACCTTGATCCTTGTCAGTATTTCACAGCTCCTGGGTTAAGTTTCAGTTCAATGTTGAAAATAACGAAAGTAAATTTAGAATTAATGACTGATATAGACATGATCAATTTTGTAAAATCATCAATTCGAGGTGGATTAAGTCAATGTAGTGGACGGTACTCTACAGCGAATAATAAATACATGCCTAGCTACAACCCTTGTGAAGAGTCAAAGTATATTGTCTCCTCGATGCAAATAACCAATATGGTTGGGCTATGAGTCAATATCTACCACTGAAAGATTTTCGCTGGCTGACACAACCTGAAATTGATGTCTTACATGTTGACACTCTTAATGATAACGATGATAAAGGATATATATTAGAGGTAAATCTTGAGTACCCTAAAGAGTTACATGATGATCATAATGATTTACCATTTTGTCCTGAGAATATGAAATCTCCATACATCACATCACGAACAAAAATGTTAATTGCTAATGTAAATGATAAATGTAAATATGTAATATGTTATCAAAACTTGAAACAGTGTCTACAGCATGGATTGAAATTAACTAAAATTCATCGCGTATTGCAATTTCATCAGTCAGCATGGCTCAAACCGTATATTGATCTAAACAATAATTTAAGAACGCAGTCAACAAACGCGTTTGAAAAAGACTTTTATAAACTCATGAATAATAGTGTATTTGGAAAGACTATGGAGAATGTTGATAAACGAGTTGATGTAAAGCTGATAACAAAGTGGGAGAATGATGGTAAAAGGTATGGTGCGAGCAACTTAATAAGCAAGCCTAACTTTCATAGTTGTTCAATTATTCATGAGGATTTAGTTGTAATACAAATGAATCGTCTTAAAGTAACTTACAACAAACCCATATATGTGGGTTACACCATTCTGGAATTATCAAAAACACTTATGTATGAATTTCACTATGATTATGTAAAGAAAAACTATCTTGATAATGCTAAATTACTCTACACAGACACAGATTCTTTTATTTATGAGTTTAAAACTGATGATTTTTACGAGGATATCAAAACTGAGCTAAATAGGTTTGATACAAGTGACTACCCCAAGGATAATATTTACCATTTACCACTAGTAAACAAAAAGGTTCTTGGGAAATTTAAGGATGAATGTGCTGGTGTTATTATAGACACCTTTGTAGGCACAAAATCTAAATCATACAGCTATATGACAATTGATGATGTAGTAGTAAAAAAATTAAAAGGAGTGAAAAAGAATGTTGTTAGTAAAGAGTTAGATATAAGTGATTATAAAAACTGTATAGCTAGTAACCCACCTGTATTATATAAGAAAATGTGTGTATTTGGAAGTAAAAATCATCAGCTACATACCAATTTGTTGAACAAAGTTGCTTTAAGTAATGAAGACAACAAACGATTCATTATACCCAACACATTTAATACTCTTGCTTGGGGAAACAGTCGTATTGACGACTATTATTTTACTTGAGTCTAATGATCACTATATTGTAATATTTGTAGTGTGTTTTATATTGTAATATTTTTTGTAAAAACTGTAAGTAGAATGTATAATGTTAGGCTACAGTAGTTTAATAAAAATAAGATAAGTAATACATTTTAGTGTAAAATGTTTGCTTTTGTATATTACGAAAAAGATTTTAAAAAATTTACTGAATGTGTGAACTAAACAAGGGGAATGTAAAAAATGTAAAGTGGACATTGTAAATATCCATGTGTGAAAAAGTGAAATGGCTATCACCATTTTAAAATTAAAAAGACATTGTAATCTGGTAAACCTTGTTTTTTATTTCACAACAACAAAAATGTACAGAATGTGTAAACTAAACAAGGGAATGTAAAAAATGAAAAGTGGAAATTGTAAATATTCATATGTGAAAAAATGAAATGGCTATCACCATTTTTAAAAATTAAAAGATATAGTGATTTAGTGAACCTTATTTATATTTCACAAAAAATGTACAGAATGTGTGAACTAAGCAAGGGGAATATAAAAAATGAAAAGTGGAAATTGTAAATATTCATGTGTGTGAAAAAATGAAAATGAAGAAATGACTATCACCATTTTTAGAATTAAAAGACATTGTGATCTGGTAAACCTTGTTTTTATTTCACAACAACAAAAATTTACAGAATGTTTAAACTAAACAAGGGGAATGTAAAAAAATGTAAAGTGGAAATTGTAAATATTCATGTGTGAAAAAAATGAAATGGCTATCACCATTTTTTTAAATAAAAGACATTGTGATCTTGTAAACCTTGTTTTTATTTCACAACAAATAGAGCTTTACAAAAATAGAATACAAAGAAATACCAATTCCTCAATCCTTTTCAATGTCCATGTCCACTCATTATTAACTTTCCTTTTGTAACACTAATCACAATGACGACTGCCAATAATTCTTCTTTAGTAAAACTGTCTAGTTTCTTTTTACACACAAAGAACTTTCCAATCGCTTTATCGGTAGCATCCCCTTTCTCCATGGTATCACGTTGATGTTTACACGTCGCTTGTAGAAATCTCACTGGTGTCATCCACAGGTAAACCTTTAGTTTTAATTTTATTTAACAACTCCCAGCAGGCATTGGTGGATAGCCAATGAAACAATTGCCACACCTGTGCCAAGGCTTTATGGGTAATATTGTCACAGGGGCAGCGATCCATGAGTGTTTGCAGCGATGGACAGCCCATGTCCATTAAATCGATACATTGACAGTAAGACGCTAAAAATGGTTGTAGCCATTGACGTTTTTCACTACCTTTCACAAATATTACATGGGCAGAAGACAAGTGGGCTTTCATGACCATGTCCAGGTGCTTATATGAAATGGTTCCTTGCTTCCAGTCTAGTTGCATATGAGTTTCAATCCACTGGGTTTGTTTACGGTCTTTATCAACAACAAATCAAACGCATAAGGTGGTTTAAACACCAAATGAGTAGCTTGTGATATCCAAAAAGTGGAACAATCGATGATGGCCACTTCTTTAAATATAAATTTGTTATCTCCAATTTTAAACCCTTGACAGTCGACAATCAGTGTACGCAACATGTTCACTCTTGTCTGAATCAAGTCCAACTGACCACAGACTGACAATTGTTCAGTAAAGTGTACCCATGTCATTTACTTACATTCCATTCTAGTAAAAGAAAAGAAAAACATCGAGTAGTCACTATAGAGGTTAGGATATGACAGGGGGGGGGGGGGCATAAGAAATACTAATATAACAACAACCATTTTTTTAAATTTCATTATTTTATTAGCATAACAAGTTTTACATTCTTTTTTCATTCTAGGATAGAGGCGGTACCATCTCATACAACAAAAAAAAAGTCTTTTGTGTTTATAGTGTCCATAACACCGATGATATTCTAATGTCTCTAAACTGGGTGTTTTTGACTGTGATCTGCTCACTGAAGCACTGTTGACACCATAAAGTCCACACGTATCATAACTTTTTTCATCACTCAGAGGCATGAGTGAGGGGTAACTTGAATGACAGGGTATATTACCCACCTCCATTCTGCACAGGTAGGGGCAGGTAGGTGACCAGCGCTGATGTTCCTGCATGGGTTCATCGCTCTCTTGCCATTGGTCTAAGATGATGGGACAAAACACACATTTCACTTCATCTCTTGTTTTTAAATAGTAGAATCCAACGGCCGCTAAGGCTTGAGGGTTTATAAAAGGCACCGGCCACGTCGCAAAGGTCTTGAAACGCTGTTCCTCAGATTTTAAATTCATGGATGTAACTTCTCTTGAGGCTTGAAAGCAAGACATGACTGAGTGGTTTGATGTGGGTTGACCTGCTATTTATACACTTGTCACTTGGTTGGACAGTGGATAATAGTTGACTTGTTTGTGATGAATAATCAAACAGTAGGCCGTGGTATTGGCTGGAACATTGTCATGCGTTTCAAAATCTAGTCGAATGTCAATATTGGATGGTTTGACAGACTCTTCCAAGTAGGAACAGTCAAAGACAATCAGTGGCGCTCTTGTCTTAAAAGGGGTGACAACATTGGACAATTCTCTTTTTGATAATACGACCATCTAAATTTAGAAAACAAGTCGTATAGGGGGCCAAACTTATTTTTTGAAAAATCTAAATCCAACCCTTCATAGGGAAACACAGCACCGTTGAGGAAAAGACGTGCATTTCTCAATTGCAGGTGATCAAATTGCGTGGCATCTTTGGTTTGTTGATACTTGCGATTCGTTTGAAAACCCACAATCATGTAGAGAGGTCTCTCTGTATAGCGGGCTGTTTTTATAGACCAACTGTGTGTGTTGGTGGTGGGCAATAACGGGTACTCATGGAGTGCCCAGCTTCTAAATTCCATGGGTAGAGGTATATCTCTCTTTACCATTTTGACTATGTCTAGTTTTTTTTGCTATCGTTAAGGGTCACTTGAGGCACTTTCCATAGCAAGCGTTGTAGTTGAATTTTTTGAATCAATGGGGGCATTGTCGACTCCCTTGAGTGCATTATTATCACTCCTGTCTCTCACCAGATAAAGCACTTGCCTTGCGTTGACCACAATGAGCTGGTGATCTTCAGCAAAGCCTAAAATCAGTTTAAGAGGTAAATATCCAGTGAAGGTGCCATGGGTGTGTACCATCCAGTCATTGGTCGAGTCAGGGCACCAACCCGCCATGCAAAGTGTTTTAGCTTCTTCCTCACTATAAGAGGGATATAGTTTCATGACACTGGAAATACCCACATTTCGAGTGCTATCCACCACGATATCGTTAATGACATAACGTACTTCAGAAAACATGAAGGCGAAAGCATGGTTGGCTAACTTGGATGTGGTGGGTGTAGAACCATCGGCTTTGGTGAGCCGACCTTCAATCTGAATAACACTTTCATGCGGTATAGTGTAAATTTCTTGGTTGTTGATAACAAATTGAATTTCATCATTGTTATTGAGTCCAGGTGTTTGAGCTTGATAAGAATGCAGATCAATTCTTACCACTCCTGGTTGCTCCTCGATGTGGTTCGCTACCTCTAGAATAGAATTCATCGCGGGGGTTAATGTGGTAACCCAAATGCTGTAAAATCTGCTTGTTCTGAGATGTTAACGTGTATTCACGTGGTAAACAACTAACACCATTCCTAGACGGTGCTGTTGCTTTATATACAAACTTCATAGTGGTTTTAGCACCAACTTGTAAGTCACTGGTGTGGTAGAATCTAGATCAATGAGTTGTTGCTCTCTATTGATCAGTCTTAATGTTATATTACTAATACCATCGACAGCCACAGAATGAAAAAGCACCACTGGAGGGTTTTCACGAATAATATAGCCATTGGGCGATGTTACAATAAAGTCATAAAGCGAATGCGACGGTTCTTGATTGGTGTACACTTGACTAATAATATTACACGTCACCGACACATGATGGTCCTCAATGAATTTCACTTCATGATCTGATTCATGTTTTTTGTTGGGCTCTAACACACGTGGTTTAAATCCTAGTAATGGACCAATGGAATCGGGGTGAGTTTTAAAGTCAATTTTAAATGTAGAAAAAATACTGCAGCGATGAGTGTTGGTATTTCCTAAAAGTTCAAACTTGCGCGTTCCATCGAGAAATGACTTTAAACCATATTCATTGATCAACACCACATAAATGTGTTCATAAATGTCATCTATCGTGTATCCACCAGAGTTCAGGGTGAGCACAGAGTCATCATAGTAAAACTTGTTGTTCACATTTTCACGTATGTTGTATATTCGATTGTACGTTTCAAGAGAAACAAGTCCTAAACCATAAGGTTTTTCACTCAATTCGATAGGTGGGTAAAAGTCTAGACTCACTTCAGGTCCACGTCCATGCAGTGTAAACGTCTTACTTTCCACCGACATACTGTTGACGTTTTTGCTTATGTTGCGTCTTATATAAAAAAATTAAACACAAACGTCCACACTGTTGGCTGTTAAACGTTTGCTCACGTTTCACATTATAATATATCTTGCTCCTGTTTCCAAAATAGGCCACTAGTTCCATGGGCGGGGGCAAATTCCCAAAACTGTCAAAGTACCATACAGTAGATCCCTCTTTGACATAAGCTACATAATGTGTTCCAGGTCCTCGGTGATCATCCAAATTGACAACAGCACATTCATGTTTCCCGGGTTGTGAGGGTAATTGGTTTCGCATAAACACACCTCGAAAATGAGAAAGCTTCAGTTGTTTAGCATAGCTTTCCACTTGCTGATGCGTCAGGGCATGTCTTGCTATGGCTGAGATTAAAGATGTTTTTATTTTATTTCGAAAAGGTGAAATTCCAAATCCTTGTTGATAAAAGGCTGGCTTCAAATTGACATTTCTAGCCCCCATAGCAATGGCCTCCATTGTTTCATTGTGTCGTTGACTTTCATTGAGTTGTTGCTTGCCCTGTTGCACGGCTTTAATGGTTTTTGCCACTGCACTGGCGCCGCCTAAAAGTGAACCTAGAGCAGCCAGACCAGCGAATAATGCAGGTAAAAATCCCGCTCGTTTGGGGACGGGGATCACTCGCCCTTGTTTTGAACCCTGTCGCTGACGTTTTGGAATAACATGTCTCTGTGCTACTCGAAGAGCTTTCCTTATGGTCAACACATTATTTTTTCTTTTTTTTTTCTTTCGCAAGGGCTTGTCCACGAATGTCATAAGCCCAGGCTTTGCCAAGGACAGGCTCATATTTTTTGTCTTTCTCACCACATATCTTTGTTTCACCATGATGATGATGACCAACAACCTTTCACAAGAAAGTTTAAGTCACAACTAACATTAGATTGTTATTTCATGGCTGTATATTCCAATCCTACATAAAGTGGGAAATCATTTATTGTTTTTCCAGCTTGCTTTTCATTGCATGTCAACAGGAGATGAAAGGATAATTCGTCTCCTGCATTGACCATTTCATGGTTATGGACCAACACCCTATGACCATTTATCTCTATTTGTAAATGGTTCTCATCAGGTATGGCATATTTGATGTGAATGGTTCCATTATAGTGTAGTCGATAGTGGCTTAAACCCGAAGCAAGCACATAGGTCAAGTGCTGGTCATGAACTAGCGGTATATGGTTTCTCTCATTCACAGGTTTTACATTTGTCAGATGCACTAAAAATACAGATGGGATAAATTTATAAAGCCTTTTTATTTCATAGGTCACGTATCGCTTGGTACAGACATCATCATCTTCTTGTGGGTCTTCCACGTGAATAATGCGGTGATGATTAGCGCTATAGCCATCCACCGTAAGCTGAGGCACTTTATCATAAAACTCATACACCTTGTTATCCACATACTTTTTTGTAGTAACGTCTGTAGACACTTGAGGATGTTTTACATGAGTTAACCGCTTTCCTTTAAAGTCATAATCTCCTTGTTTTGTGCGTGGCTCTACTGACCTATCCACATAGTGTTTATTAGCAGGATCTGTTTCTTGTTTAGGATCATGTATGGGAACAGACCTAGCTTTGACCATCAACGCACGTCCAAAGACATCCATCGTCAACCTGTAGTACGAGTCTACTGTTTCTATGACAAGGCTCGGTGTGATGTATATAGACAGCCTGCTAGTCTCTCTAAGCCTTAGTTGAAATGAAGCTAATTAAGCAGCAAGAGTCATTCCCCGTGAGGGACATGGTTTCCCATCTCTGCCCCACATCACGTGAACAACGCCATGGTTCACTGTTTCCATCTTCCATTCGCTGCATCATTGTGGGACCTTCCGGCTGTGGAAAGACCAATCTTTTGCTGACACTTATTACAGCGCCCAATGGTCTGTGTTTTCAAAATATTTATATTTTCGCAAAATCTCTCTACCAACCCCTCTACGTGTTTCTGGATCAAGTCATGTCTGGATTAAAAAATGAGAATATGGGGTATTTTACATTTTCCACGCAAGAAAATGTTATTTCACCGGATGAGGTAAAGCCTGATTCACTCATGATTTTCGATGATGTATCCACTGAACGACAAGGTATCATTCAAAGCTATTTCAGCATGGGTCAAAATAAACATTTCGATTGCTTCTATCTTGGACAAACGTATTCTAAAATGTCCAAACAGTTGATTCGTGACAATGCCAATGTCATTGTTTCATTTCGCCAGGACGAGAGGAACAGTCGTTACATTTATAATGAACATGTGAATCCGGATATGACCTTTCAAATGTTTACAGAATTGTGTGCTAAGTGCTGGAACACACAACGTCATGCCTGTTTAGTGATTGACAAACAAAGTGAACTCAACCAAGGGCGGTATCGCTTAGGGTTTGATCATTTTATTGCTATTTAAGGCACTGTATCATTCCCTCTCAAGTCATTTGTCACGACATCATGGCGTTAGCTGAGAGTCAATTGAAAAAGCATATTATTAGAGCAAAAAATACTATTCGCCAAAAGTTTCGTCAATTGAAACGATCGCGTGAGGATCATGCTTTGTTTATTCAACAACATTTAGCACCTCCGCTAAAAGCTATGTTGAAACCCTCTTTCAAGCCATCTGAAACGCTACCTACCGTTTCACAAGCCAGTCAGACGCACCACAAGGACTCTGAGGAAGAGGAAGGTGAAGAGGAAGAGAAAGATTTAACTAGTGTTAGCGAAGTTGAGGATAATGAGGAACAAGTGTTTACGCCTCAAAAAAAGGCATCACCCCTTACAGAGTTTTTAAGAAAAAGGAAATCCTTGGCCATGGTCGAAACCCCTTGCCCTTCCAGTTCATCTCCATTTTCACAACTCTTGGCCACCCCTCAACATAAAGCTCAACTGAAAAACATTTTAATAAAATATTATGGATCAACACTGGAACCCTATTTCACCAATCTATTTGGAAACACAGATACCACGTATGGTGTTCGCTAAGAGGATGATAGTTTTAAAATTGGTGATTCATCGATTAAATTTAGTCGTACTAAAGCTATCATTAAAAAGATCTACTATAAATTAACACCAGGACTGTTAAAGCTACTATTCTCTCGGACTCCCTCATCTCAAGATTATACGCCAGAGGACCTTAGTAAATATAAATCCATTTTATTGGACACCCATGCACACAAAAGACAGTATGATTCCACTCAACAAGTGAATGCCAATATATCTCAAAAATATAAAACCATCATTGTAAAAGTGTTCCCCACTAGTCAAAGTGGTCGTCGTAAAGTGTCCGCTTCAGGGGTGACATTTAAACCATTAAAACCCCTTGTGGATGTTACCTACTGGCACAATCCAAATAAACTCGTCCAACGACTACAGCTGTTGCATGCTTCACGTCAAGCCGGCCATACTGGTCACGATTGGGAAATTCAAGAAATTGAGGAAGAACTTCGAAATGCCAAAATTATTGTTTAAACCCTCACCCATTAAAATGGGTATTGCTCACGAGTTGCATCGTCCAGCTAGACGTCACTATCAGCGACTCAAGGTGATTTCACAGGGTGTGGATGAACTTTGGCAAGCAGACTTGGTTGAAATGATTCCCTATGCTAGCGTTAACGATGGTGTACGCTATATGTTGACGGTCATTGATGTTTATTCCAAAATGGCGTTTGTTGAACCTGTGCGTCGCAAGTCTAGTCCACTAGTTACCAAAGCCTTTCAACATATTATTCAACACTCCAAACGTCAACCTCAGCTGCTACAAACCGACCAGGGAAAAGAATTTTTCAACAAGGATTTCTCCAGTTTTCTCAAATCTAAGGATATTCACCATTACACCACGTACAGCAATCTCAAAGCCAGCGTGGTCGAGCGGTTCAACCGAACATTGAAAACCCATATGTGGAAAGCATTTACCGCTCAGGGCACTTATCGCTGGTTGGACTTGTTACCTGAGCTAGTGTCACGTTACAACAACACCAAACACAGAACCATTGGGACCAAGCCACGCCTCGTGACCAAAAATATTCAGCGATTGGATAAACTGTTTAACCCCATAAAAACAGCAGACCCTAAACGTCATCGCCTTAACATTGGGGACCATGTTCGTGTGAGCAAATTCAAGTCCGTCTTCGACAAGGGCTACACACCAAATTGGGGGACTGAACTATTTCGAATTCGTCAAGTCAACCTGAACAGTCCAGTCACCTATTTACTCGAGGACCTCAACCATCAACCCATAAAAGGCAGGTTTTATCTTCAAGAACTTCAAAAGACAGCGTTTCCTAAACATTACCTTGTGGAAAAAGTGTTGAAACAAAAAGGAAATAAACTATATGTAAAATGGTTGGGATTTAGCTCAGCCTTTAATTCTTGGATTAATAAATTACATGTTGTCTGAACATGTGTGCCTTGTATTTATTTATTCACTCATGTTGTACTTAACTTACAGTCCTATGTACAGTCCTCAGCTCTACATGTATTATGAGCAATACATATATCTTTCTCTCTTCATCTGTGTTCTCTCTTACACTAACCCCCCCCCCTCCGCCCTTCACCTCCCACCACTGTCAAAACAGGTTGTGACTTGTTTGCTCTTATCGTGCGCGTGAACACCTGTGTGTTAGATCATATTACAAATGAACTCGCATTTTCTCACATATGAACCAAAACAGGATGTGACTTGTTTCACAAGGAGGACAGTAATAAGGTCATCTCACACGTGTTCACATGTATTTCGTCACTTTACTTTCATATCGTTATCACATTATACTAGTGGTGAACAACGTCAGTTCAACACACACAAATGTAGTTAGACCCTTAGCCATAATTTAAATAAATTCATGAGCCAGTCCATAGGGACCAAGCCAAAGGGACCGGTCCAAAGGGATCAGTCCAAAGGGACAAGGACTCGTCCACAAGGACTCGTCCACAAGGACCTGTCATCAATGACCTGCCAACAATGACCCGTCAACAATAACCCATCCATAGGGATCCGCTCTCCCACCCTCTTACAAAAGCCATGAGTGGGCATGCGTAAAAACGAAAACAAGCATGTTAATTCATAGTGGCTATCCACCGAACACATGCATTTTATGTAGAACAACGTTTAAATCCATATCGGCATTCAAACTCTCACATGTTGCAATTGGAAAGAGAGATTCTCTAAAAAATTACAATTTCACCCCCTAGTAGGGGTAGGTTTTTATTTTGGGGTTGAAATATGTTGTCCATTGGAAAGGGGGTGTCAGCCCGAGTTCAATGACATCTCATTCGTCAAAATCCGACCATGCGTTCGAGAGATATCGCGCCGCCGCCATCTTGTGAGGTGGGGAGGTGGAGGCGGGCCTTGAACCGGCCAAAACACACTACTGTCATACAGCATAACTTTTCGATGTATACGGATTACAATGCAACCACGAACTACATTTTCCAACCAGCCCGAGCCGAGAAAAAGTTACCTTACAAAAATGATAACAACTTTATTTCTTGGACACACAAAATTTTGAAATTAATAAACCCGTTATACAACATTCCAATGTATATTGTGTTAAAATTTGGATTCGATCTGATGACGGGTTTTTGAGATAATAATTCTTAAATATGACGCATGGTAGAAACACGCTTAAAAACATGCACTTTTTGTGTTCCAACTGCGATAAAAAATATTAACATATAAATTAAAAATTCCAAACCTACATGACCTAACGTAAGATAGAACAACGAAAATGATGATGCTATTGGATTTTATGTAGGTCTATTGGTTACTTCACAAACAACCTTCAAGCTCGAGTGCACATAATACTTTGGCCGACAGTAGGCTATAAAATCTATGTTTGAGAATACAGGTGAAAAATATTTATAATATGTACAATTATTTAGTTGCAGTAATGGTAATGCAACTGTCGGTGTATGCTCAATGTAGTATATCTAATATTAGGTGAAATGCTTAAATGGGGATAAAACAAGATGTTCAGTAAAGAACATATAACCTACTTTCTCCTAAATTTATGAGTATAGTTATAACTCGTTGTTATTATCAAAGAGTATAATAGAACTATTCTTTGTTGAAGATCTTAGACGCGATTTACCTCTACCAAACGCCTCAACCTAGATAAAAACTGCTACCATCATTGAAGAAAGAAAGATAAGAAGTATATGAAGAATGTTATGGATCTGGAGACATAATCGACCGGACTGGCTGCGTGGCTCAGCGGTAACGTTCTCGCTTGCTGGGCCCTAGGTTGCAGGTTCGTATCCTGGCACAGTCAGCTGGCATTTGAGGGTGCACAAATGCGAGGGAGCCGTGCCAGTACATTTACTGGCACGTTAAAGATCCCCTTCGGGCCAAAATTCCGGCACCCCGGTGTCTCTAAAAGCAGCAGTAGTTAAAAGGGATGCAAAACCAATAACATTATTATTATTATTATTATTATTATTATTATTATTATTATTACATATACGACCTGCCGTGGGCAACATCCAACTTTGAGTTGAGGCATGTCTTTACACGTCTGGTTGTGCATGGCTTTCACAACCCTAATTGAAAAAAAAGGAAGGAAGATTGTAGTTTTACGTGACCGTGAATCTTGTGATTATGAGCCACGGGGCCTCCTTTTTACGTGGAATCCGAACCACAGGACATGGCATTTCACTTCGAAAATCTCACATGCATTGACCGGGAATCGAAAACCCTAATTTAATTAACAAATCTTTCCATGACCCTACAGAGACGTGTGTATACAAACTATGTGGATATTTTCGATTGCTATTTGCCTGAAATAAAAGTAGTAATTAATAACCTGAACTAACACCAACGGCTTGAATTCAGTTACTATGTGAAATCGTTTTGTTCTTTACTTCAAATAACATTTTCAAGTAACGCAAAATAGGCTGTTACAAACCCTTTAAAATAAAAAGTAAAAAAATGTATCGTAGTATCATCTTGTCATTCTTCAAATTCGATGCGCATAGAATGCCAATGGTATAGTAATCAATGGAGCCCCACGTAGACTAGTCGTGACATCTAGTGGTGAAATATCGAACAATATAATCCTAACAGAGCGAGTGCATTCTAGCGGCCAGAAGAAGAAACTTTTCAATAAAATCTGGAAGTTAATAAGTTACCTTTTTGGCAGCTAGATGTCTCGAGTAAATCTGCTGGCGAATTATGTTTTAATTAAATATATATTTTACACAATAATATGCACAATATAACGCTTAATTTTAAAACATCTGAGTCATTACAAAACAATAAACATATAACATTTCAAGCAAAAAACCTAGCTCTGATCGGGTTTGAACCATAGGCATTTGAGCGATAGGCTAACGCTCTACCACTGAGCTAATTGCGTCAACGAATATCGTTCTATATAAAATGACTTACATAGAACTTGTTAGCAAATAATGAGTTATACTAAACGATTTCATCACTGGAGTATATTATTTATATATAAAGCATTTCATACAAAGTTTATTTATTTTGTATCAGTACGCTATATTGCATGCAATACTCAAATTAGTGAAATATAAGTCAGGCACAAGATATCTGCTGCCATCTTGTCTTATTACTGAATCGGCTCAGCTTTTTAAAATCACGTCTGCACTATAGTATTACAAAAAAAACTTTTAATTTCGAACGTGCCTCTTCCTTTAGAACAGTTGAAACGATTCTCGGCTCGATAATGGGAACTGGTGGGTCCCATGTTATGGATTATAAAGTTTGCATAATTCGCACGGCCGCCATCCTGAAATGGTATGGCGGACGACCTTGTAGTTTGGTCACAAAATGCATCCTATACGAAGGTATGTTGTTACGAAATTTGGTAGAGATCGGATGATTTGGTTAGTCGTTATTTGATTTTACGTTTTGAACGTTTGAGTGGCCGCCATTCAGTTTTAGTAAAGATGGCGGCGATATAAAACATGACACTGAGGTGTCCTTTGCTAGTGCTACCTTTGTACCAAATTTCGTTCAATTCGCATTCACCGTGTTCGAATTGATAGGGGGGGACAGACATTCAGAGTACACATACTCACACACACACAGACACACACACACACACAGCCTCACACACACACATACACACACACACAGACAGACACACTTTTTTCGCCCTGTGTTGATCTCATAAGTCTACTTTCATTTCTTGCAAAAATCGAAAGTAGGCTAAACAAGATGTTCAGTAAAGAACATATAGCCTACTTTCTCCTGAATGTATGAGTATAGTTATAACTCGTTGTTATTATCAAATAGTATAATAGAACTATTCTTTGTTGAAGACCTTAGAAACGATTTACCTCTACCAAACGCCACAACCTAGATAAAAACTGCTACCATCATTGAAGAAAGAAAGAATGATAGATAAGAAGTATATCAAGAATGTTATGGATCTGGAGACATAATCGACCGGACTGGCTGCGTGGCTCAGCGGTAACGTTCTCGCTTGCTGGGCCCTAGGTTGCAGGTTCGTATCCTGGCGCAGTCAGCTGGCATTTGAGGGTGCACAAATGCGAGGGAGCCGTGTCAGTACATTTACTGGCACGTTAAAGATCCCCTTCAGGCCAAAATACCGGCACCCCGGTGTCTCTTAAAGCAGCAGTAGTTAAAAGGGATGTAAAACCAATAACATTATTATTATTATTTTTACATATACGACCTGCCGTGGGCAACATCCAACTTTGAGTTGAGGCATGTCTTTACACGTCCGGTTGTGCAAGGCTTTCACAACCCTAATTGAATTAACAAATCTTTCCATGACCCTACAGAGACGTGTGTATACAAACTATGTGGATATTTTCGATTGCTATTTGCCTGAAATAAAAGTAGTAATTAATAACCTGAACTAACACCAACGGCTTGAATTCAGTTACTATGTGAAATCGTTTTGTTCTTTACTTCAAATAACATTTTCAAGTAACGCAAAATAGGCTGTTACAAACCCTTTAAAATAAAAAGTAAAAATATGTATCGTAGTATCATCTTGTCATTCTTCAAATTCGATGCGCATAGAATGCCAATGGTATAGTAATCAATGGAGCCCCACGTAGACTAGTCGTGACATCTAGTGGTGAAATATCGAACAATATAATCCTAACAGAACGAGTGCATTCTAGCGGCCAGAAGAAGAAACTTTTCAATAAAATCTGGAATTTAATAAGTAGGTCGGCGTGCAGTTACCTTTTTGGCAGCTAGATGTCTCGAGTAAATCTGCTGGCGAATTATGTTTTAATTAAATATATATTTTACACCATAATATGCACAATATAACGCTTAATTTTAAAACATCTGGGTCATTACAAAACAATAAACATATAACATCTCAAGCAAAAAACCTAGCTCTGATCGGGTTTGAACCATAGGCATTTGAGCGATAGGCTAACGCTCTACCACTGAGCTAATTGTGTCAACGGATATCGTTCTATATAAAATGACTTACATAGAACTTGTTAGCAAATAATGATTTATACTAAACGATTTCATCACTGGAGTATATTATTTATATATAAAGCATTTCATACAAAGTTTATTTATTTTGTATCAGTACGCTATATTGCATGCAATACTCAAATTAGTGAAATATAAGTCAGGCACAAGATATCCGCTGCCATCTTGTCTTATTACTGAATCGGCTCAGCTTTTTAAAATCACGTCTGCACTATAGTATTACAAAATAAACTTTTAATTTCGAACGTGCCTCTTCCTTTAGAACAGTTAAAATGATTCTCGGCTCGATAATCGGAACTGGTGGGTCCCATGATATGGATTATGAAGTTTGCATAATTCGCACGGCCGTCATCCTGAAATGGTATGGCGGATGACCATGTAGTTTGGTCACAAGACGCATCCTATACGAAGGTATGTTGTTACGAAATTTGGTAGAGATCGGATGATTTGGTTAGTCGTTATTTGATTTTACGTTTTGAACGTTTGAGTGGCCGCCATTCAGTTTTAGTAAAGATGGCGGCGATATAAAACATGACACTGAGGTGTCCTTTGCTAGTGCTACCTTTGTACCAAATTTCGTTCAATTCGCATTCACCGTGTTCGAATTGATAGGGGGGGACAGACACTCAGAGTACACACACTCACACACACACAGACACACACACACACACACAGACTCACACACACACATACACACACACACACACACACAGACTCACACACACGCAGACAGACACACTTTTTTCGCCCTGTGTTTATCTCATAAGTCTACTTTCATTTTTTGCAAAAATCGATAGTAGGCTAAAAAATCCAGAGTTTGTCTGTTCGGGGGTGATTATATGGTTATAAAAAATCAACTATGGTTATACCATGACGAATGAAAGAGAAAGTGAGAGGACTCCTCAAGTTCAAGCGCGCCCCGCCCGGCAGCGCTAGTGTGGGCAAGTTCCACGCTGCCGGTCAGCTGGTCTTAGGGATAATGCCAAGGGAAACGAATTACCGTACTTTGTAACTGATACTCTTTTAAAATGTAATTAGCGATCACAAATAAAATAACACGGCAGGGCACAATGGAAAATATAATTCACGGAAATAAGTACTACGGTCTCCATTACATGTTACGGAAAGCACAGATTCCTGAAGTACCGGTAGGCTATACAGACTGTTACTTTTGTTGTTTCTTGTTGTGGCATTTTAGTTTCCTCAGATTGAGAGACTAAAGAAGGTGAATTTGTGGTTTGAATCTAATTAATGAAAATGGGGGAATGGCAGAGCGGCTCTTGAGAACACTAGTGACAGAGTTGAGATGGCTATTCTCAGAAGGAGTGATGCCTATGTGGTGATTACCTAATTCCTCAATGAGGGAAATAAATTGGGCTATGGGATTGAGCGCGTTAATTACTGTTTGCCTGACTGATTTACAAAGGCTAATACCAATAGGTGGGTGGATAAGGACCTTCGTGCTCTGAAGGTTACTGCCATTGGGTGAAGCGTACCACAGCTCTTTCTCGAAATCAAATGTCGGGAATGAGACGTGACCCGGTGAGGGAGGAGGTGAGCTAGAGAGTGAGGAATCTGATTTTGGTGAACCTGGTTTAAGTGGAACGAGTGTACCATCTCCTTTGTGGGTAGGCCCACTCGGAATTAGTGTTTTTGTATTAACAGGGGTATAATTTTGGCTTTTAGAGTCATCAGGGTCCTGAGTTATCAGGAATGTTATGCCCTGGTACGTTAATGTGCGAGGTTTAGTGTCAGTGCGCGACAAGTTTGTGTTCGTGAGTGTAGACTATAAGCGCGTGTAATGAGTAAGAGGTGATGAGAGATAGTGGTCCAATACCTTGGTCGATAGTGGTCAAATACCTTGGTCGACCAGAGAATAAGGAAAGAGAAAAACAAATTTACCAGTCACTCAAAATTATCCAGTTTAAATACAGTTGGAGCTATGACGTTGAGTGCGCTGATGAAATTTGAAGTTAATTAAATAATTAATTATTGGCTGCTTAGTAGGAAGAGGGGATGAGCTAAACTTGTATTAAAACTCGAGGGAGACAGGAGTTGCTTGACTAGATGGTTACATGGTGGGTATGGTGCTGGATATTTGAACGGTAGAGGAGTGACTTAATCTGCACTGTTACTAAGGGGGATGCAAATTAGCCTATAGGAACATAGTGGAATGGCTTGAAATATCGAAGTCGAGGCGATAGCGAGGCCTAGGCTTGGTAGAAAGACTGGCAAATCATCGATTTCATCAATTGGCGTTAGAAGACGGAGCTTGGAGCAGTGGCGTGCAGTTGCTTGGATGCTGGACTCGGAATGAGATAATCAAGCTTGTAGGCATGAGTGCATTGCCTGATAGAATGGGAACCTGGTGCTCTCAATGAGCTCCTTACGCCCCTTTATATAGTGAAATTTTTGATTTTAATGAATTGTTTTAGGTGAAATTTGTTGTTTTAAGTGATTTTACACCGTGCCGATTTGATAGGTCGGCAGTGGGTGCAATGATTGATTGGATATATTTGTTTGAAATGATATATATAATTTAATTAATTATATATATATACGTATATATATATATGAATAAGATTATCTCTCAACAGTAATTCGCCATGGCTTTGCTCCTCAGTTCCTGGACATATGAGTCAAGGTAGACCGTCCATTCGTTGAGGGACAAGCACAAAACAGTAATATTAACAAAGAAATAGCCTATGTTTGAAGTAGGCCCACACAAATCATAGAACGCTGATGTACACAAGACACAATGAACAGAATTTAAGAACTGAAAGCAAAGACAATTCAATTTAATTCACACAGTAGCTTCCCCCGCACTTTTCTATGACCCGGTTCGACGGAACAACAGGACACGTGTTGGACATAATCGGTTGCAGTGCTTGTAGCGGCGGGACCACGAACTACCGTTCTATAATGGCGGAGTCCTCACACTAGGTCCTTCTATTCGTCATGGTTATACTGTAATTATACAGGCTGATACTTATCCGGTTGTCTTCCTGACTGGAACTTCGAGCAGTTTCGTGTTCACTCTCGCACCAGTTTGGGTCGAATGACAGTATAACCATAGTTGATTTATTATAATCATATAATCACCCCAAACAAACTCCGGATTTTCTAATCACCATTTTAGCATTTCACCTAACATTAGAAATACCACATTTAGCATACACCGACAGTTGCATTACCATTACTGCAACTAAATAATTGTACATATTGTAAATATTTTTCACATGTATTCTCAAACATAGATTTTATAGCCTAAGTGTAATGGATCTGATGATGATCGCTTGACGAACGAAACTGGTCACCCTAGTGTATTTATTAATCTCATGTAATTTATTTCAGGATTAGGGCATAACCCAGCTATTTTTGGGTACATTCGTGTTGACCGACTGAAAAGCACCAAATTTTGCTTTGGCTATATAAAATATATCTAAAACATATAATATAACAAGTAGTTCCATGAAGAACTATACAGCCTATTTTCATATATCCAGCTCATGTTAATTGCCTCTATCAACATACAAAATGTCAGTTTAATTGCTGTAACAGATTCGTAGATATTGAGAACCGTCTTAATATTTCAGATGGTCGCCAGGTTGGATTTTTATTTTTGTACTATTACATTAAGATTATTGTGTACGTGTGGTATTCAAACTTCAATCACATGATTAGAACACAAGAAGTAAAAACAAAATTTTAATATTACGAACAGCAGCCATCTTGTGATTATGCAAACAATTGAAATAAATTAGATGCCAGTGGATCAACATTTGTATAAGCATTTAACGTGCAACGTTTTACGGCACTCGGATAGTTAATTCGCGAGAAACGTCCATTTAAATATTTATACTTCGCGTCGCCGCCATGTTGGATTTGTGCTCACCAGGTTACTGAAATTCCTATAGGTGAACATATGTTCATAGTCTCTATGAACATAAAACATTTCAGTTTGGTTGCTGTAAAAGATTCATAGATATTGAGAACCGTCTGAATATTTCGGAAGCTCGCCATTTAGGATTGTTATATGTATAGGCCATAGAGTTATGTACCATTCAAGGACAATTATTGCTTAAGTTCATTATTCAAACTTTCACTTCGATCGCATGATTACGACACGAGAAATAAAAACTTAATTTTAAAATTTCGCACAGCCGCCATCTTGAGGTTATGGAAACAATTGAATTAAATTAGATGGCAGTGCATTACAATCTGCAAAATCATTTACTGTACCACATTTCACTGCGCTCAGAGAGTTAAATCACGAGAAAAGTCTATTAAAATATTTCAAATTCGCTTGGTCGCCATGTTCGTTTTGTACTTTACAGGTTTATGAAATATGCATATGTAAACTTGTATCAGTACCCTTTATCACCGTACAAAATTGCATGATGATATCTGTAATAGTTTCACAGATATAGAATGTCAGTGAAATATTTCGCACAGCCGCCATTTTGAGCTTATGTAAACAATTGAACTAAATTAGACTCCAATGCATTACAATGTGTATAAACATTTGCTGTACCAAGTTTCATTACGTTTGGATAGTTAAACCGCGAGAAAAGTCTATTAAAAGTCTCAACTTCGCTTGGCCGCCATGTTGGTTTTGTAGTCACCAGGTTTTTGAAAGTCTCATAGGTGAACTTCTAGTAGTGCCCTTTATCACCATACACAATTTCAGGGTGATGTCGGTAATAGTTTAGGAGATATTGAATGCTAGTGAAATATTTCGCACAGCCGCCATGTTGGATTGGTGAGACTTAACAAAATTTGAAGGGCACGGTCGAGGTCGCCGGGAACAGTGCTATGAACTTACTGAGTTTCATTGAAATCGCTCCAGCCGTTTACATTTTATTAGGGGGGGGGGGGACACACACACACCTCACACACACACGGACAAAAGGTGATCTCATAAGCCTATTTTTTCAAAATTGAAAATAGGCTAAAAATAAATGGCAAAATTATAACATTTGAACAATACTTTTCCCCTTTTTTACCCTTTGAAGGTCTTTTCTTAGTAGAAAGTCAATCTTAAAACAATATTTGTATTATTTTCACCATATGTTCAGATTGGAGTTGATGAAGCGTCGTATTGGCGGCCCCATGGTGTAGGGGTAGCGCGCCTGGCTCTCACCCGGAGGCCCCAGGTTTGATTCCCGGGATTTTAGAAACGGGGGCACTCAGCCTCGTGAGGACAATTGAGTAGCCGTCACACAGGGAGGCAGGGCACCGGTAACTAAACCCAAGATTAACGGCCGAGCGGACATTATGTGCTGACCACACGTCACCCCAAACAACTGCAGGTCAAATGGCTGGGCGGCAGTCGCTTGGTAGGCCTAGGCCCTTCACGGGGTGTAGTGCCAGGGGTTATGTTATGTCTTGTTATGAAGCGACGTATTGAAATATTTGAATTTACTTGGCAAAAATAAGTTTTGATTTTCCTGTCAGAAAATATCTAAGAGTAAATTTTGTTTATATATCTGTTGTTATATGATCTTCATGGAATCTGGTTGGTCGTGTTTTATCCTATGTTTAAAACTTCCACTTTAATTTGATAATATATTGATCATTGGAAATTCCCATCAATTTTATTGGTTGTTGTACATGTCCTTAATGAGTCCTCTTGCTCATTTCGAGGATTATAATGGTGAAACTCATTTCTGTCACTTATGGATGTTACATCAATTATTTCAATCATTGGAAGCAACAACTGAAGTTCCGTTGTACGAGACCTATGATCGTGCTGGCTCCTGGTGAATATCTGAACATTAGATAATTCAAATTAAAAAGACCATCAAAGGGTAATACGAAATGTATACAAATTAATATTCAGACGTTTCTTACATCGGATTTCCGAAAAAGTCACCTGTAGCACCCTGGCAGGTCGTGGGTTCGAATCCAAATCCGGTAGATCTTTGTAAATTCAAATCTGCGATATGTGACCTGGATCGATTCAGTATTGTGTTGATTAAATTAGTATTCAGACGTGTCTTACATCGGATTTTCAAAAAGTCACCCGCAGCGCCCAGGAGGGTCGTGTAAACGAATCCAAATCCTGCAGAAGATTATAGATTCGATTCTGCGATTTGTGATCCGGATCTGTATGGTATTGTGATCATTAAATTAGTATTCAGTTGTTTCTCACATCGGATTTTCGAAAAGTCATCTGTAGCGGTCTGGAGGGTCGAGGGTTCGAATTCAAAACCCGCAGAAAATTATAAATTCAATCTGCGATTTGTGATCCGGATCTGTACGGTATTGTGTTGATTAAATTAGTATTCTGATGTTTCTTACAACGGATTTTCGAAAAGTCACCTGTAGCGGTCTGGAGGGTCAAGGGTTCGAATCCAAATCCCGTGGAAGATTATAAATTCGAAACTGCGATTTGTGATCCGGATCTGTGCGGTATAGGGATGTATAGAACTAGCACCGATTGAGCGCAGTGCTGTTGTACTGGGTAAGCGCAAGGCGCTCTTCATTTGTCTCCTGTGTTCTCATGCCGCTAATATGTACGAATTTAAGTTGTTTAAATTGTTATTTTCGTAACTATGCCGAGCTATTGCAGTGTTCCTCTTTGCAAAAATCAGGGAAGCCCGTTTTCGTTTCACCAATTTCCACAAAATAAAGAAATGAGGAAGAAATGGTCACATGCTATTAGAAGGAAAAATTTCGGTGAGAAAAATACGACCGAATATATTATTGTGTGTTTCCATAATTTACAACCCGATGACTTCACGAAAACTGTGCTGGATAAGTGTGACTCACAAAGGGAAATAATTCCTATTTTGTACCTATAAACTGATTAGACATTTCGATAACAACCACTGAATTTATGCGTTTGTATTTGAAGGTGAGAGAGCAAGATTAAAACCGGGCGCTGTTCCATCGCTTTTTCCGTGGACCACAAACACAACAAAAATAATTATTTAGGAAGAGGCCATACACAAGTCTTATGGAGATATATTTATCAATATAGGCCTACAATACTCTAGTAATTGTAATCTTTAGGAGAAAGCATGCTGACTCATATTCATTATTTGAATAATAAAGAGTGTTAGAATTTTGTTATTACCCCTGTAGGCTAATCTTCCTTCCTCCCGCTAGTTTTAGTGCCTCTAGTCCGTAGCTCATTTTACAGCTGTTTAACGCTTAAACGCTGAAAATCGTCCTTAATATATTAGGAGATATACCTATAGAATTAAATAATTTAGTCTTGGAGTATAATTAGAGACGATATAATTTACTTTAGCTTAGAAAACTCGGTCACAATTTATCATTCCTCACAGCTGACTGGGAGAAACATAAAACGATCGCCATGCGCTTACCCAGTACTACACGAGCGCTATCTGGCGCGAACTTTCTCCCGCTACATCCCTATTGTGATCATTAAATTAGTATTCAGACGTTTCCTACATCGGAATTTCGAAAAGTCACCTGTAGCGGTCTGCAGGGTCGAGGGTTCGAATCCAAATCTGGTAGATGTTTGTAAAATCAGATTTGCGATGTGTGATCCGGATCGGTATGGTATTGTGTTGATTAAGTTAGTATTCAGTTGTTTCTTACATCGGATTTTCGAAAAGTCACCTGTGGCGGTCTGGAGGGTCAAGGGTTCAAATACAAATCCAGTAGAATATTATAAATTTGAATCTGCAATTTGTGATCCAAATCAGTATGGTATTGCGATCATTAAATTAGTATGCAGTTGTTTCTTTGATCGGATTTTCGAAAAGTCACTTGTAGCGGTCTGGAGGGTCAAGGGTTCGAATCCAAATCCCATAGAATATTATAAATTTGGATCAGTGATTTGTGATCCAGATCTGTATGGTATTGTGATCATTAAATTAGTATTCAGACGTATCCTACATAGGATTTTCGAAAATTCACCTGTTGCGGTCTGGAGGGTCGAGGGATCGAATCCAAATCCCGTAGAAGATTATAAATTCGAATCTGCGATTTGTGATTCGGATCTGTACGGTATTGTGTTGATTAAATTAGTATTCAGATATTTCTTACATCGGATTTTCGAAAAGTCACACGTGGCGGTCTGGAGGGTCAAGGGTTCGAATCCAAATTCCGTAGAATATTATAAATTCGAATCTGCGATTTGTGATCTGGATCTGTATGGTATTGTGATCATTAAATTAGTATTCAGTTGTTTCTTACATCGTATATTTGAAGAGTCACCTGTAGCGGTATGGAGGGTCGAGGGTTCGAATCCAAATCCCGTAGAAGATTATAAATTCGAATATGCGATTTGTGATTCGGATCTGTACGGTATTGCGTTGATTAAATTAGTATTCAGATGTTTCTTACATCGGATTTTCGAAAAAGTCACCTGTGGCGGTCTGGAGGGTCAAGGGTTCGAATCCAATTCCCGTAGAATATTATAAATTTGAATCTGCGATTTGTGATCCAGATCTGTATGGTATTGTGATCATTAAATAAGTGATCCATTGTTTCTTAATTCGGATTTTCGAATAGCCACCTGTAGCGCTCTGGAGGGTCAAGGGTTCGAATCCAAATCCCGTAGAATATTATCAATTCGAATCTGCGATTTGTGATCCGGATCTGTATGATATTGTGATCATTAAATTAGTATTCAGTTGTTTCTTACATCGTATTTTCGAAGAATCACCTGTAGCGGTCTGGAGGGTCAAGGGTTCGTATTCAAATCCCGTAGAAAATTATAAATTCGAATCTGCGATTTGTGATCCAGGTGGTATTGTGATCTTTAAATTAGTATTCTGACGTTTCCTACATCGGATTTTCGAATTGTGATCATTAAATTAGTATTCAGTTGTTTCTTAGATCGGATTTTCGAATAGTCACCTGTAGCTTTCTGGAGGGTCAAGGGTTCGAATCCAAATCCAGTAGAAAATTATAAATTCGAATCTGCGATTTGTGATCTGGATCTGTATGGTATTGTGATCATTAAATTAGTATTCAGTTGTTTCTTACATCGTACATTTGAAGAGTCACCTGTAGCGGTCTGGAGGGTCGAGGGTTCGAATCCAAATCCCGTAGAAAATTATAAATTCAAATCTGCGATTTGTGATTCGGATCTGTACGGTATTGCGTTGTTTAAATTAGTATTCAGATGTTTCTTACATCGGATTTTCGAAAAAGTAACCTGTAGCGGTCTGGAGGGTCAAGGGTTCGAATCCAATTCCCGTAGAATATTATAAATTTGAATCTGCGATTTGTGATCCAGATCTGTATGGTATTGTGATCATTAAATAAGTGATCCATTGTTTCTTAATTAGGATTTTCGAATAGCCACCTGTAGCGCTCTGGAGGGTCAAGGGTTCGTATTCAAATCCCGTAGAAAATTATAAATTCGAATCTGCGATTTGTGATCCAGGTGCTTTTGTGATCTTTAAATTAGTATTCTGACGTTTCCTACATCGGATTTTCGAATTGTGATCATTAAATTAGTATTCAGTTGTTTCTTAGATCGAATTTTCGAATAGTCACCTGTAGCGGTCTGGAGGGTCAAGGGTTCGAATCCAAATCCCGTAGAATATTATAAATTCGGATCTGCGATTTGTGATCCAGATCTGAATGGTATTGTGATCATTAAATTAGTATTCAGACGTTTCCTACATCGGATTTACGAAAAGTCTCCTGTAGCGGTTTGGAGGGTCGAAGGTTCGAATCCAAATCCCATAGAAGATTATACATTCGAATCTGAGATTTGTGCTCCGTAATGGTATGATATTGTGATCATTAAATTAGTATTCAGTTGTTTCTGGCATCGTATTTTCGATGAGTCACCTGTAGCGGTCTGGAGGGACGAGGGTTCGAATCCAAATCCCGTAGAAGATTATAAATTCGAATCTGAGATTTGTGATTCGGATCTGTACGGTATTGTGTTGATTAAATTAGTATTCAGATGTTTCTTACATTGGATTTTCGAGAAGTCACCTGTAGCGGTCTGGAAGGTCGAGGGTTCGAATTCAAATCCCGTAGAAGATTATAAATTCGAATCTGAGATTTGTGATTCGGATCTGTACGGTATTGTGTTGATTATATTAGTATTCTGACGTTTCCTGCATCGGATTTTCGAGAGGTCACCTGTAGCGGTCGGGAAGGTCGAGGGTTCGAACCCAAATCCCGTAGAAAATTATAAATTCGAATCTGCGATTTGCGATTCGGATCTGTACGGTATTGTGTTGATTAAATTAGTATTCAGATGTTTCTTACATCGGATTTTCGAAAAGTTACCTGTGGCGGTCTGGAGGGTCAAGGGTTCGAATCCAAATCCCGTAGAAAATTATAAATTCGAATCTGCGATTTGTGATCTGGATCTGTATGGTATTGTGATCATTAAATAAGTATTCAATGGTTTCTTAGATCGGATTTTCGAATAGTCACCTGTAGCGGTCTGGAGGGTCATGGGTTCGAATCCAAATCCCGTAGAATATTATCAATTTGAATCTGCGATTTTTGATCGGGATCTGTATGATATTGTGATCATTAAATTAGTATTCAGTTGTTTCTTACATCGTATTTTCGAAGAATCACCTGTAGCGGTCTGGAGGGTCAAGGGTTCGTATCCAAATCCCGTAGAATATTATAAATTCGAATCTGCGATTTGTGATCCAGATGGTATTGTCATCATTAAATTAGTATTCTGACGTTTCCTACATCGGATTTTCAAATAGTGATCATTAAATTAGTATTCAGTTGTTTCTTAGATCGGATTTTCGAATAGTCACCTGTAGCGGTCTGGAGGGTGAAGGGTTCGAATCCAAATCTCGTAGAATATTATAAATTTGAATCTGCGATTTGTGATCCAGATCTGTATGGTATTGTGATCATTAAATAAGTATTCAATGGTTTCTTAGATCGGATTTTCGAATAGTCACCTGTAGCGGTCTGGGGGGTCATGGGTTCGAATCCAAATCCCGTAGTATATTATAAATTCGGATCAGTGATTTGTGATCCAGATCTGTATGGTATTGTGATCATTAAATTAGTATTCAGACGTATCCTACATCGGATTTTCGAAAATTCACCTGTAGCGGTCTGGAGGGTCGAGGGTTCGAATCCAAATCCCGTAGAAGATTATAAATTCGAATCTGCGATATGTGATTCGGATCTGTACGGTATTGCGTTGATTAAATTAGTATTCAGACGTTTCTTACATCGGATTTTCGAAAAGTCACCTGTGGCGGTCTGGAGGGTCAAGGGTTCGAATCCAAATCCCGTTGAATATTATAAATTTGAATCTGCGATTTGTGATCCAGATCTGTGTGGTATTGTGATCATTAAATAAGTATTCAATTGTTTCTAAGATCGGATTTTCGAATAGTCACCTGTAGCGGTCTGGAGGGTCAAGGGTTCGAATCCAAATCCCGTAGAATATTATAAATTTGAATCTGCGATTTGTGATCAAGATCTGTATGGTATTGTGATCATTAAATTAGTATTCAGTTGTTTCTTAGATCGGATATTCGGGAAAGTCTCCTCTAGCGGTCTGGAGGGTCGAGGGTTCGAATCCAAATCCCGTAGAAGATTATAAATTCGAATCTGCGATTTGAGATCCGGATCTGTGCGGTATTGTGTTGATTAAATTAGTATTGAGATGTTTCTTACATCGGATTTTTTTAAAGTCACCTGTAGCGGTCTGGAGGGTCAAGGGTTCGAATCCAAATCCCGTAGAAAATTATAAATTCGAATCTGCGATTTGTGATTCGGATCTGTACGGTATTGTGTTGATTAAATTATTATTCAGATGTTTCTTACATTGGATTTTCGAAAAGTCACCTGTGGCGGTCTGGAGGGTCAAGGGTTCGAATCCAAAGCCCGTAGAATATTATCAATTCGAATCTGCGATTTGTGATCCGGATCTGTATGATATTGTGATCATTAAATTAGTATTCAGTTGTTTCTTACATCGTATTTTCGAAGAGTCACCTGTAGCGGTCGGGAGGGTCAGGGGTTCGTATCCAAATCCCGTAGAATATTATAAATTCGAATCTGCGATTTGTGACCCAGATGGTATTGTGATCATTAAATTAGTACTCTGACGTTTGCTACTTCGGATTTTCGAATTGTGATCATTAAATTAGTATTCAGTTGTTTCTTAGATCGGATTTTCGAATAGTTACCTGTAGCGGTCTGGAGGGTCAAGGGTTCGAATCCAAATCCCGTAGAATATTATAAATTCGGATCTGCGATTTGTGATCCAGATCTGTATGGTATTGTGATCATTAAATTAGTATTCAGACGTTTCCTACATCGGAATTTCGAAAAGTCTCCTGTAGCGGTCTGGAGGGTCAAGGGTTCGAATCCATATCCTGTAGAATATTATCAATTCGAATCTGCGATTTGTGATCCGGATCTGTATGATATTGTGATCATTAAATTAGTATTCAGTTGTTTCTTACATCGTATTTTCGAAGAGTCACCTGTAGCGGTCTGGAGGGTCAAGGGTTCGTATCCAAATCCCGTAGAATATTATAAATTCGAATCTGCGAATTGTGATCCGGATCTGTATGGTATTGTGATCATTAAATTAGTATTCTGACGTTTCCTACATCGGATTTTCGAATCTGCGATTTGTGATTCGGATCTGTACGGTATTGTGTTGATTAAATTAGTATTCAGATGTTTCTTACATCGGATTTTCGAAAAGTTATCTGTGGCGGTCTGGAGGGTCAAGTGTTCGAATCCAAATCCCGTAGAATATTATAAATTCGAATCTGCGATTTGTGATCCGGATCTGTATGGTATTGTGATCATTAAATTAGTATTCAGTTGTTTCTTACATCGGAATTTCGAAAAGTCACCTGTAGCGGTCTGGAGGGTCGAGGGTTCGAATCCAAATCCCGTAGAAGATTATAAATTCGAATCTGTGATTTGTGATCCGGATCTGTACGGTATTGTGTTGATTGAATTAGTATTCAGATGTTTCTTACATCGGATTTTTTAAAAGTCACATGTAGCGGTCTGGAGGGTCAAGGGTTCGAATCCAAATCCCGTAGAATATTATAAATTTGTATCTGCGATTTGTGATCAAGATCTGTATGATATTGTGATCATTAAATTAGTATTCAGTTGTTTCTTAGATTGGATTTTTGAATAGTCACCTGTAGCGGTCTGGAGAGTCAAGGGATCCAATCCAATTCCCGTAGAATATTATAAATTCGGATCTGCAATTTGTGATCCAGATCTGTATGATATTGTGATCAATAAATTAGTATTCACACGTTTCCTTCATCGGATTTTCGAAAAGTCTCCTGTAGCGGTCTGGAGGGTCGAGGGTTCGAATCCAAATCCCGTAGAAGATTATAAATTCGAATCTGGGATTTGTGATTCGGATCTGTACGGTATTGTGTTGATTAAATTAGTATTCAGATGTTTCTTACATCGGATTTTCGAAAAGTCACCTGTGGCGGTCTGGAGGGTCAAGGGTTCGAATCCAAACCCCCTTGAAGATTATAAATTCGAATCTGCGATTTGTGATCCGGATCTGTACGGTATTGTGTTGATTAAATTAGTGTTCAGTTTTTTTTACAACGAACTTTCCAAAAGTCATCTCTAGCGGACTGGAGGGTCGAGTGTTCGAATCCAAATCTGGTAGATGTTTGTAAATTCTGATCTGCGATGTGTGATCCGGATCGGTATGGTATTGTGTTGATTAAATTAGTATTCAGATGTTTCTTACATCAGAATTTTCGAAAAGTCACCTGTAGCGCCCTGGAGGGTCGTGGGTTCGTATGCGAACCTGAAATAGGTTTGTAAATTCGAATCTGCGATATGCGACCCGGATCGATTCGGTATTGTGTTGTTTAAATAAGTATTTAGACGTTTCTTAATTCGGATTTTCAAAAGGCCACATGTATCGCCCTGGAGAGTCGTGGGTTCTAATCCAAATCTGGAAGAGGTTTGAAAATTCGAATCTGCACTTTGCAACCCGGTTCGATTCGGTATTGTGTTGATTAAATTAGTAATCAGACGTTCCTTCATTGGATTTTCGAAAAGTCACCTGTAGCGCCCAGGAGGGTCGTGGGTTCGAATCCAAATCTGGAAGAGGTTTGTAAATTCGAATCTGCGATTTGCGACCCGGATCGATTCGGTATTGTGTTGTTTAAATAAGTATTTAGACGTTTCTTAATTCGGATTTTCAAAAGGCCACATGTAGCGCCCTGGAGGGTCGTGGGTTCGAATCCAAATCCAGTAGATGTTTGTAAATTCGAATCTGCGATATGTGATCCATATCGGTACGGCATTGTGTTGAATAAATTAGTTTTCAGACATTTCTTATATAGGAATTTCGAAAAGTCAGCTGTAGTGCCCTGGAGGGTCGTGGGTTAGAATTCAAATCTGGAAGAGGTTTGTAAATTCGAATCTGCGATTTGCGACGCGGATCGATTCTGTATTGCGTTGATTAAATTAGTATTTAGTCATATCTTACATCGGATTTTCTAAACGCCACCTGTAGCGCCCTGGAGGGTCGTGGGTTCGAATCAAAATCCAGTAGATGTTTGTAAATTCGAATCTGTGATATGAGATCCATATGGGTACAGTATTGTGTTGAATAAATTAGTAATCACAAGTTTCTTACACCTTTTTCTTTGTAAAAGTCACCTGGTGGGTCGTGGATTCGAATCCAAATCTGGAAGAGGTTTGAAAATTTGAATCTGCGCTTTGCGACTCGGATCGATTCGATATTGTGGTGATTAAATTAGTATTCTGACATTTCTTACATCGGATTTTCAAAAAGTCACCTGTAGCGCCCTGGAGGGTCGTGGGTTCGAATCCAAATCTGGAAGAGAATTGAAAATTCGAATCTGCGATATGCGACTCGGATCGATTCGGTATTGTGTTGATTAAATTAGTAATCAGACGTTTCTTACATTGGATTTTCGAAAAAGTCACCTGTAGTGTAGTGGAGGGTCGTGGGTTCGAATACAAATATGGAGGAGGTTTGTAAATTCAAATCTGCGATATGCGACTCGGATCGATTCGGTATTGTGTTGATTAAATTAGTATTCACATGTTTCTTTCATCGGATATTCGAAAAGTCACCTGTAGCGCCCAGGAGGGTCGTGGGTTCGAATCCAAATCTGGAAGAGGTTTGTAAATTCAAATCTGCGATTTGCGACCCGGATCGGTTCGGTATTGTGTTGTTTAAATTAGTATTTAGTCGTTTGTTTCATCGGATTTTCAAAAAGCCACCTGTAGCGCCCTGGAGGGTCGAGGGTTCGAATCCAAATCCCGTAGAAGATTATAAATTCGAATCTGCGTTTTGTGATCCGGATATGTACGGTATTGTGTTGATAACTTTAGTATTAATACGTATCTTACATCGGATATACGAAAAGTTACCTGTAGCGCAGTTTAATTTTCAGTGATCGATTCGCTTTCCTTAAGTTGGTGTTAAATTCGATTTGCGATGTAGGCTTAAATCCCGGATCAGTTTGGTCTTGTGTTGCCGTGCCCGTAGCGTCTTGGTGCCTGGATGGTGTCTTTCGTAGGGTCACGGTCGCCTCCTTCCCAATCCTAACTTGAAATGCAATTAAACAGACTATGACAAGTCACCTCAATAATACAGGTTATCTGAAATTGGAGAGAATAAAATACACACATCAAAAAAAGTTTTGCATCACCTCGGTTCCAAGAGTTCCGGAACCGTTAAATACAAAGGGAATAGAGATCAACACAAACAACATTTCAGCTCGTTTTATTGCTCATGAGACCCACACATTGCATGTTGTACCATCATACAGCTAGACTTTCAGCATTTGTGGTCCAGATTGCAGTACACACCACTACCTCTAATACCCAGTAGCACGTCCTCTTGCATTGATGCATGCCTGTATTCGCCGTGGCATACTATCCACAAGTTCATCAAGACACTGTTGGTCCAAATTGTCCCACTCCTCAACGACAATTCGGCGTAAATCTCTCAGAGTGGTTGGTGGGTCAAGACGTCCATAAACAGCCCTTTTCAACATATCCCAGGCATGTTCGATAGGGTTCATGTCTGGCGAACATGCTGGCCACTGTAGTCGAGCGATGTCGTTATCTTGAAGGAACGCATTCACAAGATGTGCACGATGAGGTCGAGAATTGTCGTCCATGAAGACAAATGCCTCTCCAATATTCTGCCGATATGGTTGCACTATGGGTCGGAGGATGTCATTCAGGTATCGTAAAGCCGTTTCGGAGCCTTCCATGACCACCAGTGGCGTACGTCGGCCCCACATAATGCCACCCCAAAACATCAGGGAACCACCACCTTGCTGCACTCGCTGGACAGTGTGTCTAAGACGTTCAGCCTGACCAGGGTGCCTCCAAACACGTCTCCGACGATTGTCTGGTTGAAGGCATATGCGACACTCATCGGTGAAGAGAACGTGATGCCAATTCCGTGGGGTCCATTCAGCATGTTGTTGGGCCCATCTGTACCGCGCTGCATGGTGTCGGGGTTGCAAAGCTGGACCTCGCCATGGACGTCGGGAGTGAAGTTGCGCATCATGCAGCCTATTGCGCACAGTTTGAGTTGAAACACGACGTCCTGTGGCTGAACGAAACGCATTATTCAACATGGTGGCATTGCTGTCAGGGTTCCTCCGAGCGGCAATCCGTAAGTAGCGGTCATCCACTACAGTAGTAGCCCTTGGGCGGCCTGAGCGAGGCCTGTCATCGACAGTTCCTGTATCTCTGTACCTCCTCCATGTCCGAACAACATCGCTTTGGTTCACTCTGAGACGCCTGGAAACTTCCCTTGTTGAGAGCCCTTCTTGACACAAAGTAACAATGCGGACGCGATCGAACTGCGGTATTGACCTTCTAGGCATGGTAGAACTACAGACAACATGAGCAGCGTACCTTCGTCCTGGTGGAATGACTGGAACTGATCGGCTGTCGTACCCCCTCCGTCTAATAGGCCCTGCTCATGCATGGTTGTTTACATCTTTGAGCAGTTTTAGTGACATCTATGAACAGTCAAAGGGACTGTATCTTGGATACAATATACACAGTCAACGTCTATATGCCGGAGATCTGGGAACCGAGGTGATGCAAAACTTTTTTTGATGTGTGTTAAAGTTCTATTTACATTGATGCTAATGGATGCTTTGCCTGTGACAGTAGGCTATTCGTAAATATACCGTATATCATTAGGGCAGTTGACTTCGCAGTTCCGTCCTTTCATACAACAATAACTAACCCGTATTTTTAACCGAGGCTTAATTGACGAATACCACATGTGTGGTCTATTTTTGTGTTTGTATATTTTCTTCGTTTCTTGCCGTGGTTATGCGAAAAGTCAGCCGTAGTGCCCTTCAAGTTCGGGATTCGATTCCCCTCCCATCTACTGAACCCATGTACTGTTGGTTCAAGCGCCAAATCCATCATTTATTGGTGAAAAGAAGGAAGGAAAAGTACAGTCTTCAGTGGAACATAGAAAGATTTTATACGAGAGGGCGAGCATAACCTTGTGCAAGGAGTAAGGGTCCAGGTGGCCAGGAAATTATATCACGCATAACGCACCGATAATTGTAATGTTATTGGTTTTACGTCCCTTTTAACTTCACTGGCTTTTAGAGACGCCGGGGTGCCGGAATTTTGCCCCGAAGGGGATCTTTAACGTGCCAGTAAATCTACGGACACGGCTCCCTCGCAATTGCGCACCCTCAAAAGCCAGCTGACTGCGCCAGGATACGAACCTGCAACCTTGGGCCCAGCAAGCAAGAACGTTACCCCTGAGCCACGCAGCCAGCCGACGACGCACCGATAGGAGCCGATCATGGCTATAAGTAGAACGAGTGGAACTTTCCGTTCGGAGTGACTGAGAGCATGTTTCGGAAATTGATCTTACGTTGCAGTAAATTGGCATCGTCGCAGTTGTGCAAGAAGAAGAATAATTAGATTTAAGGCACTTGCGAGCAGAGAATTAACCAAAGAAAGATATCATTGTGAATCATTTCGGAATAGAGATTTTTGTGTGGAGAAAAAGGTTTTAATAATTGCCTAGGAAAGAGGTGCAAACGTGGCCATACGTCATAAAAAGTTCCCCGAGACCCGAGATGGAGGGGATTAAAAATCAACCTCAACACCCACGTACCTCAAGAGTAAATTTCATTTAATATCTCGGAATTGTACGATCGATTTTCACGTACAAAGAAATCAGTTTACGTTTAGAAAACAAGCTTTCCAGAGATATAATTTCCAAAAGTGTGCGACCATTACTTCAAAAGTTGGTTCTGAAAAAGACAAGGATTTCATCGTTTTGTCGCCGATTTGTATAAAAGCCCTGGCCGTGCCAGGCAAATCATGCAGTATTTACTAGACCTCGAGAGGTCGTGATACTCTGTATCACCAACGAGCACCATAGGGAGTCGCCGAGAAGTATCATCATAGTATCGCCGTGTGAAGACTTAGGAATATCCTAGTACAGGATTTAGTTCCGCCAGTATCCGTCTTATAGTGAAAGTTCCGTATTACAGTCCAAGTAGTCTGCGAACTTAAAAGAACAGGCGATAGGTCTTCAAATAGCAGTTTAGTAAAACGACAGAAAGTATCGTAACGCTTGAAGTACCAACGATAGAGAAACGAACAGTTCTATTAAAAGTTAAGGAACCTGATCAGGGTCGGACGAAATAAGTGCCGCCTAGTATTCTGAATAAAATAGGGACTAGAGCGAAGAATATAAGAAGGGAAAATTTAATCCAAGATATTGTCTCACAGGAGACAAACGAATAGTAAAAGCATTAAGCTACGAAACTAAGGAAGAGCAGTAAATGCTAGGTCACCGAAAAAATATTCGACAGACAGTAAATAGGACAGACTGTATCTAGACGAACTAATTAGTGTCTAGAAAGAAACGACTCCGAGCTAGTAAAAATATAAGCCGAATAGTCAGGAAACCGGATCTGAAGAATTATCGTTCCAGGGAGGGGTAGATTGATCGAGACTTTCAACTTCTTACCAGATAGGGAGCCGACATCCAAGAGTTTCACCCTTAGAAACGGGAAGCAAGAAATCACGTGTGTAAGGCCAAATCAAAGCCTCAGTGATTAAAAGCAATGTAATGTAAATATAGAAAATTTGTGTTAGTATAGTAATTTTTAGTGACTTTATATGTGTATAATAGAAGAATACAGAATTGTATTCAAAATGTTGCCAGTGTGTAAGGTATATAAGTTATATGTGTGTCAAGAAATGTCATTGTGTGAAATGGGATTAATCAAGATGGCTTAAACACATTAAGTGGGCGAGATGAAACATCGTTGGAAAATTCGGCCGGTGACCGTCATATCATGTGAGTAACCATCTTCATTATGTTATGTGTTGGGGAATATTTGTGTACAATCCACCTGAGAATGAGAAAATAGGGATGTTTTTGAATAACAAACAACAGAATAATAGCGCGATCTGAACAATTACAAATTGAGAAAGTATAAAATGATTATGTGAAGTGAATAAATCCCTTAGGGGAAAGATATGAAATAAAATATCAGTGTATTTGATAAATGATTTAATGATATGAAAGCAAGCGTAATAATAATAATAATAACAATTATATAAATGAAGATTAAGTTGAATTATAGGAAAGTAGTAGCTTTTGTGTTCCTTTAAAAGAATATATACATGTTGTGAATACATGTTCTTAAAGTATAGCGATTATTATCACGGGAGAGGATTAATATAATATTGAAATGTAGATCAAATGTTGATTTTGAATTTATCAGTTCTTTGGAAGACACTTGGCCGTAAAGTAATGTATAGCGCAATGTAGCGCATTAAAGTAAATTGTCACGCTAGGAAGGCGTTGAACCTAAGTATACTTGGTAAATTAATTGTGAGGGGCAGTTGGTCATGGTAATTAAGCTATGATAAATCCTCTAAAATGTGATGTGATCACGAGGCCGTTGTGTGTATAAGCCGCTAATTTATAAGTCCTCCAGTATGGGATGTGGTTCCCGAGGCAGTAAAAGAATCGAACCCAGGTTCGTCTGTGTGAAGCCCCTAAATATTTGTTGTTGTATTGAATTATTCTTACCCACCAATGAGGACACTTCATAATTAATAAATGCCAAGGTTATGAGAGTGGTCTATGAACCTAAATAATGTTGTTAAAATAAACGAATGAAAAGCCAGGTCTGTTCAAAGAACTGCGTATAAGAAATAGCTGTATAAAGCAGAGAGTAGCCCGTCTCTGTGGGCGAGACTTGGGGTCCTGCTCCCGGACAATAAATCACGCTAAGTGGTACGACCCGACCCTTACTATTAACGGAAGTGTGGTAGGTCTGGTAACCGTCTGTTTGAAGTCATAATACACCGTGAGTGTTGAGAGTTTGTTAATGACCCGGGATTCGAACCGAGGTTCTTGTAGATGAAATGTACCGCTTGCAAGTTCAGATCGTTGCTTTCTTATGAGATGATGGTCTTTTAAGACAAATAATAAATATAAATGCCTGATGTTATGTTATATGATGTAGGAATTCACGAGTTCAGGGATGACAATTAGATTTCGGGAGTGATCATAATTTTTGACATGTTCAAGTAGTCTTCTATAACTCGGGAGTACACAAGTGTTTTCCCAATCACTGTAGTGAATTTGTTAACTTGAGAGAGGTGGTAACATGAGAACATTGTGAAAAGCAAAAAAAAAATTAAGTAAATGAGTAACAGTATTTTAATAAGAATTATATATTGTTTTGATTATAAGATATTCATATAATAAATAGTGATGTGTTGTAAAAAAAAGAATAACACAGTTTATATTGAAAAGTATCGAGCCATTGGAGCTCTTGATTGTATTGAAGTTTAAAAGGGATACTTTATGGAAGTGAAAAGAGATGTAAGTTTGTTGGTTTATAGGAAACCATTTATTATGATTTAACCTTTGTTTGTTTATGTATTCCTTGTTCACTCTGAACAAGTTAGAAGTATTGGTGGGTATTTTATTTGTTTAATTTGTTGTAGCGCCATATATTTGGTTAATTAAATGTTTTATAGTAGGATTTGATTTTGTTTATTATTTTGGAAGTGTATCCTCTATTTAATCCAAAATGTGTAAGTCACAGAGTGGGAGAACATACCATAACCCCGAAAATCCCGATTTGAGCATTGCTGGCATACTGTGATTTGCTTATTTCTTGCTGAAAGGGCACAGCGGGGGATAGAAGTACTGTGCTTGGATTAATAATTAGAGGAACACTTAAGACGGTCATTATTATGTAAAAGTAAAGTAATGATAGAAGTAGCTACAAAATAGAATATTAACTGACCGCAGGGGACCCTGGAAACTCACACCGAGCAGCCCTATATTTAATTAACCCCCTAGCAAACACGCTTCTTTTGGCGCCCAGTACGTAGGGATGAGTTTTCGTAGGGAAAACCCGAGTTTTCATGAAAAATCAAAATTTTCATTTTTTGAAAAAAATGTTTTTTGAATTTTTGAATTTTTAAATACTTCCATATAGGTTTTGACATTGAATGAGTATATCAAAAGGGTACGTTGTAGTAAACACCCGTACTAAGGTAAAATTTTGGAAATTGGGACACAACGGTTCGGAGTACCATCTCTCAAGCATGAACCAGCGATGTGGCATAGTAGCCCACTGTATTTTTATATCGTGGATAAGATGTGTTCGATGATGGAGATAAAGGAGTGTTTGGATGAGCATTTCCAGAAGACTAAGGAGGAGATGATAAAAATAAGTAAAGAAAGTAATAGAGTTTCAAAAGAAGAGAATAAAGAAGAGAGACAGGGACTTTTGGACGCTTTAAAAGCTGATAGCAATGAAAAGTTGGAGGCTATAAAGGCCGATAGCAATGAAAAATTGGAGGCTATAAACAATAAATTTGAAACAATAGACAATGGATTGGACCTCCAACAGGGGGAAAATAAAAAGGATTTCGAATCCATAAATCAAAAGTTAGGGTCTATCCAAGCCGATTGTGTAAAGATGAACAGTACATTGAAGGTTGAGATAGAAAGTAAGTTGGATAGTATTAAAACAGAGAATTCAATTCATTTTTTAGCACAATCCAAGGATTTGGAAGATAAATTAGGAGTCATGGAATGTAAACTTGAAAATAGATTACATTCGTTTCAGAAGCAAATGATAGATGACAATTCTTTGAAAAGTCAAGCCATGAAAACCGAATTAAAGGCCATGGAGACTGAAATACAAAGTAATATAAATGAGAAAATAGAAGAGACAATGAATAACAAATTTCAGGGTTTTGACACTGAGTTTGGGATTAAGTTAAATGAGTTAAAATAGGAAATCACATTTAACATGAAAAAAACTTGTAAAGAGAATGTAGATGCATGTAAAAATGAACTTGTAGACTAGATCCAAGGGGTGCGAACAGAGTTAGGGAATCAAATAGTGTCAAATATGAAGATTTGTGAAAATTCCCGGGATGAGATAAAAGAAAGTTTTAAGTAATTAGGAGACAAATTTAAAGGGGTGGAGAACCAAGTAGGAAAACTCAAGGGAAAAGTTGATGAAGTTCAGAACGAAGTAAGTGATATGAAAAGGCAAAATCAGGAAGATGCGAAGAATAGGAAAGATCAATTTGATCAATTTACCGGGCAGGTAGATGATAACTTAAGGAAGCACGAGGACGAAATAAAGAAGAAATTAGGTACATACGAGGAGCATCTCCAGAGAGAAAGAAAGCAACGAAATGAAGAAAATAAGGAAAATACCCAGAAGATAGATGAAATAAGCAAGGGTATCAATGGGGTTCAGGAAACCATGGAAACCTTAAAGGGACAAGTAGGAAAAACCAATACTGAAGTAAACCAGGTCCAAGACGAATTGATGATATTGTATAAGAGTCAAGGGAAAACTGAGGAAAAGCTTGAAGGAATTAAGGGAGATATGGTCAAAGGACAAAAGGAGATGGAGAAAAAGATAAAGGAGATACGAGAAGACTTAGATTCCAAAGGTGACATTAAGCCGGAAATTATAGAAAAACAGGTCGTGGTCATCAAGAAAGAGGTAGAAAAACCCTTAGCTGAAATGAGGGATAGTTTCAGGGAAGAGAAATTCCAACTCAAACTAGACATGGAAACCAGTAAAAAGAATCAGGAAAGAATTCAGAGTGAATTAGGATCCCGGTTGGAAAGGACTGAACACAAGAACATCAAATGGAAATTCAACTCATGGCTAATGAGGAAAGTGCCCGAAGAGAAAGGAAATTAGAATTTGAAAGTCAGGATGAATTTCAAAAGACAGGATGGGTAGATCCCCATGAAAGAGGCACAAATCAAGATAGGGACTTATGAGGGGAGAGCCCTTATAAAAACCCAGGATATCCGATGGCAATGTCAACCCCTTATATGAACCAAACAAATGGTCAAATAATAAATATCATCAAGTCAAATGAAGACAGACCGGTGAAGTTTACGGGTAATAATATGTCAATTACTCCTAAATACAGGTTGAAGGAGGTCGCAGAGTACTTGAATGAAATGAAAGTTCCTCAGGATCGGAGACTGAGAGCAATTGAGAAGCTGTTGGCAGGTGATTGTCTCACCTGGTTCAGGAGTTTCAGGTATACATTTTACACGGTGGAAGGTTTTAGAGAAGCTTTTCTGAAACGATATGGGGCAGCAGATGTCCAAGAAAATCTGAGGCTAGATCTGTACTCTAGGAAGTATAGTACAAATGCCCCAACTAAATATTCAGAATTTTTCACCGCTCAGCTGTGTAAATTCCGGGAACTTGACATTGCTCCTGCTGAGAACGACCTATGTGCCGCCATTGCAAGACAACTTCCATATGAGATACAAAGGTTGTTGATCTCATCGAAAGCCAGAAGTGCTGTGGAAGTGGAGAGCGTATTACGTCAATTAGATATGACGACTTCACACGTTACTCCCAGACAGTCAAGACAGACTGAACAGGTACATATGGCCAGCAGTCAAGAAAACAGAGAGAAACCATCGATCAGAAATCAGTCCACTAGTACTGATACTCAGGGACTGGGTCGAGAATATGGACATCAAGAGCCTAGGGGAATACAGCCATACTATAGAGGAGGATATCGAGGAAGAAATCCTAGAAATACGGGTTATAGGCAACAAGAGAACCGACCCTATAACAATAATAATGAGAGGCAGGATAACAGAAAGAGATGGGAAAATTATCCCAGAAGGAATGTGAGGCCGGAAGACAGAAATGATGAATATCGGGCCGAAATAGAAGAGAGATATCAGGAAAGTCTTCGTTACATGAATGAACGAACCGACGAACCTGAAACGCAAAGAGTCCGTTGGAGTGAGGCAATAAAGAACCGAAAATCACCCGACCGATTAGAAGGAGCTCAAAGCTTGGAGTTACAAGCTCAATTGAAGAATGAGGGGAAAGGAAGCCCTCAGGATAAAAAAAACTTCAAAATTAAATCATCAAAAGTGGAAACATACCAGGAGCTGGGAGGAGGTTGAGATTGTAAATTGGATAGCGAGACCAGATGAGCTAATTAAGGAGGATATGGAAGGAATCCCAACTATTAGAAGGGAACTACCTATTATCATGCTACGGATAGAAGGATTACTGGTCAGGGCATTAATTGATACTGGATCAACCATAAGTTTAATTACACAAACCCTCCTAAATGAATTAGAAGCAAGAGGTCGCATATTGAAAATTCCCACCTCAAGTGTGAAGATTAAGGCAATTATTATTCCGAAAAATCTTTGACATGTAAATTTCAGGTATACATTGATTTGATCATGGGTAACGCTGAAATTTCGCAATGCTTTTTGCTGGTAAATCAATTGCCATATAATGTCATATTAGGTATTGATTTTATCCGTGAGAACAAGGTCATCATAGACCTAGCGCAAAATTGCATTAGGATTCAAAGAGAGGAGGTGGATGGACCAAACATAAATTTACAGGAACAGGATGCAAAAATAGAAGAACAGGTATGGCATGTGGAAAAAGTAACTGACGAAGGTTGTATGGACATAGAAAATATATTTGAAGTCCTCAACATAGAACTTGAAGATAGTTTGGAAACTGAGTTCGAAACCAACCTGTCAGGAAAAATAGAGGAAGCTAAAGTTAACCTCGAAAACAAGGAACAATTAAAGGAATTACTATTAAATTACAGGGACGTATTTGATTCCAAGCCAGGGAAGATTGAAAATTTTAAATACGCTTTTCAAGTAAATGATTGGGCACCGTTCAGACAAAAACCATACCCGGTTGCAGAAAAACATTACCCACAAACGAAGAAAACACTGCAGGAGATGAGTGATGCAGGTGTTATAGAAAAGATGGCGACACCATATGTTAGTCCATTAGTAATTGTGAGTAAACCGGATGGCTCAGTAAGGGTGTGTTTGGATGCCAGAAATTTGAACGCAAAAATCATACCAGAAAATGATTCGGCACAACCCATAAAAGAAATACTGAGGAAATTTAATGGCAAGAAGATTTTCACAAATATTGACATGACGTCTTCATATCATCATCTCGAACTGGAAGAGAAAACCAGTCTCTTAACTGGATTTCAGTTCGATCAACAAACATATTGCTTCAAGAGATGTCCGTTTGGCTTGAAGACCGCGGGATCCGCCTTAATAAGAGCGCTTGATCGTAACCTGTCAGAGGAAGTGAAAGATTGCACTATTCGTTATGTGGATGGCATATTGCTTACCTCGGAAAACATTGAGGAACACTTGGAAAAGTTAAAGAAATTATTGGGAGATTTAAGAAGGGCTAACTTGAAGATTATCTTGAAGAAATCAAATTTTTGTCAGAGAGAAGTTACATTTTTGGGGCATGTGATTGACAAGGATGGTGTCAAACCAAATCCATGCAAATTGGAATCGATAAGAGATTTTCCCAGGCCTTTGAAGGTGAGAAACGTTTCGCCAGTTTTTGGGATTGATCGGATTTTTCTACCACTACAGGACCTTCTGAAGAAGGGGGCAAGTGGAAATGGACGGAGGAAACAGAAAAAGCATTTATAGAGGCCAAGGAAATGCTCTTAAATTATGTGAAGCTAGGATATCCTGATTTTAATCAGAGATTTGTAATACAAACAGATGCATCCCAGATTGGAATAGGGGCAATGCTATATCAGGAAAACCCGGATAACCCTGAGAAGAAAAATTATCTAGCTTTCACAAGTCGAAGACTGAAACCACACGAGAAAAATTAAACAATCAGCGAGATCGAGCTGTTAGCGATATTGCACGCGCTGCAATATTGGCGAAAGATTGTATATGGGTTTTCGGTCACATTAAGGACTGATCATAAAGCCTTAACCTTTTTGATGAAGACGGATTTATCCAGTCAAAGGTTGATGCGTTGGGCATTATACATACAGCAGTTCGATGTAAATATAGAGTATTGCCCGGGAAAAGAAAATGTAGTTCCAGATTATTTAAGTAGACAGCCAGAGTCCACAGAAGAGGAAGTAATGGCTATTGATTTGGAAGACAGGGATCAGCGCACTTTGAATGAATTAAGAAGCATTGGTCAACGACAACGTGAGGATCCATGGATGAACATGCTCATATCGTTTTTGGAAGGGAGTTTGATAAGGGGAACACCTGCGTATAATGAAGCTAATAAGATAGCTCAGGATTACACGTTCTTTAATGGATTGTTGTATAAGTTTGCGGACTCTGATCATACACGATTGAGGATCGTTGTACCTGCTATTTTGCAGAGGAAAATGGTATGGTTGGCCCATAGATCGTTCGGAAATAGGGGAGTCGACAAAACAGTCTCGATGCTGAAAGAAGCATTTGTATGGCCGAGACTGAGAGAAACTGTAAGGAATACGTTCAAGACATGTGATCTAGGTCAAAGGATTGAGCCAAATGCGTTTTTGATGAGACAAAAGCCAATACCATTGTTGCCCGAGAGGCCAGGTCAAATTATTTCTATTGACAATATCGGACCTTTGCCAAAGGCTAGGAGAGGAAATAGACACATAATGGTGGCTATGGATGTTTTCACGAAAATGGTTGTCTCTGCTCCCATACAGAAGACTAGTACCAAACAAGTGTTAAAACGACTCAAAGAAAAAGTGATACCTATTCTGGGAAAACCAGAGAATTTGTTGTCGGATCACGGTAGTTGTTTTACAAGTGTAGAATTCAGACAGGAATTAGAGAGACTTGGAATACGTCAGATACTGTCTAGTATTCGCCATCCTGAGGCAAATCCTGTGGAGAGAGTGATGAGGGAAACGGCCAAGTACTGTAGGATATATTGTGCCGAGGAAAATTGGAAATGGATAGATATCCTGGATATTGTCGAATTTTGTATAAATAATACAATCCATGAATCTACGGGAGAGATACCAATAACGTTACATCGGAATGAGCAACCAGAGAGACCTTGGAGTCTGGTCATTCCTAGGCCAACCGACGCTCAGCCTGGAAGAGATGTACGAATTAGAAGAGCCTTTGAGCATCTAAAAGCTCAAGCTGATAGAAGGCAAAGAAGAAACAGGCACAAGAGGTATCATCGACCACTATTAGCAGGAGAAATGGTGTTAGTGAAAAGACCAGCCATTTCGGATCCAGGGAACCGTGTGTACAAAAAATTCCAGAAAATGTACCACGGACCATATCAAATAATAAGAGATTTGAGAAATAATGCCTATAGAATTCGGCACTGTGGAACGAATCACGAAGTGACCATGAACTCAGCGAATTTAAAAGTATATTACCCTCCCGAAGACTTCGATGAAGCAAATGAACAAGCCCTGGTTATGGAACGATTTAATGATGATGAATCCACTTTTGATAAAAACAAGAGTAAGGTAGGACAAGGAAACAGAGCTCAACCATTCGATTGCGAATGCGAATTAGAGAAACTGTATTGTGAGATAAGAGAAATAATTGATTTTGTTGAAAAGGAAAATTTCAATTTAAGAAAAGAAAATGAGGAAATAAAGAAACGGGTAGGGATAGACCACACCCGTAACGAAGAATTATGTTCTGCAGACTTTTAGTCCAGAAACGTAAGAGAGGAAGAACGGGTAGGGACAGAGCGTACTCAACCTACACTATTACCGGATATTACTTTATTGGTGGAAAATCCTAATTATTGTGGGATTCCATGAGAATAGAAACTTAAGGTACTGATAGATGTTATGATGGCTTCGACACTGGATTTTTTTAATGAAAACGTTTTAAATGAATTTCCTCAAAATTTCGAAAATTTATTTGTATAAGGAGGGGAGATTTTAACCCATGTACTGTTGGTTCAAGCGCCAAATCCATCATTTATTGGTGAAAAGAAGGAAGGAAATATACAGTCTTCAGTGGAACATAGAAAGATTTTATACAAGAGGGCGAGCATAACGTTGTGCAAGAAGTAAGGGTCCAGGTGGCCAGGAAATGATATCACGCATGACGCACCGATAGGAGCCGATCATGGCTATAAGTAGAACGAGTGGAACTTTCCGTTCGGAGTGACTGAGAGCATGTTTCGGAAATTGATCTTACGTTGCAGTAAATTGGCATCGTCGCAGTTGTGCAAGAAGAAGAATAATTAGATTTAAGGCACTTGCGAGCATAGAATTAACCAAAGAAAGACATCATTGTGAATCATTTCGGAATAGAGATTTTTGTGTGGAGAAAAAGGTTTTAATAATTGCCTAGGAAAGAAGTGCAAACGTGGCCATACGTCATAAAATGTTCCCCGAGACCCGAGATGGAGGGGATTAAAAATCAACCTCAACACCCACGTACCTCAAGAGTAAATTTCATTTAATATCTCGGAATTGTACGATCGATTTTCACGTACAAAGAAATCAGTTTACGTTTAGAAAACAAGCTTTCCAGAAATATAATTTCCAAAAGTGTGCGACCATTACTTCAAAAGTTGGTTCTGAAAAAGACAAGGATTTCATCGTTTTGTCGCCGATTTGTATAAAAGCCCTGGCCGTGCCAGGCAAATCATGCAGTACTTACTAGACCTCGAGAGGTCGTGATACTCTGTATCACCAACGTGCACCATAGGGAGTGGCCGAGAAGTATCATCATAGTATCGCCGTGTGAAGACTTAGGAAAATCCTAGTACTGGATTTAGTTCCGCCAGTATCAGTCTTATAGTGAAAGTTCCATATTACAGTCCAAGTAGGCTGCGAACTTAAAAGAACAGGCGATAGGTCTTCAAATAACAGTTTAGTAAAACGACAGAAAGTATCGTAACGCTTGAAGTACCAACGATAGAGAAACGAACAGTTCTATTAAAAGTTAAGGGGCCTGATCAGGGTCGGACGAAATAAGTGCCGCCTAGTCTTCTGAATAAAATAGGGACTAGAGCGAAGAATATAAGAAGGGAAAATTTAATCCAAGATATTGTCTCACAGGAGACAAACCAACAGTAAAAGCATTAAGCTACGAAACTAAGGAAGAGCAGTAAATGCTAGAGAATCATAGGTCACCGATAAAATATTCGACAGACCGTAAATAGGACAGACTGTATCTAGACCAACTAATTAGTGTCTAGAAAGAAACGACTCCGAGCTAGTAAAAATATAAGCCGAATAGTCAGGAAACCGGATCTGAAGAATTACCGTTCCAGGGAGGGATAGATTGATCGAGACTTTCAACTTCTTACCAGATAGGGAGCCGACATCCAAGAGTTTCACCCTTGGAAACGGGAAGCAAGAAATCACGTGTGTAAGGCCAAATCAAAGCCTCAGTGATTAAAAGCAATGTAATGTAAATATAGAAAATTTGTGTTAGTATAGTAATTTTAGTGACTTTATTTGTGTATAATAGAAGAATACAGAATTGTATTCAAAATGTTGCCAGTGTGTAAGGTATATAAGTTATATGTGTGTCAAGAAATGTCATTGTGTGAAATGGGATTAATCAAGATGGCTTAAACACATTAAGTGGGCGAGATGAAACATCGTTGGAAAATACGGCCGGTGACCGTCATATCATGTGAGTAACCATCTTCATTATGTTATGTGATGGGGAATATTTGTGTACAATCCACCTGAGAATGAGAAAATAGGGATGTTTTTGAATAACAAACAACAGAATAATAGCGCGATCTGAACAATTACAAATTGAGAAAGTATAAAATGATTATGTGAAGTGAATAAATCCCTTAGGGGAAAGGTATGAAATAAAATATCAGTGTATTTGATAAATGATTTAATTATATGAAAGCAAGCGTAATAATAATAATAATAATAACAATTATATAAATGAAGATTAAGTTGAATTATAGGAAAGTAGTAGCTTTTGTGCTCCTTTAAAAGAATATATACATGTTGTGAATACATGTTCTTAAAGTATAGCGATTATTATCACGGGAGAGTGGATTAATATAATATTGAAATGTAGATCAAATGTTGATTTTGAATTTATCAGTTCTTTGGAAGACACTTGGCCGTAAAGTAATGTATAGCGCAATGTAGCGCATTAAAGTAAATTGTCACGCTAGGAAGGCGTTGAACCTAAGTATACTTGGTAAATTAATTGTGAGGGGCAGTTGGTCATGGTAATTGAGCTATGATAAGTCCTCTAAAATGTGATGTGATCACGAGGCCGTTGTGTGTATAAGCCGCTAATTTATAAGTCCTCCAGTATGGGATGTGGTTCCCGAGGCAGTGAAAGAATCGAACCCAGGTTCATCTGTGTGAAGCCCCTAAATATTTGTTGTTGTATTGAATTATTCTTACCCACCAATGATGACACTTCATAATTAATAAATGCCAAGGTTATGAGAGTGGTCTATGAACCTAAATGAAAATGAAAATCCACAGCCTGCTTCCAGTCTCCGACCGGGTCAGGAATGGAATGAATAAAGCCCCTATCTAGCGGCGAGGATATGAGCGTGCCGGCTGCCGAGGCCTGACGCACTCCTCTGGGGCAATGATTAAATGAATGACAGATGAAATGAAATGATAGTGGAGAGTGTTGCTGGAATGAAATTGTGACAGGGAAAACCGGAGTACCCGGAGAAAAACCTGTCTGCCTCCGATTTGTCCAGCACAGATCTCACATGGAGTGACCAGGATTTGAACCACGGACCCAGCGGTGAGAGGCCGGCGTGCTGCCGCCTGAGCCACGGAGGCTTCATGAACCTAAATAATGTTCATTCGTTTATTTTAACAACATTATGAACCTAAATAATGTTGTTAAAATAAACGAATGAAAAGCCAGGTCTGTTCAAAGAACTGCGTATAAGAAATAGCTGTATAAAGCAGAGACTAGCCCGTCTCTGTGGGCGAGACTTGGGGTCCTGCTCCCGGACAATAAATCACGCTAAGTGGTACGGCCCGACCCTTACTATTAACGGAAGTGTGGTAGGTCTGGTAACCGTCTGTTTGAAGTCATAATACACCGTGAGTGTTTAGAGTTTGTTAATGACCCGGGATTCGAACCGAGGTTCTTGTAGATGAAATGTACCGCTTGCAAGTTCAGATCGTTGCTTTCTTATGAGATGATGGTCTTTTAAGACAAATAATAAATATAAATGCCTGATGTAATGTTATATGATGTAGGAATTCACGAGTTCAGGGAAGACAATTAGATTTCGGGAGTGATCATAATTTTTGACATGTTCAAGTAGTCTTCTATAACTCGGGAGTACACAAGTGTTTTCCAAATCACTGTAGTGAATTTGTTAACTTGAGAGAGGTGGTAACATGAGAACATTGTGAAAAGCCAAAAAAGAATTAAGTAAACAAGAGTTTAGTGCTTTTCAGTCGGTCAACACGAATGTACCCAAAAGAGATGGGTTATGCCCTAATCCTGAAATAAATTACATGAGATTAATAAAACACTAGGATGACCAGTTTCGATCGTCAAGCGATCATCATCAGATCCAATACACTTAGGCTATAAAATCTATGTTTGAAATACAGGTGAAAATATTTACAATATGTACAATTATTTAGTTGCAGGCAACACTGAAAATATGGCTTCAAACACCACAAAGAATTAAGTAAAGGAGTAACAGTATTTTAATAAGAATTATATATTGTTTTGATTATAAGATATTCATATAATAAATAGTGATGTGTTGTAAAAAAAAAGAATAACACAGTTTATATTGAAAAGTATCGAGCCATTGGAGCTCTTGATTGTATTGAAGTTTAAAAGGGATACTTTATGGAAGTGAAAAGAGATGTAAGTTTGTTGGTTTATAGGAAACCATTTATTATGATTTAACCTTTGTTTGTTTATGTATTCCTTGTTCACTCTGAACAAGTTAGAAGTATTGGTGGGTATTTTATTTGTTTAATTTGTTGTAGCGCCATATATTTGGTTAATTAAATGTTTTATAGTAGGATTTGATTTTGTTTATTATTTTGGAAGTGTATCCTCTATTTAATCCAAAATGTGTAAGTCACAGAGTGGGAGAACATACCATAACCCCGAAAATCCCGATTTGAGCATTGCTGGCATACTGTGATTTGCATATTTCTTGCTGAAAGGGCACAGTACTAACTGGAATAATCGAAATTGGGATGCATGGCCCCGATCGGTATGGTGTCGTGTTGATTTAATTAGTATTAAGACATTTTTTTGCATTGGATATGCGAAAAGTCACCCGTAGCGCCCTTCAAGTTCGGGATTCGATTCGATTTCCCTCCCATGTTCTAAGTGGAATAATCGAATTTGCGATGTATGGCCCCGATTTGTACGGTGTTGTGTTCATTTAGTTAGTTTTAAGACGTTTCTTGCATTGGATATGCGGAAAGTCACCCGCAGCGCCTTTCGGTTCGGTGTGGTATTGACATTGTGATGAAACGTTTCTTACACCGGTCTGTGAAAATTCACTCCCACATGGATAAACAGTAGTTGCTTTCTGTGCTCATCTTTCTCGCGATATTCTTTGTCTTTAATGAATTTTAACAAATCAATGAATTCGAACAAATGACTGCAGTTCTGGAGAGTGCTTTGAGATTGTGTTGCTACACTGCATCTGTGACGCAGGCACTGTGCTTCATTATTTGCAGGCGCGAGGCCTGCAGTTGATCAGTTTATGGACTCGGCGAATCTGTTCTCCTATACAGCAGCCAAATAAAGAAAGAATGCAACACACGGTAACCATGGTAACAGAATCTCACAGGTCCATCTATTTCTGTAAGACGCAATTCAATTCCAATTATTACATTACTGTGAAAGTTTCCAGATGGTTATAAGGTTATCACTGAACCAAATTAAGCTGTAAAATTCATCAATACATACATTATAATGCGCTTAAGGAGGTCAAGGGGCACTCTAGAATTTTTTCAGGCAATTTTCACGTGTGAGTGTGGTACGAAAGGTCTTTTTCGCCCGACTATAAAGGGTCTCCGAAAACCACATTTAAAGGCTCTTAAATTAACAGTGTCTGTGATATTCCCAGAAAACTAACCTCGCTCTGATATACCTACGAAGGAATGACAAACCCCTAACCACTGCACCAGTAGCTGAATTGATAAAGTCTGATTATTCATACCAAGGATAAATCAGTCATAGCATTCATGATTGAGATTTTGCTAAGTGTACTCTTTACAAGTAGAATATTCGCGGGTGTTGCCTCGACGCGTAATGCTAGTTGTTTAATAATGCTTAATATACCTCTAAGTTTTGAAAATAAATCTAATATATAAAAGTGAAAGTCTGTATGTATGTGGGTATGTGGGTATGTGGATCTGTTCCGTATACAAATCTACACCGTTCCACCAATCTCAACCAAATTTTGCATACACATAGTTTAGGACCCAGAAGGAACCGCTGGCTACATGAATTTACGATAGTCTTTCTCATTCTTCTGATTTCGACCATTTTGCACTCCAGCACATGCTAATCAAATCATAAAATATACTCATGAAGGAATGGCAAGGCGGATAGTTTCCATGGAAACATAGCTCAAGTCGAGACACGGCCGACTGGATGCCATTTGCGCTCTGCACTACCGGTATAGAAAATGAGGATCTTTACTTGAAATCACGTTAGTTACTCAACTGCTCACACAGCACTGTCAACCGAGTTTAGCATAACAAAGAATTGACACTATCTTCTACTATATATTTGTCAAATACCACTCACTCACTCATTCATTCATCACGAAATCTCAGAAACCATCAAACGGATTGGAATGAAATTTGGTATGCAGCTTCCCCAAGGGCCGCAAATGCCCACTAAGAGAGGATTTTTGGATATTCTGGTTCTAAAGGGGTGTTAAGGGGGTAGACCTGCATTTCATTGAACAGCAATATCTCCCGATTGGTTTCATTGGGGGATGTGATACTCGGCACATAAACTCATCATTAAAAATAAGAAGACACGAGTCGGAGGGTTTTTCGATGTGGTGTATATTATGAGATGAAAGGGGTAAAAAGTGGGGATTGAAAGATTCCTAACGGAGCTTGTATCTCTTAAACGACATAGGCGAGGAGTTTGAAACTCAGCGGGAAAAAATCAGCATAAAAATAAGTAAATATGTGTTTGACCGTTTCATCATAAATCCAATTTAAGGGGCCCATGGGGTGGGGTGAAATTCTGGAAGGGTGGGGGGGGGGGGAGAAACAGGAAAGAAAGTGTCCTAACTGATTGACTGACTCACTCACTCATCAAACTCAGGGGGAAAAACTGCTTTAAAGTAAGTAAATAGCTGTTCGACAGTTTTTTTCATAAATCAAATATAAGGGGTCATGGGGAGGGGTGAAATTCTGAAAAAAGAAAATGTCCTGACTCACTCACTCACTCACTCATCATCGCCCAGCCAAAATGATTGAAGTTAGAAACATGACAGTTTGGGGATATGTTCATTGTATTTCAAAACAGTCTACTAAGGGAGGATTTTCGGATATTCAGGTTCTAAACGGGTCTTAATGGGGCTAAACCTGCATTTCATTGAATAACAATATCTCCCGATTGGTTTCATTGGGGGATGTGATACACGGCATATAAACTCATCATTAAAAAGTAAGACACGTGTCTGAGGGTTTTTCGATGTGGTGTATATTATGAGGTGAAAGGGGTGAAAAGTAGGGATTGAAAGATTCCTAGCGGAGCGTGTATGTCTTAAACGACATAGGCGAGGAGTTTGAAACTCAGCGGAAAAAAATCAGCATAAAAATAAGTAAATATGTGTTTGACCGTTTTTTTTTTCATAAATCCAATTTAAGAGGCCCATGGGGAGGGGTGAAATTCTGTGGGGGGGGGGGGGCAGGAAAGAAAATGTCCTAACTGATTGACTGACTGACTCACTCATCAAACTCAGGGGGAAAACTGCTTTAAAGTAAGTAAATAGCTGTTCGACAGTTTTTTTTATCAATCAAATTGAAGGGGTTCATCGGGAGGGGTGAAATTCGGAAGGGAAAAAAATTAAAGAAAATGTCCTGACTCATTCACTCACTCATCATCGCCCAGCCAAAAATATGGAAGTTGGAAACATGGCATTTTGGGGATACGTTTGTTGTATGTCAAAACCGTACACTAAGGGAGGATTTTTGGATATTCATGCTCTAAAGGGGTCTTAAGGGGGTTAAACCTGAATTTCATTGAATAACAATATCTCACGAGTCATTTCATTTGTGGATGTGATACTCGGCATATAAACTAATCATTAAAAATACGCAGACATATGTCTAAGGGTTTTTCGATGTGGTGTATTATTATGAGGTGAAAGGGGTGAAAAGTGGGGGTTGAAGGATTCCTAACGGAGCGTGTAGGCCTATCTCTTAAACGACATAGGCGAGAAATTTGAAACGCAGCGAAAAATCATCAGCTAAAAAGATAAGTAAATCGGTGTTCGACCGTTTTTTCATAAATTAATTTAAGGGGCCAATGGAGTGGGGTGAAATTCTGGGGGGAAAAAGGAGAGAAAGTGTCCTAACTGACTAACTCACTCACCAAACTCAGGGGAAAAAGACAGCTTTAAAAATAAGTTAATAGGTGTTCAAGCGTTTTTTCATCAATCCAATTTAAGGGGCCCATGGGGAGGGGTGAAACTCTGGTAAAAATAATTGAAAGAAAATGTCCTGTCTGACTCACTCACTCATCACGCCCAGCGAAAACTATTAAAGTTGGAAAAATGAAATTTTGGGAATATGTTCGCTGTATGTCGAAAACGTCAACTAAGGAATGATTTTTGTTTATTCGGGTTTTAAAGAGATGTTAAGGGGGTAAACGTGCATTTCATTGAATAACGATATATCATGAGTTGTTTCTTAGGGGATGTGATATTCGGTATATAAACTAATCATTAAAAATAATCAGACATATGTCTAAGGGTTTATCGATGTGCTGTATATTATGAGGTGAAAGGGGTGAAAATTGGGGGTTGAGGGATTCTTGACGGAGCGTGTATCTCCTAAAGGACATAGGCGAGAAGTTTGAAATTCGGCGGGAAAAGAACAGCTTAAAATAGAAGTAAATAGGTGTTCGACTGTTTTTTTCTTCATAAATCCAATTTAAGGGGCCCTTGGTGTGAGGTGAAATTCTGGGGGGAAAAAAACAGGAAAGAAAGTGTCCTAACTGATTGACTCACTTACTCACTCATCAAACTCAGGGAGAAAACAGCTTTAAATAAGTAAATAGGTGTTCGACCGTTTGTTTCATAAATCCAATTTAAGGGGTTCATGGGAAGGGGTGAAATTATCAAAAATAAATTAAAGGAAATGTCCTGACTGACTCACTCACTCATCATAGCCCAGCCAAAATTATTAAAGTTAGAAACATGACATTTTGGGGATATGTTCGTTGTATGTCGAAAACGTCCACTAAGGATAGAGTTTAGAATATTCAGGTTCTAAATAGGTGTTAAGGGGGGTAAACGTGCATTTCATTGAATAACCATATCTCACGAGTGGTTACATTTGGGGATGTGATACTTGGCATATATACTAATCATTAAAAATAAGCTGACACATGTCTAATGGTTTTTCGATGTAGTGTATATTATGAGGTGAAAGGGATGAAAAGTGGGGGTTGAAAGATTCCTAACGGACCGTGTATCTCTTAAACGACATAAGCGAGGAGTTTGAAACTCGGAGGAAATCAATCAGCTTAAAAATAAATAAATAAATAAATAAATAAATAAATAAATAAATAAATAAATAAATAAATGAATAAATAAATAAATAAATAAATAAATAAAATAAATATGTGTTCGACCGTTTTTTCATAAATCCAATTTAAGGGGCCTATGGGGAGGGGTGAAATTCTGGAAGAAAAACGTCCCCTAATGAAGGATTTTTGGATGTTCACTCTCATCGACCAACCCAAACGATTAAAGTTAGAAGAATGATATTTTGGGGATATGTTTGTTGTGTGTCGAAAACGTCTACCAAGGAGGGATTTTGGGATATTCAGGTTCTAAAGGGGTGTTAATGGGGTTAAACCTGCATTTCATTGAATAACAATATGACACGACTATGACGCGAGCGAAGCGAGGCTAAAAATGAGATGATGTGCGTCTATGTATTACTCAATCACGCAAGTACCACTGGTCCGATTTACATGAATTTTACATGGAAGTAGCTGATTTACCTGGTTAACATATAGGTTACTTTTGATTTCAATACTTTGTACTATTTAAAGATGGCGACCATTTTAGTGACTTCACTACACCCTTTGGTTTAAAACTTTCATATTTCCATTTCAAATACAAAGAGAACGCAAAGAAATAGCAAACCTTTGATGGTATATACGAGGTTAAAAATTACATTTTCTATCCGAAAGGTATCTCCAACCGTTAGCGAGTAAAACCTAAATTTGTGCTATAAAACACGGTCAACGCCGAGCGGTGTAGTTGGACAAAATGTTCCATCCTTAATCTCCCTCTGCGCAGCACCTCGCCTATCCCCTGTTTTAACTGTCACCTTCATATTTTAATTTATTTATGACGCGTAGCGAAGCACGGGTACTTCAGCTAGTAAGCTTATAAAAATGAAATTTCTAATGATTTTACCATCTTAATATTGTAAAATTATAAAGGAATTATGAGCATTAAAATGTTAAAGAAAACAAAAATTAAAATTAATAATAATTATAATTAGGCAAAAATAATTAAATGTTAATAAATACAAATAAAATATATTTACTACTGAACTATTCTGCACTATAAAGGTTTAAAGAGTATTTTTGTAAAGGACCAGCAAAGTGATATTATACGGTATGTTACTTACCTTAAATTTGATCAGATGAAGTCCGCACCTATCTGCTTTGGTCTGCACACAACACAATACTGATACAACGTTTTCAAAACGCAACGGATCCGAACTCTGCTGGCTCTGCGCGAGTGATGGTTGCATAGTCTACTTACCTTGGATGGTAGCCTTTGAGCGGCGGCTTCGGTGGCGTAGTCGGTAGCATGCTGAGCTTCTATGCCCAAGATCGCGGGTTCAAATCCAGCCGAAGTCGTCGTATTTAAACACGGACGTGCAGTTCGTCCGCCATTGCGGACGCGCTAGTCCCAGCAGTGCCAAGCCAACTGATTCCCATATATACTAATCTCGGCGAGGAAACTGATTTTGCAACTATTGCATGATACACCTCCCGTACTAACAAAACCTACTCATTTCCATACCCACATTATCCTTGCATGTGGCAATAACCAAGCCGCCAGGTTTTACGTCTTTCCTTTCTGTCTATGCGGTTTTCCCTGGCCCTACAATCTTACCGTTATATATGTGTACATATTTATATGTGCACATATATGATAAATATACCAATGTTAATTTTGTTTTTGCGTATGGCTTTTAGTGCCGGGAGTGTCCGAGGACATGTTCGGCTCGCCAGTTTTGTAGCTGCTTCGAGATGGACACCCAATGGGTGAGCTACAAGTACCGTTGGGGAGGAATGTTGGATAGGCTGTGGCCTATAGTTAGGGACCAACCCCGGCATTTGCATGGAAGGAAGATGGGAAACCACAGAAGACCATCTTCAAGGTTGCCGGCGGGGGGATTCGAACCTCCTCCCGGATGTGAGCGACTGCCAACAGTCATGCCGCAACGACCTCGGCTAACTCACCCGGTACCAATGTTAATATCAACCCATGATGCCTGGTAGATCGCGACCGCGATGGGACAGGCGCAAAGCCTCAAAGGGCAATCCTTTCTTTCCAATCCCCTATGCTTTCTCTTCTACTATGTAGACTATCTGCATGTCGGAGGCACCAGTAGTAAGGTCGGGTGCCACGCGGGGGTGCGGGACCCCCCCCCCCCCCCCCGAAAAAAAAATGGTAGCCTTTGGCCGAGCAGAGTGGCCTACGAAAGATAAAGAGCAGCAGAGCAGTAGATGACGTCACCACGCGCGAGTTCCATGGCAGGTACTGGCACCAGGCGCGGATTCAAGGGGTGGGGGTCATGACCCCCCCCCCCCCCAATCGGAGACCAAATTCTTTTGCAAACTCAAAAAAACGCAAACACAATAACCATATAAAGAAAACTTAACGAATTTTAACTGAAAAACTTTTTTTTCTTCATTTTATTCATAGCCTACTTTCTCCTAAATGTATGAGTATAGTTATAACTCGTTGTTATTATCAAAGAGTATAATAGAACTATTCTTTGTTGAAGACCTTAGAAACGATTTACCTCTACCAAACGCCACAACCTAGATAAAAACTGCTACCATCATTGAAGAAAGAAAGATAAGAAGTATATCAAGAATGTTATGGATCTGGAGACATAATCGACCGGACTGGCTGCGTGGCTCAGCCCTAGGTTGCAGGTTCGTATCCTGGCGCAGTCAGCTGGCATTTGAGGGTGCACAAATGCGAGGGAGCCGTGTCAGTACATTTACTGGCACGTTAAAGATCCCCTTCGGGCCAAAATTCCGACACCCCGGTGTCTCTAAAAGCAGCAGTAGTTAAAAGGGATGTAAAACCAATAACATTATTATTATTATTATTATTATTATTATTATTATTATTATTATTATTATTATTATTATTATTATTATTATTATTATTATTATTATTACATATACGACCTGCCGTGGGCAACATCCAACTTTGAGTTGAGGCATGTCTTTACACGTCTGGTTGTGCATGGCTTTCACAACCCTAATTGAATTAACAAATCTTTCCATGACCCTACAGAGACGTGTGTATACAAACTATGTGGATATTTTCGATTGCTATTTGCCTGAAATAAAAGTAGTAATTAATAACCTGAACTAACACCAACGGCTTGAATTCAGTTACTATGTGAAATCGTTTTGTTCTTTACTTCAAATAACATTTTCAAGTAACGCAAAATAGGCTGTTACAAACCCTTTAAAATAAAAAGTAAAAATGTATCGTAGTATCATCTTGTCATTCTTCAAATTCGATGCGCATAGAATGCCAATGGTATAGTAATCAATGGAGCCCCACGTAGACTAGTCGAAACATCTAGTGGTGAAATATCGAACAATATAATCCTAACAGAGCGAGTGCATTCTAGCGGCCAGAAGAAGAAACTTTTCAATAAAATCTGGAAGTTAATTAGTAGGTCGGCGTGCAGTTACCTTTTTGGCAGCTAGATGTCTCGAGTAAATCTGCTGGCGAATTATGTTTTAATTAAATATATATTTTACACCATAATATGCACAATATAACGCTTAATTTTAAAACATCTGGGTCATTACAAAACAATAAACATATAACATTTCAAGCAAAAAACCTAGCTCTGATCGGGTTTGAACCATAGGCATTTGAGCGATAGGCTAACGCTCTACCACTAAGCTAATTGTGTCAACGAATATCGTTCTATATAAGATGACTTACATAGAACTTGTTAGCAAATAATGATTTATACTAAACGATTTCATCACTGGAGTATATTATTTATATATAAAGCATTTCATACAAAGTTTGTTTACTTTGTATCAGTACGCTATATTGCATGCAATACTCAAATTAGTGAAATATAAGTCAGGCACAAGATATCCGCTGCCATCTTGTCTTATTACTGAATCGGCTCAGCCTTTTAAAATCACGTCTGCACTATAGTATTACAAAATAAACTTTTAATTTCGAACGTGCCTCTTCCTTTAGAACAGTTAAAACGATTCTCGGCTCGATAATCGGAACTGGTGGGTCCCATGATATGGATTGTAAAGTTTGCATAATTCGCCCGGCCGCCATCCTGAAATGGTATGGCGGACGACCGTGTAGTTTGGTCACAAGACGCATCCTATACGAAGGTATGTTGTTACGAAATTTGGTAGAGATCGGATGATTTGGTTAGTCGTTATTTGATTTTACGTTTGGAACGTTTGAGTGGCCGCCATTCAGTTTTAGTAAAGATGGCGGCGATATAAAACATGACACTGAGGTGTCCTTTGCTAGTGCTACCTTTGTACCAAATTTCGTTCAATTCACATTCACCGTGTTCGAATTGATAGGGGGGGGGGGACAGACATTCAGAGTACACACACTTACACACACACACACAGACACACACACAGACTCACACACACATACACACACACACACACACACACGCAGACTCACACACACACATACACACACACAGACGGACACACTTTTTTCGCCCTGTGTTGATCTCATAAGTCTACTTTCATTTTTTGCAAAAATCGAAAGTAGGCTAAAAACCGACAGTAGTGGCTACGCTGGTTAAAGCCCAGCATTAGATCATGGGGCCAAGCTCTCTGCTGACTCGGTAGACGCGTGGGTTCGAGACCTACCGTCGGCCGTCCTTGAAATGGTTTTCCGTGGTTTCCCATTTTCAACGCCAGGCAAATGCTGGGACGGTACCTTCTGACAAGCCACGGCCGCTTCCTTCCACATCCTTGCCCAGTTTCATTCACCATCATTCATGTCATCTCTCATTAACTCCTCTCATGAGGTTGGCGTCCGGAAGGGCATCCGGCCGTAAAAAACCATCGCCACAAAGACTTCCATCGCATCTCATCCCCGACCCCGTTGGAAACGGGAATAATAAGGGGTAGACATACAATACAATTCAATACTGAAAATATCTTTATTGCAATTATTATGTTCTGTTACAACTGTACATATTTACGACTTCATACCTGTTATATAAAAAATTTGGATTCACAATACCTATAAAATGCAATTTAGATTGAAAATACTTACAAAATGTAATTGAGATTCAAAATACTCACAAAATGCAATTGAGATTCAAAATACTTACCAAATGCCCAACTTACAAAATGCTATTTAGTTTAAGAAATACTTGCAAAATGCTGTTTAGGTTGAAAATACTTACAAATTACAATTGAAATTCCAAAAAACTCACAATAATGCTGCCCCTACATTCAAAGACTGACTAAAAAGCAATTTAGATTGTCAATCCTTACAAAATGTTATTGAGGTTGAAAATACTGGTAAAATGCAATTTAGATTGAAAATACTGTTACGGCTGTGAGTTTGTGTCATCACTCGCCGCATGAGTCACAACTGCCCCAGGGCTGGGCTGTGGCCTGCCTCCTGTATTGCGCGCGCCTTATGCAACAGGGCTACTACAGACAAAGGGATAGTCCAGAAGATTCGTGACTGGACCAGCGATGGAAACCTCGAGAAGCCGTGGACCCTGGATGGATCTAGAACCATTTATTGAGTCACCGGCCTGCTATATAAGAGTGACCCGTGAAGCAGTTGTTGTTGTTGTGTTTTACGAGCTAGTGTGAGCGTTTATTCTGAGCGACAGAAGTGTGGTGACTTGCGAAACCCCTAGTGTAGCGGCGAAGTGAGGAACATACAGGGGACTGCCGTGTTCTGAGTAAGTGTGCTTTCACTGAGTGTCAGATATTGTGGTGTCGAAATCCAGTGACATTGTTTCTCCCAGCTGGTGAACAGCGCGCAGCAAGTGCCCGTAAGTACTGTAGTAGGCGCACATTAGAAAGAAGTTGCATGTAGTTCTGTCAAGGCCACTAGGCTCATTAGCGGCAGGATTAACTTCTGTGGTTTGTTGACAAGTGAAAAGGGGCAAGAGCTCTCCACAAGCAAGAGACTTTGTAAACTGGAGTAAGGTTCCTAATTGCTTGTATTTGCTGATTAGTGTAATTTTCTGGCCGCAATAAAGTTAATTACTTCTTTAAGCAGTAATTGGTGTTGTGCTTCCTACCCACCGTAATCCAGTTAACAAAAGTGCCACTAGGGGGGTGGCACTTAACAATACTATCAAAATGTAATTTAGATTGAAAATACGTACAAAATGGAGAGTAGATTCAAAATATTCACTGGATGTACAGTAATTTGGATACACGGGGAGCCAATTCACTAGACAGTGCGGGAATCTTAAAGAGGAAAGGAAATATAATGTAAAGAAAAAGAAGTTTGATCCCTTGAAGAATGAAGGATCAGGTAAGTAAGTAAGGAAGTTTTTAGTTTTACGTGACTGTTAATCATGCGATCATGAGCCACGTGACCTCCTTCTTTACGTGGAATACGAACCACAGGACATGGCATTTCACTTCAAAAATCTTACATGCAATGACCGGGAATCGAATCTGGTCCACCTTGGTGAGAGGCCAACAGCTTGACCACTGCGGCCACAGTGGTCCTTTCAGCCTATCTGGCCGCGAAAAATTCCTTTGCATATGGAAAAGGTCTATAAACCTTAGAAACTGTTCAAAAGTATGTAAAATATTTTCCTTATTCTTATTTATAAGAATTGAGGTTTAACTTGTCTTAATAATAACAATAATATTAATAATGTTCAACTGGATGAAGGCTTTCCTCAATGCTGCTGAGCGTAGGTGATTTTGTGACTACAGGTTTTGAAAAATACTCCAGATTACAAGAAATCAGCAACAATTTGTATGCTATGTTGGACTCCTTCATACAATCCATAGATATTTTAATTCAACTACAGTGGAACGTGGCTAATTCGAACTTCTATAGTTCGAATTTTTCTCTTGGTCACTAGCATTTTATATACAATCAATGTTAAACAAGCAGTTCCTTGAAGAACTATACAGCCTATTTTCATATATCCTACTCATGTTAATTGCCACTATCAACATACTAAATTTCAGTTTAATTGCTGTAACAGATTCGTAAATATTGAGAACCGTCTAAATATTTAAGATTTTTGTGCTATTACATTAATATTATTGTGTAAGTGTGGTATTCAAACTTCAATCGCATGATTAGAACACAAGAAGTAAAAACGAGATTTTAAAATTACGCACAGCAGCCATCTTGTGATTATGCAAACAATTGAAATAAATTAGATGCCAGTGGATCAACATTTGTATAAGCATTTAACGTGCAACGTTTCACGGCACTCGGATAGTTAACTCGCGAGAAACGTCCATTTAAATATTTATACTTCGCGTCGCCGCCATTTTGGATTTGTGCTCACCAGGTTACTGAAGTCCTATAGGTGAACATATGTTCATAGACTCTATGAACATAAAAAAAATCAGTTTGGTTGCTGTAAAAGATTCATAGATATAGAGAACCGTCTAAATATTTCGGAAGCTCGCCATTTAGGATTGTTATATGTATAGGCCATAGAGTTATGTACTATTCAAGGACAATTATTGCCTAGGTTCATTATTCAAACTTGCACTTCGATCGCATGATTTCGACACTAGAAATAAAAACTTAATTTTAAAATTTCGCACAGCCGCCATCTTGAGGTTATGTAAACAATTGAATTAAATTAGATGGCAGTGCATTACAATCTGCAAAATCATTTACTGTTCCACATTTCACTGCGCTCAGAGAGTTAAATCTCGAGAAAAGTCTATTAAAATATTTCAAATTCGCTTGGTCGCCATGTTCGTTTTGTACTTTACAGGTTTATGAAATATACATAGGTAAACTTGTATCAGTACCCTTTATCACCGTACAAAATTGCAGGGTGATATCTGTAATAGTTTCGGAGATATAGAATGTCAGTGAAATATTTCGCACAGCCGCCATTTTGAGGTTATATAAACAATTGAACTAAATTAGACTCCAGTGCATTACAATGTGTATAAACATTTGCTGTACCAAGTTTCATTACGTTTGGATAGTTAAATCGCGAGAAAAGTCTATTTAAAAGTCTGAACTTCGCTTGACCGCCATGTTGGTTTTGTAGTCACCAGGTTTTTGAAAGTCTCATATGTGAACTTCTAGTAGTGCCCTTTATCACCGTACACAATTTCAGGGCGATATCGGTAATAGTTTCGGAGATATTGAATGCTAGTGAAATAATTCGCACATCCGCCATGATGGATTGGTGAGACGTAACAAAATTTGAAGGGCACGGTCGAGGTCGCCGGGAATAGTGCTATGAACTTACTGAGTTTCATTGAAATCGCTCCAGCCGTTTAGATTTTATTAGGGGGACACACACACACCTCACACACACACACACACACACGCGCGCGCACACACACACGGACAAAAGGTGATCTCATAAGACTATTTTTTTCAAAATTGAAAATAGGCTAAAAATCGTGGTTAATTCGAATTATATTTTGGATAATTCGAAGTTTTTACGGGTAAAAAGCCGATCGGAAGCCAAGCAGTTGGGTCAGGAATTCCCGAAAAACGACGTTGTATAATTGGCATGCGGCCCCTGCTCGATTGTATTCTGTTTTCCGATCCTTGAATTTGTTAGATTCTTTTGTGATGGCCGAGAGACTTAATTGTAGGAAATAGGTAAAAATCTCAGACTTTTTTGAAAAACAGTGGATTTCTCTACGAATTAACTAGATTGCTGGATTACTTCTGTCGTTAAATAGGTGAATAGTAAATTTTGGTTTTATTTTACAATTTGAAACTTTTGATGTTATGCACGATACAGTAATTTTTCAGTACCGTTGTCTGTTAATCTGCTTTGTTGAACGTAAATCATTATGTAAACTTAATACATAGTAGCCTTTATACACACTTAACTCGTTAGAAACCTATGTAATATTATGTTTTATAAAAGTTCTTGGATGAAAACTTAAAAATTTGAATATCTTCTCTACCCTTTTCAAAGAACTTTCTTAATTCGATTTTTTGGATAATTCGAATTTTTTTACTGGTCCCTTGAGGTTCGAATTATCCAAGTTCCACTGTATTACAGATATTATGCCACAGTAGACTAATTTTCATTTGAGAATGCACTACATTACAAAATAGTATTTGATGTGTAGGTACAGTAATAACAATTGAACTCTTTTAGTAACCATAATAAAATACTGTGCATGAATACACAAAACATATTTAACCTCCCTTGTCCTCACAATCTCTATATCTCTGGTCTACACAGTAATAAATTAACTTGTCACTGAAATGCAATTTCATGAGTCAGGCGAAACACAAGCCGTTCCTTCCATCTGGTTCTTATCACAGCTAAACGTGTGGTGCAACGAAGCACTTAAGAAGGGAAGGAATTAATTAACACAATATATGATCTTTCAGGGGTGTACAGAATTAAACTGAAGTACCACACATCTATTCGATTAAAGAAAAATTAGGACGACAAAAAACTTGCTTAATGTCCTGTGACTTGCAACTCACTTTTTTCTTAATTGCGCGGAAAAATTAATACGTTTTTTCTAACAATATCTTTAAGAGACTGTCCAAGGGTTTTCAGATTAGTATTTTCTATCAAATAGTTTAGTAAGACATCACTTTCTTTCACTTTCCCACTTGCATGGCGCCAAACATCGAAAAGATCTTTCCACGTAATTCCTTCCGACAGCACTAAAAGGAGAAAAAAAAAAGCCAAAGTTGCAAAAAGTTGCAAGCCGTTTTTACACAGACAACACAATAGGGTATAGGCTATAGTCTAATGAAAAGAATTTCAACAATGGTTGACAATTGCGAATTTCCGGGTCTAAAAATCAATAGAAGTAGGATCAAATATATTTTAAAAGTCCCTATTTTCAAATGTTTATCACATAAACACAGCAATTTGTATACGATTTTGCAAATTTAATAACGAAAGCGCATACCTTGGTCTGTCATATCCAGTGGCAAACGTTGAAGATAGCTCAACAAACACGTCTTTAGAAGCAGAAGATTAAAACACAAATAATCAGCTCCGCTTCCAGCTGAGGATACGATAAGAAACATCCTACTTCAGCGATCTCTCAATCTCCAGGGGTGATCAAATATGACTTATAGACACAGTTCTGAGGTCATCGGACATTAATGATACTAAAAAAGTCATAAATCATGAAAATACACAACATTTATTTTTTACATTTTGAGCGCCCAGATAGTGCAAAAGGACCACTGTGGCGGTGCCACGCCCGCATCAGGTAAGATGAGAGAAGGGCCAATTAAGGCGGGAAAGGAAGAGACTCCCTAGGTCTCGGATACCCGAATACCGTCGGGGTCGGAAGAGAACAAGAGTTGACCAAGATAGGTCGACAGGAAAGAAGACGGAGAGGAGCCCGGCACACGTAAGTGGAAGCAATGCCAGACTCAGTTGGGGTCCCGTGGTCGCCAACCCACGTCCCACTAGTCGTGAGCCCCTGGGGGGTAAATGCAAACGGCGGCATTACCATTACTGCGTTCTTATTTTCAATGCACGTTTTATCTGAGGGAACCCTTTGTCACACATAACAAGATCTCCTGGTTGAATATGATTTAGTATACCAGATATTTAGGTGTTAGGAAGTCATTTTTGAAGGCCTTTGTCTAGAGCGTGGCGCTCTATGGAAGTGAGACTTGGACTATTGGTGCAGCAGAAATGAGGAGAATTGAAGCGTTTGAAATGTGGTGTTACAGGAGAATGATGATCAGATGGGTAGATATGGTTACAAACGATGAGGTATTAAGACTAGTGGGAGAGGAGAGATGTTTCTGGCGACTGCTAATGAAGAGAAGAGAAAGGTTGGTAGGACACATACTAAGACACCCAGGAATTGCAAGCTTAGTTATGGAAGGAAGGGTCGAGGACAAGAAAAGTTAGAATATGTTCAACAGATTGCCTCGGACGTAAGGTGTGGTAGCTATGTAGAGATGAAACGATTAGCTCAGGACAGAGAGGCTTGGAAAGCTGCATTAAACCAGTCAAAAGACTGAAAACTCAAACAACAACAACAATTTTTATAATGAGAGAACAATAAAATTCTCTGACGAACACTTTGAGGTCTTTCACAGAATACTTCACTACAATCTATGATGCATGTGCATTTTTCAATACGAGGTATATGCATTTGGCATGACACTTCTAACAGTGGATCGTTGTGGTGAGAAAATCCATTTTTTTGTTTCCCCAAAAATATGGTACAGTGAAAATTTAAAGGCAGCAGAATCCGAAGTCCTGTGTCAGTTTAAAAAAAATTACGCCGAGTGCAGCAAAACTAATTCCCAGTTTACACTTAATTAACAAAACAAGAAGCATATTTTCTTTGTCGAGAGCACAGAGGATACAGGATACGAAACACTGCAAGTTTTACACCCGCTATTTCAAGAAGATGGTGTTCGTTTTCTTTCACTGATTTGTAACCACGAAAATAATGCTTCTTATCCACAAGTGTCAGTCATTGTGTTTTTGTTCACACGCGGCATTGGCATTGTCTGGACATCTGCTTCGCAATTATTTCTCAAAGCAGAAAATATGTTCACCTGAGTCTCGTCAATATTTACGTTGACAATATTAGTCTGTGTGCTCGCGTCACCCTTAACAGGTACAAAGTCCGGTCCTGTTTCTAATTTAAGAAATGACTCGATTTCGTTCAATGCTCAGCGGCGGAGGTGGTCTGAAGGGGTAGTGTATTTCTGGGCTCATTCATGTTGACCTTGAAGTTTGTATTAGAAGTTTGCGCTATGTTGTTGACGTTGTTGTTATAAAAACAAATACCCAGGACTTCTGTCCCCTTATGCTGGTAATTACTGGGTGCGGTGGTGCCACATTTGCCGTGAATGTATTTCCAGAGCTGCCCAGTTTCCATAGGTGTCCGGGCATAACGTACCACTTGATTTTCGAGGACATAACGTATTAAAAAAAAAAAAAAATGACTTGATGTCAGACGGGCATTCCAGTTACAGGTTCATTACCACATAAACATCAGTGGCGATCACACTGTGCGGCTTTAAACATTTTGGTATTGTAACATGGAGTTGTGTAGGCTACAACGAATAAGGGTGGTTTATGTGCGCACTTCAATGGATGAAGTACGAATTGTTCATTGAAAGTTCAAAGAGAAAGAAGAAATATGGCAAGTATGATGAACGGCTTGACAGAATAATAATGCTTGAAAGCTCTCTCTCATATTCGCAGAAATTGTAATGAAACTTCATATGGCGAACTTGCTATTCACTTAGAATGAAACATCCCATGACGTACTTGCTATTCGCTAGGATATAAAACCCACAAAAAGAATTTAAAAATAATATAAAAAAACATAGTAAAGAAAACGAAAAATGACCAGAGCTTAACCACAGCTGATTTTAAACATTTTGCCAGTCCAAAGCCTGGATAAAGTGTGATGGGAATCCAAAAATTTACCATATTTTATATTAGTTTATCTTATGTTATTGCCCACGTATTTATTACCAGGATTAATTGAGCAATACCGAGCAAGTGGCCGTGCGGTAAAGGTTTCATGCACCCAAAATACTTCCCACTCTTTCAAGTGGTACCTCCTCCTCTCCTAAATATTTTAAGGTCTTCGCAGGTAATCAGTGGTACGTTATGTCCGTGGTACGTTATGTCCTATAACCGTTTCCATAAGGACTTGTTGTAGCCAGAGCTTACCAGTTGCTTTAAATACCCTGCTTTTCGTCCAGTAGTAGGTGGTTTTAGGAGGGTCTAAGTTTCAACTCTCTTATTATACAACAACAATTAGCCTCCCCTTGAGTCTACACAATACGCACGTCTTATTGTCTTTGCGACATCGTGGCCATGTAGCCCCGTGTACTTGGGTGAGTGTAGAATTTGTCTGATAACCTGTGTCACTGTGATGTCTGTACTAGTGTGTGTGTATTTGTAATTGAGTAGGATTTGGTTGCGCTGCGACCGTAGCCTTAAGTTAGGCATTTGCCTGGAGTAGAAGTGGTAAACCACGGAAATCGACTTCCAGGATGGCTGATTTGATTTATTTATTTCCACGGCTACACTTCGAGCATATGAGCTCCTTTATAGTAGCATCCTACATACAATATGACTAGGGCTTGGTGGTGTTTGAAGCCTTATTTTCAGTGTTGCCTTAGTAAACAAGAGTTTAGTGCTTTTCAGTCGGTCAACACGAATGTACCCAAAAGAGATGGGTTATGCCCTAATCCTGAAATAAATTACATGGGATTAATAAAACACTAGGATGACCAGTTTCGATCGTCAAGCGATCATAATCAGATCCATTACACTTAGGCTACAAAATCTATGTTTGAAATACAGGTGAAAATATTTACAATATGGTGTTCAATGCTGTTACTAGTTCTGTTGTGTTCTTTACAGAGTTGTTTTTGTCGTTGGAAAGACGGCATTTTAAGATTTTTAGTAACTCTTTGCTGATTTTGTAATTAGGGGCATTCCTACAATTGACTATTGGTCTCATTGGGCATTCCTTTTTGTGTATTTTTGGTTGTCCCCTCAATGACGGTATTTTCGGGTTCATGTTTATTAGTTTTGATTTTTCGGCTTTGGTCAGTATGTATTCTGTTTCTTTTAGCGCACTTTTTATTTGTTTTTGGAATTTGTTGGTGGGGTCTTTTGTTAATTCCTTGATTTCGTTGTTGTTTAGGAATTCGACTGTTTTTTCAATGTATTCTGTTTTGTTCAAAATTACTGTAGTGTTTCCCTTATCTGCTTTTGTGATGATTAAGTCATGTTCTTTTATTTTTTGTTTCAACGACTTTATTTCTTTGAGTTGTTTGTTGTTTTGAATGTTTGAGGATTTTTTTGGCTTCGTTTGTGGCGAGATTTTTGGTTAAATCCCTGTCTTCTGCTGGGAGCTTGTGACTGGCTATCTCAATATCTGTGATTAACTGTTTTATATTGTGGTTCGTGTGTGCGTCTGTGCAGTTGTATTTCAAACCTTTGTCTAACATATTCATCAATCTACGGATAGCTATCACCAGTTAGCATTTTACCTAACATATATACTGCATTTAGCAAACACTGACAGTTGCAGTACCAATACTGCAACTAAATAATTGTACATATTGTAAATATTTTCACCTGCATTTCAAACATAGATTTTGTAGCCTAAGTGTAATGGATCTGATGATGATCGCTTGACGATCGAAACTGGTCATCCTAGTATTTTATTAATCTCATGTAATTTATTTCAGGATTAGGGCATAACCCATCTCTTTTGGGCACATTCGTGTTGACCGACTGAAAAGCACTAAACTCATGATTAGGGCTTGTAAAAATAAAACATTTCACTTACATTCACAATATAAATAATAATAGTCTAACAATGATAATAACAAAAATACCGTAATAATACATAATAATAATAATAATAATAATGGAAAAATTATACTAAAAAACTGTAATTTAGATTGAAAATACGTACAAAATTGAGAGTAGAGCCACGGTACCTCCTTTTCACGTGGAATCCGAACCACAGGACATGGTATTTCACTTCGAAAATTTCACATGCATTGCCCGGGAATCGAACCTGGTCCACCTTGGTGAGAGGCCAACAGCTTGACCGATGAGGCGCCACGCCCGCATCAGGTAAGATGAGAGAAGGGCCAATTAAGGCGGGAAAGGAAGAGAATCCCTAGGCCTCGGATACCCAAATACCGTCGGGGTCGGAAGAGAACTAGAGTTGACCAAGATAGGTCGACAGGAAAGAAGACGGAGAGGAGCCCAGCACAAGTAAGTGGAAGCAATGCCGGACTCAGCTGGAGCCCCGTGGTCGCCAACCCACGTCCCACTAGTCGTGAGCCCCTGGGGGATAAATGCAAACGGTGGCATTACCATTACTGCGTTCTTATTTTCAATGCACGTTTTATCTTAGGGAACCCTTTGTCACACATAACAAGATCTCCTCGTTGAATATGATTTAGTATACCAGAATGCATTGGAGGGGCATGCAAGTCACAACCTGCCGGAGTTTATTTCAGTTGTCCAGCGAGTGCCTGAGACTTTACTTTCTAACCTGTTGGTCACAAATGCTGCTATATTTCCTCCCACACCGCAAATATAAAGTGCCCCTCACAATACTTATTCTTCAGTTCGTACGTATTTCCTCATACATATTAATGGAATTTATTTAAATTTGCTATAATATGGACGTGCTTATTCAATTAATTAATTAATTACTGTATCACACTTTATTTTACAAAGATATAATGAATAAAGCGAGGAATCTTCAAGTATACTAATATGTGTAATATAGGTTATCATTTATACTAAAAATTTCTTCTTCAAAATCGTAGGTTCTTTGACGAATTTCAAGATCTGAATAGCCGATGGAGGAAATACAAGAATGGCTTGCCACAAGGCAGTGTTCTTGTCCCAATGCTCTTCAATATTTATACGAATGACCAACCTCTTCCAGTTGATACCAAAAGCTTCATATACGTGGATGATCGAGCTATTGCTGCTCAAGCAAACAGCTTTGAGACTATAGAAGGTAAGCTATCAGAGACTCTTTCTGAACTATCCTACTACTACAGAAGAAACCAATTGAAGCCTAATCCATCTAAAACTCAGGTATGTGCCTTCCATCTGAAGAACAGACAGGCGTCAAGGAAATTACAGGTAGCATGGGAAGACACTCAACTAGATCACTGCCCAACTCCTAAATATTTAGGTGTAACATAGGATCGTGCTCTCACCTATAAACAGCATTGCATAAACGTCAAGCAGAAAGTGTCAGCCAGAAACAACATCCTTCGCAAACTGTCTGGAACCAATTGGGGTACACAGCCAAAGATGATGCGAACTACAGCCCTGGCTCTGTGTTACTCCGCTGCAGAGCACGCTTCTCCTGTTTGGTCCAGTTCCAGTCATGCTAAACAAGTTGACACATCTCTTAATGAAACATGCCGACTTATCACTGGCTGTTTGAGACCAACATCTCGAGATAGAATCTACTGTTTGGCTGGAATCGCCCCACCAGATATTGGAAGAGAAGTTGCAGCCATGACTGAGAAAACCAAAGCAATTACCTCATGCACACACCCATTGTACGGATATGAACCTGCCCATCGACGACTGAGGTCTAGGAGGAATTTCCTGAGTACAACAGAAGATCTACATGAATCTGCTAAGTCCGCAAGGTTAAGATTATGGAGATCTAGAAATACTCAACTTGATGGCTGGATGCTACCAATTGAACATCTCCCTCCAGGACATGAGGAACACTGGTCTACGTGGAAGTCATTGAACAGGCTTCGCACTGGTGTTGGTAGATCAAGAACCAATATGTTAAAGTGGAGTTCTCCTGGCACATCCTGGCTATGTGATTGTGGTGAAGTCCAAACCACAGTCCATTTCTTGAACTGCATGAAGTGTCCTTTAAGTTGCACAATGGAGGACTTGATGGCTGCGACACCTAATGCCCGTGACTCGGCAAAATTTTGGACAGAAACGATTTGATATGTGCATTGTTAAGTACCATATTTTAAATGTCAACTGTTTACTTCTGATACGAATAAATAAATACTAAAAATTAATAGGTCATTACATATTTTACAATTGTTTAATGTAATAGTAGGCCTAGGCCTACATATGTCACCTATTATTGTCCGGCTCCGTGGCTAAATGGTTAGTACGCTAGACTTTGGCTCAAAATGCCCCGGGTTCGATTCCCGGCTGAGCCATCAGGGATTTTAATCTCCAGGGGTTAAATCCCATGGCTCGGGGACTGGGTGTATGTAACGTCTTCATCACTTCATCCTCATTAGGAGGCGCAGGTCGCCCACGGGCGCCAACTATAGAAAGACCTGCACTCGGCCTCTCAGGAGGCTACACGATCATTATTTCACTCCCATTTTCATCGCGAGGCTGTTATACCACGGCCGCTTCCTGTCGTGTATCATCAAATGCTCCGGTGAGGTTATGTAAACCATCAATCCACATAGGCTACCCTCTCGTGTAGAGGCATTTCTTGGTTATCGACCCTGGAGGTCCGGGTTCAATTCCCGGCTCTGTCAAGACATTTAAATCTAGTCTTAGGGCTGGAACGGGGTACACACAGCCTCGTGAAGAAAAACTGAGAAGAAATGGTTTCGATTCCCACGTCAAACAACCTGGAAGTGGATTTCCATGGTTATCCCCACTTCCAGACCAGGATGGTTCCTTAAAAGGCCACGGCCGCCTCCTTCCCAATCCTTGGGGGGTAAATCTGAGACTTGTTTTCATATAAAACTGTCCCTTACAGTGGCATCGGACAAGAGTGTAAACTCTGAAAGATTGATCGCCAAAGTACACAGGGCTACACGAACGCGTTGTCGCAGGCCCTAAACTAAGGAACCAACCATCTGCAAACGGAAGTGTGTCTTTTCCACACTCCCTGCAGGCAAATGCCGGGATAGTACGTTATTCCAAGTTCCTGACCATTCCCGACAAAACTAATTAGTAAGAAACGGAAGTTCATGTAAAATCATATTTATGCATACAGTATTTTGATTATTTTGGCACAATGCACCATATTTTTGAGCCCGGGGCTCACGACAAGTGGGACATGGGTTGGCGACCACGGGTCCCCAGCTGAGTCCGGCATAGCTTCCACTTACTTGTGTCGGGCTCCTCTCCGACTTCTTTCCCGTCGACCACTCTTGGTCAACTCTTGTTCTTTTCCGACCCCGACGGTATTAGGGTATCCGAGGCCTAGGGAGTCTCTCCCTTCCCAGCCTTAATTGGCCCTAGTCTCATCTTTCCTGATACCCTCCTTCTGAGAGGGGGGTCGGCCTTCTTTTTCTTTTCATGATATCTCCTGCCTTCTGCTCAAGGCCCTCAAGGAGACAAGGTGTATGTAGCCCCACCACTTTTGGTGCACCCTGGATAATGCTACACCGTCAGGGGCTCACGGCTGGTGAGTTCAGGAGTTGGCGATCCCGAGGGATTCCAGAGCTGGGTCCGTTTTTCCTTTTTCCACTGACTTTGGGGCAGGCCCTCTCCTCTTTCCCTTTCCCATCTGCCTTTCATGGCTCTCCTTCCTTCCAAGTTCCTCAATCCTCATTCTTCGAGGGTTGAGGGCATTTCTTTTCTTCCTGTCCTTTATTTGCCTTATCCTTTATTTGTTTACCGTTTCTTCTTCTAGTATGTAAGTCTGTAGTTAGTATTAGTTATAGTTTTCATTCTCATCTTTCACTCTCACCCACACCATTAGTGGCCGATAACCTAGATGTTAGGCCCCTTAAAACAACAATCATCTTCATCATCATCTGTTTAAGTGCATATCTCTGCATGAGAAGGGCGTATATTCTGATTTCCTGTTGTTTTGAAGCACTTTATGTGTAGCCTACTTCATGTTCTTAGAGTCTTATATTTCGATTCGGACTCAGAGAGTCTCATGGCTGGTTAGTCAAAACCTGAACATTTCCTTGTTATTGAGAACGTTGTTTTCACCTCCCTTAAACCACCCAGCGTATTTGTATCATCTGCTAATTAGTAGTTTGCACTGTCTATGAGGAAGAACCTGATTCTCCGACAACTGAAATACCTTCGTTCCTTTCACTTTACTACAAGTTTACAGTGGGGGTTCAGCTTATGAATGACCAGGAATTTCCACAAATATTACCTAGCCCTATTATCTCAGATTCCTTCAGTGAACTGCCAAGCTGCTTACCGCCAACCACAGCAAACATGGAGTTATGACGCCAATTATTTATTTATTTATTTATTTATTTATTTATTTATTTATTTATCGTATGGCTTTTAGTGCCGGGAGTGTCCGAGGACATGATCGGCTCGCCTGAGTCTGTAGCTGCTTCCAGTGGGCACCCTTAGGGTGAGCTACAAGTTCCTTTCAATTTCAAGTAGTTCCAACCTCCGCTACCAGATATCAATTCTACTTAGTGGTGAACGTTGGAACTTTGATAGAGCGTTCCGACGAAATCTAACCTAATAATTTAGCTTCACACAAGTTAAGTCTGTGCAAGGACCTTTTACATGCCTTTAATCTATGACATGGGACCGCCGGCTTTAAATCCCCCCTGAAGGAAGGCATACGGAAATATTTTTAATGCTCTTAAAAATCCGACGATTTCGGCCGGGTTTGGATCCGCTATCTTGGACACAGCAGTTCAGCATGCTACCAACTACGCCACCGAAGCCGCTATGACTCCAATAAAAGCTAACGACGTTGTTAAGTTGCGAAATTTTGTGAAATCGTTTGGAAGTGAAACTTTTTCTACCGATGAGAGTGTCCTATATTGTAAAATTTTTGGAACAAATGTAGGCAGTTCGGGAAAGTTTTCAATGACTCAACATTTGGAAACTGCCAAACATAAGCGAAATGTCTTAAAAGAGGAAAAGAAAAATCACATCAATTCAGCCCTTGTTAACTTGAAGGGATTTCAGGAGGCTATCACAGAATAAAACTGAAATTATTTTTATGTTCGACTATGACGAAATGTAAATATACGTCAGAAAACTGTACTATAATGAGGCTCATAATAGTACACGTTTTCATTATGATACAGTTTCTCCCACCAATCAGAGCTCAAGAAACAGTTGTGTGACAAATTAGGTGAGGATAGCGTCGCACCTGCACTCAATTCCATGGCCCCCTATTTTAAATTTCATTGCGTGGCAAGTGTCATAGTGAGGTATTCCAGGAGGCCATCATAAGGCATTCTCTGCGTCCCATGCGCTCTGTTCAGGACATAAAACTGGCGAAATCTCAACAGATATTTATGAATATTTATGTTCGAACATAAAATAGTTATAATTAGTAGTGTGTTTGTGAGAGTTCCGCAGCCACCTCCACCTCCCCACCTCACAAGATGGCGGCAGCCCGATATCTCTCGAATGCATGGTGGGATTTTGACAAATGAGGTGTCGTTGAACTCGGGCTAACACCCCCTTTCCATTGGACAACATATTTCCACCCCAAAAATAAAACCTACCCCTACTAGAGGGTGAAATTGAATTTTTTAGAGAATCTCTGTTACCAATTGCAACATGTGAGAGTTTGAATGCCGATATGGATTTAAACGTTGTTCTACATAAAGTGCATGTGTTCGGTGGAAAGCCACTATGAATTAGCATGTCCACTCATAGGTTTGGTAAGAGGGCGGGCTTTTAAAAAAATGGTGGCTGTAGTGTAACCTAACTCAACCTAACGGGTCCTTGTTGACAGGTCCTTGTGGACGAGTCCTTGTGGACAGGTCCCTGTTGACAGATCCCTGTGGACGGGTCATTTTTGACGAGTCATTGTTGACGGGTCCTTGTTGACGAGTCCCTGTGGACGGGTCATTGTTGACGAGTCCTTGTGGGCAGGTCCTTGTGGACGAGTCCTTGTCCCTTTGGACTGATCCCTTTGGCCTGGTTCCTACGGACGAGCCCATGAATTTATTTAAATTATGTCAAAGGGCCTAACTACATTTGTGTGTGTGTTGAATTGACGTTGTTCACCACTACTATAATGGGATAACGATATGAAAGGAAAGTAGCGAAATACATGTGAACACGTGTGAGATGACCTTATTACCGTCCTCCTTGTGAAACAAGTCACATCCTGTTTTGGTTCATACGTGAGAAAATGCAAGTTCATGTGTAATATGACCTAACACACAAGTGTACACATGTGCACGTGCACGATAAGAGCTAACAAGTCACAACCTGTTTTGACAGTGGTGGGAATAAGGCTAGAGACATGTACGAGTAGTCAAATTACACCGGCAGACAACCCCTTTCCTATGGATAACTTATTTCCACTCTAAAATAAAATCTACCCCTACTAGAGGGCGAAATAATAATTTTTTGGTAAAAGTCGCTTTCCATGTGCAACATGTGGGAGTTTGTACGCCAATATGAAATTAAACTCGTTCCACATAAAGTGCATGCATACAACTGAATGCCGCTATGATTTATCATTTTCGTTTTTTTGTTTTACAAATGCGCAATTGTTTTTTTTTTTGTAAGAGGGCGGGCTTTTTGAATAATGATTTATAGATACGTTTTTTTTTTTACAAATTAACCAAAGATCCAAAAACTAATAGGTCATCGGCTTTTTAATATCTTATGAACTAAGAAAGCAAGGGACTTGTATGAGGGTCGTTGGACTTGGGGTGACGCCCTGTTTTTGAATGTATTATTCATTTTTTGTCAAAAGGGCCTAACTGCACTTTCGTTAATATCTCGCTAACTAATAATCACAGAGGGTCAAGTGAGGTGTCATAGAACTTAAAAATGGCCAACCCCTCCCCATGACCAATGAATTTACCCCAAAATAAAACAGCAAGGTCATTAACCTAAGATTTTATCAACTAATAATCAGAGAGGGACAAGTAAGGTGTCACAAGACTCAGGATGGTCAACCCTTTTCCATGACCAACGAATTTACCCAAAATACCCAAAACAGCAAGGTCATTGACCTAAGATTTTATAAACTTATCAGTAGAGAGGGTCAAGTGAGCTGTCATAGGACTACGAATGGTTAACCCTTTCCCATGGCCAATGAATTTACCCCAAAAATCCAAAACAGCAAGGTCATTGACCTGAGATTTTATAAACTAATAATCGGATATCAACATGTGAGGTGTCATAGGACTTAGAATGGTCAACCCTTTCCCATGGCTAATGAATTTACCCAAAAATACCCTATACATCAAGGTCATCGACCTGAGATTTTATAAACTAATAATCGGATATGGACATGTGAAATGTTTACAGTGAGTGATGAAACATAGCTAGGTAGTGAAAGAATTATTATAGGCTACAAGTATGGTGACTGACAAATCTTTCACCATTGGGACTTGTTTTCAGATCAAACTGCAGTACAGAGAGAGCATAGGTTGTAGGTATGGGATAATAAATGACAAATGGTGTATACAAAATCTGATTTATCGATTCAAGAAATAAGAGTAGACAATCTTTAATTGATTGGTTAAAGAGGATAGCTAAAATCCAAAATGGTGACTATATCGAACTAAACTGATCTAAGCTGAATCAAACTCAACTAAACCGAACTAAACCAAAGCAAACTTAATCAAAAAAAGTCAATGGTTTAAGTGTAAAACTTGTGGGTGAATGTGGTCATTGGTAATGTCAGAAAGGAAAGGGATAACGCTCTACCTATAGAGGGTAGGTAAAGCTAGTGCATGATGCTAATGCACACACACAAGTACATGAAACACACACAACTAACCTATACTGTTTTTATGGGTTGACTGTTAAAACTTGCTCAGTGGTTACTAGGACAAGATGGTCGCTACACACAACAAGCGTTAAATACTTGAGGCTAATAATCTACACACACACACACACACACACACACACTTGTTCTAAACTAAACTGTCTTGCTGACAGTGCTCACACTGTAGGCAGATGACAGAAATGCTTGGCTAACAGAAATACAATCATTTCCGGTTGTCTAATGTTACCAGCTAACCATTTTGTGCTGCAGTGGCGAGCACATGTACCACTTACACTAGAGATTTTAACTCGATTTCAAGCTCTAAGTCCTAGAACGAATCAATCTAAGAAAAAAGGGCATGGTGGCGCAGTGGTTAAGCTGTTAGCCTTTCACTAAAGTGGACTAGGGTTTGATTTCAGGTCAATACACATGTCATAAACATATAAAAAGCAGAGATAATGTTTTAAACCGATTACACTCATCTCTTTTCAAATTATTACTTGGATTGCAAATACAAAGGTGGACTGGGTGTGATATACAGTTAATGCTGCCTATCGCACACTAGCTGTAAGGAAGCCATATGTAGAGCTATATGTAGAGAACTACCTAGCGATTTCATGAACTGGTATAGCTATGTCGCATAAACGGTGCAGGATACAATCCAGCAACTATAATTCGTATCTTGTGGAACAGAGAAAATGCACTTTTGCCTTGATGGATAACAAATGTGTGCAGACAAATGACCTACGCATTAGCCTACCAAGGGGTTATAACCACGAGGAGGAGGTGTGATTTCTATATTTTATTGTTTAGAGACATGGCTTTTGTAACCAGTAGATTTAATTGATTCAGTATTTTGTAAATATTTATTTTTGTAATTGTAAACAGTTAATTTTTTTGTAAATAGTGGAAACCATTTATTTTTGTAATGGTAAATGTTAAATGTATAATTAAAGTTCTTTGGGATGAGTGTGCATGTCAATGAAGTTTTTAGGGATAAATAGAGTGGTTGTGTGTTTGTTCTCAAAGACAGGCAAGGTTGTGTGGATGTATGACTACTGTTGTGTTGGCAGTAAGCACAAGAGTGTAGTGCAGTATCTTTGACATAGTCTTTGATATCAGTGAAGTTCAGTGTCAAAAACAATATGGTGTGTGTCGTGTGAATTGTGAATCTTTCCACAACAAATAATAAAATATGCATTCTAGAGGAGTCTATGTGATTTATTAAGAAGTGAACCTAACATTTTATGGCGACCGTGACAGGATTCATTCATAGTAAAAGGCTCCCGTGAAGAAAGAAGATGGAAAGACTCGCTAAAGAAAGAACCGTAAAGCGGCGGTTATTTACGCGCTCACACAATCAACTAATGGCGTTGTTAGAAGATGATCAAACTGAAACGGAAAAAGTGCAAGTGCAACTTGAAATCCTTCAAGAAAAGTATGATGATATCTCTAATTTAGATGGATTAATATTTCAACAGATGATAGACGACGAGTGTGAGGATGACGAAATAGAAACGGAATGTGAATCAGCTGATGATTACAAACACAAATTCCTTAGCTGTAGAACAAAAGCAACACGTTTTATGAATCCCGTTGTTTCCATTACCCCTCCACAAAGTGTAGTGAATGACAATGCTTGTGATAAAAAGAAATATAGACTTCCAAGAATAGAATTTAAGAAATTTTCTGGTGAAATAATTGATTGGTTATATTTTTGGAGCCAGTTCCGTAAAATTCACGAGGATGAGGACATTGGGAAGGAAGATAAATTCCAATATTTAATTCAGGCTATGACAGAAGGTTCCAGAGCATATGAATTTGTTACTAGTTTTCCACCCACTGCCGAGAATTATGACAAAGCTATAGAGAGTCTTCAAGCTCGATTTGGTAGAGAGGACTTGCAGGTGGAAGTTTATGTTCGTGAATTGCTCAAACTAGTATTGACGAATGCAGTCAATTCCAAAGAAAGGCCAACACTGAGTAGCTTGTATGATAAATTAGAGTCACATCTCAGATCGCTGGAAAGTTTAGGCGTTACTACAGAAAAATGTACTGCAATGCTGTATCCCCTAATTGAATCATCTTTGCCAGAAGACCTATTAAGAGCATGGCAGAGGAATACTTCCTTCAGGTGTGATTCCGTATCCAAAGATCGTTTGCAGCAGCTCATGGCTTTTCTTCAAAATGAAGTAGTAAGTGAAGAAAGAATTTCATTGGCTATGAAAGGGTTTAGTATTAGCACATCCCAAGGATCTAAGATTAAGGGAGACAAGAAACCAAGGGATGTCATTGAACCAAATATACCCACTGCTTCTGCTTTGTTTGCTGATGTTTCTAAGAGACAGGAGTGTGTTTTTTGTCTTAAACCTCATTCGAGCCCAGAGTGCATTAAAGCTCAAAAAATGACTGTAGGGGAGAAAAGGAAAATCTTAACTGATAAACACTGTTGCTTCAATTGTTTAAAGAAGGGCCATGCAAGTAGAGCTTGTAAATCGATTGTCAGGTGCATTGTTTGTGGTGGTAAACATGTGGTATTAATGTGTTATAAGCTCCGTGACAAAGAAAATGAAAGTGTGTCCAAACAGAATTACGAGGGAGACAGGAATTTGGTTCTCCAGGATGTCAATAATGTGGATAAGGCTTTAGCTAATGTGTCTTGTTCTCCTGAGGTGTACTTGCAAACCCTGGCAGTTGTCGTTAAAGGAAAGGGTAAACAAAAAACTGTACGAGCTGTCATTGATACTGGGTCTACTAAATCCTACATTGCACGTGACCTAGCCGAAGAAATGGGGTATCAGTCAATCAGGAAGGAAACTTTGATACATTCCTTGTTTGGTGGAATACGTTCTCGAGAAGCAAAACACGACTGTTACAGAATAAGTTTAAAGCGATTGGAGGGAAACTATTCCAAGGAGCTGGAAGTTTTAAGCCAAGATATTATTTGTGAAGATGTCCCATATATTAAGAATGGTTCTTGGAGTGAGGAGATAAGGGATCTGAAAATATGTTTAACTGATGTACGAGAGCGAGGGCCTGTGCAGATTCTGATTGGGGCCGATAAGGCGGGTGAACTGCTCACTGGGAGGAAACATCAACTAAAATGTGGCCTAGTTTTGGTGGAGACTTCCCTAGGGTGGACACTAATGGGAAAAGTTATAGCTAACAAGGCCCAAAGGGATTCGGCATCATTATTAGTGTCATCATTGTTTTCCCAACATACAAGAATTTCTGATCTCTGGGACTTAGAAATTCTTGGAATTACTGACCCTGTTGTGAAAGAATCTATCGTCGAGAGGAATGAGCGTGTTAGAAATAACTTCCTTGAGACTGCACGACTGAATGAAGATAACAGATATGAAGTGTGTCTGCCTTGGAGTGAACAACATCCACCTCTCCCTGACAACAGAGAAATTGCTCAGCACAGATTAGAAATCACTACAAAGAAACTACAAGCTGAACATTATCAGGAGTACGATAATGTCTTACGAAGTTGGTTGGAGCAAGGAATCATCGAGAGGGTACCTGAAGAAGAACTGAAGAATAGTGGATACTATCTACCTCACCGACCTGTCTTCAAAGAAAACAGCACCACCAAGATCAGGCCTGTCTTTGATGCCTCGGCGAAGCAGAGAAACGCTCCATCTCTGAACGAATGTATTGAAAAAGGGCCTAACTTCATAGAGTTGATCCCTAGTTCGCTACTGAAGTTCAGAGAAAATGAGATCGGTGTGACGGCCGATGTAGAAAAAGCATTTCTTCAAATAAGTGTCAATCCTAGAGACCGTGATTTTCTGAGATTCCTTTGGTGGGAGGAGGAAAGTACAGGGAAGGTAGACGTGTTCCGTCACAATAGAGTTGTCTTTGGACTTGCATGTTCTCCGTTCCTATTGTCGGCAACCATCAAACTCCACTTGAACGAGTTGAAGAGACAAACAGTCGATAATAGTTCCTACTCAACTTCAACAATAGAAAGATTGGAAGAATGTTTTTATGTGGATAACTGTGCTATTAGTGTTAACAACAGAAATGACCTTTATTCATTCATGCGAGAGGCAAGCATAATAATGGATAAGGCATCTTTCAATCTCCGAGGGTGGGAGTATTCTCAGGATGGTACAGCTGAAAATCTTACTCATGTGCTAGGGCTCGTTTGTAATAAAGGAGAAGATACCATTGAACTGAATCTAACTCATGTTAATGATTTCAAATATCATGTAATCACCAAAAGAGCTATACTAGGAGCTGCACATAAGGTGTTTGACCCTATTGGCTTCTCATGTCCAGTATTTCTCTGTCCAAAATTAATCTTGCAAAAATTATGGGCCACTGACTTGGGTTGGGACACCAGAGTTGACGAAACGACAAAGAGAAGATTCATGAAGTGGTTGGCAGAACTATCTCAGCTGTCTGAGATTAAGATTCCTAGATGTTTGATCGGTAGTGTCCAGTCGGTTGAAGATATATCTCTTCACGTGTTCTGCGACGCCAGTCAAACTGCGTATGCTGCAGTTATATTCTTGCGAATACAGAGGGTTGACAATATAGAGCTACGATTTGTACAAGCCAAGACAAGAGTGGCACCCAAGAAGAGTATCACCATACCACGCCTGGAATTATTAGCAGCTACAATAGGGGTTCGACTAGTGACGTCAGTACTGCCAACATTAACTGCAAAAGAAATCGTTACTTATTATTGGAGTGACTCGTCGACTGTGTTGTCCTGGATCAAGTTAGACGAACCTTGGGGGACCTTCGTGTGGAACAGAGTGCAAGAAATTCGAAGACTGTCCAGAATAGAACAGTGGCGGCATGTTCCAGGAACCATGAATCCGGCTGACCTGGCATCAAGGGGATGTAGCACAAAACAGTTACTTCAACAGAGATGGTGGGAAGGGCCAAAATGGCTAAAACAATCCACTACACAATGGCCTAGCCTCGAAATTTCAACAAACGATGATGAAGTCTTCCAAGAAAGGAAAAAGAAAGTCAACACTATGACGGTGTTAGAAGACAAGTCCAATGCCCAAGAATGGCACCTTGACTATTTCTCAAGTTTCCGTAGAACAGTTCGTATGATAGGATGGATCTTGAGGTTTCTGTATAATTGTCGACAGAAAAATAATAGAAGAACTACCGAACTATCCATTGAAGAAACCACAGAAGCAGAAAAAGTCGTGATGAAGTTCATACAAAAGGAGTGTTTTGTTGGTGAAAAGGATGAAAGATTCAACTCGCTATGTGTTTTCATGGATGATGAGGGAGTGATGAGACTGAAAACAAAAATTATATCGCGCAAAGATGATTATGCTTTCCGTTGTCCTGCTATCCTTCCTGCGAAGCATACAGCAGTTCACGCTCTCATTAGGGAGAAGCACAAAGACTTATGTCATGCTGGAACCCAGATTCTGCTCAGTGGGCTCAGACAGAAATATTGGATCCTTGGAGGAAGGAGAACGGTGAAGGGTGCAATTAAAACATGTGTTGTCTGCAGGAGGTACCATGGAAAACATCTTGAAGCAGAACAAACTCATCTCCCCATAGACCGAGTAAGAGAAGCCTCAATTTTTGAAATAACAGGGGTCGACTTTGCCGGGCCTCTGATTTTGAAAGGTGGAGAGAAAGCCTGGGTCTGTCTGTTCACGTGTGCGGTTTTTCGTGCAGTACACCTGGAGTTAGTAACATCTTTGGCTACTGCAACATTCCTCGAAGCTTTTCGGTGCTTCGTGTCCAGACGTGGAAGGCCAATGATTGTCTATAGTGACAATGGGACAAACTTTCAAGACACCTGCAATATGTTGGAGACAATTCAGTGGGATAAAATTGCTGAATATAGTTCTGTATACCAAATAAAATGGAAATTCAATCCTCCCACTGCAGCATGGTGGGGAGGATGGTGGGAGAGGCTGATTGGTGTCCTCAAACAAATGCTCAGGAAAGTTCTGGGAAAGTCATGTCTGTCGTACCAAGAAATGATGACTGTTCTGTGTGACATTGAAGCTGTCATGAATTCACGACCACTTACTTACCTGTCCAATGATGGAGAAGACTTGATGGCTATCACCCCTGGAATGTTCCTACAGGAAGTCAAGGAGATTGGAATGCCCGATATCGACATGATCGAGGACATAAAACTTGACAGAAGATTCAGGTACAGACAGAAAGTAAAGGAAACATTAAGGGTAAGATTCAGGAATGAATATCTTGGACAGCTAATACAGAAGAACCACATTAGGAAAAGTCATCACAAATCCTGTGTAGGTGAAGTAGTACTGGTAGCCAGTGACAACACGAAGAGACTAGACTGGCCGCTGGCAAGAGTGACGGAGGTCATCCCTGGCAAAGGTGGTGTCGTGAGAGTTGTTCGCTTGGTGACTACAAAAGGAGAGCTACTCAGGCCAGTACAGAGGGTGTATCCACTTGAAGTGACATCTGGAGAAGGTCATGCTTTAAGACTGCAAGTTGAGCGGAATGAAAATGAGAAGAAGGAGAAAAATCCAAAGACTGTTAAACCATCTACTAATACTTCTGATCTCATCAAAACCAGTAGTGGGAGAGTGGTGGTTAAACCAAAGAGATATTTTGAGTGACTTATTTATTTATGTGTTCATTTATTTTGTGAAAATATATGTGTTATGTTATTTTATTGTTTTGTTGAGTTGTTTCCACAACTCAAGGTGGGAGAATGTTGTGTTGGCAGTAAGCACAAGAGTGTAGTGCAGTATCTTTGACATAGTCTTTGATATCAGTGAAGTTCAGTGTCAAAAACAATATGGTGTGTGTCGTGTGAATTGTGAATCTTTCCACAACAAATAATAAAATATGCATTCTAGAGGAGTCTATGTGATTTATTAAGAAGTGAACCTAACAACTACACAGAAAGAGAGAGAGAGTGTAGAAACAGCCTTACCTGCAGTAATAATAGTAGACCTCTATGTTTTGCATACACATAGACAGACTGTACGATCGCAATGGCCAAGCACTCACTTTAACACCATTTACAAAATCTTAAAATGAAAAAATCAAGTTTCGCAAATATGAACTTTTGATATAAACAAAATAAAAATAAAATGTGTAAACAACAAAATTGGAAAATCCATGTTTCCATATCATGAAATTCAAAAACTTTAAACTGACATTTAAAAGAAATGCAAATGGAAAATCGACAAATTGTAATGTGTGAAATGTGAAAATGAACAAATGGCTATCATTATTTTAAAAAAATAAAAAAATGGTGTTGTATGGTTGAGGTGTGAATCAAACCCTACATATTTTGGACCACCCGAGACTGAGTATACTTGTTTTAGTCCTCATACCAATTTTAACATTTTGTGTTAAAGCTAGGAATTGAACCCGAGAGCTTGTAGGGGGAGACAAAGGTTAGAATATGTTAAACAGATAGCCTTGAATGTAGAATGTGGTAGCTATATAGAGATGAAACGATTAGCTCGGGACAGATAGGTACTGAGATCTGCATCAAACCAGTCAAAGGACTAAAGACTCAAACAACAACATGTACGTTCACCAAAATAATGTTGTGTAACGGTAAATGTTAGTCAACGAACAGTAATGCATTACTAAAACCCATGACACGATACCTAAGAGCTTTTCTAAAATGATTTTAAAATGCCTTTAACCCTATATTGAACACCCAGTTCACAAGACTCATAACTGCAATGTTATGGTAAAACAAAACAAAATCTATATTTCAAAACAAACAAGTGGTTTAGTCAATGTATACTGGAAAAAGTTTTGTAAACACTCAAGTCCTCAAGACCAATTAAATTAGTAACTGTCAGGTTGGCCGAGTGGTTAAGGTGTTTTGACTTAAGATCAAATTTCTGTATAAGGAAGCAAGGGTTCGAATCCCTTACCTGACATAACTATTGCCTTAACATGGCTTGGCCACACTGTATTATTATGATACTCAGTACACAAACCATAGATATAGTGTATTGTTTAAGGCCACTCTCTTTCTGAACATAGTCAGAGACTGTTGATGGTTAACAATAGTGGGACATGGGGATAGCAATTAAGAAAAAACAGCCAATACCCATACAATATTTTTATTCATTTTAGTTTTTTTTTTACAATAGTTACACACTGAATACAACTTTTTATCTCTTTACCATTGTTTGATATAGATTTTAAACACAACGCTTGTTGTAGATCCTTTTACAACTTTCTCCAGGTACTCTTGTTCTTAAAAACTGGGGAAGCCGCAATGGTTTTATAGACATTAAACCCTCATTCTCTTCTTTTTCATCATCATCATCATCATCATTATAAATATTATCTTTATAATTATTATAGTCATTGTCACCATCATTATCATCATCATCATCATCCTCAACATCACTAGAACTATCCAATTCCATTTTTTCCTTTTCAAAAGGGATCTCTTGAAGAGTCTGTGTTGCTTTTGATAGTGTTACGGGTTTATTGAACGTTGACAACTGTCCTAACATGACTTTTTGAGGAGATAAATGTTTTTTCATAAGGAAGTCACTATGTTGAGTAACACTATGTTTTTGTCGGACTTGCTTTTTCTTGTTCTTTTGATCATGTTTTGTTAACACTAACGGTGTTTCATTTGGTATACCACATTGATGAGTACCCACACTTAAGACCTCACCATGTTTACTTTTTAGATGACCTAGACATTTTGTTGTTCTTTGTTTTGAGCACTGCCAAAATATGATGCCATTCGCATTTTCTCGCTTATAGTTATAAGAGTACCCATGATACAGGGCACGTGGTTTACCTTTATTGGTTATAGTATATTCCATAGTAGCCACTGACTTGTATAGTCGATCCGCCTACTACAAAGGTCTGAACACTTGTGGTGAAAGAATGATGTTGTGTTGACGTTTTATGCAGGATAATGTTGGTGGCATATGTGGGTGGCTTATGTTGATGACATGTGTTGTTGGCTGATTTTGGTGGCTTATGTTGATGGTTTATGGTGGTGGCTTATGTTGATGGCTTATGTTGGTGGCTTATGTTGATGACATATGTTGGTGACATGTTGATAGCTTATGTTGGTGGCTAATGTTGATGACATATGTTGTTGGCTTATGGTGGTGGCTTATGTTGATGGTATATGTTGCTGGCCTATGTTGATGGTTTATGTTAATGGCTTAGGTTAATGTCTTAGGTTGATGGCATAAGTTGATGGCTTATGTTGGTGGCTTATGTTGGTGGCTTATGGTGGTGGCTTATGCTGGTGGCTTATGCTGGTGGCTTATGGTGGTGGTTTATGGTGGTGGCTTATGTTGATGACATATGTTGGTGACTTATGTTGGTGGCTTATGTTGGTGGCTTATGGTGGTGGCTTATGGTGGTGGGTTATGGTGGCTTATAGTGGTGGCTTATGGTGGTGGTTTATGGTGGTGGCTTATGTTGATGACATATGTTGGTGGCTTATGATGGTGGCTTATGGTGGCTTATGGTGGTGACTTATAGTGGTGGCCTATGTTGGTGGCTTATTTTTGGTGGTTTACGTTAATACCTTATTTGTAATGGCTTATTTGACAAGTTATTGTTGTCAATGTATTTAGAGGATTTTTCTCTTGGTTTTGGAAAGTATCTCAACTCTTTTTTTATGGTAGCATAATGCTTACCGCCATGTTTGTAAGCAACAACAACACACTAAAATTCCAAGAATCCAAAGTACTCTAAGGTTAATGATTGTCTCTCAACTCCATTCAACGTCTAGTCAAAAAACATTATATATTTTTCACATTTTACAAAAAAAAAGGTAAATTGGGAAAGTAAGCTATATGTTTAAACTAAAAATCATATCAAATCATATGCTAACTCCAACACCTACGTCTATCCCCTAGCCTAACCTAACAAGATGGCGGCCGTAGCTTAACTTAACCTAGCCTAACCTAACAAGATGGCGGCCGTAGCCTAACCAAACCTAACCTAACCTACGAGGTGTGATCAAAAAGTTCCAAAAATGTGGCTGCAACTTAACCAAACCTAGCCTAGCCTAACCTAACCTAACCTACAAGGTGTGATCAAAAAGTTCCAAAATGGCGGCCGTAGCTTAACTTAACCTAACCTAACTTAACCTAAACCTACGAGGTGTGATCAAAAAGTTCCAAAATAGTGGTCATAGCTTAACTGAACCTTGCCTAACCTAAACTAACCTAAACCTACGAAGTGTGGTCATAAAGTTCCAAGATGGTGGTCGTAGCTTAACTCAACCTAACCTAACCCTACGAGGTGTGATCAAAAAGTTCCAAAAAATGGCTGCAGTAGCTTAACTTAACCTTTGAGTCATTTTTTTTACGGGTCCCGGGGAACGGGTCCTTGTTGACGGGTCCCTGTGGGCGGGTCCTTTGGACTGATCCCTATGGACTGGCCCTTGCATTTTATCCAAATTATGTCAAAGGGGACCCGCCACAGGGACCCGTCAACAAGGACCCGATCCCCGGGACCCGTAAAAAAAATGACTCAAAGGTTAAGTTAAGCTACTGCAGCCATTTTTTGGAACTTTTTGATCACACCTCGTAGGGTTAGGTTAGGTTGAGTTAAGCTACGACCACCATCTTGGAACTTTATGACCACACTTCGTAGGTTTAGGTTAGTTTAGGTTAGGCAAGGTTCAGTTAAGCTATGACCACTATTTTGGAACTTTTTGATCACACCTCGTAGGTTTAGGTTAAGTTAGGTTAGGTTAAGTTAAGCTACGGCCGCCATTTTGGAACTTTTTGATCACACCTTGTAGGTTAGGTTAGGCTAGGCTAGGTTTGGTTAAGTTGCAGCCACATTTTTGGAACTTTTTGATCACACCTCGTAGGTTAGGTTAGGTTTGGTTAGGCTACGGCCGCCATCTTGTTAGGTTAGGCTAGGTTAAGTTAAGCTACGGCCGCCATCTTGTTAGGTTAGGCTAGGGGATAGACGTAGGTGTTGGAGTTAGCATATGATTTGATATGATTTTTAGTTTAAACATATAGCTTACTTTCCCAATTTACCTTTTTTTTGTAAAATGTGAAAAATATATAATGTTTTTTGACTAGACGTTGAATGGAGTTGAAAGACAATCATTAACCTTAGAGTACTTTGGATTCTTGGAATTTTAGTGTGTTGTTGTTGCTTACAAACATGGCGGTAAGCATTATGCTACCATAAAAAAAGAGTTGAGATACTTTCCAAAACCAAGAGAAAAATCCTCTAAATACATTGACAACAATAACTTGTCAAATAAGCCATTGCAAATAAGGTATTAACGTAAACCACCAAAAATAAGCCACCAACATAGGCCACCACTATAAGTCACCACCATAAGCCACCATAAGCCACCATCATAAGCCACCAACATATGTCATCAACATAAGCCACCACCATAAACCACCACCATAAGCCACCATAAACCACCACCATAACCCACCACCATAAGCCACCAACATAAGCCACCAACATAAGTCACCAACATATGTCATCAACATAAGCCACCACCATAAACCACCACCATAAGCCACCAGCATAAGCCACCAGCATAAGCCACCACCATAAGCCACCAACATAAGCCACCAACATAAGCCATCAACTTATGCCATCAACCTAAGACATTAACCTAAGCCATTAACATAAACCATCAACATAGGCCAGCAACATATACCATCAACATAAGCCACCACCATAAGCCAACAACATATGTCATCAACATTAGCCACCAACATAAGCTATCAACATGTCACCAACATATGTCATCAACATAAGCCACCAACATAAGCCATCAACATAAGCCACCACCATAAACCATCAACATAAGCCACCAAAATCAGCCAACAACACATGTCATCAACATAAGCCACCCACATATGCCACCAACATTATCCTGCATAAAACGTCAACACAACATCATTCTTTCACCACAAGTGTTCAGACCTTTGTAGTAGGCGGATCGACTATACAAGTCAGTGGCTACTATGGAATATACTATAACCAATAAAGGTAAACCACGTGCCCTGTATCATGGGTACTCTTATAACTATAAGCGAGAAAATGCGAATGGCATCATATTTTGGCAGTGCTCAAAACAAAGAACAACAAAATGTCTAGGTCATCTAAAAAGTAAACATGGTGAGGTCTTAAGTGTGGGTACTCATCAATGTGGTATACCAAATGAAACACCGTTAGTGTTAACAAAACATGATCAAAAGAACAAGAAAAAGCAAGTCCGACAAAAACATAGTGTTACTCAACATAGTGACTTCCTTATGAAAAAACATTTATCTCCTCAAAAAGTCATGTTAGGACAGTTGTCAACGTTCAATAAACCCGTAACACTATCAAAAGCAACACAGACTCTTCAAGAGATCCCTTTTGAAAAGGAAAAAATGGAATTGGATAGTTCTAGTGATGTTGAGGATGATGATGATGATGATAATGATGGTGACAATGACTATAATAATTATAAAGATAATATTTATAATGATGATGATGATGATGATGAAAAAGAAGAGAATGAGGGTTTAATGTCTATAAAACCATTGCGGCTTCCCCAGTTTTTAAGAACAAGAGTACCTGGAGAAAGTTGTAAAAGGATCTACAACAAGCGTTGTGTTTAAAATCTATATCAAACAATGGTAAAGAGATAAAAAGTTGTATTCAGTGTGTAACTATTGTAAAAAAAAAACTTAAATGAATAAAAATATTGTATGGGTATTGGCTGTTTTTTCTTAATTGCTATCCCCATGTCCCACTATTGTTAACCATCAACAGTCTCTGACTATGTTCAGAAAGAGAGTGGCCTTAAACAATACACTATATCTATGGTTTGTGTACTGAGTATCATAATAATACAGTGTGGCCAAGCCATGTTAAGGCAATAGTTATGTCAGGTAAGGGATTCGAACCCTTGCTTCCTTATACAGAAATTTGATCTTAAGTCAAAACACCTTAACCACTCGGCCAACCTGACAGTTACTAATTTAATTGGTCTTGAGGACTTGAGTGTTTACAAAACTTTTTCCAGTATACATTGACTAAACCACTTGTTTGTTTTGAAATATAGATTTTGTTTTGTTTTACCATAACATTGCAGTTATGAGTCTTGTGAACTGGGTGTTCAATATAGGGTTAAAGGCATTTTAAAATCATTTTAGAAAAGCTCTTAGGTATCGTGTCATGGGTTTTAGTAATGCATTACTGTTCGTTGACTAACATTTACCGTTACACAACATTATTTTGGTGAACGTACATGTTGTTGTTTGAGTCTTTAGTCCTTTGACTGGTTTGATGCAGATCTCAGTACCTATCTGTCCCGAGCTAATCGTTTCATCTCTATATAGCTACCACATTCTACATTCAAGGCTATCTGTTTAACATATTCTAACCTTTGTCTCCCCCTACAAGCTCTCGGGTTCAATTCCTAGCTTTAACACAAAATGTTAAAATTGGTATGAGGACTAAAACAAGTATACTCAGTCTCGGGTGGTCCAAAATATGTAGGGTTTGATTCACACCTCAACCATACAACACCATTTTTTTATTTTTTAAAAATAATGATAGCCATTTGTTCATTTTCACATTTCACACATTACAATTTGTCGATTTTCCATTTGCATTTCTTTTAAATGTCAGTTTAAAGTTTTTGAATTTCATGATATGGAAACATGGATTTTCCAATTTTGTTGTTTACACATTTTATTTTTATTTTGTTTATATCAAAAGTTCATATTTGCGAAACTTGATTTTTTCATTTTAAGATTTTGTAAATGGTGTTAAAGTGAGTGCTTGGCCATTGCGATCGTACAGTCTGTCTATGTGTATGCAAAACATAGAGGTCTACTATTATTACTGCAGGTAAGGCTGTTTCTACAATCTCTCTCTCTTTCTGTGTAGTCATACATCCACACAACCTTGCCTGTCTTTGAGAACAAACACACAACCACTCTATTTATCCCTAAAAACTTCATTGACATGCACACTCATCCCAAAGAACTTTAATTATACATTTAACATTTACCATTACAAAAATAAATGGTTTCTACTATTTACAAAAAAATTAACTATTTACAATTACAAAAATAAATATTTACAAAATACTGAATCAATTAAATCTACTGGTTACAAAAGCCATGTCTCTAAACAATAAAATATAGAAATCACACCTCCTCCTCGTGGTTATAACCCCTTGCTAGGCTAATGCGTACAGTAGGTCATTCGTCTGCACACATTTGTTATCCATCAAGGCAAAAGTGCATTTTCTCTGTTCCACAAGATACGAATTATAGTTGCTGGATTGTATCCTGCACCGTTTATGCGACATAGCTATACCAGTTCATGAAATCGCTAGGTAGTTCTCTACATATAGCTCTACATATGGCTTCCTTACAGCTAGTGTGCGATAGGCAGCATTAACTGTATATCACACCCAGTCCACCTTTGTATTTGCAATCCAAGTAATAATTTGAAAAGAGATGAGTGTAATCGGTTTAAAACATTATCTCTGCTTTTTATATGTTTATGACATGTGTATTGACCTGAAATCAAACCCTAGTCCACTTTAGTGAAAGGCTAACAGCTTAACCACTGCGCCACCATGCCCTTTTTTCTTAGATTGATTCGTTCTAGGACTTAGAGCTTGAAATCGAGTTAAAATCTCTAGTGTAAGTGGTACATGTGCTCGCCACTGCAGCACAAAATGGTTAGCTGGTAACATTAGACAACCGGAAATGATTGTATTTCTGTTAGCCAAGCATTTCTGTCATCTGCCTACAGTGTGAGCACTGTCAGCAAGACAGTTTAGTTTAGAACAAGTGTGTGTGTGTGTGTGTGTGTGTGTGTGTGTAGATTATTAGCCTCAAGTATTTAACGCTTGTTGTGTGTAGCGACCATCTTGTCCTAGTAACCACTGAGCAAGTTTTAACAGTCAACCCATAAAAACAGTATAGGTTAGTTGTGTGTGTTTCATGTACTTGTGTGTGTGCATTAGCATCATGCACTAGCTTTACCTACCCTCTATAGGTAGAGCGTTATCCCTTTCCTTTCTGACATTACCAATGACCACATTCACCCACAAGTTTTACACTTAAACCATTGACTTTTTTTGATTAAGTTTGCTTTGGTTTAGTTCGGTTTAGTTGAGTTTGATTCAGCTTAGATCAGTTTAGTTCGATATAGTCACCATTTTGGATTTTAGCTATCCTCTTTAACCAATCAATTAAAGATTGTCTACTCTTATTTCTTGAATCGATAAATCAGATTTTGTATACACCATTTGTCATTTATTATCCCATACCTACAACCTATGCTCTCTCTGTACTGCAGTTTGATCTGAAAACAAGTCCCAATGGTGAAAGATTTGTCAGTCACCATACTTGTAGCCTATAATAATTCTTTCACTACCTAGCTATGTTTCATCACTCACTGTAAACATTTCACATGTCCATATCCGATTATTAGTTTATAAAATCTCAGGTCGATGACCTTGATGTATAGGGTATTTTTGGGTAAATTCATTAGCCATGGGAAAGGATTGACCATTCTAAGTCCTATGACACCTCACATGTTGATATCCGATTATTAGTTTATAAAATCTCAGGTCAATGACCTTGCTGTTTTGGATTTTGGGGGTAAATTCATTGGCCATGGGAAAGGGTTAACCATTCGTAGTCCTATGACAGCTCACTTGACCCTCTCTACTGATAAGTTTATAAAATCTTAGGTCAATGACCTTGCTGTTTTGGGTATTTTGGGTAAATTCGTTGGTCATGGAAAAGGGTTGACCATCCTGAGTCTTGTGACACCTTACTTGTCCCTCTCTGATTATTAGTTGATAAAATCTTAGGTTAATGACCTTGCTGTTTTATTTTGGGGTAAATTCATTGGTCATGGGGAGGGGTTGGCCATTTTTAAGTTCTATGACACCTCACTTGACCCTCTGTGATTATTAGTTAGCGAGATATTAACGAAAGTGCAGTTAGGCCCTTTTGACAAAAAATGAATAATACATTCAAAAACAGGGCGTCACCCCAAGTCCAACGACCCTCATACAAGTCCCTAGCTTTCTTAGTTCATAAGATATTAAAAAGCCGATGACCTATTAGTTTTTGGATCTTTGGTTAATTTGTAAAAAAAACGTATCTATAAATCATTATTCAAAAAGCCCGCCCTCTTACAAAAAAAAACAATTGCGCATTTGTAAAACAAAAAAACGAAAATGATAAATCATAGCGGCATTCAGTTGTATGCATGCACTTTATGTGGAACGAGTTTAATTTCATATTGGCGTACAAACTCCCACATGTTGCACATGGAAAGCGACTTTTACCAAAAAATTATTATTTCACCCTCTAGTAGGGGTAGATTTTATTTTAGAGTGGAAATAAGTTATCCATAGGAAAGGGGTTGTCTGCCGGTGTAATTTGACTACTCGTACATGTCTCTAGCCTTATTCCCACCACTGTCAAAACAGGTTGTGACTTGTTAGCTCTTATCGTGCACGTGCACATGTGTACACTTGTGTGTTAGGTCATATTACACATGAACTTGCATTTTCTCACGTATGAACCAAAACAGGATGTGACTTGTTTCACAAGGAGGACGGTAATAAGGTCATCTCACACGTGTTCACATGTATTTCGCTACTTTCCTTTCATATCGTTATCCCATTATAGTAGTGGTGAACAACGTCAATTCAACACACACACAAATGTAGTTAGGCCCTTTGACATAATTTAAATAAATTCATGGGCTCGTCCGTAGGAACCAGGCCAAAGGGATCAGTCCAAAGGGACAAGGACTCGTCCACAAGGACCTGCCCACAAGGACTCGTCAACAATGACCCGTCCACAGGGACTCGTCAACAAGGACCCGTCAACAATGACTCGTCAAAAATGACCCGTCCACAGGGATCTGTCAACAGGGACCTGTCCACAAGGACTCGTCCACAAGGACCTGTCAACAAGGACCCGTTAGGTTGAGTTAGGTTACACTACAGCCACCATTTTTTTAAAAGCCCGCCCTCTTACCAAACCTATGAGTGGACATGCTAATTCATAGTGGCTTTCCACCGAACACATGCACTTTACGTAGAACAACGTTTAAATCCATATCGGCATTCAAACTCTCACATGTTGCAATTGGTAACAGAGATTCTCTAAAAAATTCAATTTCACCCTCTAGTAGGGGTAGGTTTTATTTTTGGGGTGGAAATATGTTGTCCAATGGAAAGGGGGTGTTAGCCCAAGTTCAACGACACCTCATTTGTCAAAATCCCACCATGCATTCGAGAGATATCGGGCTGCCGCCATCTTGTGAGGTGGGGAGGTGGAGGTGGCTGCGGAACTCTCACGAACACACTACTATAATTATCGTCGAACATAAACAGTCGTATGTAACTCACCTATAATGGTACTCGTGTCTTAATTATTGCCATTATAGGCTCGTTGCATAATGTACTTTAGTAGGTTTCAGTCATTTTTGCAAGTTAATATCAAATATTTTAATTCAGCATTCACTATGTAAATATTGTAAAATTTTGAAAAATTCAAGAGATATTAAAATTGTATATCGGTTATACTTAAAATTTATATAAAATAATTGTTGATGGTTAACACCGCTTGACATTCGATAAAATAACATTTCCTTCAAGGTGATTCTTTTGCTTTTGCCTTCCGCCAGCCAACCGAGCTCGATCCGCGGATTGCGCGCAGGCGGAAACCGCAACAAAGTACATCAATTAATGGTAAATTCACCAGCAAATCATGATTGAAGAACTTACCTATCCACAGAAGATGCTGACAGTCAGACGTTGTACCGTGAGGGATATCTGCTGCCGTATATTGTTCTCCAGCTCCTCTAGAGTACGGGTAATTGATCTGTACACTTTGTATTTTAAATTACCACATAATTAAACATAAATCTGGCTTAGGTCCGTGCTTCGATTAATCACAGTAAACACGCAGGGGGGAACAGGAGTAGCTACATAATGTAACGATGTAACTTCCAAAGTTACTGTCTCTCAGCTTAAGGAGAACCTATTTAGTATCCTCTGTGAAAAGTTTAGTTCTAACCTTTAACTGGTGACCTGAGGTCATTCAGATTCCCAAGATATAAAAATCATCTGTGCTTCTTTAATTATATTTTGCAGCTGTTGTTTATGTTACCTTCTTATCTGTGCGCTGACACTTCACACCCTCGTTGATGAATGTTTAGTGACTTAATGACTTGAATAACCCGGGTAAGCTTGCCTCCGCCTCACGCAATCCTGCGGCACGAGCTCGGTTGGCTAGTGGAAGGCGCGCGTGCCCGGCAGTCGGCCGCCGGTCCCGTCCCAGCAAAAGAATCTCAGTGTATTATTTAGATCTGTTTCTTAGTTGAGATGTGTAGTTATATGTCCGTCTGTTCATATTTCCTTTATAATCGAAATAGGAACGCTAAGGAATACCGAGTGATCGTGATTGCTGTAGTTATATTTCATAGTGCATATTTTGCAAAAATGAGGAAAAAGTAGACTTATGAGATCGGGCAAATGTGTGTCTTGTCTGTCTCTCTGTCTGTCTGTCTGTCTGTCTGGCTGTGTGTCCGCCCCTCCCCTATCAACTCCTAAACGGCTGTAGCAATCGAAACAAAATTTGGTAGGAGTAAAGATCTATACCTGAATATCTCACGCCCATATTTGAAAATGATGTCAGTGCTACCAACTGCTGAAAAATCGCAATTGAAATTTGAGCTCCATGTTGGATATCTTGGAAGGTATGAATAGGAGCTATTTCAAAATTGGCACACGTATAGATAATAATATTGCAGTTTAATTTCCAGGAGGCCATACATCGCAGTGTTGCCAAAATGAATATACGCCTGCTGATAGGTCCACATTTTAAATGCATATAACTTCTACACTATTAATTGGATTTCAACCTAATTTCGTATGTGCTATGTGTACATAAACAGACATGACTGAACGTATTCTTAAGATCCACCAGGGCTGCCAACTGTTAATAAATGCTCTCAATTTATTTTATTCAAATACCAATATATCAGAAAGTATGCAAGCCGACAGCTTTAAGCTATGCACACGTATAGTACCTGACATTCTATATTAATTTGGAGTAACGTATATACGTCAGTGCTACCAACATGATTCTAAGCCTGCTGAGTGGTCCAACTTTAAATACATGTAACTTCTATACTATCATTTGGATTTCAACCGAATTTCGTGTGTGCTATGTGTACCATAACAGATATGTATATGCCGATTATTAAGAGCAACCAGGCCTGCCAACTGTTAATATGTGCTGTCTCTATTTTTGTTACCCTAATATCAATATATCAGAAAGTATGCAAGCCAATAGCTCTAAACTTTGCACACGTATAGTACCTGGCATTCTAGATTAATTTGGAGTAACTAATATACGTCAGTGCTGCCAACATGATTCTAAGCCTGCTGATAGATCCAATTTTAAAATTCATATAACTTCTATACTAACTAATGGATTTCTTTCATAATTGACACAACAATAGATCATATTGTTTCAGATTATTTCTGACCAATACATGTATGTCATTGTTGCCAAAATGATTTTACGCGCCCTGTTAGATCCAATGTTTAACTGCATGTAACGTCCATGCTATCCATTGGACTTCAACCAAATTTTGTATTCTGTACCTTAAGAAATGGAACTAAGAATATATTCAGTCACAAGGGCTGCCAACTGAAGTTCTCTATTAGGTTACATTATGCGAGGTATACAGTATTTCGAACTAATTAGAAATTTCGATATTACCAACTTAATTTCGGCATTATTCTAGATTGATCCATATAGATTAATCATTGGCATAGATCTTAATTTTAAGAAAAGTAGGTTCTTTGGTTCGTCACGGAACTTCTTGTTTGAAACGTGATCCATATTTGGCCAATAATTAGTGCATTTTTGCATGCATATTTATTAATTTAATAGTGCATGAACTTCCAGGCCTTAGTAATTATTAGGGTTCGGAAGTGTAGGACCTAAGGAAGTACAAAATATGCAAGCAAATATGCCCTAAAAACTAGCTAAATATGGCCTAAAAACTAGCTAAATATGCCCTAAAAACTAGCTAAATATGCCCTAAAAACTAGCTAAATATGCCCTAAAACTAGCTAAATATGCCCTAAAAACTAGCTAAATATGTCCTAAAAACTAGCTAAATATGACCTAAAAACTAGCTAAATATGACCTAAAACTAGCTAAATATGCCCTAAAAACTAGCTAAATATGCCCTAAAAACTAGCTAAATATGCCCTAAAACTAGCTAAATATGCCCTAAAAACTATCTAAATATGTCCTAAAAACTAGCTAAATATGACCTAAATACTAGCTAAATATGCCCTAAAACTAGCTAAATATGCCCTAAAACTAGCTAAATATGCCCTAAAAACTATAAAATATGACCTAAAAAACATGGCATTTCCTTGTTTGCTAATTGCTTCTGAGCTAAATACACTCACCGACATAAAAAGCGAAACACTACGAATCTCGGACAAAACGCAAAAGTTTATCTGTTTCATATCTGTTATAAATTGAATGTTGTAACTTTCCTGCGACATGGCACTGTGTCGTGAGTTAATCATGAGTTAATTAGCTCGTTTGAGAAGTTTCAGCGCAATAATATTGATACACATTGTTGATCGGGACAATCACGGCACTAATGATACCGTTTCCCGCCTTTGGACAAGAATAACCACAAACGGCTGTCTTAAGGTTTATTGCTGTGAATTCTCGTGCCGCTTATTTTTGTGGACATTAGGGTTTGTCTACAACATTCGTAGTCATACAGTGTTACAGTAAAATGGATTCCATGTTTCGACATTTCCAAATTTGTGTTTGTGCACTGTTGTGATTGTCTTGATCAATAATGTTTGTTAATTATTGTACTAATTAAGGTAAATAACTTAGGATACATTGCCATATTGTTGTAAAGCCATAGTATTTGATTAATACAAGGTTTGGAACGGTTCAACATTGAGTTTAGTCTGAAATTTGTAGTGTTTCGCTTTTATTGACGGTGAGTGTATATCTACTGCAGTGACATCCTATTGAAAGGCGGAAGCACACTATCGTCATGTTCCGTGACCTCAAGCGTACAGTGTCGCAATCTAACTTGTCCAGAAAGATGTGCTAATAGGCGTGCGTAGAGGAGCGCCTTCTTGGAATCAGGTCTTCTAAACCAGCTATCTGCCTCTTCCGAGAAAAGAAAGAAAAATATATCTACTAAACTATTCTGAAATCCTGTGTTTGAAACTCGACGCAGATAACACGTACCTTGTTAACGACGCCTCAATTTAAACAAAAATGATGTAATTATAACCAAATATGACCTTATATCACTAAAATATGACCAAAACAATAAAAATGGCTGAAGTATGCATTTATAGGTAACATCAAATTGCTTTAAACGTGGTCAGGGACCCGTCATTCAAACTTATTTTTCAGATTTCGGGTAAAATGAGCTCAGGAAAAAAAAATAAGACTTTTCCTTAACATCCGAACCTTAGTAATTAGCTAATAACACAAGTTGTCAGACACATTGAACACACTAAGAGTACACGGAGCTAATGACCAAGTTATTCCTAGCTCCTAAAACTAATTTACGGATGTTGGCGAATTGAGCCATCTAATCTTCCGAGTGGATCTTTCTTATCTTGTCATTCCATCGCACAGTCCTTTTTGGCCACTTGCCCCAGGCCAAGTTCTGGTTCTTCCGCCAAAATTATTGCTCTACCGTCCCCCACCACTACCATTGTGAAGCTTGCCACGGTGGGTGAGTGGTTATAGTGTCGGACTACCAACCCCAAGATAGCAGGTTCGCCCCTGGCCATGGTAAGTGATTTTTGAAGGCGACAAAAATCACGATACTCATGTCATACGTTGTTGGCATGTTAAAGAACCCATTTGAATTCAGTAGGGCGTGTTCAATGGCAAAATTAATCTCGGGATTTTCCGCCAACACAAAGTTCCTCCATTCTCTTCTTGAAAGCGCTGCAGTGTCAAGGAGTTTAGATATCTAACCTCCTTGACTTTCATAGCGTTCAAAGGAACGACGAAATTCGACATGCAAGCTACCCTCTGGGTGTCAATTAACAATGCTTGCACCAGGCACCCGAGGCCATACGACATTATTATTATTATTATTACCATTGTGAAAACCCAAAAGCTACGACAACTTATTTGTTCTTGCATAATTTCTGGTTATTTCCGAGAGGTAATTACAGTATGACAAGAGTACTTTTTAGGGCAAGTGCTGACATGTAAATATCTAGATGGTTTGAAAGAGGAGAGCGATGTGGTCAGGCTTTTACTAAGGCACTTTCCATATAGGATCAAGGAGGCAGCATGTATCCAAAATGTCAGATCTATTTCTCAAGTTGAGAATTTACTAAGCACATTCGATGCACTAGGCCGAGGTGGATACGAGGAAAATTTCAATAGGAACCAGAATAATAATAATAATAGGCCTAATGAAGCAAGAAATCAGGAGGTTCAAGGGAACAGTGGCGTGGGGCCAAATGTCCAAAATAGGGGGAATAAACATAATAATAATAATCAAAATCAGAATAGAGGCAATTGGAGTCCTTTTTGACCGGAATGTGCCACTATATCTGAAGTCGAAAATTTACAGAACCATCGTTCGACCAGTAGCTCTGTACGGTACTGAATGCTGGCCAGTAACGAAGAGACATGAACAACAACTACATGTCGTGGAGATGAAGATGATTCGCTGGACACAGGGACTTACTAGACTGGACCGCATCAGGAATGACAATGTTCGAGCTACAGTTGGTGTGGCTCCAATCCATGAAAAAAAAAAAAAGTCCTCTTGGCACGCCAGAAGGCGGAGGTAGATTTCATCGGGCAAACTTGGGGATAGGCGAAAATAGGCAGAATATGCAGAATATGCACGTTTTCGTAGAAGGATCAGACCTCATTTATTGCGAGAAAGTATGTTATAATAGGAGCTTAATTAACATTGTTTTTCGTCATTTTATGCATATTTTATACATTTTATTGTCTTATGGGGACGGTAACCTTCTTGTCATTTGGGGTACATTTTTATACTTGTGGTCACACTGTCCTTATGCAAGGTTTCGACACTGATGTGTAACTATGTAACGGTCTGTTACTTCTTCACGCAAAATTATATCTCCCGCGGAGATTTTCGTTGGTTCCTCATTTAGGGACTGCGACAACGCGGTTATGTAACCCCGTGTACTTTGGGTGAGTGTAGACTCTGTCTGATAAACGGTGTGAATTTTGATGGCTGTATTAGTCTGTAATTCAGGTAAGGACTGCAGACGGTCAATTTCAAGCAGTAGTTCCTAATGTTGCTACCAGATTCTACCGTCAACGACACCTAGCTCTGAACTTGGCTACGAGATGCCACCGCAACCAGCAACTCGCAACGAACGTTGGATATTCCCCTCCAAAGGAAAGCATACTGAGGGATTTTTAGCGCTCTTAGAAAATCCGACGACTTCGGCCGGCTTTGAACCCGCGAACTTGGGCATAGAAGTTCAGCATGCTACCAGTTACGTCACCGAGGCCGCTTCTCACTTAGTCAGATGGAAAACTGAATGTGATCGCGTGCAAGTGCGTTGTCATGGCAACGTCTGATGGCTCATCCCTCATCAATTTAGTAGTGTTGTCATGGCAACCTCTGATAGCTCTTGGCATTTTCTTATAATTCCGAAATCATATTTCTCATCCCTTGGCGTAATGGTGGGTCATATCAAAAATTCTTTCAGACAAAAGTTTTAGGTAATTATTAGGAGAATATTGTCCATTTTGTACGGTTTTGATATTGTGCCTATTAAGAGAGATATGATTAATGTTTCCCGAAAAACCCACTTTTTCCCACCCCTTTGGTCAATGGTTGGTGCTATCAAAAAACTCTTCAAACATAACTTTTTGGGCCTTATTCAACACATAGTATGAACTTTGAATGGATTCGATATTTCAAATATTAAGAGAGTTATAGCGATATTTCACTTTTTCGAAAAAAGACCCCCATTTTCACCCCCGTCTACCGATTGTGCCCATTAACGAACTCGACCGAGATTTTATAGGGATACACATTATGTAAAAAATTCAAATTGATTGGTGCAAAATTGCGGTAGTTATCGTGTCCACAAGAAAGTGATATATGTATATATATATATATATATAAATTATATATAAACTGTTTAACTGACGGTGGTCTTGGGGTCTAGGGGATGTGAAACGTAAAGATATGTCGAAATTTTCCGGAAGTCGAAACATGGTACCCATTGCAATAGTTAGCTTTCTAATGAAATCTACCTAAATGCGGGAGAGCCGTCTGCGTTGGCATGGCCATGTACTGCGTAGCAATCACTATTCAGTCGCGAGAACTGCACTTGACATCAGTCCAGAAGGCCGACGAGCACGAGGGCGACCGAGAAAGCGCTGGCTGGATACTATGCGGGTGGACATGCAACTAGTGAATGCCACAACTAGAGACGCTCAAGATCGAGCAGTATGGAAGAAAAAGTGCAGAAAAGCAGACCCTGCAATAAAGCGGGATTAATGCTAGGAAGATGATGATGAGAATAGAGTAAATGGATATGGTACGCAGTACCAGGGTAGGAACAACGATTTCAGGGGAAATCAAGGTAGAAACAACGATTTCAGGGGAAAACAAGGGAGGAATTATGGAAATAATGGTAATTACAACCAGAACAGGGATCAGGGAAGAGGACAGCCTAGTGGTAGTAATGAACAGCGTAACAACGACAATACAACCCAGAACAACCAGACCAGTGCCGTAGTGAGTAGTGCTACACCAAGCAGTTGCAGTAATTTAAACGCGAACCAGACTGCGATGTAAGGTCAGAATCTCAGTCTGTAACATGCCCTGTCCGGGCGAGCATCAATTCCACCCGGGAATTCCAGTCAGCTAGCCAAGGTTACCTCAATTCCACCCGGTCCTCCAAGGGACCCAGAAATGAGTTCCTCAACTCCGCCCAGGCTTTTCCCCAATGACGTAAACAAATGTCATAACCCTCCTGCTCGCATACCAAGGGCCGGGGTTATAGTTCGAAATGAAGTAAAGATTTGTGATTTTAAGATACTGATTTTTCTTATTTTATTAAATTTCCTGCCCATATTTTTATTTAACAACAGTGATTAATATCTCGCTCTTTATGAATTATGTTTATATCTGATTTAACGAATGAGCGGACTTGACTTCAGAGCGTTTGACCGATGGCGTGGTGGTGTTGGCAAGACATTGTTGTGCCATTGGTCAACCGCTCTCATGTCAAGTCCGCTCATTCGTTAAATCAGGTATAAAGTGTTTGGCACATTATAACTTATATGGCAGAAAATACAAGTGGTTTAAAATTAATCATAATATTCTTTTAAATAAGTCTGCCAAGTTTTCTATTTTTTTCTACAAATATTTTACATTGTTTTTAACATGAGGATAATTAAATGTTTGTATGTTTTTTGACCTCGTCAGGCATAATTAAATTAAATTTAGATAATAATAGGTGTATAATTTGAACCTAAAATGATACTTTCGATATTAGCTGCGGGTGCTGAAAATACTGTTTTCTAGCCTAGAACGGAAAAATCAGCTGCATTCAAGAATTCACTCATGTGCTGCACAAGGTGTTAGACCCGGCTCTTGGTATGCGAGCAGGATGATTATGCCATTTATTTACGTCATTGGGGATAACCCCTTTGCCGACCCCTCGTCAAAGCCTGAGCGGAGTTGAGGAATTTATTTTTGGGTCCCTTGGAGGACCAGGTGGAATTGAGGAAAATCGGGCGGAATTGATGTTCAACCCCCTGTCCATATGCTTATACAGGAACTTTATGACCTAAATGTAAGAGGTGAACTAAATGATGAAGGTATTATTCAGGAGGTGGCTAGTAAGAGCCCCATTATTAAACTTAACGTGTCCGAGGCGTACACGGATGTTTTAATTGATAGTGGTTGCATGAAGAGTTGCATAAGTAGTGCATTTTATGAAAAAATGAAAGGAACTGGAGTAAGTTTTGAAGAAATGCCAATTAACTTAAAAGCACTTTTGTTATGACAGCTGTTGGGAAGAGGTCTAAAATAATATCTAAGCAAGTTTCAGTGGACATTAAAATTGATAATCACTTAACTGCACTGAACTTACTGAAGTCACTGACTGAAAAAATTAAACTGATTCTGATTGTAACAATACACCTATAGCTATAGCTTCTAGCTTGCCACGGTGGGTGAGTGGATAGCGTGTCGGTCTACTAACCCCCGAGATTGCAGGTTCGCTCCTGGCCGTGGTAAGTGATTTTTTTGAAAGGCGGCAAAAATACGACACGCATGTCATACGATGTTGGCATGTCAAAGAACCCATTTGAATTCAGTAGGCCGTGTTCATAATGGCAAAATTAATCTCGGGAGTTTCCGCCAACACAAAGTTCCTCATTTCTCTACTAGAAAGCGCTATAGTGTTCAAGGAGCTTAGATATATAACCTCGTTGACTTTCATAGTGATTCAAGGAACAACGAAATTCGACATGCAAGCTACCCTCTGAGTGTCAAATTACAAAGCTTGCACCGGCACCCGAGGCCATACGATATTAATATTAATATTTAACCTATAGCTTCTGCGCATATATGAAAGGAAATTTGAACTAATTATTGCGGTTATTGAGAATGCCGACTGTTGGTATTCTCGCGATATAAGTCGGCAGGTGTTATAAGAAGCACGCCCGACGTTCAATTTCTATATCAATGTAGTTGTTGTTTGAGTCTTCAGTCTTTTGACTGGTTTGATGCAGCCATCCATGCCTCCCTGTCCTGAGCTAATCGTTTCTTCTCTACATAGCTAGAGCCCTACGCGGATAAACAAAACGTTATCCGCATCCGCCCCGCATCCGCACGACTTTTATCCAAATCTGCTGATATTTCAATATCATTTTTAGCCTACTTTCGATTTTTGCAAAAAATGAAAGTAGACTTATGAGATCAACACAGGGCGAAAAAAGTGTGTCTGTCTGTGTGTGTGTATGTGTGTGTGTGAGTCTGTGTGTGTGTGTGTGTGTGTGTGTGTGTGTGTGTGTGTGTGTGTGTGTGTGAGAGTGTGTGAACTCTGAATGTCTGTCCCCCCCTATCAATTCGAACACGGTGAATGCGAATTGAACGAAATTTGGTACAAAGGTAGCACTAGCAAAGGACACCTCAGTGTCATGTTTTATATCGCCGCCATCTTGACGGAAACGTAATGGCGGCCACACAAATGTTCAAAGCTTAAATCAAATTACGACTAACCTAATCATCCGATCTCTACCAAATTTTGCAACAACATACCTTTATGGGGGGAGCATCCTTTGACCAAACTAATAAGTCATCAGCGTAATAGTTTGCGGATGGCGGCCATCTTTGTGTGAAAATCGATTCCCCCTATTAATTCGAACACGGTGCAACCGAATGGAACGAAATTTGGTACAGAGGTAGTACTAACAAAAGGCACCTCAGTGTCATGTTTTATATCGACGCCATCTTGACGGAAACGTAATGGCGGCCACACAAATGTTCAAAGCTTAAATCAAATTACGATTAACCTAATCATCCGGTCTCTACCAAATTTTGCAACTACATACCTTTATGGAGGGAGCATCCTTTGACCAATCTAATAGGTCATTCGCCTAATAGTTTGCGGATGGCGGCCATCTTTGTGTCAAAATCGATTCTCCCTATTAATTCAAACACGATGAGACCGAATGGAACGAAATTTGGTACAGAGATAGCACTAGCAAAGGGCATCTCAGTGTCATCATTTATATCGCCGCCATATTGACAGAATCGTAATGGCGGCCACACAAATGTTCAAAGCTTAAATCAAATTACGATTAGCCTAATCATCCGATCTCTAGCAAATTTAGCAACAACATACCTTTATGGAGGGAGCATCCTTTGACCAAACTAATAGGTCATCAGCCTAATATTTTGCGGATGGCGGCCATCTTTGTGTGAAAATCGATTCCCCTTATCAATTCGAACACGGTGAAACCGAATGGAACGAAATTTGGTACAGAGGTAGCACTAGCAAAGGGCACCTCAGTGTCATGTTTTATATCACCGCTATCTTGACGGAAACGTAATTGCGGCCACCCAAATGTTAAAAGCTAAAATGTAATTACGACCAACCTATTAATCTAGTCTCTACCAAATTTTGCAACACCATATCTTTATGTGGGAAACATATTCAGACCAAACTGTAAGAACATCAGCCCAATAGTTTGCAGATGGTGGCCAAGTATGTGTGCAAATCGATTCCCCCTATCAATTCAAACACGGTGAAACCGAATTGAACGAAATTTGGTACAGAGGTAGCACTAGCAAAGGGCACCTCATATTCATGTTTAATATCCCTATAGCACGTTGTATTTCAACAAGCTACTACAACCAACATTCAATTATACTCCTTGAAAAGGACAAAGAGTTATAACAATACACATGCATTTAGGAGAAAGTAGGCTATATGTTCTTTACTGAACATCTTGTTAAATTATTAGATAAAGCATAAGATGTTAAACCAACACATTTAGACATTTGAGGAGAAAGTCGTTCCCCTAAGCTATGTTTAAAATGAATGCTACACAGCCAGAATTGCTACCCTTTACAGTTCGGACTGTTAATTATGCTTAATGACTTAGAATGATATTAGTTTAAACCATCACCTTACATTTGTTATGGAAGAAATATAACGGAAAATTATGATATGTCATACATATTCGGGTCCTAGTAATGATATTCAACAATTTCGGATGCTAGAACTACTTTTTATTTACACATAATATAAAAATATACATATCGCACTAAAACATTTTGTTTTGTAGGCTATATACGATTTGGTGCAGTATCTTCTAGTTTATTATTTTCCAGGAATGCACGTGTGCCGCAGTAAGTTTGATGTGCCTGATTTTTGTCCTGAGTATGAATACACGTTTTACAGGTACAAAATCCAACTATATCGTTCACCTTTTTGTTTCCATTGAAAATGTAACCAAATGTCTGCCATATCGTTGACTTGAGCGTTGATTCACGCACTAAAGAATATTCGCCTTAATTCATTTTAGTAGATATTTTATCCATGTTGGTGAAATGATGTTCAAACTCCCGGTCGCAGTAACATTCACTAAGTGACTTCTCGTTACGCTTGGAGAAAGGGATTGACATTTGACCGGAAATTCCAAGTCAGTCATCATCCTTCTGTCTCTCGATCCATCCATGTTCGCATACTTGATGCCATAATTCTCTCCGTTGTAATAACACAGCCCACGTGTTTCAGTGCCAAGTTGTAAAATAAATCTACAGATCTTCCAGGATAGCTTAGACTGCGAAGTATAGCTGACTTGAGAAATGTTGATGATGTCACCACGATGAACGAACAAGCTCATTGACAGCATGATATCTCGTACGTGTAGTAATAATGGCAGTGAGAGTTGATGAGATGTTAAGACCATCTACTACAAACATACGGTACTTACAAAAATGTACTTGAAAGCATGTGGGTAAAATAACATCTCGTGTATAAGTGCAAAACGTGCCTGAATATTTCATACGCATTATATGAGTATTCCCCTTTTAAGCATAAAGCTGTAGATTGGCATATCAAATATGTGATATTATCGTAAGTTCCGCATAGTATTCTAAAACCTATCCGCAAATTTACTCCAAACATTATCCGCAGCGTATCCGCTATCCGCACAACCATGCAAATTACATCCGCGTGGCGCAGGGCTTTATACATAGCTACCACACCCTACATCCGAGGCAATCTGTTTCACATTCTCTAACCTTGGTCTACCCCTACAGTTCTTGTCCTCGACCCTCCCTTCCCTAACTAAGCTTGCTCTTCCTGGGTGTCTAAGTATGTGTCCTACCAACCTATCTCTTCTCTTCATTAGCAGTCGCCAGAAACATCTCTCCTCTCCCACTCTTCTTAATACCTCTTCGTTTGTAACCCTATCTACCCATCTGATCATCATCATTCTCCTGTAACACCACATTTCAAACTCTTCAATTCTCCTCTTTTATGCTGCACCAATAGTCCAAGTTTCACTTCCATAGAGTGCCACGCTCCAGACAAAGGCTTTCAAAAATGACTTCCTAATACCTAAATCTATATTCGATGTCAACAAATTCCTTTTCTGTATAAATGCTTTCCTTGCCTGAGCTAACCTACTTATATCCTCTTTGCTTCGTCCATCACTGGTTATTTTGCTTCCCAAGTAACAGAAAACTCCTACTTCCTTTAGTTTTTCACCTGCCAATTTGATGTCCAGAGAGGATTTATTTCGGCTGCATACCAATATTTTTGTTTTACATTTGTTAATTGTCCTCAAGACGGAGTCCATACCATTCAGAAACTCATTCAAATCATCAGGCGTGTCGGCAAATCTCAGAGTTGAAATTATTTCTCCTTGAATCTTCACTCCCACTTTAAATTTTTCTCCAATTTCCTTTTTTCCTTCATTGCTTGTTCAATGTAAAGATTGAAAAGTATGGGTGATAAATTGCAGCCTTTCCTTTCAAGTTTGTGAATACCAGCTTCTCTCTCATGTCCTTCAGCTCGAATGACTGCTGTCTGATTTCTGTATAGATTGTAGATCACCCTCCTATCCCTGTACTTTATTCCAATCGTTTTCAAAATGTCGAACAATTTAGTCCAATCAACGTTATCAAAAGCCTTTTCTAAGTCTACAATACTACAAATGCCATGAACGTTCTCTTGTCTTTGCTTATCCCTTAGATACACGCAGTGCCGCTTTTTTGCGAAATTTTGTTTGACGTGGTAAACACTTACGAGTTTTGTGAGATCGCCCGCTATATCCTTTGTTCGACATGTGCTGCAGGGGAGGTGGTAGGTTCGGAGCCTGTCCGGTTCCCAGTCAGTCTGAGACAGGTTGTCAAAGTTCCGAGGTGCGCGAATACGGCATTCCGTACCGCTAGCGTTGTGAAATAATGTAAGTATTTAACTTATTTTACCTTTGTTGTTTCTTTCTATGCTTTTATCAATATTATCGATGTCAGCACATAGTCTGCACGCTTGCCTCTGTTTATAGGTCTCGACTTGGCTGTCAACAACAGGAGATTGAAAGGTTGCTCCAAGTACAGTGCTCGATGAGCAAGAAGGGTCACTGGATGAAGATGATCTATTCGATTTTTAAGTCCTAGTGCAGAGTTATTTTGTGTATTTAGGCACTGTATATTATTTCGTACTGTAAATTAGCAGAAAGTGTCCTTTTCCAAGCCAAGAATCTAAAGTGTATAGGCCTACATGATACTGACAAACAGCTTTTCTTTTACTCTAGTGTATTTCTTGAGGTACAATGTCTTGTAATATGAGCTTGAAAAAAAGGGCAATCTCAATCCAATAATTCTCAATATCCCATTTGTGTGTGAAAATTATAATTTTTTCTTCGTTGTCCAATAAATGTTTATAAGAATTTTTAATTACAATAAGTATGAATAGTAAATATGTCCTTATCCCATCCCTCCCAATAATATATTTTATTAATAAGAATTTCATACATACTGATAAGATTTTTTCTATGTATTCTCATAGGTTCTGTATAATTCTCCATACAAATCAATTTTAGCCGTTTAGCAAGTCACTAAATGCCGAAAAGGAATAAAATAAAACAAGAAGTTCCGTGAAGAACTATACAGCCTACTTTTCATGCCAATGATTATTCTACAGAATATGAACCTATCTAGAATAATGACGAAATTAAGTTGCTAATATCGAAATTTCCAATTAGTTCGAAATACTGTATACCTGTCATAATGTATCCTAATAGAGCACTGCAGTTGGCAGCCCTGATGACTGAATATATTCTTAGTTCCGTCTCTTAAGGTACAAAATACAAAATTTGGTTGATGTCCAATGGATAGCATGGACGTTACATGCAGTTAAACTTTGGATCTAACAGCGCGCGTAAAATCATGTTGGCAACAATGTCATGCATGTATTGGTCAGAAATAATCTGAAATAATATGATCTATTGTTGTGCCAATTTTGAATGAAATCCATTAGTTAGTATAGAAGTTACATGCATTTTAAAATTGGACCTATCAGCAGGCTTAGAATCATGTTGGCAGCACTGACGTATATTAGTTACTCCAAATTCGTCTAGAATGCCAGGTACTATACGTGTGCAAAGTTTAGAGCTATTGGCTTGCATACTTTCTGATATATTGATATTAGGGTAACAAAAATAGGGACAGCACATATTAACAGTTGGCAGCACTGGTTGCTCCTTAGAATACGCATAGTCATATCTGTTATGGTACACCTAGCACATACGAAATTTGGTTGAAATCCAAATGATAGTATGGAAGTTACATGTATTTAAAGTTGGACCTGTCAGCAGGCTTAGAATCATGTTGGTAGCACTGACGTATATAAGTTACTCCAAATTAATATAGAATGTTAGGGACTGTACGTGTGCATAGTTTAAAGCTGTCGGCTTGCATACTTTCTGATATATTGGTATTTGGATAAAATAAATTAGGAGCATTTATTAACAGTTGGCAGCCCTGGTAGGTCTGAAGAATACGCTCAGTCATATCTGGTTATGTACACATACAACATACGAAATTTGGTTGAATTCCAATTGATAGTATAGAAGTTATATGCATTTAAAAATTGGACCTATCAGGAGGCTTATAATCATTTTGGCAACACTGCCATGTTTAGCCTCCTGGAAATTAAACTGAAATATTATGATCTGTACGTGTGCCAATTTTGAAATAGCTCCCATTCATACTTTCCAAGATATCCAACATGGAGCTCAAATTTCAATTGCGATTTTTTAGCAGTTGGTAGCACTGACATCATTTTCAAATATGGCCGTGAGATATTCAGGTATAGATCTTTACTCCTACCAAATTTTGTTTCGATTGCTGCAGCCGTTTAGGAGTTGATAGGGGGGGGGGGGACACACACACACAGCCAGACAGACAGACAGACAGACGGACAGACAGACACACATTTGCCCGATCTCATAAGTCTACTTTTTCCTCATTTTTGCAAAATGTGAAAAGTAGGCTAAAAATATATTGCGGCATTGAATGCCGCTAGCGTGTACGAATGTTAGTGAAAGAGATGCGTGTAGCTAAGGGATTCTACCTTCCAAAATCAGCCTAAGACTTAGTCAGGACATGAGACTGATTAGTCTGGCACATGAAAGGAAATTTGAACCAACAATGACCTACTGTATTGTCTGCCGCCAGTTGTTATCGCACGGCCTGTTGTCGCCCAAGCGGCAGTTGGCGACTGTAATGTAATACTCGTGGCCGACGAGTAGGCCACGTGTAATACTATACTTCCGTGTAAGGTTTATTAGCCTAGACTTCTGAGATCTACACAGGGCCAAAAAATGTGTGTCTGTCTGTGTGTGTGTGTACTCTGAATGTCTGTCCCCCCCTATCAATTCGAACACGGTTAAACCGAATTGAATGAAATTTGGTACAGAGGTAGAAATAGCAAAGGGCACCTCAGTGCCATGTTTCATATCGCCGCAATCTTGACGGAAACGTAATGGCGGCCACCCATATGTTCAAAGTTTAAATGAAATTACGACTAACCTAATCATCCGATCTCTACAAAATTTCTCAACAACATATATTTATATGGCGAACGTCTTTTGACTAAACTACGAGGTCATCATCCCAATAGTTTGCAGATGGCGGCCATGTATGTGTGCAAATCGATTCCCCATATCTATTCAATCACGGTGAAACTGAATTGAACAAAATTTGGTACAGAGGTAGCACTAGCAAAGGGCATTCCAGTGTCATGTTTTATATCGCCGCCATCATGAAATAAAACGTAATGGCGGCCACCCAAATGTTAAAAGCTTGAATCAAATTACGACCAACCTGATCATCTGATCTCTACCAAATTTTGCAACATTATACCTTTATGTATAAAGAATCTATTGACCAAACTGCAAGGTCATCAGCCCAATAATTTGCGGATGGCGGCCATGTATGTGTGCAAATCGATTCCCATATCTTTTCAAACAAGGTGAAACTGAATTGAACGAAATTTGTTACAAAGGTATCACTAGCAAAAGGCACCTCAGTGTCATGTTTTATATCGCCGCCATCTTGACGGAAACGGAATGGCGGCCATCCAAAAGTTAAAAGCTTAAATCAAATTACCACCAACCTAATCATCTGATCTCTACCAAATTTTTCAACATTATGCCTTTATGTATGATGCATCTTTTGACTGAACTAAAAGGTCATCAGCCCAATAGTTTCCAGATAGCGGCCATGTATGTGAGCAAATCGATTCCCCATATCAATTCAAACACGGTGAAACCGAATTGAATGAAATGTTTTACAGAGGTAGCACCAGCAAAGGGCACCTCATATTCATGTTTAATATCCGTATAGCACGTTGTATTTCAACAATCTACTACAACCAACATTCAATTATACTCCTTGAAAAGGACAAAGTGTTATAACAATACCCATGCATTTAGAATAAAGTAGGCTATATGTTCTTCACTGAACATCTTGTTTTTATTCTATCGGCATGTATGGGCTTGTATTATACGAAAAATGCAGTCAGAAGACTATTTCAAAATTTCCAAAGACCATTAGCCTAAGGTTCTTAATTGCGTTATTTGTGCTCTGACTGAATATAACAATAAATAAAACAACGATTAAATAACTTTGTACTTTTGATTATGTAGGTATACTTACGATAGTCAAATCGAAGTCTATACGCCAGTGATCTTCGTAGAGTTTCTCCAATCCTGTTCTCGTGTTTTTTAGGCTTCATGATGAAATCTAAATAAGAATTTATCCAAAAATTAATTAAATAAAAGCTTGCAAACATCTCAGACGAGTGGGTTATGAACACGCACTTACTCCATAATCAAGAGTCTATAATAACTGTAAAAACGGTTTTAATCGATGTATATTAGCCTCCGTGGCTTAGGCGGCAGCACGCCGGCCTCTCACCGCTGGGTCCGTGGTTCAAATCCCGGTCACTCCATGTGAGATCTGTGCTGGACAAAACGGAGGCAGACAGGTTTTTCTCCGGGTACTCCGGTTTTCCCTGTCAATATTTCATTCCAGCAACACTCTCCACTATCATTTCATTTCATCTGTCATTCATTTAATCATTGCCCCAGAGGAGTGCGTCAGGCCTCGGCAGCCGGCACAGTTCATATCCTCGCCGCTAGATAGGGGCTTCATTCATTCCATTCCTGACCCGGTCGGAGACTGGAAGCAGGCTGTGGATTTTCATTCTTCATATTAGTAGTACTTACCGTGTACAACATGTTATAACTTCATTAGACTTGACATTCCAAAGATGGTTGGTTGGTTGGTTCTTAAGTTTAGGGGCTGCGACAACGTGGTCATGTAGCCCCGTGTACTTTGGGTGTGTGTAGAATCTGTCTGATAACCGGTGTTAATTGTGATGACTGTAATAGTGTGTGTTATCTGCTTTTTAATTTCAGTACTGCAGCTTAGAATTTTTCAAATAGTTCCTACTTTTGCTGCCAAGCGCCACCGTCAACGACTACTAGGCCAAGTTCAAAACTCAGCTACTAGACGCCACCGCAGTCGGCTCTTGGCAACGAACATAGAAACCTAAGAGCGTTGTTTACATTCTTAACCTATCCAATTTAGCTTCACACAGGTGCAATTAGTGGAATGTTCTTTAACATGCCATAAATCTATGACATGGGACCGCCGGCTTTACTTCCCCTCCGAAGGAAGGCATACTGAGGGATTTTTAACGCTCTTAAAAATCCGACGGCTTCGGCTGGGTTTGAACCCGCGACCATGGGCATCATTCCAAAGAAAACTGTGAAATTATTCTGATAATTGTCATTTCCTTTTGAACACCGCTGACTGTTTCGTGTGACTGGTTATGTATGATAGACAGCATGATTGAGCCATTATGGTATGTAAATAACTTTGTCGATTTAAAATTATAATACCCAGTTATTTACTAACGGCCGAGGGGACCCGACGCGCTGATCACCCGTCACCCCAATATCTGCAGGCCAAATGGCTGGGCAGCGGTCGCTAGGTCGGCCTTAGCCCGTCATGGGCTGGATAGTGCCAGGGGATGACTTTTTGTTTTTTGTTGTTGGTTGAGTTATTTACTAGATCTAACACTATCACTTATTATTATTATTATTATTATTATTATTATTATTATTATTGTTATTATTATTGTTTCATGTAACTGTTTTATATGTTTCTTTGTTTGATGTGCATTGCTATCTTTATTTTTTATGTCCTGTATTATTCTAACTTAATTTCTAATTTACGTATCTTATTCAATTGTAATATTTGTGTATTTTATTATAACTATGTGGTTAAGTGTAAGAGAGGGCCACGAGCCCTAACTTCGCCACTGCAAAAGACATAAATAAATAAATAAATAAATAAATAAATAAATAAATAAATAAATAAATAAATAAATAAATAAATAAATAAATAAATAAATAAATAAATAAATAAATAAATAAATAAATAAATAAATAAATAAATACATTAGTGAAAGTCGTAAGTATTATGTTGGGAGGCTGTGTGGAAAATGCATTCTGGGAGTTATCACCAGAAACATGTTGGCAACTGTGTGTTAAGAAATTGTACTGGTATTATGGTCTTTGGAGATGGCGAGATGTTAAGCAAGGTTGACCATAATGGGCTGGCACATGAAAACAACTTAACTTCAAGAAATTCAAGCGTAAACCAACATTGACGTAGGTATAGGGGACGGCTGTTAATGTTGGCTACTCTGTTTTGATCTAGTAACTTATTTAAGCTGTCCCGGACTAAATCAATCGTACCGGTTGTGCACGTTTGCTGTGCAAACGAAGCTTTTATGTTTTAATGGTAGCTCAGCTGGTGATATATGACATCGGGCATCGGCTAAATGTTCCAAATTCACCTCACGTTTTGCAAAGAAATCCATTTGTCCCTTTCCTAAAAATATTTGTCTAAATGTCCCACAATTTGGGACAAATCCCACGGGTTGGCATCACTGCCATTAAGAACAATGCGCAGATCCACAGCCTGCTGTATACGCTGCCGAAGTGACGCGCCTAGCAACCACATGGGCGCAGCCACATTGGACCCAAACAACTGGTTGCTAGGTGTTAGGTAGATTTCATTAGAAAGCTAACTATTGCAATGGGTACCATGTTTCGACTTCCGGAAAATTTCGACATATCTTCGCATTTCACATCCCCCAGACTCCAAAACCACCGTCAGTTCAAAAGTTTATACGGTATATAAATTATGTATATATGGATATACTAGCAGGTACCCGCGGCTTCGCCCGCGATCAAGACAATGGGGACGATGCATTATTGCTGATAATTGGTCTATTCTATTACAGCAATCGCGGCTACAGGTGGGCCCATTTTAAATCTGAATATTCTGATACATACAGTATATTGATATGGGAATTTTATAGAGTTGTGAAAGTCTGCAGGGCTCGATGTTACATTATGCTAACACATTTTAAAATTACGTCTTCTGCTGAGACATAACGATTTTGTTGTCCGGATGCTCGCGAGCACGCCACTTACAGTTGCCCATGGGAAAAAATGGTTTTGTATAAATGTACACGTGCTGCTGTTAAGTGTGTGACATTGCACTTTGTTAAAGAAATTGCGAATATTGTTTGAAGAGGGAACTGCACTCTTGCACACTGGAATGGCAAATCTATCGGAATATGGGGAATTAAACGTATTCTTCCTTAAGCTATTCTGGATGTAATTTTGCCATACTTTATGATGATTTGAACGTCAACATATCGCAGTTAATAGACCTATAGTTAAATATCTCTCACCTTGGCCTCTGATGTACATTATGCAGTCTCTTCCAGTGTTACATCCCAGGGATTGAAATTCTCCAACCACCCTTTTGCCTCACATGCCTCTCTAATTAATTAAAATTCTTGATTGTTGTTGTTTGAGTCTTCAGTTTTTTAACTGGTTTGATGCAGCCGTCCATGTCTCCCTCTCCTCAGTTAATCGTTTCATCTCTACATAGCTACCACACCCTACATCCGAGACAATCTGTTTAACACTGGTTTACCCCTACAGTTCTTGTCCTCGACCCTCCCATTCATAACTAAGCTTGCTATTCCTGGGTGTCTTAATATGTGTCCTACCCTCCTATCTCTTCTCTTCATTAGCAGTCGCCAGAAACATCTCTCCTCTCCCACTCGTCTTAATACCTCTTTATTTGTTACCCTATCTACCCATCTGATCATCATTCTCTTGTATCACCACATTTCAAACGCTTCAATTCTCCTCTTTTCTGCTGCACCATTAGTCCATTAATCCAACACGGCAACTTTTCTAGGTTTAAGCCGTGCCTTGTGTGGGGATTCAATGGCCGTGAAAGACAAAATACCAACTTTATTGAAATAAGTTTGCCCAATTCCTCAGTAAGAATAATTAAGAAAAAATAATAATTTAATGTGACGGCCGGTAGAATACGACACATCCGTCTGTGATTATGGGTTGCTGATCATGGTAAAAAACGAAAAAGAGCAGATCAATATTGGCAAACAGAAATATACAGTTAACAAAAAACAAATTTATAAAGAAAATGAAAGCATACCGTGCAAAATAGAAAGCATCTTGACATTGTAAATTAGCGTAAAGATTGAAAGCTCGCTTACAATAACCAGCCCAAAGAGTATAAAATTAGACTCAAAATCACGATCGTATCCGACCGTAAAAACCACCTCTATAAATAAAATATATCTCATTTTACGCGTATCAATGCGAGGAGCAAAGTCCTTTCGTGAACCGAACCCCGCGTTTTAGGGCCCTAAAACGAATGGTTTTCGAGATATTGCCAGAAAACTATCCCCGGTCTGCAAAATTTCAGCGGTTGCCATAGTAACGTTGATCTGTTTCTTCGAGGGAACACAGGTAATTGGGAATATCTCCGAAACCGTTCATTTTAGGAACTTAAAAACTGTGTTTCGGGGTCCCTACAGGACCTCCGAGTATTGTTTTTCGTATCTGGCGGCTTAAAATGAGCTAAATCCGATATTTGTACGGACTGTCCTTGCTCAGTGCCAAAGGGACGAAAAAAGTCACTTACAAATTGAATTTTCAAAAACCGTTTCTTAGTGAGCCTCTACATACTCGGATCAACCAACATGCAACATTTCAGCTTTCTAGATCTTGTGGTTTGAGCCCTGTGTTGATGAGTCAATTTTGGATTATATATAATAGATATATATATATATATATATCACTTTCTTGTGGACACGATAACTGCCGTAATTTTGCCCCAATCAGTTTGAATTTTTTACATAATAAGTATCCCATTAAAATCTCAGTTGATTTCGTTAATGGGCAAAATCGGTCGAAGGGGGTGAACATGGGGGGCTTTTTTCGAAAAAGTGAAATTTCGCTATAACTCTCTTAATACGTGAAATATCGAATCCATTCAAAGTTCATAATGTGTGTCGGATAAGTGCAAAAAATTTATGTCAAATAAGTTTTTTGATAGCACCAAACATTGACCAAAGGGGTGGAAAAAAGTGGGTTTTCCGGGAAACATTTATCATATCTCTCTTAATAGGCACAATATCAAAACCGTACAAAATGGAAAATATTCCCCTATTAATTACATAAAACTTTTGTCTGAAAGAATTTTTGATATGACCCACCATTACGCCAAGGGATGAGAAAAATGATTTCGGAATTGAAGAAAATGCCAAGTGCTATCAGAGGTTACCATGACAACGCTTCTAAATTGATGAGGGATGAGCTATCAGAGGTTGCCAAGACAACGCCATTGACGAGATCACATTAATTTTTAGCCTACTTCTCACACTTTGCAAAAATGAGGAAAAAGTAGACTTATGAGATCGATCCAGGAAAATGTGTCTGTCTGTCTGTCTGTCGGTCTGTCCTTCTGTCTGTCTGGCTGGATGGCTGTGTGTGTGTGTCCCCCTCTATCAACTCCTAAACGGCTGCAGCAATCGAAACCAAATTTAGTATGAGTAAAGTTGTATACCGGAATATCTCAGGCCCATATTTGAAAAAGATGTCAGTGCTACCAACTGCTAAAAAACGCACTAGAAATTTGAGCTCCATGTTGGATATCTTGGAATGTATACATGGGAGCTATTCCAAAATTGGCACACTTGTAGATAATACTATTTTAGTTTAATTTCCAGGAGGCCATATATGACAGTGTTGCCAAAATAATTTTAAGCCTTCTGATAGGTCCAATTTTAAATGCATATAACTTCTACACTATCAATTGGATTTCAACCAAATTTTGTATGTAATATGTGTACATAAACAGATATGACTGAGTGTATTCTTAAGAGCCACCAGGGCTGTCAACTGTTAATAATTGCTCTCTCTCTATTTTTTTTATCCAAATAACAATATATCAGAAAGTATGCAAGCCGACTGCTTTAAACTATGCACAGGTATATTACCTGACATTTTACATTAATTTGGAGTAACTTATATACGTCAGTTCTACCAACATGATTCTAAGCCTGCCGATAGGACCAATTTTTAAATACATGTAACTTCTATACTGTCAGTTGGATTTGAAGCAAATTTCGCATGTGATATGTTGAACCCGATGGGGTTATGCTGACTGGAATCGAACATGGTTCTCAGAGACTGTGATCTCAGTAAAAAGGTTCCACCAGGAAGCGAACCAGAGATCTGTACAGGGAGTTTCTTGGTAAAAACCCCTCGAAAGAAATGTATATTTAATCACTGGTGTGATTTTTGATGAAATGGCATTATTTATTAAAATAATGTAGGAAATAATGAGCAGATTATATCATTATAAGAAGATTTGGTGTAAGCTATTGGAGGTTTGAAGCACAGAGGAGGGCAGAGCTGACATTTACTAATCGGCCCAGAATTGTGGGTTGGTCCCAGTGGAGCCACGTCCATCTCTGTCACCCCATTATGTCGTCTGGAGCAGGGGAGAGGCCTGAATAATGACATAGTTATTCCCCGACGGAGAATAGATTTGGAGTAGGGGCGGAGAAATGCCCAGAAAAATCATTGATTACTCGTGATTGGAGTAACGAATCGAGATGAGAGTTGCACACAGGTGAATATCTTGGCAAGAAGATAATTTTAGAGTCTTTTACCTGCGAAATTGGTGCATATTTAGTGATGTGCGTAAGGACTGTAAAACGACCATTGTTCGCGGATGGATGTGAAGATGTCGCCGGGGATTTCCCGATTAGGTAGCGTCCCACGCCATGGAGAAAGGAATTAATATTAATTAATTGGACGAGCGATTCCTTTGCACACAGATAGTTTTGGGACCTGTGAAGAGAGAGGAACACAATGATCATGGTTTGAAGACCTGAATCATGCTGTGAGAGGAGCTAAGATTACGCGGGAAGATGTTGCTCTACTTTCTGTGGAAATCCGATATAAGGGAGTAGACCCCAGGAGGAGCTCTCTGTTCTAGCTCAGTTGAAGCCCAGTTGTAAGTCAGTCGAGACGCAGCCAAGTTCAGTCTACATGCCGCCAAGCGCAGTTACAGCCAGTTACAGTCTTACTCAATTGTCAATTGTAGCACAATGGCAATAAGTTGCAATCAGTATGCAGCAAATATGCAGCAGTACGAGACAGCGTGTAAGCCGCAGACAGAAGTCTTCAAATAAGCTACGTGCAGTCTTCGAGTGAAACTTCAGTCAGCTACAGCCAGGTTGAAGCCAGTTCGTCAAGGCAAAACGCATGACGATTCTATTCGTCGAGACGCCGAACAAAGACTGGTATGTGTAATAGAAACAGTAAACATGCTTGTATGAATAATAGTCGTGATACAGGCATAATCAGCAGCACGAACTATGACGTGTTCAGTTATGAAGCACCGTATAGACTAACGGTAGAATTATTGTATATAATTATTTGTGAAAGTGTTGAACTTTATTAAGCGCAGTGTGTATAGTATTAACTAATCGTATGTGTGTAACTACGATAGAATGCGCTAAAGAAACTCTACTAAGTGTTTGGTATTGCCATGAGAGTACCAGATGTTAACGCTCATATTTGGGAGCCAGCGTATTGATGTAACGCAGGACGCTTACTGTAGGAGTAATGATCGTCATAAAACTGTTGGAGAGTTCCGAGAGCAGATAACCAGACTTTCAATCAGGAGTTGATAACGTAAGATGCCGTCGACACCTGCAATTTCGATCTCTGCTATGGAATTTCAGCATTGAAGTGTGTATAAAGTGACGAGTGTTCAGTGTAATGTATATGTAAAAATATCATTTAAAGTAGTGTTTGATGAAGTGTTTCACATGTTTGGGGAGTGATAACTTCCTGAAAGGTATGCAACGTGTCGTGTTGGTGATAGAAATTATGTGTAATCAAATGTGTGTAAACAAGAGAAATATGTCGCGTTAAACCCATTATGGCGGGCGACATGGAAGAATATGATTGGTCGGAGCCACCTTAGATGCCTATAGAGATGTAAGTACCCCACAAATTATGGTTATGATCATGTAGAAGTATGGACCGATGCATGTCTGTGATTCCGTAAAGATATTGTGAATTCCTCATAGATGCCAATAGAAATCAGTTAGGAGGCTGATCCTCCATGTTTAATCAGTATTGAGTTGATTTTGATAGAGTTGAAATGTTGATTTGCATCATTAAGTGGAGTAATTATTCCCACTATGAATTAAGAATGGCAATCAGTTATGTAAATGCAACGAACGCGATTGTTCGAGTTTAAAACGTTTAGCTATGTCGGAAAATTTGGTAATTTATATGAGAATAATAATAAATAATGATTTTTGGTCATTTAGGTCAATGAGATTTATAATAATAATAATAAGGGATGATTTTGGTCATTTATGTCAGTGAGAAATGATGATAATAATAATAATGGTTATTAAGAGTATGAATGAACACATCAGGAAACAAATAAATGTTGTAAGCGAGAATTATTAACGCTAAGTGCAAGACTTATCAATCTAAGCAGGAAGATGTTACAGTGAGATTACATTTCAGTAATTATGGAAAGAAGTTTTATATCAGAATATTGCATATATTCAGCAATTATACCAGTAATGAAAGAGCTTTTAGTGGATTGAATTTGCAGCTTAATTGAGAAGCTTATAGAGTAAATGTTAGATTTCTCTTAATATTATAGGTCGGAGTGTCGTAGCATGGAGCATTAGGGGCCAGATAGTCTATTCTACGTATGAATTCTCCTATGTCGTGGACATTGTTGGAGATATTATTTATTCCAGAGTTCTAGTGAATGGACCCTAACTCTGAAGAAAGGATTGAAATGTGTTCCGGATTGGAATCTTTATAAGAGTCGAGGAAACAAGGACACCTCGCAGCTCTATGATTTCCCGAGAACTTTGTGATGAGTTATTTACGCTCGTGGGCAGCGAAAACTCATGGCGACAGTGGTTTTCTGCGCCTATATCATACTTGAGACATCGGTCAACCGCCAGGCTCATGCATTGCGAACCCCGAACCTTCATGTTGAATGGACCCATGTGAGGCCATTAATTAATCATTATCCTCGACGTAGGAATAATTACAAAAGCTCATTCAATACCTGTTGGCATAATAGTCAATTAAGATCCTTTGGGAACATGTGTGTCGCTCAGGACACAGTATTTGTCTTGTGAATCTCCACTGCTTAGAGAGGGAGGCTTTCAAACTTTTAGGAAGGTCGAGATAATTGGTGAAACGACCCATTCCACTTTCTATTGTGTAGCGACTTCCTTAGCCAAGGGTCGGTGCCAGCCACTCGGACCGCTCAGGCAAGTTATAAAGGGAAGAGATTCTAGACCTTGTTAAAATGACATATAATGCAAGATTGTTATGTTGAGTATTATAGCCATGTGGTTTGTGAACACATGGATAATTATAGTTCATCCTGATGGTTCATTAATTTAGCTATCTGACGGATAGTTACATGATATATTTGTACTGTCACTGGAACCAAGTCATGTAGTTGGTGACTAGATGCCAATCGCCATGAGCGCGAGGTAGTCCATTGTACAATCCGACATAAGCTATAACGTAACGTTTTATCTAGGAATCACAGACAGCATGCGGTGAAACCATATAATTGAAGGATGTGTAGGGGGTAGCTTACATAATTATGGAGTTGCACGTTGATTTTTGGTGCAACGTCCAAATAGGTAAATGCATGCAAAGCATTTCATTGGTGAGAAGAAAAATATTAAAACACGCACGGCACACATAATTGTTTAACATAAAGAGGTTTAAGGAATAATCCTTGTTGTAATATTAAAGAAGTCACATTGTATGACTGTTATGTTAATGTACAGTTTGTTTTGAAGTCGTAGGTGCATCAGCGCACTAGTATATCCTTGTGAAGTTCACAGAAGGGTAAAGCATTATGGCTAGGTATGACTTTGTTGTGATTTCATATTTGTTTACTTGTGGATTGTGGAAGTAAAAATTTTGTTTGCTTTTATTTTATGCTTTTTGGGTATTGTTTTGTGTTTGAAGCCATGATTTATTTCAATGAATTAAAGTTTTAGAATAGAGTTGTGCTTTATCATTGTAGAGTTGATACCTTTTTGCCTCAAATCCAAAATATGCACTGCAAAATTGGGGTTACCGTACACGCCTGAGAGCTGATGCTAGTTGGAGGCAGATGCATATTATCCAACGAGATTACTCACATGGGTACATGGGAATTGATGTCCTATACTGTGATTTGAGCTAAAGGTACGACTAAAGTCGGTCAGATTTAATGCACACAACTCTATTAAAGTAAGAATTAACGAAGTAGGGTGTGACCGCTCCTAATCCATAGCTAAGTTCCGATACGTATATATAAATTTTGATAGATACCTGTAGACGATAAACTCCTATTCATTTATCATGGCGCCCAGATTACGTGGAACTTATGGGATTTAGGGAAAACCCATAGATTTTTTATGGTATTTCATGGGGAAAACCATAGTAATTGTTTTGCCTCAAACTGTGTTTGAGTGATTTTTGAATTCAGTAGGCTTTTGAGGTAACGCAGAATCTCTCTATTGAGAAGAGAATGGCCTAAGGGTACTAGCGTTACATACCCAATCCACAATCTACCATAATGTTATCAGGTTTTGTACGACTTCACAATATGTGTGCAGTGTTTGATGTTTCTCTTCGAAACGTATCCACATATTTTTCCAGGAAGCCTGCCTGCATATTTAAGTGTGTTATTGTAAAATGTCAGGTACGGAGGAGATCTTGCAAGTTATTGCAGGACTGAAACAGCATTTTGACGCTGCTCACGTGCAGAACAAACTGGAAACCAAAGCGTTCCAGGATAGTATAAACACTCGGTTAGATGAGAACCAGAGAGAGTTAAATAACAGGTTAGATGCCAATCAGGAGGCAATTAATGCAACTCAGGTTGCAATGAACAATAACCAGATTGAATTAAACAACCGTTTAGAGGCAAATAAAGATGAATTAAACAATAAGTTAGGTCAAATGCAAGAAGTCATTAAGACCGAAGTAACAGATACTGTTGTAAGCATTGTATCGGAAATGCAGGTAAATACTGATAAACGTTTCGAGGCTATCGAAGCCAAACTTGAGGGTAATTTGCAAGCGTGTAGGCATGCTCAGGAGCAAACCAACAGTAAATTAGAGGCGTTGTCTAACGATATTAAGGATATTCAGATCCAAAATGAGGCGAATCTCGAACGCCAAGCGAAACAGTTCGCAGAGTTTACGAAAACAGTAGACCAGAGATTAGAGGAGAACGACTCCAAATGGGACCAGAAATTGAAAAGTTACGCTAGAGCAATTAACGGTGACCTCAAGAAACAGGACCAGAATATATTAGGTCAATGCCAGGAAATAGGCGAAATTAAGGCTATCGCTCAGGAAAGTAAGGAGCTGGTAGGCAACGTGAAAAGTCAGATGGGTAAAGTTCATAAAGAACTGGACCAAGTGCAAAGCGACATTATCATAGTCAATAAAAGGCAAGAGGAAAATAGAGGCGAGATCACCAAGGTCCGGAATGAATTGTCTAAAGTCAATGGACACATTCAAGATGAAATTAAAGGTCTGAGAGAAGAACTCGAAATAAGAGAAGGCCAGAAAACAGAGGCAAGCGACAAGACCCTTGCTCAAATTAAAGAGGACGTAGAGGATGAAATATCCCATATCAAACAAAGTCTGAAAGAAGACAAGGTGAAAATTTTTCAAGTAGCCGAGGAAAACCGAGATAGGCTTACAAGAATAGAAAAAGAAGTCATTACTCGCCTAGAAAGAGCAGAAATGCGCCATAACCAAATGGAGACTAGGATAATAGCACAGGAGGAGACACTTCTGAAATATCCTAAGTCAAGTGAAGGCAGCATAGAGGATATAAGAAAAACAAGGTGGGCAGACCTAGAAACCCAACCTATAAGCAGGAATGCTACAGGCGCAGGAGAAAGTCCTTACATGACGCCAGGTGTACCAATTGCGGCATCGACGCCACATGAAAATGCGATGCACACCCAGGTGATAAACGTCATTAGGGCAAGCGAAGAAAAACCTAGGAAGTTTTCAGGTAGTCACTGTAGTATGACACCAAAATATTGGTTAAAGGAAGTGACTGAATATCTCAATGATGCACGAATACCGCAGGAGCGTAGGCTACGTGCTATAGAGAAGTTAACAGAGGGGGAGTGCGCATTATGGTTTCGCAGCTTCCGTTACACTTTTGATACTGTTGAGGAATTTCGCGAGGCATTCTTGAAGAGATATTGGGACGCCGCGACTCAGCAGAATTTACGGCTGGATTTGTATGCCAAAAAGTACAGCACGAACAACCCGACGAAGTACGCAGAATTCTTCATATCGCAGATGTGTCGTTTTAAAGAGCTGGATCAAAAACCTAGTGAACTGGAGCTATGCATTGCTATCGCCAAGCAGCTTCCATACGAGATCCAAAGGCTACTAATCTCGGCTAATGCGAAAACTGCTATGGAAATGGAGACAGTTCTAAGGCAACTGGACCTCACCACAGCAAATACTATGCGTCAGAGTCGAACCGTGGAACAAGTCCACGTGACCAACACACAGACTGACCAACAGCAAGCTCCAAGGAACAACAAGGCCACGAGCACAGAAACTTTAGATTCCTATGGACGGCAATGGGAACAGGAACCCAGAAAATGGCAGTCAAGGTACAAAGGAAATGCTAATAAAGCAGGAAGAGGTCGAAGTTCGTGGAATAAACACAATAACAGGGGCAAACCGTACCATAACAATGGAGGTAATAATGGCCAGGAAGGCAATAATAGAAATTGGAGACCCCAAGAGAGAAGAAATAACTTCGATGACGAGGCAGAAGAGCGATATCATGCTTCTTTGCGATACCTCGAAGAAAGGGGAGATGAGCCCCAGAAATCACAAGTCCGCTGGCAAGAAGCCATGCAGAACAGGACATCGCCAGACAGATATGGAGATGGAGCTAAGAGTTTGGAACTACAGCGCAGCGAACAGGAGAGAAGGAACTCCAAAGGGGCGGGCGCTGAAGAAAAAAAAAACGCCAAAATTAGAAGAGCTCGAGACTGATGGATGGAAGTCTATTAACATCATCAATTGGATAGCCAAACCAGAAGAATTGATTGAGGATACAGGAGGACCACAGGTCATGGTCAAGAGAGAATTGCCTATTATAATTGTGAGAGTGGCAGGATTAAAAGTCAGAAGTCTGCTAGACACAGGATCAACAGTGAGCCTGATGACACAAGCTCTATATAATGAAATAGCCCGGAGAGAGAACATTTTGAAGATACCGATCTCCAGTGTCAAAATTAAAGGGGTAATTCCAGACAGAACAATGATATGTAAATACCAGGTATTCCTAGATTTACAGATAGGAGGCTCTACTTTCTCACAGAGTTTCCTGTTAGTAAACAAACTACCTTATAACCTACTTATTGGGGCAGAGTTTATAAGGGAATACAGAGTGATAATTGACCTAGCACAGGACAGGGTTATGTTCCATGTGAATGAAGAAGCTGAAGGCTTAGAGGTCGCACTCAATGAAATTGAACCAGGATCCAGTGAACAAGTATGGCATACATACAGAGATGTGGCTGATGAAGAAGTGTTAGCTATGGAGCAGTTAGAAGCGGAGCTCAAAACACTAGCCACAGACTTGGAAAAAGATCTGGAACCCAAATAGGAAGAATACATTTCGGAGAAGCTAGAAGAAGCGAAAATTGGGCTAAAAGAGAAGGAAAATTTAAAGCAGTTATTGCTGGAACAGAAGGAAGTCTTTGATTCGAGACCTGGTCGGATAAAGAACTTCACTTATGCTTTTCAAGTCAGTGATTGGACACCATTTAGGCAGAAACCCTACCCTATAGCTGAAAAGCATTATGCTAAAGTGAAAGAGGCAATTCAGGAGATGTTGGAGGCCGGTGTTATTGAGAAAACACCTACGCCTTATGTAAGTCCATTGGTAATTGTACCAAAGACAGACGGATCTGTCAGAGTCTGCTTGGACCTGAGACGCTTAAATTTGAGAGTTATTCCGGAATTTGACCAAGTGCCACCTATTAAAGAGATCCTCAGGAAGTTTAGAGGGAAAACTATATTCTCAAATTTAGATATCACATCCAGTTTCCACCATCTTGAATTAGAGAAGAAAACTAGTCTGTTGACAGGATTTATGTTTGATCAACATACATTCACATTTTTAAGGCTACCTTTTGGGTTGAAAACAGCTGGTTCAGCCCTGATAAGAGCGTTAGATCGCAATCTATCAGATGAAGTTAAAGAGAGTACCATCAGATATGTAGACGACATTCTACTCACATCAGAATCTCTGGAGGAGCACATGAGAGACCTGAAGAAGTTGCTAGATGACCTTCGAGAAGCGAACTTTAAGGTCAATATCAAGAAATCGCACTTCTGTCAGAGGGGAGTTAAATTCCTAGGGCATGTTATTGATGCAAATGGAGTGAAGCCTAATCCAGATAAATTGGAGGTAATTCGGAATTTCCCTCGACCCACGAAAGTAAAGCACGTCCGACAGTATTTGGGAGTAATTGGATTCTTTTCGAACCACTGCCCAAACTATACTGCGACAGTAGCACCACTGCAGGACCTATTGAAGAAAGGCGGCAGATGGAATTGGACGGAGCAATGTCAGGAAGCATTCGTGAGGTCAAAACAAATGCTTTTGGAATATGTGAAACTGGGATACCCAGATTATACCCAGAAGTTCATCATACAGACGGATGCATCACTTATTGGGATTGGAGCGATGCTATTCCAGGAAAATGTTGACCAGCCTGAGAAGAAAGTTTTTATCGCCTTTATAAGCAGAAGACTGAGAGCCCATGAGAAAAATTACACGATCACAGAGATAGAATTGCTCGCAATTTTGTACGCGTTGCAATCGTGGCACAAACTCGTGTACGGCTTCCGAATAGTTCTGAGAACAGACCATAAAGCTTTAACATTTTTGTTAAAGACGGATTTGTCTAGTCAGAGATTGACAAGATGGTCCCTGTATATCCAGCAATTTAATGTGGAAATAGAATACTGTCCAGGGAAAGAGAATGTAATACCGGACATATTAAGTCGTTACCCTAGAGAAGAAGAAGTGCTAGCGGTCCAAATTGAGAATCGAGATCAGAAGACGTTGGGTGACTTAAGGAACATTACCAACCTACAACGCGAAGACCCATGGTTGAAGATGATAATCGATTACTTCGAGGGACGATTAGCAAGGGGAACTGCGATATACAGAGAGGCGGAGGCATTGGCAACAGATTATGTATGGTATAATCAGATATTACACAAGTGGGACGATGTGGATCACACACGTCAAAGGATTGTAATTCCTGCATCTTTGCAGAGGAGATTAGTATGGCTAGCCCACAGAGCATTTGGCCATCCGGGGATAGATAAAATCTGTGCTCTGTTGAAGGAAGCATTTACTTGGCCAAAATTGAGAGAAACGGTGAGAAATGCTATTAGAACATGTGATCTTTGCCAAAGGGTAAAGCCGAATCCCTTTTTAATGAGGCAACGACCTATCCCGTTGTTACCAGAGAAGCCAAGGCAGCTATTGAGTATCGACAACTTTGGACCATTGCCTAGAGCACGTAGAGGCAATAGACACATTTTTGTAGCCATGGATGTCTTTTCGAAAATGGTGGTGTTGTGCCCCATTCAAAAGACAAGTTCAAAACAGGTCTTGAAGCGCCTGAAAGAGAGAGTTATTCCGATTCTTGGGAAGCCGGATAACATTCTCTCGGACCACGGAAGTTGCTTTACTAGTGCAGAATTTCGTCGAGAACTGGAAACTCTAGGAATTAGGCAGATTTTATCTACCATTCGCCATCCTGAGGCAAGTCCCGTTGAAAGAGTAATGAGAGAGATCCAGAAATACATGAAGATCTACTGTTCTGAAGCGAATTGGCGTTGGATTGAATTTCTAGAAGTAATTGAATACTGTATAAATAATACTGTACATGAGGCGACAGGTCAGGTTCCCGTTACTCTACATCTGGATCAGAGACCAGAGAGACCGTGGAATGGTGTTATTCCATTACCAGTAGACGCACAGCCCGGTAGAGAATTGAGGATCCAACGAACCTTTGAATATCTCAAAGCACAGGCGGAGAGACGTCAGAGAAGGAATCGTGCGAAGAGGTATCATAAACCGCTTCTCGTGGGACAGAAAGTTTTAATTAAGAAACCCGCCAGTTCAGATCCAGAGGCACGGAAGTATATAAAGTTTAATTTTTCTTACCACGGCCCGTTCGAGGTGATAAGAGACCTCCAGAACAATGCATACAGGTTAAGGCATTTAGAGAATGGAAACGAGGTCGTTATGAACATAGCCAACTTAAAAATTTATTACTCGCCAGAAGAATTCGATGAACCAGAAGAAGAATTAGTAACGCACACCCAACTCAACGTGGAGAGCGGAGGCAGCCAAGCAGGCAGACCTGAATGTTGGAACGGCGAGACGGGACAAGAAGCAGACAGTTTACCCAGTGTAAGCGGAGAGCAGAAAGAATGCCAGTGTTTGCGAGAATTCTATGAAGAAATGGTCAGAGTGGCCAGAGAGGTTGAGGCTGTAAACGCGACCCTTCGCAGGGAGAATAGACAGCTCAGAAACAAGGCCGAGTGTGGAAGGGGGAACACTACTAACCCACTCGCAGCCAGACAAGGTGAAGGACCCCAGACGTAAACACAGACGGTGGTCGACAGTCAGCTGGTTACTTATATAAGCCACTTGCATTGGACTTTTATAAGTTTTGCAAGGGGAACATGAACCCGATGGGGTTATGCTGACTGGAATCGAACATGGTTCTCAGAGACTGTGATCTCAGTAAAAAGGTTCCACCAGGAAGCGAACCAGAGATCTGTACAGGGAGTTTCTTGGTAAAAACCCCTCGAAAGAAATGTATATTTAATCACTGGTGTGATTTTTGATGAAATGGCATTATTTATTAAAATAATGTAGGAAATAATGAGCAGATTATATCATTATAAGACGATTTGGTGTAAGCTATTGGAGGTTTGAAGCACAGAGGAGGGCAGAGCTGACATTTACTAATCGGCCCAGAATTGTGGGTTGGTCCCAGTGGAGCCACGTCCATCTCTGTCACCCCATTATGTCGTCTGGAGCAGGGGAGAGGCCTGAATAATGACATAGTTATTCCCCGACGGAGAATAGATTTGGAGTAGGGGCGGAGAAATGCCCAGAAAAATCATTGATTACTCGTGATTGGAGTAACGAATCGAGATGAGAGTTGCACACAGGTGAATATCTTGGCAAGAAGATAATTTTAGAGTCTTTTACCTGCGAAATTGGTGCATATTTAGTGATGTGCGTAAGGACTGTAAAACGACCATTGTTCGCGGATGGATGTGAAGATGTCGCCGGGGATTTCCCGATTAGGTAGCGTCCCACGCCATGGAGAAAGGAATTAATATTAATTAATTGGACGAGCGATTCCTTTGCACACAGATAGTTTTGGGACCTGTGAAGAGAGAGGAACACAATGATCATGGTTTGAAGACCTGAATCATGCTGTGAGAGGAGCTAAGATTACGCGGGAAGATGTTGCTCTACTTTCTGTGGAAATCCGATATAAGGGAGTAGACCCCAGGAGGAGCTCTCTGTTCTAGCTCAGTTGAAGCCCAGTTGTAAGTCAGTCGAGACGCAGCCAAGTTCAGTCTACATGCCGCCAAGCGCAGTTACAGCCAGTTACAGTCTTACTCAATTGTCAATTGTAGCACAATGGCAATAAGTTGCAATCAGTATGCAGCAAATATGCAGCAGTACGAGACAGCGTGTAAGCCGCAGACAGAAGTCTTCAAATAAGCTACGTGCAGTCTTCGAGTGAAACTTCAGTCAGCTACAGCCAGGTTGAAGCCAGTTCGTCAAGGCAAAACGCATGACGATTCTATTCGTCGAGACGCCGAACAAAGACTGGTATGTGTAATAGAAACAGTAAACATGCTTGTATGAATAATAGTCGTGATACAGGCATAATCAGCAGCACGAACTATGACGTGTTCAGTTATGAAGCACCGTATAGACTAACGGTAGAATTATTGTATATAATTATTTGTGAAAGTGTTGAACTTTATTAAGCGCAGTGTGTATAGTATTAACTAATCGTATGTGTGTAACTACGATAGAATGCGCTAAAGAAACTCTACTAAGTGTTTGGTATTGCCATGAGAGTACCAGATGTTAACGCTCATATTTGGGAGCCAGCGTATTGATGTAACGCAGGACGCTTACTGTAGGAGTAATGATCGTCATAAAACTGTTGGAGAGTTCCGAGAGCAGATAACCAGACTTTCAATCAGGAGTTGATAACGTAAGATGCCGTCGACACCTGCAATTTCGATCTCTGCTATGGAATTTCAGCATTGAAGTGTGTATAAAGTGACGAGTGTTCAGTGTAATGTATATGTAAAAATATCATTTAAAGTAGTGTTTGATGAAGTGTTTCACATGTTTGGGGAGTGATAACTTCCTGAAAGGTATGCAACGTGTCGTGTTGGTGATAGAAATTATGTGTAATCAAATGTGTGTAAACAAGAGAAATATGTCGCGTTAAACCCATTATGGCGGGCGACATGGAAGAATATGATTGGTCGGAGCCACCTTAGATGCCTATAGAGATGTAAGTACCCCACAAATTATGGTTATGATCATGTAGAAGTATGGACCGATGCATGTCTGTGATTCCGTAAAGATATTGTGAATTCCTCATAGATGCCAATAGAAATCAGTTAGGAGGCTGATCCTCCATGTTTAATCAGTATTGAGTTGATTTTGATAGAGTTGAAATGTTGATTTGCATCATTAAGTGGAGTAATTATTCCCACTATGAATTAAGAATGGCAATCAGTTATGTAAATGCAACGAACGCGATTGTTCGAGTTTAAAACGTTTAGCTATGTCGGAAAATTTGGTAATTTATATGAGAATAATAATAAATAATGATTTTTGGTCATTTAGGTCAATGAGATTTATAATAATAATAATAAGGGATGATTTTGGTCATTTATGTCAGTGAGAAATGATGATAATAATAATAATGGTTATTAAGAGTATGAATGAACACATCAGGAAACAAATAAATGTTGTAAGCGAGAATTATTAACGCTAAGTGCAAGACTTATCAATCTAAGCAGGAAGATGTTACAGTGAGATTACATTTCAGTAATTATGGAAAGAAGTTTTATATCAGAATATTGCATATATTCAGCAATTATACCAGTAATGAAAGAGCTTTTAGTGGATTGAATTTGCAGCTTAATTGAGAAGCTTATAGAGTAAATGTTAGATTTCTCTTAATATTATAGGTCGGAGTGTCGTAGCATGGAGCATTAGGGGCCAGATAGTCTATTCTACGTATGAATTCTCCTATGTCGTGGACATTGTTGGAGATATTATTTATTCCAGAGTTCTAGTGAATGGACCCTAACTCTGAAGAAAGGATTGAAATGTGTTCCGGATTGGAATCTTTATAAGAGTCGAGGAAACAAGGACACCTCGCAGCTCTATGATTTCCCGAGAACTTTGTGATGAGTTATTTACGCTCGTGGGCAGCGAAAACTCATGGCGACAGTGGTTTTCTGCGCCTATATCATACTTGAGACATCGGTCAACCGCCAGGCTCATGCATTGCGAACCCCGAACCTTCATGTTGAATGGACCCATGTGAGGCCATTAATTAATCATTATCCTCGACGTAGGAATAATTACAAAAGCTCATTCAATACCTGTTGGCATAATAGTCAATTAAGATCCTTTGGGAACATGTGTGTCGCTCAGGACACAGTATTTGTCTTGTGAATCTCCACTGCTTAGAGAGGGAGGCTTTCAAACTTTTAGGAAGGTCGAGATAATTGGTGAAACGACCCATTCCACTTTCTATTGTGTAGCGACTTCCTTAGCCAAGGGTCGGTGCCAGCCACTCGGACCGCTCAGGCAAGTTATAAAGGGAAGAGATTCTAGACCTTGTTAAAATGACATATAATGCAAGATTGTTATGTTGAGTATTATAGCCATGTGGTTTGTGAACACATGGATAATTATAGTTCATCCTGATGGTTCATTAATTTAGCTATCTGACGGATAGTTACATGATATAGCCTATTTGTACTGTCACTGGAACCAAGTCATGTAGTTGGTGACTAGATGCCAATCGCCATGAGCGCGAGGTAGTCCATTGTACAATCCGACATAAGCTATAACGTAACGTTTTATCTAGGAATCACAGACAGCATGCGGTGAAACCATATAATTGAAGGATGTGTAGGGGGTAGCTTACATAATTATGGAGTTGCACGTTGATTTTTGGTGCAACGTCCAAATAGGTAAATGCATGCAAAGCATTTCATTGGTGAGAAGAAAAATATTAAAACACGCACGGCACACATAATTGTTTAACATAAAGAGGTTTAAGGAATAATCCTTGTTGTAATATTAAAGAAGTCACATTGTATGACTGTTATGTTAATGTACAGTTTGTTTTGAAGTCGTAGGTGCATCAGCGCACTAGTATATCCTTGTGAAGTTCACAGAAGGGTAAAGCATTATGGCTAGGTATGACTTTGTTGTGATTTCATATTTGTTTACTTGTGGATTGTGGAAGTAAAAATTTTGTTTGCTTTTATTTTATGCTTTTTGGGTATTGTTTTGTGTTTGAAGCCATGATTTATTTCAATGAATTAAAGTTTTAGAATAGAGTTGTGCTTTATCATTGTAGAGTTGATACCTTTTTGCCTCAAATCCAAAATATGCACTGCAAAATTGGGGTTACCGTACACGCCTGAGAGCTGATGCTAGTTGGAGGCAGATGCATATTATCCAACGAGATTACTCACATGGGTACAATGTGTAACATAACAGATATGACTATAAGTAGGGCTCGGATTCGAGCATATTTGCATATTTTTTCCCTGAATAATACACATTGAGAGAAGCCTTTCGGTGCTATTTTCACCTCTCTGGGACTAACAGAATTGAAATTTATCGAGCATATAAATGCGTAAAACCACGTCTTTCAGAATAGAAGCATATACATGCATATTCTTGTGGTTTTCGTCTAAATAGTTTGTTTTTCTTCGAATTCCCCCGGAATTTGGTCGCTGTCCATCCTCAAGGTTCGAAAACAGAAATCATTATTGAAAAGCATATCTGGTGCGAATAATAGAACCGCAGGTTTTTAAGCTTTAGTGAGGTCATTCACACACCCTTATTGGCCTCTGCCCGATTAGAGTGTGTCTCGTCAGATAAGCTCTCGAAGCCCCAAGCATCCTTTCACTTTGAAATGGCGTTATGAGGTATTTTAGTGGTGTGCCTATTTTGGGAACCTGAATTGTTTAGGTGGCTTTTCCCATAAAGTGGTGGAAGATCCAATCCGGTCAAGTTGATTTTCTACATTCTACTCTCTGTTCTCAGTTCGTAATCGTATCCTTACGTACCTATCGAGTTCTTGTGATTTCTAAGTACTCGATGTCTAAAGTTAAGGAATCTCTTGAGTGTTTTACTCCGACGATGTGCAAAGGAAGACCCTGACTCGTTTTCTACTGACGGAAAAATTCTTTTCTGCAAAATGTGCGAAAAAGAGGCAAGTTCTTATTGACATTTTTACATCTACGTTCTTAAAGATAATACTGGTCAAACAGTTGAAATTTCAAGTAAGTCGTATTTGCAGCATACGGTACCTACCTACTAGGTAAGTAGAGATAAGTCTAAGAATTCGGAGTGTAGACCCATTAAATCCTCAGATTTTACATTTCCGAGGTGGAAATTGACATTTGGATTTGCTTGTTTTTCATGGGATCGTTGAGGGTGTGCTCGTATTTCAACTGCAATATTTGAAAATAATTCCATAGTCCACAATGCTTTATTTTTGTTCATTCAATGTATTTTTTCTCACTTATGCGTACCTACCTATTTATTTTCAGATCAAGATTTCGAAGGGTTTTCAATTTTCCCAACATAATGCCACAAGTGGGCACTCAGCAAAAGTCGAAGAATTTAGAAAAGGGAAATCGAAGAAACAAGCTCTGATACAGTCTGTCGTAATGAAGATAATCTCTCGATAATACCTTCATTCCATGAGGAATATTCATTTAGGTACTCTTTTCACAAGGTTCTACATGCAATTAGGGACGACATCGGGAGCCACCCAATTTGGTTATCTATCGACGAAACCACAGACAGTTTTGGAATATATATGGCCAACGTTATTGTTGGAATACTCAGTCCCAGTGAACCGGGGAAGGGCCACCATATTCTGTGACAAACCATGGTACCATTGTGCGAACAGTGCAAGCAGCCCTGCGTAAGTATATTTTTGTTAATTTATTTTTCGAGCGTTTTGCCAAAGAAGAATAAGTAGAGTCTGGTTATGATTTCAATGCATTCTAAGTATGCTCAGTGAAGACTCTGATAGTTCTGATAGTTAAATATCTCTCACAGTCGTACGACATGTCGGAATCCCATTAACTGAACAGTTCGCTCTTCATTTTATGCATTCCTGTTTCAGGCTTGCTGTGGCCAACCTTTTCAGACGAGGAGGTAAACAAAGTACTCGCATTGGTGAATGACGCTGCTCCCTCTATGATTAAGGCTGGGAAGAGCCTCAAGCTTCTCTATCGGAAGATGTAACATGTTACTTGTCTTGCCCATGCAATACACAGAGTTGCTGAGGAGCTGCGCGAAAAATCGTCCAGCGCCAACAGCGTCATTTTTTCGGTGAAGAAAATTTTCGTCAAGGCCCCTTCTCGCGTCCGTGCCTTCAAGACGATGCATCCAGAGCTCCCTTTACCTCCCGAGCCCATATTGACGCTATGGGGAACTTGGATATTGCCTGCCTTGTATTACGCTGAAAATCATAGGGCAATTGAAGAGGTAAAACTATTTGAAATGTTTAAAATCTTCTCATTTTCGAGGTTTTATCTATCATTCTTTTCATACCTTTCATGTTTACTCCATCATACGGCGCCTAATTTTTTTTTCTCAGTTATTCTCCTCGGCTAATATTTGTCAATTATATTTTACCAGGTGATCAATACGTTTGATGAGGTGGACAGCAAGTACATAGAGAAAGCTAAGGCTGCTTTTAAAATGAAAGGCTTGATGCCATCCTTGACTTTCAAAAAAGCCTACATGAGCGTCATTCCTGAGCCCATCCTAAAGTTGGAACTGCGAGGGATGGAGTTGGTTGAAGTGGTCGCTACAATACAAGGAGTCATCCAAGGAGCCGACTTGAGGCCTGGAGAGACTGGGAAAACCGTGAAACAAAAGTTGGAGTTGGTGCTGGCTCGAAATCCCGGTTGGAGTGCAGCGTTGGACATGGAGAGGATGCTGCGTGGCGAGTCTGCATCGTCAGAGGATTTTCTGAACTACTCTGCACAAGAAGCAGCATCATTCAAGTATTTACCTCTCGTGACAGTTGACGTCGAAAGATCGTTCTCGTCATTGAAACGGTTATTGACTGATTTAAGAAAATCATTCACAACTGAAAACATAGAAAAAATTCTTGTTGTACAAACCAATACTGATCTACTTCACTGACTCACCTAATTCTGAACATTTTGTAAATATGCTTTTAAACTGTCACATTTATAAGAAAACTTCTCATATTTATACTTGAAACTTGAATGCGAGTACATCGCAGTGGATCATACATACAATTAGAAAATAAAGCTCGTATATAAAAATTTGTTATTGTTTTTTTTTTCATTTCACTTTCCTTTCTATACTTTTTAACGGTATTTTTCTAGCATATTCTGCATATTTAACCGCATATAATGGTTTTTTCGAGCATATCTGTTGTTGTTGTTGTTGTTTGAGTCTTCAGTCTTTTGACTGGTTTGATGCAGCTCTCCATGCCTCCCTGTCCTGAGCTAATCGTTTCATCTCTACATAGCTACCACACCCTACATCCGAGGCAATCTGTTTAACATATTCTAACCTTGGTCTACCCCTACAGTTCTTGTCCTCGACAATTCCTTCCATAACTAAGCTTGCTATTCCTGGGTGTCTTAGTATGTGTCCTACCAACCTATCTCTTCTCTTCATTAGCAGTCGCCAGAAACATCTCTCCTCTCCCACTCGCCTTAATACCTCTTCGTTTGTAACCCTATCTACCCATCTGATCTTCATCATTCTCCTGTAACACCACATTTCAAATGCCTCAATTCTCCTCTTTTCTGCTGCACCAATAGTCCAAGTTTCACTTCCATAGAGCGCCACGCTCCAGACAAAGGCTGTCAAAAATGACTTTCTAATACCTAAATCTATATTCGATGTCAACAGATTCCTTTTTTGTAGAAAGGTTTTCCTTGCCTGAGCCAACCTACTTTTTATATCCTCTTTGCTTCGTCCATCACTGGTTATTCTGCTTCCTAAGTAACAGAAGTCTCCTACTTCCTTCAGCTTTTCACCTGCCAATTTGATCTCCATAGAGGTTTCTGATTTATTTCGGCTGCATTCCAGTATTTTTGTTTTACATTTATTAATTTTCATCATGAAGTCCTTCCGTAAGACGGAATTCATACCATTCAAAAAACTCATTCAAACCCTCAGGAGTCTGGCTGCGTGGCTCAGGGGTAACGTTCTCGCTTGCTGAGCCCAAGGTTGCAGGTTCGAAACCTGGCGCAGTCAGCTGGCATTTGAGGGTGCGCAAATGCGAGGGAGCCGTGTCAGTACATTTACTGACACGTTAAAGATCCCCTTCGGGGCAAAATTCCGGCACCCCGGCGTCTCTAAAAGCCAGGGTAGTTCAAAGGGACGTAAAACCAATAACATTATTATTATTATTAAATCCTCAGGCTTGTCGGCCAAGATGACGATGTCATCAGCAAATCTCAGAGTTGAAATTATTTCTATCGAGCATATAATGTTTCTTTCGAGCATATCTATCGAGCACAAAACACAAGGTTTTCGAGCATATCTGGAGAATTTATCGAGCATATCGATCCGCGCCCTAACTATAAGTATTCTTAAGAGCAATCAGGGCTGCCAACTGTTAATAAATGGTGTCTATATTTTTTTACCCTAATATCAATATATCAGAAAGTATGCAAGCCAACAGCTCTATACTTTGCACACGTATAGCACCTGACATTCTAGATTAATTTGGAGCAATTAATATAAGTCAGTGCTGCCAGCATGATTCTATGCCTGCTGATAGCTCCAATTTTAAAATACATGTAACTTCTATACCAACTAATGGATTTCATCCAAAATTGGCACAAAAAGATATCATAATATTTCCGATTATTTCTGACCAGCACTCACATGACATTGTTGGCAACATGCTTTTACGTGTACTAATAGATCCAATGTCTAACTCCATGTAACGTCCTTTGGACTTCAACCACATTTTGTGTTCTGTACCTTAAGAGATGGAATTATGAATATATTCAGTCACCAGGGCTGCCAACTGTATTGCTCTATTAGGCTACATTATGCCTAGTATACAGTATTTCGAACTAATTAAGACATTTCGATATTACCAACTTAATTTCGTCATTATTCTAGATAGGTTCATATACTGTAGATTAATCATTGGCATGAATCTTAATTTTAAGAAAAGTAGGCTCTTTTGTTCGTCACGGAACTTCTTGTTCCATCTGACTATGAGGGAAGCGGTTAACTGGTAGCATGCTTATCTTCTATGCCCAAGGTCGCTGGTTCAAAGCCGGCCAAAGTCGCCGGATTTTCTAAGAGCGCTAAAAATCCCTCAGCATGCTTTCCTTCGGAGGGGAAGTTACAACGTTCGTTGCAAGTTGCTGGTTGCGGTGGCATCTAGTACCCAAGTTCACAGCTAGGTGTCGTTGACGGTAGTATTTGGTACAAAATAAGGTACTACTACTTAAAATTGACCGTCTGCAGACCTTACCTGAATTACAGACTAATACAGTAATCACAATTAACACCGTTTATCAGACAGACTCTACACACACCCAATGTACTCGGGGTTACATGACCACGTTGTCGCAGCCCCTAAACTGAGGAACCAACCAACGTCTCTGCGGGAGATAAAATTTTGCGTGAAGAAGTAACTGACTGTTAGATAGTTACACATCAGTTCCAAACCTTGCATAAGGACAGTGTGATCACAAGTATAAAAATGAACCCCAAATGACAAGAAGGTTGCCATCCCCATAAGACAATAAAATGTTCAAAATATGCATAGAAAGACGAAAAAAAAGTTCATTAACCTCCAATTGTAAAATACTTTCTCGCAATAAATGAAAACCTGCATATTTTGCCTATTATAGCCTATCCCCTAGTTTGCCAGGTGAAATCAACCTCCGCCTTCCGGCGTGCCGAGAGGATTTTTTATAAATAGGAAGCTGCATTAACGCTGCGCAGCGTCTTAAATTTTGTGGATAAAAAGGTGTAATATGCGTGAAATAAGGCGAACGCCTCCCGTAAAGATCATCTACGGTGTTGGAGCTACTAAAAACAAGTAAAATTTTATGGATAAAGTACGAGAATTTTGCGAGATAGTATGAATAAAGTTGACCTCACTCCTGAGGTAAGAATTGCATGGCGCATACTACAAATTATAAATATTTATTTATAACATCATTTAGTGGATACAGTATATCTAATATAGTGCGATATTTAGGACATATACGTCACATAAAGGTTTTTTTGGTTCATGTGGGGAGTGTAGTTGTAATTAAATATGGTTTGTACTATAAGTATTATAAACGACAACCTACATAACCTTACAGCTGATTCACGAACAGCAATAAATTTTATCCTACAACTCTTCTGAGTGGTGATTTTTCACTTAATTTATTTAAGCAGTGAAGTTTGTTTCCAAATAACAATTAGTCCTATCCCACACTGAAATTTTCTGCCTAAATATCTTATTTTTTGCACTTTCAGAAAACAATTATCATGTAGGTCTGCCAGTAGCCTAGGCCTACACCCTGCAACAAAGTTACAGTACCGTATAGTGACATTATTCAAGCCAATGAATAGGCCTACCGCTTATTGCTGAGTGATGGAGTGGCAAGTCTTGTTGTGATTGTCAGGGCAGTTTCGGTGAAAAAGTCAGTGGTGTCAAGAAATAAGGTGATGAGGATAGTGGCGAACCAGGCTATCATGGCATTATGTCAAGATTGTTAGAAAATGTTTTAATCGTTTCAGCATGAATTGTTAGTGAAAAAGTCATTGATGCTATAAAGTTATCAAAAAAGGGGAAATATAATAACCTAGGTGTGTACTTAGTTTCTTGTGCATTACTTATCTGGACAATTTTTCAAACATTGGACAGTAAAATTAGGCTAGTTCAATGAAGTTATGGAATGCTACAGTATTGTACCTTTAAGTTATTATGAGTTATAATAAAACTATAATTCGATTCAAAATATCGAGGCTTAATACTTAACTGCAATGTTTATACCAAACATCTTTAATAGATATCAGGAAGTACTGGTATATTATTGAAAAGTAGGCCACTCCCCTGCGATTCAACTTACATGCTCCTGCAGAAGTGTGCATGTGTTTTTCTCCCCTCACAATAGGCCTTTTTGTTATTGAGCAACTGTGTTTAATTGTAGTCGTAACAGGTCATTTTATCACAGGTTGTAGTGAATTATGTAATACGGTACCAAATGGCAGGTAGGTGGTGTTGGTGGTTATTGAGGCCATTAGCCCCTAACAGGAATGTAGGCTGATTTTATTTAGTTCTGTTGGTCAAGTAATGACTTTGAATCATGAAGGGGTGGGTAGCATACATATTTTCTAGATAATGTTTTTGTTAGGATAGGCCTACCTCATTAAATTCATTTCTTAACTCAAACCTAAGGTATAATTTGATTTGTTTTCAAACAAATGAGTCGTTGTGGTAAACACACAAATTGTATTGAAATGCAGTCTTTGTTTCTTCTAAAGCCGTTGATGAGATGTGGCCTAAACTCTCATGCAAAATATTTAAACTGTTCCCTTATGCATTGATAGACCTTAAGTTCATTTTATTCGTCACTTACTGGCAGGGCCTACGGTTCTATATTTTCCGTAGTATTGATCATTCATACGGGACGTGATTCCCAATATCCAGAAATGTTATATTTTCGTGTTTTCACTTAATTTAAGTTAAATATCGTAGGCCACGTCTCTACAACCTATGATCTAAGATGTAATGTGCATCTCGTATGCAATGTTTTACAACTTTATTGGACAACTACGTTAAATTACTGTGTAAAATATACTTTTCTATTCTTTCTTGCCTCTGGACATCCATGCATGTACAGTTTTATACGATACAAATAGGAAATAATGACGGCTCAAAGACTGAAGCAAGCTGCAAGGGAGCCATGATGTATTGCTCCAGTTGCTTAGCAACGGAGCGGAAGTGACGTTTACTTCGGCAGCGTTATCTGCACGCTCAGCGCTGAGAGTACCGAGATAACGCGAGGTATGCCGATAGCAGGCGAAGGGCCGAAGTACCTTGGAGAAGCCCCGCTGTCATCTCGATATTGCAGTAATAGGTACTGTAGTAGCTCACAGTTGAAAATACAAAATAGCTACACTATTTTAAATTAGAATTAAATGGATATGAGCCATTTTCTGCGTGTCGGTCTACTAATCCCAAGATTGCAGGTTCGCTCTTGGCCGTGGTAAGTGATTTTTTTTAAAGTCAATTTACCCTCTAGGTTGGTGGTTCCCACGAACTCAGCGAGGGAACTCACCACTACCGCCTCTATGGGCAGTGTCCTGCAGCTTGGAACATCTGGTCGGGATGGATACAACTGGGGAGGTGTGATCAGCACTTCGCCCAGGCGGCCTCACTTGCAAAGCGAACAGGGGCCTCATGAGGGACGGGAAGGGATGGAAGATTGGGATGGATAGGCGAGGAAGAGGGAAGGAGGCGGCCGTGGCCTTACAGTAGGTACCATCCCGGCATGTGCCCGAAGACGAAGTGAGAAACCACGGAAAACCACTTCGAGGATGGCTGAGGGGGAATCGAACCCCCTCTACTCATTTGGGCCACCCGAGGCTGAGTAGACCCCGTTCCGGTCCTCATACCACTTTTCAAATTTCGTGGCAGAGCCGGGAATCGAACCCAGGACCTCCGGGGCGGCAGCTAACCATGCTGACCGCTACGCTACGGAGGCGACTAGTGATTTTTGAAAGGCGGCAAAAATACGACACGCATGTCATACGATGTTGGCATGTCAAATAACCCATTTGAATTCAGTAGGCCGTGTTCATAATGGCAAAAATAATCTCGGGAGTTTCCGCCAACACAAAGTTCCTCACTTCTCTACTAGAAAGCGCTATAGTGTTCAAGGAGCTTAGATATCTAACCTCCATGACTTTCATAGTGATTCAAGGAACAACGAAATTCGACATGCAAGCTACCCTCTGGGAGTGATATTACAAAGTTTGCACCCGGCATCCGAGGCCATACGATATTATTATTATTATTATTATTATTATTTTAAAGTAACTTGATAGGAATAATATTACTATTTCTAACTTTGAAATCAATAATAGTCCCTTTTGAAGACTGGCTTTTAGAGACGCCGGTCTGCCGGAATTTGCCAGTAAATCTACTGAATCGGCTCCCTCGCATATGCACACCCTCAAATGCCAGCTGACTGCGTCAGGATTAGATCCAGCAACCTTGGGTACAGCCGGCGAAAACGTTACCGCTGAGCCTCGCAGCCAGTCACATTGGAATCATCTTTCGGAGCTTTTATGACATCGTGGTTTTGTAGTCCTCTGTACTCTGCTATGTGTGAGGAGAGAACCAGTGTTATTGTGAAGAATTGGAAGGAGGCAGCCGTGGCCGTGGCCGTGTTACGTACCACCCCAGCATTTGGCTGGAGAAGATGTTTCTAAGATGACTGAGGTAGGAATCTCTCAGTTCTGCCTCTCGAGGTTGAGTGAACCCCTGTTCCAGCTGTCAGAACTGAATTGAATATCTTAGCACCTCCGTAAATTGAATCCCAACCTGTGTCCCCCTAGAACAGGTGTGTCCAACCCGCGGCCCGAGGGCCGTCGATCCCATCGCTTGTGGCCCGCAGTGATATTTGTAAGTAATAATATTATTTATCAGCGGCTCCGGTGGCGTAGTTGGTAGCATGCTGAGCTTCTATGCTCAAGATCGCGGGTTCAAACCGGGCCGAAGTCATCGGATTTATTAAGAGCGTTAAAAATTCCTCCTTCGGAGAGGAGGTAAAGTCGGCGGTCCCATGTCATAGATTTATGGCATGAAAAAGAACCATCCACTAACTACACTTATGGAAGCTAAAATTTGTAGGTTAGTTTGATAACGCTATATTAGTTTCAACGTTCTGGTGCTGACTGCGATGGCAGTAGCCACGTCCACAGCTAGGTGTTGTGGACGGTAGTATTTGGTGGCAAATGTAGGAACTACTTGAAAAAATCAATCGTCTGCAGTCCTTCTACACAGATAACACACACTAATACAGCCATCACAATTAACACCGGTTGTCTGAAAAATTCTACACAAACCCATAGTACACGGGGCTACATGACCGCGTTGTCGCAGCCCTAAACTAAGGAACCAACAAACCGAACCTATATTATTTATGAAATACGGTAAGTAGGCCTAATTCTATTTGGAATACGATAATCTTGAAAGAGCAAGATTTTTTCCGTTCACAACACATGTTTGTGAAAGTTCATCTTACTCAAAACATGGAGAAATACATCCGTTTTAAGAAATCCCAGCCCAGATTTTTATTTATGATCCTAGCTACCGCGCATCGCTTTGAAGCCTCCCTGCATTGTTGACCGCGCGGTAACCTTACTACTTCCAAAGGCGAGTGTGTGCCAGATGTTTTATTGTCGTTACATTGTAGAACTTTCAAGTTAGTTTACTGTTTGCAGTTGTTCGCTCATAGGCCCGACGATAGGGAGTGGCAAGCGAGGCTTTAGCCCCAGGGGCCCGGATTAGCTGAGGGCCCGAGTTGGTTAAACGGTTAGAGTGGACAACTTTATTTAATTCAATTGTCACAACTATTATGAAATTTTCTAATGACACACTTCGATTGAGTCGTCCAGTTGCAAAACTCGTCCAATCCACTTGTGAATAAGAATCATGTAGTAAAATTATTTGTTTATTTTTTATTTTACTTTATTTTATTTAGTTTTATTTTGATTTTGTTTTATTTGATTTTGTTTTATTTTATTTTGTCTTGTTTTATTTTGATTTTTCAGAAAACAAACAAAAACAAAAAACACGAAGCAAAAAGAAAAATTCAAAAGCAAAAGCAGAAAAAAAACAAGAAACACCAAGCAAAAAGCAAGATTCATAAATCAAAAGCAGAAAACACATACAAAACCAAAACGAAGAAAGAAAAGCAAAAGGACAAAGCAAACACAAAACCAAAAACACAAAGCAAAAAGAAAAAGTAGAAAACAACTAACACAAAAGATACACGAGGCAAAGTCCAGAGAAACGTTTCTCATGAAAATGATTCTTATTCACAAGTGGATTAAACGAATTTTGCAACTGGACGACTCATATAATTAAGTTTATAATAGTACATTATGCAACGAGCCTATAATGGCTATAATTAAGACACGAGTATTTTTTATAAAACGAGCGTATGCGAGTTTTATAATTTCCATACGAGTGTCTTAATTACCATTATAGGCGAGTTGCATACGACTGTTTATGTTCGACGATAATTACAACTTTATTATATGTTTTAACATAAATATTCATTAATATCTGTTGAGATTGTCACTAGAATTTTGTTATCGGGTGCTGCGCAGGGTAGGATATCTCTGATGTCCAAGCTCACTGACCGACCGACGCATGCGCTCTGTGAGCTTCAATGCCGTATGTGCAGATTGAGCATCAGTATTCAGTAAAAATGTCACCGAAATCGTTTGATAACAACCCGCTGTGTAGAAATTGGATTTAAGGATATTAAGGTACAGTGTCTCATATTCACCAGTTTATTTACGAGAACATTATGGACGGTGCACTTTCGGTAATTTATATAGACATGTTGGATTTTGAGCGCACGCGTGAAGGTATCGTTACCTAATTGGTCAATGAACGAGCTCTGATTGGCTGGAGAAACTGTATCATAATGAAAAAGAGTGTTATAATGACCATCATTATGATACAGTTTCCTGACACATAATAGTGAGGGTCGAACATAAATAACCATTGTCATCCATTTAAAACGTGCTTTAGTTCAAGAGTCATTTACGTTTCTAATTCAATCTCTGAAAAAAAAAAAAGACTCTTTACGTCATACTGTACGTTTCTGAAAGGAGTGTGGGTTATTCTTGTAGAGCCTGCGTACGTTCAGATACAAAGAAAACTGAATTTTTAAGGCACATTGATCAAAATCGTGAAGTAAAAGAACAACCAATGAGATACGAATATAAAGGAGAGTGGCTGAATAACTAAAAACAAAATGATCAGTTGGGCAAGCTAAATTCCACGGATAATTATAATTGCAGTTTTATGGGGCTGGAGCTTTTTCTTGGGGATGGGGGGTAAAATTTGCATGCTTAATAGCCTACCATGATTTCAAAATTATGTTCCAGGTTGAATAAAAATCGAGGGGCCCGTAATACCTTGTCATAGGGCCCGTGATCGCTCTCTACGGCCTCTTTCGCTCACATTGTATTGTGAAGAATGGAATTAATTCTGGTCTCTGCAAAACCTCTTAAAGAGTAAAATTATTATTACGGGGTTTGAAGCCATTTTTCAGTGTTGCCTAAGTAAACAAAAGTTTGGTGCTTTTCAGTCGGTCAACACGAATTTACCCAAACGTGTTGGGTTATACCCTAATCCAGAAAAAATGCATTATTTATTAATCTCATGTAATTTTTTTCAGGAATAGGGTATAACCTAACTCGTTTGGGTACATTCATGTTGACCAACTGAAAAGCACCAAACTTTTGAGTAAAAATATATCTAGAATAACTAAAGTGAGAATTTATAAATGCATTATAGGCCTACTTCCTGTTGTCACGTACAGCTCAGAAACCTGAGTATTGGCAAGCAAACTGAAAGGAAATTAGTAACTTTTGAATACTACGACGCATTTTCGGACCAACGGTAGAAAATGGTCAGTGGAGAATTATAACAAATAAGGAATTGCGGAGTCTCTACAAAGAACCGGATATCGTGGCCCGTGCCAAAAGCCAAAGACTGCGCAGGGCCGGTCATGTACATAGAAGAAGTAGAGAATTGAATTTAAGAGCAGTTTTGGAAAGGGTACCCAGAGGCAGGCGTCCATTGGGACGACCGAGACTTCGCTGGTGGGACCAAGTCCAAAAAGATATGAGAAAAATCCAAGTCACAGAGGACATGATGGATGATCGAGAAAGATGGCTCCGTGCTGTTGGCGAGGCCAAAAACCTTCTTAGGTTTGAGTGGCCATCTAGGTAAGGTAAGGTACGACACCAAACATGTGTCTTCATATGATACATTTGAGGGTCAATTTCGTAAAGACAAGGTATCTGAACTTAAAATTAAACTTTCGGGACAGCAGTTATTCATTATTAATGTGTCACTTCAAACTGAATCTATGGTAGAAGAGAGTTACGCAGTAGCAGAAATTATTGCAAAAGAATCTAAACCATTTACACACGGCGAGTTTGTTAAAAGAATGTATTGAGAGTGTTGCTGATATTTTATGTCCTGACAAAAAAGCGCAGTTTGCAAAATCAAGCTTGTCGCGGCCGACTGTAGCTCGCTGTATTGACGAATTAGCGTCCAATATAGAGAGAACTTTAAAATACCGAGCCACAAATTTCGAGTTCTATTCTCTGGCACTTGATGACAGAAGTGATTTTCTTAAGGGGAGTTGTTAAAGATTTCATTATTACAGAAGAATTAGCTGCTCTTGTCCCTCTTAAGGGACACTGGGACTGAAATTTTCTAATTCTATATAAACTGAGGTACAGCTTTGAAATTTTATATGGTTATGAATAGTCATATTATAAACCACTGTGGGAAACGTGAGCATTGTAAGTTGATTAGTTCTACAGATATTAATTATTTTGTACATTTATTGTGCTAATTATTCAAGTTTTATAAAGGTCAGCCGCGTTAAAAAAAAAACAAGATAGTGTAACTTTTAGGTAATATTCTATTGCACTATAACAATTGGAAGAAACCTACGGATCCGATTTTGAATTGCATTAATGAGTGTCAAGAAATTAATTTTTTTTCATATCCAAGTTCTTTTTCTACAAAAAATCGTATTTTTTCCAGTTTGATTTTTTTTTGCAGCCATACCAAAAGTGCAATCTAACAAACGATCCGCAGGTTTATAGTCATTGCAATGAAGATAATAAATTCCCATTTTGAAAGCAATATCATAAGATTTATGACGCGAGTAACATTTTGAATGCCTGAAAAAGTGAATCCGAGAAAACAGCAATTTTCTAAAATGATGCACAATTTACAAGGTTTCAGCTTACCAATGACATTAGGATTGTCCTACAGCATAGGTGACACCCTCCTTCTTCTGTTTTGCAGCCTCCTCCTTCATTTCTGTTAGTTTCACCTTCCGTCGACATGCCTTTCGCTTCTCCAATTATGACCGCGGACTTACATTCTTCCTGCGACTGTCACATCTTTCAAGTGTTTATGCTGTGACATGAGATACTGAAGTTAGTCTTATTCCTGATTTCAACTCTGTTGTTGCACTACACCCCATGTTGAATTCTGCTACAGAATTACTAACAGCAATTTCAAGTATCTTCCGTGAAATAAAAATCTCCTTTGGGCACTTCCTCCAGATAACAGAATGCAGACTCTCATTCTGATTTTCAGTAGCACCACGGATGTATCTGGATAGTAGCTCATCTGATGCCAGCCTTTGATAAACAGGCATAATCTTGACAACTAAGGGTTCTTAAAGCTTTACAACCATTTTGTCATGACTCTGTGGTGTTTTACCAGTTGCGATACTTCGATTGTAGAAACACCAAGACTCAGAACCTTCAGGACACTTACTGTGCTGGGGCGTTTAAAGGACACACCGTGCATTTTAAAGCTTCTCCAGAGCTTTAAAAATGGCGGAATTCGGATAAAAACACTGCTATATGATCCGCAGGGGATAGGGGTGTATTAATATGGAAAATACCGAAAATCGACATTTTCCACAAATTTCACTAAAATTTCAGTCCCTGTGTCCCTTAATGGCACTACTAAAGCCAATGATTTAATGAGTTGTGTCACTGAAACCTTGAACCAGCTTGGCTTGAAATATACAAAACCATCTGGTGTAACAACAGACGGATCCCCTGAAGTACTAGTGAATTTCTTTCGTTCACATGGTTTGCGACATAGTGAATTTCAAAATTTCTTACAAATTCTCGATTCAGAATTCGAAAATATAGTTTATTATACTGAAATAAGATCGCTGAGCCGTGGCAAATTGTTGAAGCGAGTGTTTGACCTAAAATCCGAAATACAAACATTTATGGAGGAGAAGGGCAAACCTATTGTTAAATTTAAAGACTCAGAATGGATGTTTGATTTTGCCTTTCTGGTAGATATAGCAACACAACTGAACGAACTTAATTCCCGTCTCCAAGCAGGGGCGTATATACAATTTTTGTTCGGGGGGAGGGCTGACTATCCTGGAACATTGGGAGTATTTTCAAGGGATTGTCACCACAAAATACCCAGAAATATCTTAGAGCATATAATAATAATAATAATAATAATAATAATAATAATAATACTAATAATAATAATAACCCTGGGTACTACAGCCCATAAAGGGCCTAGGCCTACCAAACGAACGTTGCCCAGCCATTTGGCCTGCAGATATTGGGGTGTCACGTGATCAGCGCATCGGGTTCCCTCGGCCGTTAATCTTGGTTTTTGTGATCGGGGCACTGCCTCATTGTTAGATAGCTACTCAATTGTCCTCACGAGGCTGAGTGCACCCAGTTCCGGCCCTCACGTCCGTTTCTAAAATCCCTGACGGAGCCGGGAATCGAACCCGTGGCCTCCGGGTGAGAGGCAGGCGCGCTACCCCAACACCACGGGGCCGGCTTAGAGCATATAACTTTGTGTAATGATTTTAGATAAGAGTTAATTATAAAATTCTAAGTTTATATAGCCCACAATTAGTGGCAATAGAAAAAGTTGTAAAATACAACACAAAAAAATACAATTTTATACTTTAATTTTCTATTATACCGACAGTGGTGGCTACACTCGCTAAAGCGCAGCGTTAGGTCATGGGACCAAGCTCTCTGCTGACTCGGTAGACGCGTGGGTTCCAGCCCCACCGTCGGCCGTCCTTGAAATGGTTTTCCGTGGTTTCCCATTTTCAACTCCAGGCAAATGCTGGGACGGTATCTTTGGACACGCTACGGCCGCTTTCTTCCACATCCTTGTCCAGTTTCATTCACCATCATTCATTTCATCTCTCATTAACTCCTCTCATGAGGTTGGCGTCAGGAAGGGCATCCGGCCATAAAAACCATCCGCCACAAAGACTTCCATCGCATCTCAATAAGGGGTAGACATACATACAATGAATGTTCTATTATGGCCTATGGAGTATAAATAGCAAATTTCTAAATATTTGTCAATTTATTAAGCAGAAAGGTAAACAGTATTCTTTTTTTTTTTTTTTTACAAATTGATCATTTATTTCTCAAAAGTATCGTATTTGTCTCAGTTTTGTCTCGCAAGGCTGAATGTACCCCGTTCCAACCCTCAGAACAGAATAAAAATTTCTTGGCTGAGCCGGGAATCAAATACGGACCTCTGGGGTGGCAGCCAAGAATGGTAGCCACTACACCATGAGGTAGTCTAATTCCAATCTTAATATTGTTTATAACTTAGTCAATAAGTTAAGATTAGGGTACAACCAAATTTACAATTATTTTATGTTCTTACCAAAGCAACACATTTTAGGTAGATTTCATTAGAAAGCTAACTATTGCAATGGGTACCATGTTTCAACTTCCGGAAAATTTCGACATATCTTCGCGTTTCACATCCCCCAGACCCCAAAACCACCGTCAATTCAAAAGTTTATATATAATTTATGTATATATGTATCTATATATATATATATATCAGTTTCTTGTGGACACAATAACTGCCGTAATTTTGCACCAATCACTTTGAAATTTTTACATAATATGTATCCCTATAAAATCTCGGTCGAGTTCGTTAATGGGCAAAATCGGTCGAAGGGGGTAAAAATGGGGGCTTTTTTTTCTCGAAAAAGTGAAATATCACTATAACTCTCTTAATATGTGAAATATCGAATCTCTTCAAAGTTCATATTATGTGTCGGATAAGTGCCAACAATTTCTGTTTAAAAAGTTTTTTGATAGCACCAACCATTGGCCAATGGGGTGAACAAAGTGAGTTTTTCGAGAAACATTAATCATATCTCTCTTAATAGGCACAATATCAAAACCGTACAAATTGGACGATATTCCCCTAATAATTACCTAAAACTTTTGTCTGAAAGAATTTTTGATACAACCCACCATTACGCCAAGGGATGAGAAAAATGATTTCGGAATTAGAAGAAAATGCCAAGAGCCATCAGAGGTTACCATGACAACGCTTCTAAATTGATGAGGGATGAGCTATCGGAGGTTGCCATGACAACGAGATCACATTCAGTTTTCCATCTGACTATGTGGGAAGCGGCTTCGGTGACGTAGCCTAGCTGGTGAACTTCTATGCCCAAGGTCGCGGGTTCAAAGCCGGCCGAAGTCGTCGGATTTTCAAAGAGCGCTGAAAATCCATCAGTATGCTTTCCTTCAGAGGGGAAGTCCAACTTTCGTTGCAAGTAACTGGTTGCGGTGGCATCTAGTACCCAAGTTCACAGCTAGGTGTCGTTGACGGTATATTTGGTACCAACATTAGGAACTACTACTTGAAATTGACCGTCTGCAGTCCTTACCTGAATTACAGACTAATACATCCATCACAATTAACACCGTTTATCAGACAGATTCTACACACACCCAAAGTACACGGGGTTATATGACCGCGTTGTCGCAGCCCTAAACTTAGGAATCAACCAACATCTCTGCGGGTGATAAAATTTGACGTGAAGAAGTAACAGACTGTTAGATAGTTACACATCAGTTCCAAACCTTGCATAAGGACGGTGTGACCACACGTATAAAAATGGACCCCAAATGACAAGAAGGTTGCCGTCCCCCTAACACAATAAAATGTTATAAATATGCATAGTAAGACGAAAGAAAAGATAATTGAGCTCCAATTACATTGTAAAATACACACATCAAAAAAAGTTTTGCATCACCTCGGTTCCAAGAGTTCCGGAACCGTTAAATACAAAGGGAATAGAGATCAACACAAACAACATTTCAGCTCGTTTTATTGCTCATGAGACCCACACATTGCATGTTGTACCATCATACAGCTAGACTTTCAGCATTTGTGGTCCAGATTGCAGTACACACCACTACCTCTAATACCCAGTAGCACGTCCTCTTGCATTGATGCATGCCTGTATTCGCCGTGGCATACTATCCACAAGTTCATCAAGACACTGTTGGTCCAAATTGTCCCACTCCTAAACGACAATTCGGCGTAAATCTCTCAGAGTGGTTGGTGGGTCAAGACGTCCATAAACAGCCCTTTTCAACATATCCCAGGCATGTTCGATAGGGTTCATGTCTGGCGAACATGCTGGCCACTGTAGTCGAGCGATGTCGTTATCTTGAAGGAACGCATTCACAAGATGTGCACGATGAGGTCGAGAATTGTCGTCCATGAAGACAAATGCCTCTCCAATATTCTGCCGATATGGTTGCACTATGGGTCGGAGGATGTCATTCAGGTATCGTAAAGCCGTTTCGGAGCCTTCCATGACCACCAGTGGCGTACGTCGGCCCCACATAATGCCACCCCAAAACATCAGGGAACCACCACCTTGCTGCACTCGCTGGACAGTGTGTCTAAGACGTTCAGCCTGACCAGGGTGCCTCCAAACACGTCTCCGACGATTGTCTGGTTGAAGGCATATGCGACACTCATCGGTGAAGAGAACGTGATGCCAATTCCGTGGGGTCCATTCAGCATGTTGTTGGGCCCATCTGTACCGCGCTGCATGGTGTCGGGGTTGCAAAGCTGGACCTCGCCATGGACGTCGGGAGTAAAGTTGCGCATCATGCAGCCTATTGCGCACAGTTTGAGTTGAAACACGACGTCCTGTGGCTGAACGAAACGCATTATTCAACATGGTGGCATTGCTGTCAGGGTTCCTCCGAAGTAGGTATAATAAGCCGAAGCTGGCGCAGGGGCTAATGTGCAAGATGGCTGCCACGCGCAACTCTCTTATGTTATTCTTATGGGAGGGAGAGTCATAGCTGGCGCAGGGGCTAATGTGCAAGATGGCTGCCATTCACAACGAGCTTAGGATTATGGTTGCTCTGAGCCAAGATATTATTTATATTTTGTACGAGGGTGAAAGAGGGGGGGGGGGGGGGGTTGTTCAACGTCTAGTGACTTAGCGCATGATGTTTTTTTTAATAGTCATTTTTTATTTTCATATTTCTCACACGGTTATTTACAATTTGCAATATTGTCGTTTTTTTATTTATTTCATTTTTCAAGTTTTGCACCTGATCAATATTCAAAAGTTGATTTTACATTTAACTGTTATCACTTTTTCAGCTCTCACACACATGGTGGGATATGCTTTACACACATACGTTAAGCCAACCAGGACGTTAAAATGGTAGAAACCGCCGTTAACAACACCGCAAGGGTTGTAGCCTTGTCTTACAGAGTTGTAGCCAGTACTCTACACCCCCTCTGTGAGGGGCTTAACATCAACCAGTCAAAGCTTGAGTATGTCATGAAGCTGATACTCCAGTAAGTTAACTATAAATGCTATACGTAAACTCTTATCACAGGTGTATCAACAAGGTTTGCAATCTTGAATGACGAATACACCTCAAAGGTCTACTCTCCCTTCGTAAAGGGCACCGCGCATTATAGTTAAGTTTAAAGAAGTATATGCTTTTGTGCCTCTCCTCTTTTCTCTGGGCTTGAGACCAGCACTAGGGCTTAAGCCTAGAGGCAGAGTTAACACACACACACAAACACACACACACAGGCGTACGGAGAAATTAATCTAGCACCAGAGGCCCTTAGATTAGATTTTTATTTATCCATTTGATCAATTACATGTATACAATACATTTTTTTTATATAGAACACGTCAAAAATTACAGAGAAATCAATCTTGTGCCATAAGCCTTTCATTCACTCACAGGCTTACAGAGAAATCAATCTCACGCTAGATACCTTTTCATTCACACACAGACTTATGGAAAAATTAATCTTATGCCAGAGGTCTTTTCAATTATAAGTACAAGACCTGAGAGTATGTGTGGAAGGTGACCACTTCCTTTCCACTCCTCATTCCACCACAACATCTGGTAGGTTCCATTGAACACAATGAAGTTTGGGAGACACTGTATTACTTTGTTGACTTGATATGTATAACTTAGTTATTTAAGTGTGGTCAACGGTTGTGTAATGACCATAAGCATGTGTAGCTATACCATCAGAGTCAATTACTCGTTTATCATCACGAGGACACAAAGCAATTTTGTTTAGTTTTACAGATGATATGTTATGTTGTTTAGATGCGATAATGTTCATCGGTATTCTTTTTACCTCGTTCTTCATGAGACAATCCTTATAATCTTGAAAACTTAAACAATTTTTGACAACACCTTTGCTAATACCTTTAATCTTTTTTATTTCTAGTCCATTAATGTTTAAAGCATACATTTTAGCTCTAAGTCCAGCAAATGCTTTAATAATACGTCCACAAGCCTCGTCTTTAAATTTTCCCAAAGTTTTCTTGTTTGATGAAGAGTAACATATGTGATTAGTAGGATAATCAGATGTGTCCAGGTGTTCTAAAAATTTCAACTTATCTTGATAAACATCTTGGGTGTTAACCAAATATATAAACGAGTCTGTGTCCATATACATGAGTTTAAGATTTTCGATCCCATAATAGGGTAGCAGGACATCATAGTGGTGTGAATACATAAGAGTTTTTGAAATATCCAGGATACACATTCCAATATATATAGGCTTATTGAATACAATGCTACGTTTAGCCATGTGGAATGCAGCTAGGTTAGGACCATAAATTGTTCTGTCGATAAATGTTGGTTTAGCGATTAGCTTTTCAGCTCTTTTGCTGTCAGTTACAAGACGTATATCTATTCTTTTACGAATATTTTCCATTGTTTTTCCAAAAATTGCATTGTTAAATAATTTGTAAAGATTTTTCTCAAAATCATTTTTAGCTTGTTTTCGAAGGTTGTTATTAAAATCTACGTATGCCTTTAGCCAAGGTCTCTGTTGAAACTTTAACACACGATGAATTTTTATCAATTTTAGTCCATGATTTAGAGCCTGTTTAAGTGACATGTAATGAACAACGTACCGCCTTCGATTTCCAAGATGAGGAATTAGTTTTTTGAGAGACGAATCCTTAGGTTGTATACACTCTGGTAGGAAAGGTAAATCGTTGTGTAAATCATGAAGGTTGGATGGATAATCGACATCAATGTCTAGAATGTATCCAACAGGATCGTCTTCCTTTAGCGTTTTTAGATCAATGGTATCTGGAGAAACCCACTGAAATCCACCGTAAGGAAGGGAGTGGCACATAGCCCACCCGTATTGGTTGTTGGCATCATCATAGGTAATAAACTGCGATGGTTTCTCGGAATCATATGTTTCCATGTATTTATTGTTAGCTTCAGCATACCTATGAGAAACCTGGCATATGCCTCCACGTATTCCAGACTCTATTAAAAGAATCTGATCGTAATCCTGTAGCAATTCCAGTTCAATGCCAGTGTAAAGGAGCATTGCCTCGAAACTTAAACCAGGTGAAGTAAAGAAGTGTGCGGCATCCACTCGATGTGTTTCTAATGTTTTGTTTCTAAATGTTTCAAAGCTGTCTGCAAGAAGGAGTACATCTGAAGTTAGGTAAAGGTCACTATATTCCCCTAGAGTTTTAATTTTGAACTGATTCCAGACATTTTCGGCATGTTCATAGTCTTCCTTACTAACATCTTCTTGACTTAATTTGTTAAAGAATGCTTCTTTTGGAGGTAAACACGTCTCACTTAACTTTTCCCAAGAATCAATGTAATCATAAGGAAATACACCTTTACGAGTCATGAGCGTTGCATTTTCTTTCCCAAAGTACTTGTCTGTTTCAGGGTATGATGTTAAGTTTGTAACTAAGCTTTCCAAACTACTAGGCATCAACCGAAACGTATCCACAAATCGAAGCTTAACATTTCCTACATATTTGGTGAAGGAGATGTAATTTTCTTGAGAGTTAGGGATAACGTCCACTCTCTCAGTAGTACATCCCAACTGTTTTACAATGAAATTTGCATCGTATCCACTCATATTATGTAGAAATACGGGAACAGGGTAACGTGTTTTACACCTCAAATTACAGTTATTATGAGCGCTTCCACGATATTCGCCTGTAATATGACAATGATCTCTAACTTTCCAGTCCTCTTTGGTAAATGTTTTATAGCATAAATAACAGGTTTCAGAAGATTGGAACTCAGCTTCTTGATCATGAGTTAAAGCCTTTGGAACATTTAAGCTGTAAAGGTGATCAATTTCATTAGCTATCGATATCAAACAGTCCATAAACTTTTCTGCAGCGTCAGATCCACGATAAATAAAAGGCTGGCTCGGAAGGTTTGTCTTTATATGTTCCACAGCTGGCGAGGGTTTAACATATACACCAAAGCTCATTGGAACATGGCTCTGGTATGGGACTGTATAACTTGCCTCAGGATTAGGTAGACATGTTTGGTATGGTAAAAGTATACTTTCAAAATCTGCGTAGATAACGTAAGGTATTCTAAGCATTTTTTCCACATTTAAGAACTTGAGAATTGGGTTTTTAATAGGCATTTCAACCCTAGCAATGTCATGCAGGACACACAAAGCTCTATGTTCTTTTAGTTTATCTATCCCTCGTTGACCATATTGATTATCAAAGTGAGTAAAACACCGTTTACACGTATATATCTTATGTCCATGGTGGGTGATCTGATGTCCTACTAGTTTATCAAAATCTTTGATAAAGACGTAGTGGTTCTGGCCAGATGATGAACTTAGCAGAAGAAGGTCGCGGTGGTCTTGTAGCTCTTGATCTACAACCTTTAGAGGAAACAGTTTGTTATCTTCTTCCAGTCCAAATACATTAATGGATATGTTGTTGGCTTTCTCAAATTTCGTAATGTCAGCTAGCGATGTAGGGAACGAAACGACTGAAAAATCATACTTCTTTTCCAGGTCCTTGTATTTACTAACGCGTTGAGCATCCTTTTTAACCAGTTTTGCTAAAATGGCATACATAAAACACCTTTCATCTTTCAAGTTTTGTGGATTAATGCAAGCTTTTTTCGCATTTACAGCTGCTGGTAAAGGAATATATGTGCTACCACGCAAGGGATTATACTTATTTATTTTCAATCGCACTCCTTCAACTGCTAGCAAAGCCCAATTACTGCCTTTTAGCTCGGATTCCTCCATTTCCATGGTTAACTTTTTAAATTGCGTTTCCAAGAAACTACTTAAATCTGTTTCCAAAAATATGGCCTGATTACGAGTTTTAAAAGCACGATCTGTAATTTCATTGGTAGATGTATGAATAAATCTGCATTCAGCCACAAGATTAACTTTTAACGACTTGTGGTTCGCTTGTTCTTTTTGTATAACATGGATTATTTTATGCTTGGACTCGTTGAGGTATGAATTTAAATCCTTACACGTATCACACCGTATAAAATAGGATTTTAGACGACAATCAAAAGACGTTTCATATTCATTAAGTCCGTTTTTATCAGGAACCATTGAGAGTAGGTGATGTTTTGTAGGTTCAGATTTTTGTATTTTGGCTGATGACATAACATTACAACATTCTTCATGACGACGTCCGTTGTAAGCATTGTTGAATTTGATTCCACAGGTTTTACATTGATGGAATTGTCCACACGATACTTCATGACGCTTTCTAACATAGTCTCGAACAAAAGTTTTTCCACACACTTTGCATATATAGCTTGGAATAGTTTGCTCCATGATGGATGTTCTTTTCTGATAACAGTTGATTTTTTAAGAAATAAATCACACCTGTGAAAAAGAGAGACAGAGCGCTGTACTTTCCCATCAACCTAGTTGAGAACAGTTGTGTAAACTGTTTATAGGATACAATATATTTAAGAGGTAAGATAAACTTTTTTACATTGTTGGCAATAATAATATTTATAATACTATAAAATAATAATAATAAAAATGTATTCTATGACTTACTGCTTACAATCTAACATTGAATTTACAAACATCCCTGACTGTCACCTAAAACAGCGTTTCAATCCCCTGAGCTTTCCTAAACGAATACACATGCTTACAGCTTACATATTCTATGACTGAACATACACTATTTACATGTAAATACCACAGATATGCACGCAGTGGTATTCTTTCATAATAATAACATGGCTTACATTGAGGCCCATGGAGACTAAACAATTATTGCGATTTTTATAAATCTTCAAGTTTCGTTTTGGAAATATACCATCTAAATACGTGAGTCATAATTTTGAACTTACTAGTAGCCTCTAAATTACAGATTGGATACAACCCTAGATGCTATGTTAAAACTTACTGCGTATGATAAGGCTGTAGACTGGACGGTGAGACGGTCTTTCACGATGTGAACACTGTGAGAGGTAGTAGTCCACTGGCGATATGCTTGCTAAGGGTCCTCTAATATTCCCTAGTCAAGGCTAACTGCTGCTTACTGCGTAGTACTGGTGGGTGAGACGGTCTTCCACGATGTGATCACCGTAAGAGGTAGTAGTCAACTGATTGTATTCTTGCTAAGGGTCCCCTAATATACCCTAGTGGAGGCCAACAGCTGCTTACTGCGTAGTACAAGGCTGTAGACTGGTCGGTGAGACGTTCTTTCACGATGTGATCTGTTTGAGAGATCAGAGTCAACTGAAATTATCCTTGATATACATCCCCAAATATACTCTACCCTAATACAACCGGTGGTTAACTTCCTACAGAAATACCACTATAGAGACATGTAGAATCTTAACACAAGGTTTTGAGTGAAAAAAGATATGTACTAACGGTATTATTTTTTCATAAGAATAACATGGTGGTATTTATACCCCCTATACGCTAAACTAATATTTGGATAATTTTAATTCATGAAGTTTTGTTTTGGAAATATACGATCTAAATACAATGGTGATAATTTTAAACGTTCTAGTAACCTCTAATTGAGAGATAGGGATGCAGGCTTTGATGCTATGTTAAATATAATCAGCTACTTACTGTATATCACAAGGCCGTAGAATGAATCCTTAGAACACTTTTAAGACGATGTGATCTGTTTGAGAGATCGGAGTCAACTGAAATTATCCTTGATATACGTCCCCTAATATACTCTACCCTAATACACTCAGGGCTTAACCTCTTACAGAAATACCACTATAGAGACATGTAGAATCTTGTTACAAGGTTGTGTATGACGTTCGACATTTGCTACTTATCAGTGAAAAAAGATATGCACTCACAGCATTATTCTTTCATAAGAATAACATGGTGGTATTTATACCCCTAGACGCTAAACTAATATTCGGATAATTTTAATTCTTGAAGTTTTGTTTTGGAAATATAAGATCTAAATACAATGGTCATAATTTTGAGCGTTCTAATAGCCTCTAAATGGTAGATAGGGATGCAGGCATAGATGCTATGTTAAATATAATCAGCTACTTAGACGACTTTTCACGATGTAACCAGCTCAAGAGCTAACAGTTATCTGAAAATATTCTTGCTGAAGGTCCCTTATATACCACCTTTTTCTAGAAATAAATTACACCTGTGAAAGAAAAGACAGAACGATGAACTTTCACATTAACCTAATAATAATAATAATAATCCCTTACATTTTTTATTTTGTCGTGTGATCTCTTGAGAAGCTGAGTGAAGGTCTTTCTAGTCAACGCCCGTCGGTGATCTGCTTGCAGGGATGAGAGATAGATTGGATGAACATGAATGATCCAGAATAAGGATTTGGGTAGGAAGCAGCCGTGGCCTGTCAGAAAGTACCATTCAGGCATTCTCTTGGAGTAGAAGTGTGAAACCACGGAAAACCATTTCAAGGACTGTCAACACTGAGGTTCGAAATGTAATTGAAGTTCAAAATAGTGACAAAATGTAATTGAAATTGACAATACACAATGTAATTTAGATTGAAAAACGCACATTTTAGATTGTAAATACCGGTACTCACAAAGTGTAATTGAAATTCAAATTACTTACAAAATACAGGTGAAATTGAAAATGCTTACAAAATGTATGGTGGTTTCAAATTACTCAGGTTGATAGGAAAAAAAGGACAGGAGCCGTTCAAGAAAGCGGAAGCAATGCTGTACTCAGTAAGGGTCCTGTGGTCGCTAACCCACGTCCTACAAGTTGCGAGCTCCTGGGAGAGGAAGTTGTAGCCATTAGCTACCTGTACACATTTTCCTGGAGTAGAAGTGTGAAACCACGGAAAACCAAATCATGAACGGTCGACAGTGAGGTTCGAAGATCAATTAAGGTTCAAAATACTGCAAAATGTAATTGAAATTGAAAATACACAATGTAATTTAGATTGAAAAACGCAAATTCCAGATTCTAAATACTCACAAAGTGCAATGAAAATTCAAAATACTTACAAAATGCAATTGAAATTGAAAATGCTTACAAAATGTATGGTGGATACAAAGTACTCAAGTTGACAGGAGGAAAAAGGAGAGGAGCCGATACAAGGAAGCGGAAGCAATGCTGGACTCAGTTGGGGTCCTGTGGTCGCTAACCCACGTCCCACAAGTTGCGAGCTCCTGGGAGAGGAAGTTGTAGCCATTAGCTACCTGTACACATTTTCCTGGAGTAGAAGTGTAAAACCACGGAAAACCATATCAAGAACGGTTGAGAGTGAGGTTCGAAATGCAATTGAGGATTAAGATACTGACAAAAATGCAATTGAATTTGAAAAAACACAATGTAATTTAGATTGAAAAACGTACATTTTAGATTCTAAATGCTCACAAAGTGCCATGAAAATTGAAAATACTTACTAAATGCAATTGAAATTGAAAATGCTTACAAAATGTATGGTGGGTTCAAAGTACTCATGTTCACTGAAAAAAAAAAAAAAAATCGGAGAGGAGCCGATACAAGAAAGTGGAAGCAATGCTGGACTCAGTTGGGGTCCTGTGGTCGCTAACCCACGTCCCACAAGTTGTGAGCTACTGGGAGAGGAAGTAGTAGCCATTAGCAACCTCTACACATTTTCCTGGAGTAGAAGTGTGAAACCACGGAAAACCGATTCATGAACGGTCGACAGTGAGGTTCGAAATGCAATTGAGTTTCAAAATACTGACAAAATGCAATTGAAATTGGAAATACACAATGTAATTTAGATTGAAAAACGCACATTTTAGATTCTAAATGCTCACAAAGTGCAATGAAAATTCAAAATACTTACAAAATGCAATTGGAATTGAAAATGTTTACAAAATGTATGGTGGATGCAATGATCTCATGTTGACAGGAATTTAAAAAAACGGAGAGGACCCTATACAAGAAAGTGGAAGCAATGCTGGACTCAGCTTGGGTCCTGTGATCGCCAACCCACGTCCTACAAGTTAATCCATCTTGGGGGAGGATTGGTAAGTAATCGGTCATGGCATTTAGTTACGGTACCTCCTGGCATTTTCCTGAAGTAGAAGTGGAAACAACAATACCACTTCCAGGAAGGATGAGTGAGAAATCTGACAGACTTTTTCTCGGTTTTTATCAAGATCAACCAGAAAAATACGTCGATTATAATTCATTATTTTTAAATTTGGCGGTTGCGTGCTACCCTTTATGATATGTCAACTGGAGTTAGCTACTTACAAGTCTATATATATTATCACTGCTGAGACACTTACGTATGAAGGTCTTTCTAGATGTCCAATTAGAAGCAGATGATCTCGTATATCTTTCCATTAAATCAACAATAACTAACAGATGTTTCACTTTTCAAGGTCACTTTACTGACACACACACACTAGAACTTACTATGATAAAGTATCCCCATTATAAACTTCGCTGAGTGATTGGCTACCTAAAGGTGGGTAACCGATTATATTCAAATTAAAAATATATAAATAGTAATATCATTCACTTTATAGTAAAGAAAGGCATTGGAAATCATTACAAATCATGCTTTACACCAAAGGATTAGGGTATTATTATTACATTAGTTGAAAAGCGTACATTAGAATAATTATTTTCTTATTTACAAGCCAGCTGATTGCCAGTCCCCCGACACGCTGTGTACGCCGCTCTGTTATCAGAGTTATGTAACTACTGTAACAAGATATATCGAGTACTCAGCACCCTGACAGAGCGCAGCACAATACAGGATATTATCTTATTTCAGTAGTTACATAACTCTGATAACAGAGCGGCGTACACAGCGTGTCGGGGGACTGGCAATCAGCTGGCTTGTAAATAAGAAAATAATTATTCTAATGTACGCTTTTCAACTAATGTAATAATAATACCCTAATCCTTTGGTGTAAAGCATGATTTGTAATGATTTCCAATGCCTTTCTTTACTATAAAGTGAATGATATTACTATTTATATATTTTTAATTTGAATATAATCGGTTACCCACCTTTAGGTAGCCAATCACTCAGCGAAGTTTATAATGGGGATACTTTATCATAGTAAGTTCTAGTGTGTGTCAGTAAAGTGACCTTGAAAAGTGAAACATCTGTTAGTTATTGTTGATTTAATGGAAAGATATACGAGATCATCTGCTTCTAATTGGACATCTAGAAAGACCTTCATACGTAAGTGTCTCAGCAGTGATAATATATATAGACTTGTAAGTAGCTAACTCCAGTTGACATATCATAAAGGGTAGCACGCAACCGCCAAATTTAAAAATAATGAATTATAATCGACGTATTTTTCTGGTTGATCTTGATAAAAACCGAGAAAAAGTCTGTCAGATTTCTCACTCATCCTTCCTGGAAGTGGTATTGTTGTTTCCACTTCTACTTCAGGAAAATGCCAGGAGGTACCGTAACTAAATGCCATGACCGATTACTTACCAATCCTCCCCCAAGATGGATTAACTTGTAGGACGTGGGTTGGCGATCACAGGACCCAAGCTGAGTCCAGCATTGCTTCCACTTTCTTGTATAGGGTCCTCTCCGTTTTTTTAAATTCCTGTCAACATGAGATCATTGCATCCACCATACATTTTGTAAACATTTTCAATTCCAATTGCATTTTGTAAGTATTTTGAATTTTCATTGCACTTTGTGAGCATTTAGAATCTAAAATGTGCGTTTTTCAATCTAAATTACATTGTGTATTTCCAATTTCAATTGCATTTTGTCAGTATTTTGAAACTCAATTGCATTTCGAACCTCACTGTCGACCGTTCATGAATCGGTTTTCCGTGG